>VBSM01002608.1:21374656-21408113 GCA_008086735.1 Cheirogaleus medius
TGATTCCTATCATATTCCTAGTCATCTGCTTTTCCTTAAAGAGACACACCCTAAATAATACCATTTTATAAAACAGATTCCCAGCTCTGGTTTTGGTGACTCTCACAGACCCTTCAGTATACGCCCCCAATCTAAGCATCTTGTAATTATACTAAACTTCCGATTCTCTAACTATAATAAAACCTTCATGAGAGACCTTATGAGTCATACTTGTCACTTTGTGTTCAGTCCCTAGAACAGATTGGCACCACACAGCCACTCACATATTTGTTGAACAAACAAATTTTATTACAAAGGATATGGTGGCCTTGGTGTTTCTGTGTGCACAGGGAGCAGGTAGGGAGTGGGGAAATTAAACAGCGACCATGTCAACTCTCCCTTGAATGAGGTAGGTTTTGGGCTATTGTTACATTGGATTTTTGAGGGTATGTTTTTGGGAAGTGGACTCTTTGAGGTTCCTTCCATCTCTAATTTATATTTCTATTTCAAAACCTTCTCTACTGACTCACTTTCATTCTGCTCCTTAAATCTCTGAATAAGCTCTGTCATTAATTTCCCTAGACATTTTTTAGCCAAGGTCAACTGAAGCTACAAATGGCATCTTGTGAGTTACTAAAACATCGGAGAGCTGTGTTCTTTACAATGTCTTCGTGTTTCTTGGAGTTCAAGGCAGCAAATAAAGATGAACTTTAGAGGAGATCACAGTTAATTAAGTTACTTTAAAATGAATTTTGAAGCCACTTAAATGACCTCTTTGGGTTTGGCAGTGACAAGTACCTTCCTGGGCTCACTTATCAATAGATTTAGGAGCAGGAGGCACTGGGCAAAGAATAAGGACTGCAAATTTGCCCCATTCCCTCCACCCCCCTTCCACCTGCCATCATCTGATGAATGTTACTTCCATATGTACACATAAATGTTGATCAATTAATACCAATTTAGTGGTGAGTACATGTGGTGCTTGTTTTTCCATTCTTGTGATACTTCACTTTGAAGAGTGGGTACCAGCTCTATCCAGGATAATACAAGAGATATTAATTCACCATTATTTTTTATGGCTGAGTAGAGCTCCATGATATATATATATCATATATATATATGATATATATATGTGGTATATATATATATATATACACACACACCACATTTTATTAATCCACTCATGTCTTGATGGGCACTTGGGTTGTTTCTTGGGTTGTTGTGAATTGTGCTGCTACAAACATTCAGGTGCAGATGTCTTTATTATAGAATGTCTTTTTTTCCTTTGGGTGCATGCTGAAGGATGGACACACTTGTACCTCTGACTTGGGCAGTGCAAAGGCAGTATATGTAACGAAAGTGTGTACCCCTGTAACAATCTGAAATTAAAAAATAAATTTAAAAAATAATAAAAAATAAATGTTCAACTCTGGGGGGGAAAAAAAAAGGACTGTGACACTGAAAGACCTTAGTTCCAGCCCTGGCTCTGCCCTTACCCCAGCAAATAACCATAGGCAGTCCCTTTCCCTTGCTTGACTTTGGTTTCCTCATTTGTAAGAAAGGGATAATGCCTCTCAAGGTGATTGAGAACCACACAATAACTATGGAAAAGTGCTTTATAGCTGGTAAAGTCATATCTTAAATGAATTATTTTATTAGTTCCATGATGGATCTTTAAATGGCAGGGTTATTATCCATGTCAGTGGTTCTTATCGGAAGTCACTACTTAGTAAATATTGAGTCATGTAGAAATATTTGCAGGCAGCCTCTGTGGCCCAGAAGGATCTGCTTTTGCTGTTAAGACTTTCTCACACTCCTGACCTTGAATTATACTCTGACAATAGGCCATGGAAGGTGTTCTCTACCACTGCTTGAAGGAAGGTGAGCCTGAGGTGTGTGGGCCAGGTGTGTAGAAGGTCAGGAGGGAAGGATGTGTACGAGGAAGCCCCCTGAGGGCAAATATTTTGTGTTCATTTTGTTCACTGTTCTACCTCTGGAGCTTTGACTCTTGCCTGGCACATAGAACCTATGAATTGAATATAGTTGAGAGAAGTCTATGGAATCGTACTATATTTGCTCCATTAATAACCACACTGTTATTTTATTCAGTGTAAATAGGCAAATAAAATTACCCCACATAGATATTTTGGAGCCTTTTCATTAGCATTTCCTGATAAGAGATTTTATTTGTTCAAATATTTTAATGAAGCATGCCACCTGTGCAGGGAAGTGTGATGGACACCACGAGGACCCAAATAAGTCCTCTGGGAGTTTATTGTTAACCAAGGCAGTGTAGAAGATGCCAGGAGAGAGGGCATTTTGAGCTGGGACCATCAGGAAGACTTTGGGAAGGAGGGGGCGTTTGGGTCGAGCCTTAAGATAGAATCCCATTAGCGAAGGTCAGTATGTTGCAATTGCAGTTTAAAACCTTGTGGATGCAGTGTTTTAATTCATGCATTAAGTAAAACCTTTCACTTGGATAGGGTGATGGCAGAGTTTGGGAACCTCTCAGTGGCTCCCCTGGGCTGGTGGACTCCTGTGTGGCTTGTGGATTTACAGCTGGGGGCAGAGGCCAGGGGCTGGGTGGGTCTCCTCCTCCGTGGGCTTTCTGAGGCTGGAAGAGTTTGGCAGCCAGGAAGGGAGGCAGGGAGGGTGCCGCCTTCTGAGCTTGAGCCCAGTGTCCACACTTACAAGTGGGGCGTGGTAGAACGAACCCGTGGGCTCCCACTAGGAGTTTTATTTTGGCTTCAAGCTTTAGTGTGTCTGACAGTGCTATAAAATGAAAACATCCTGTCAGAAATGGGAAACAGTCTTTAAACTGAAATGAAAATAAGAAATTGAACATTATGGGCTATGCTGGGGAGGAACTGTTCAGAACAGTGGAGATGGGGAGGATTAGGTGATGGGATGGGGCTGTGCCAGGTCTCCTAAGATAACCCAGGATAAGAAAATCATGATTTTCAAAGTATGTTCATTCTGGACTAGCGGTTAGCTCACTTAGTAAGGATTCACTTGAAAGTACTTCTTCAGCACGTGTTGAATGCTGTCTACGTGCAAGGAGCCCTGACAAACTCGAGGAAGGTGGGGAGAGGAATCAGACAGTCTCTTTCTCTGAGGACTCCCTAGTTTGGAGAGGGAGACAGACTGCTGGACAGCAGGTGGCTTTTCTGGTGAGTGATGCAATGATGTGACCTCAAGTGCTGAGGAGAGTGGATAGATTCAGGGATCCATGGAATTTTGCTTGAGAAGATGTCAAAGGTGTCAAACATAGAAGGTGGGAGAACGGCTTTCCAGACCTGGGGGGGGTGGGGTGGCAGCAGAGGCGCTGAACATCAAATGAACATCAAAGGGAGTGGCATGGTCCTGGAAGTGGTGGCTCAAGTGCAGGCTTCGTGCAGGGGAGGAGAGGGACAGTGTTCTAGGACTCTGTTCTGTAAGAAACGGGGAGGCGTCAGAGGTTTTGAGAGGGGGAATGACATCAGCAGGACCCTGTGTTAGAAAGGTGCTTCTGGTGCCCGTGGGGAGGGTGGGTGGAGGAGGGTGCTGGGTGAGCCACGGGACCTGTTACAAGAGCTTGAGGGAGAGACGTGGAAGGCCTGGGCTGTCGCAGTGAGGGTGAAGAGCAAGATTGAGAGCGTGTGTCTGTGCTTTTCTGAAACATGAGAGTTCTTTTAAAGTTTAGATTGGATTGAGTTTATTAAAAAAAAGAAGATGATTTTGACAAATGTCAATCTTTGTTGATCTCTCTTGCTATTGTTGGTCTGGGATGAGGTCTTCCTGTGTAAGGAATGGAGCCACAATGGAAAATCGAGAGGGGTAGAAAGGGGGACATGGGGACACGTGCAGAAACTCCTGCCCCTTTGGGCACCACTTTTGTTACAGTCCAGCCTGCCCTGGCGCCCTTCCGTGTCTCACCTCTCTCCTTCCTCCCCTTCTTCTGGTTCCCTTTCTTCCTCATCCACAAACAGAGACATTTCCTAAAGTTCTTCCACACTTTTCTTGTTTTCTCCATTTTGTCCAAATAATTTCGAGCCTAATGTTTCTGCTCTTCACTTGGGCAAATGACCCCTCAGTCTGTTTGTTCAACTGTAAAGTGGGGTAGATTACTCACCTCATACAATCATGAGGCTTAAATTCGAGGATGCAGAGAAATCCCTTTGCCAAAGGCCTTGAAACAAAGAAAGGGTTCAATAAACAAACATCTAGTATATGCTTCTATGCTTAAGGTATTTTGCCATCTTTTATATTGATGTAAGTTTAATCTCTCTTCTCTTTTGAGTTCTTTGAAGGCTTAGTATTATTTTTAGATCTTAAGTATTTAGCATTGTACTTGCTTCAGTAAGAGTGCAAAATTTGGCTTTAATTCCTTTTGTCTGCCAGGGTGGTGATTTTGACTTCTCAGCAGGGCATAGGGTTAGCATCAAGGCTTTCTTTAGAGATGGATGGGTGACTTTCACATCCTTATTTCTTCTGCCTGTGACCAGGGGGTCCCATTTATGAGATGGCTGACTGGAGCTGTCAGCTTGGAAACAAAAAAGCAAACACTGACATTCCTGCCCTGTGTGGCCGTGTCCCTGTTACATGCGTGTGTACACATACACACATTGTCCTTGTTACATGAGTAATTAGTTTTATGGCTACCAAAATTAAAGCTCAGGATCGAAGAGGGAAAAGGAGTCCTTTTTATGAGAAAAGAGTGTTGTCATGTAAACAATGAAGAGTTGGCTGGTGTGACAGTTACCGCAGTTGCCTGGAGGCTGTGGGCAGAGGAAGTGCAGTCAGGAAATGGTGAGGCAGTGTTCTCTACAGAAAAGCAAGGCTGAAGTGTTGAAATTGATAAACTAGGCTTGATTGGGAATAAAGAATGTGGGCTCAAACTCTACTCAACTTGCTGTCCTCATTGCCTTTTCCTTTTGGATACCCATTGACCAGAAAGGTTAGCCTTGTAAAGGCCAAGAAATAGGTGAGCGAGACATTTTATAGACTTTGGCATTCCTAAAATAGGATTCATTGGTCTTTTGAGTTGGATAAAAAGCCTCAGTTCCCTCAAGGATTGGGAAACGATGATGAGTACTTATAAATTCTTTGTTCAATGCTAGGATGTGTGGGGCACTACTGGTGGCATTGCCCCCAAGCTCAGCCACTGGACCAATTCTGCAGTCTTGCTGACTAAAGCTATTGCTGTTAGACAGTGCTTTAATTGATTTGAGGCTGTCCAAATCCCATGGCATCAGCTCCATGAAATTTGATTGCTATTCTCATTCTATTAATAATTTCAATCCGATACTTCAGTATTGCTTTTTTGTTAGAAATAATAGAATTTTGTAAAATCTAAAGACAAATCTCTCTCTATGCTTGATGTTTCAATACATCGGTCTTTGAGTGTTCAATGTTAAGCTGCGTATGATTTTTTTCCTAGATGATTCTCTGGGGTAGGTGTCCTCAAACTATGGCCCGCGGGCCGCATGCGGCCCACCGGGGACATTTATCCGGCCCGCTGGGTGTCTTTGCCCATTTTGTTTTTTTACTTCAAAATAAGATATGTGCAGTGTGCATAGGAATTTGTTCATAGTTTTTTTTTAAACTATAGTCCGGCCCTCCAACGGTTTGAGGGTCAGTAAACTGGCCCCCTGTTTAAAAAGTTTGAGGACCCTTGCGTCTCAGGTGTTTATTTAATGAAGACTGCTTTTATAAGTCATGTGTTGTTATCCTCTATTTCTAGCTATCGTGGACGATGAAAGGCTCTCTGCAGAGGAGATGGATGAGAGGAGGCGGCAGAATATCGCTTACGAATATTTGTGCCACTTGGAGGAAGCCAAAAGGTAAGATCCAGAGTTAGACAATTTGTGCACCTTCTCTTGGAAATCAGCTCTGGGATAAGGATGTGGGGATTTGATGTCCAGAAGGTACCTGAATGGGCCAGCAATTCTAAAGAGTTGTCAGAGTTGGGGGTGGCCAGGGAGAGACTCTTGCCTGCAATCAGTGATTAAGGTTTGGCCAAAGCTCCCATGCCAGGAGGCCAGTGGGCTGGGGGTGACCCTGCCACACTGTGCTCCACTCTTTAGCCACAGCCAGATGCACACCATGCTTACCCCTGCACATGCCACATACTTCTAGCAATGCATTCGAGTCCTGTCAGTAGCAGGCTAATGAAAGAAGAACCTGTTTTTTGCGAATGGTCAGGCAGAATTGAGAAAAAGTTGTTACCACAGCCGTTCCCCTTCCTCAGCCTCCCAGGAAACCACTGGGCAAACTGCAGATAATTTTGAATTCTTCATCTCATTGGCTTGGATGTGGAGGAGCAGCAGTGACCTAAATCAACTTCCTTTCTCCCCAGAGCTTGCTCAGATCTTTTACCCAGCCCTCACCTGTGATGAATGCCCAGCAGGACGATAGCATGTCAGACTAAAGTCCTTTGGTCACTAAGCAGGAGGGTAGGTTTATGGCAGCAATTCTCCTCTGTAACCCGTGGGTGTGGGACCACTTAGAATACGCTGTCTCTAAAATCACATGGACTCTTTTAGGCTTTTTAGATTAAGGGAATAATGGGTTCTCCAAGGAGAAAGTGAAGATAAAGAGTCCTAAGTACAGGTACTTTCTTTATGAGAGGAATCAGGGAAACTTTGTCCTTTGCTAGGTGCATACTAGTGTTCATATATCATTAGTTGTTCTGATTTAATGCTCTGTGCTGTGACTAAGCAACAGTGTTGTTCATGGACAGATGATGTTCCATCCCTCTCATCTGTATAGAAAATAAACAGTCAAGTGGTTGTTGGTGTTAATTATCTCTGATCACTGATAAAAGCTATCCACAGAGCTAGAATGACATTTTTAATCAGTATTTTGTAGAACATTCAGTGACACACACTCTAATTTGGCATCAGAATTGCCTTAAAGGGGGTTTCTCCGGATTAATATTTTAAGTGTCATGTAACTTTCCTTAAGCTCTAAAGACAAGTTTTAAAAGTGGTTTACGTGTCTGTGAAGCCTAGAGTTAGGTTGGAGGACACTAAAGATTCGCTGTCAGTCTAAGAGTATTAAAAACATGCTTTTAGTCAAGTTGTTGCTAAAAAAGATGAGAGTGATTCATAGACATTCAAAAGAAATGTGCTTTCAGTGAAAATTAAAGGATAGCGGAAATTTCCTCTTCCTACTGACACATATGTTGCATTCTAAGTTTTTGCCTCCCCCCCTTTTTTTTTAAATAAGTGGGAAAGGGTGTCATGTAGAGGAAAATGGTAGGTGGGTGGGAGTTGGTAGACCTAATTTCCTGGTCCCAGCTCCACCACTTATGAGCTGTGTGACTTTGCACAGACCTTTTAACCTGTAGGAAGTTCAATTTTCATCTCCTCTGTAAATGGGATGATAAAGATATCACCTGCCTTACTTCATGGATTGTTTTTAAATAAGAATCAACTGGCTGTTCTGAGTGCAGTGGTGTTTACAACTAATTGTTGATCACAACCAGTTACAGATTCCTTTGTTCCTTCTCTACTCCCACTGCTTCATTTGACTAGCCTAAAAACAATAACAATAACAACAACAACAAAAAAACAAACCAAAATAACTAGAGAAGGTGAAGGTATTCTGTAAACCATAGTGCCAGTCAGGTGGATGGTGATAACATAAGCATAGTTTTCTCTCCCAATATCTCAAAGTGGTATGAATGTAGCTTGAAAGCTTGTCATCTTTAGTATTTTTGAAATTCTGTAGTTGAATTTTGTTTTAGAAAGTCAGCATAACAATTACCCCAAGTCCTTTGAAGAAAGCTTCCTTTGGAGTAGTTTCATTGAAAGACTATAAAAATGTACAGTTTTTCCTCCAAGATGGCTTTTCATAAATTTATGAGAGATCATAATATGTATTTACAAACCTCTTAAGATATAAACACCTTTAGGGAAACTGATTTTTGGTTATGGAGTATATAGGAATTATGTGGCTGCTATTAGATACACAGGTGTGCCATGATTTAAGAAAGCAGAGTGCACAGAAAACTCATGGTCCTGGACTCAAGACACACATGCAGGGCTGAGTCTCTGTTCAGAAGGTTTATTTGAGACAACTTATTGCATGAAAATCAATCACTATAATAGACTATAATATGGAATAAAGGACAAAAGCCCATAGGATCATCTCAGTAGATGCAGGAGAAGCATTTGATTAACTCCAACTCCCTTTTTTGACTCAAAAATGTTCAAAAAACTAGGAATATCGGGGAATTTCAACCTGATATAGGGAATGCATGAAAAACCCAAAACTAACATCTTTCTTAGTGGTGAAAGACTGATGCTTTCTTCCTAAGATCAGGAAGAAGATAAGGATGTTTTTTCTCACCATTTCTATTCAACATTGTACTGGAGGTTCTAGCCGGGACAGTTAGGCAAGAAAAGGAAATAAAAGGCTCTAGATTAGAAAGGAAGAAGTGAAACTATTTCTAAGTGGTATCATGTGATTTATAGAAAATCCATTGGAATCCACTACAAAACAGAACCATTAATATTAATGAGTTCATTATGGTTGTAGGATACCAGAAGAATGTGTAAAAATTGTAGTTTTCTACACTAGCAATGAGCAATCTGAGAATGAAATTAAGGCAATTTATAATAGCATCAAAGAGAAGAATAAAATTAATGAAAATGTAAGACCTTGGACACTGAAAACTATAAAATATTGAAAATTTAAAAACTCTTAAATAGATGGAAAGATATCACTTGTTCTTGGATTGGAAGACAGTTTTAAGAAAACAATCCCTCCCAGGTGATATATACTAGATTCAATGCAGTCCCTAGCAAAATTCATCTGCCTTTTTTTTTTAAATGCAGAAATTGACAAGCTGATCCTAAAACTTGTATGGAAAATGCAAAGAATGCAGAGTAGTCAAAGAAGAGCAAAGTTCTTCAAAACTCATTTGCCAATTTCAAAATATACTGACAAATGCTACAAGGCACTCTGGAGCTGGAATGAAAGGGACAGTTATTAAGGATGTAAAGGAGGAAGCCACAGGATTTGTTAGGGGGCTGGGTTTGGGCAACAGAGGACAATGGGAAGTCAGATGAATTGGGGTGGATCAAGGCATATTGCTTATCTGACTCAGCAGGACACATTTTGTGGTCTCTATCAGCCAAACCTAGGCTTGGGAAATATAGTTAGGAGAGTTTTTTGTTTTTAATTTCACATGTTTTATGTTCTAGTGCAGCTCTAGTTCTTGATCAGTTCTTACCACTTCAGTTTTGGTGGAATGAACGAAAATGTAATCAAGACAATGTGGTGAGGCATAAGAATATATGAATAGATCAATGGAATAGAATTGAGAGTCTAGAAATAAACTCTAACACTTATGGTCAATTAATTTTTGTCAGGAGAATCAAGGCAATTCACGGGGCAAGGGGAGTGGTGGGCGGCCAGGCTTTTCAACAAAGGATGCTGAGGCAAGTGGTTATCCACATGCATAAAAATGAATTTGGACCCCTATCTCATACCATATACAAAAGATATCTAAAAATGGATTGTTAACCTAAATGTGAGAGCCACAATTGTCAGTTTTTTAGAAGAAAATATAGGAGTAAATCTTTGTGACTTTGGGTTAGATATTGGTTTCTTGAACTATGACACTAAAGCACAAACAACAAAAGAAAAATAGATAAATTAGACATTGTAAAAATTAAAACCTTTTTTGATTCAAGGGATACCATCAAGAAAGTGAAAAGGCAAATCATGTATCTGATAAAGGACTTGCCTCCAGAGCATATAAAGCAAAACATATTCTTTACAATTCAATGTAAAAAGTTAATTACCTAATTTTAAAATGGCAAAAGTTCTGAATAGATATTTCTCCAGAGAAGACATACAAATGACCAATAAGCACATGACAAGGTGTTCAGCATCATTAGTCATTTGGGAAATACAAATCAAAACCACAATGAAATATCACTTCATACCCACTTGATAGCTGTAATCAAAAGACAGATGATGCTGGGCATGGTGGCTCACCATGTAATCCTAGCACTTCAGGAGGCTGAGGCAAGAGGATCACTTGAGGCCAGGAGTTCGAGATCAGCCTGGGCAATATAGTGAGACACCATCTCTTAAAGAAAAAAAAAATAGCCAGGCATGGTGGCATGTGCCTGTAGTTCTGGTAGTTGAGGAAGAGGATTGCTTGAGCCCCAGAGTTGAAGGTTGCAGTGAGCTATGATCGTGCCACCGCACTCCAGCCTAAGTGAAGAGAGAAACCCTGTCTTTTAAAAAAAAATATGGATGATAACATATGTTGGTAAAGATGTAGAGAAATTAGAACTCTTATACATTGCTGGCTAGGTTGTAAAATGATACAGCTCTTTAAAAAATGAAACATAGAGTTACCATATGATCCAGCAATTCCACTCCCAGGTATATATTTAAGAAAATTGAAAAACCTGTACACAAATGAAACATTATTTGTAATGAAAAAAAAAAAAGTGCAAACAACCAGAGTGTTTATCCATGGATGAATGGATAAACAATATGTGGTATATCCTAACAATGAAATATTGTTTAGCTATAAACAAAGAATGAAATACTGATACATACTACCACTTGGATGAACCTGGAAAACATTATGCTGAGTGAAAGAAGCCAGACACAGAGGGTCACGTATTCTACGAAATGTCCAGAATAGGCAAATCCATGGAGACAAAGCAGATAAGTGGTTGCCAGGGCCCAGGGGGACAGCAGAAATGGTGGTTAACTGCTAAGGGGTGTGGGATTTCTTTGGGGGCTGATAAAAAATGTTGTAAAAGTGCTTGTAGTAGTGGTAGCACAACTCTGTGAGTACCAAAAACTGCTGAATTGTATACTTTAAAAGGGTGAATTATGTGGTATATAAATTATATCTCAAGCTGTTATTAAAGAAAATTTCCTTTACTCAGACTGGCTAGGAGAGGTCCTTAGTGAAGTACCTTAAGTAAGATTAATTGGTATTTAGCAGATACATTGCATACAGAAGGTACTCCTAAGATACAGGAAGTGTCTGAATACTGTATTTGTTTTACAGATATTAATTATGGTTGAACTTTTTATTAGAGTTTAAAATTCTTTTCCTTCCACTATGTTTGCTCTCCCAATCTGTGTGTTTGTGTGTGTGTGTGTGTCTGTCTGTCTGTCTGTCTCTCTCCCCCCATATCCAGCCGCCATCCTCCTAAATGTCTCTCATCTGCTCACCGCTCTGTTCCACCACCACTAGCCCACTGAAGTCTGCCAGCATCTCTTGCTAGACTACTATCGTGGCCTTTGATTTCATTTCTCCACTTGTCTCTGGCCTCCTTCAATCCTTTGTCTGTGTTAGTGATAGTCAGATGAATCTTTTCAAAACTCTGATCTGTTGTGGCCAATCCTCTGCTCAAAACCTTCCAGTGGGTTTTTAGTACTCTCAGGGTAAGAACCCGATGCCTTCGTAGGGCCTCGTGGGCTCTGCAGAGTCCAGTTCTTGCAGCCTCCCCAGCTGCCCTGTTGCTCCATGCCCCGGCCACATTGACGTTTTCCTTCCTGTGTTCCTTCCTACCAGGACCTTCACATATGCTGTTCCTTTTCCTTTCCCTTGTTACCTAGTTGGACCTGTTTCTTCTTCAGAATTCAGCTCACTTTCTTAGGGAGTCCTTTGCTGACTTCTGCATCCCAGTCAAATTCAACTATGAGAGGGTCTCTTGACATCACATCTGTTACATATTTGAATGAATAACCCAATGCCCCATGTTGGATTGGTATCATTTGTTCCTAATGAGGATTGATTATGCTCTGTTTTCTGTATGTTTTGGCTGTTGGAGGTAATACGTAGGATATGAATTAGATTCATGGTAGACAGCATTGTAGATGGTTGTACTAGGATGCCAGCCTGGAGGTAAAATCTAATCTTTTTTTCCAATGGAAAATTCTGTATTGCAGTTAGATGGTGCAAGTCTTTCCTGACATATGGACTGAAGTTGGGAATTCTATACAACTTCATAAGCCATGGTACCACAGCGAACTAGAAAATACCCAGAGAAGGGTACAGAGTATTATTCAATGAATGAATGAGGAGAGAAAGAGGTAGCCTGTGTATTAGGATGACATAAGCCTAAAATTATTGCTCAAAATTTAAAATTATGCAGTCTACACATATAGATTTGTTAATTAAGTCTCAAAAAACTAATATTAATGGCAATGAAGGAAAAATTTAAAAAGGCATATTTTTAGGACCAAAAAAGGAAGTAATTGCTTTACAAAGTGGCACTTTACCCTATAGGTTCAAATGATGTCATGGAGAGCTAATCATCAATGTGTTGGGAGGCAGAGGACGTCTGGGATATGTATTAGTTAACCATGACTGTGTAACGACTTGGCAGCTTAACACAACAAACATTTATATCAGCACTTTTGAGAGCCAGGAATCTGGCATCACCTAACTGGGTCCTCTGGCTCTGGGTCCCTCCCCAAAGCTGCACATCTGCTTCCAAGCTCACTCAGCAGTGTTGGTAGGATTGAGTTCTTGATGGGTTTTTGGACTGGGGCCCTCAGAACCTTGCTGCTGTTGGCCAGAGTCTTCTCTAAGCCGTTTGCCACTAGGGCCTCTCCACAGGGGAGCTCACAACGAGACAGCTGCCTCCATCAGAGAGAGCAAGTCAGCAAACCGGAAGCCAGGGTCTTTCTGTAACCTGTTCTCAGCAGTGATGTCTGTCATTTTTGCAGTTTCTTGCTCATGAGAACCATGTCACTAAATCCAGGCCATGCTTAAGGGGAGGAAATTCTACAAAGGTATGAATTCAAGGGGTGGGGATTCCTGAAAGCCACCCTAGAAGCTGCCTTCCATAGGGTGTGTCTGGTATCATTTTGAAATTGACCCTAGAAAAGGATTTGAGGGGGAAACTCCTTTTTGTTACTGTCAGAAACCCAATCAGGTGTTGAGTGGTGTCTTGGTCTGAATGATTATGGTACTAAGATGATTGTTGCCTTGATTTTTTTTTTTTTTGAATTGTGATCTATTTTGAACTAAGCTTTTCATTCCTCTTACCATTTAAAATAATACTAACTGGACTTTTAAGTTTTATTTTCAGGTAGATCCTGAAAGCTAACTTTATAGCTGCTTTGCTGTGGGAATTTTACTGACATGAGACTGTGCAGACGAGGCTGCTGCTCATATGAGCTTTGAAAGATTCTCTCTGATGCCGGAAATCCCACTGTTTAAATTAAAAGAGTAACTTTTCCAGAAGAATTAGTACTGCTAAATAGATGTTATATCAATTGGTGTAAAATATATTCAAATAGTAAAAATGAGTCTATTTTAAGAAATTAAGTTCTTTATGCAAAATTGAAGATGGAGCGCTCTTTTTGGGAAAACTCTGGATCAAGGAACTAAATCCAGAGTTGTTATGAAGGTTAGAGAACAGGAGAGGGGATCTTGGCAAGAATTGAAGAGGGAATTTGCAGATTGCAGTTGAGCAAGTAGTTATGAATGGAGCTGCTATTGTGTCTCCTAAGGAAAGTTCCTGTAATATTATATTCCTTTTTTAAGGAAATAGAAAACGCATACGAATTTTTTGCTGTGCTTACTTTGTCCTACCTCTCAAAATAAACAAAGCAAAAAAAAAAAAAAAGCCTTCCCTTGGTGATGGGCTTGTTTAGAAATATTATCTTCAAAGAGCTATTTATGTGAGCAAAGCTGTTCTCTGTATTGGGGAGTCTGGGACAGTTTTGTGTGTGCCCTGGGAAGAAAACAAAACACGGGTGTGATGCCTCTTCTGTCAGTGTTTACAACTCAGACACCAAAAGGACACCTTGTTGATTAAATCAAGTCTTAAACTCTGGCCTTGTTTAGTAGTGAGTTAGAGAATCAGGTTTGAGAGGAGGAATACTTCAAATGTTTAAGCAACTGAAAGCCTTGAGTGTGGGTTTGCCTAATTATTTGTGATTGGTTTTAAAAAAATAAAAGAATCTTATGACTGGGGAATACTTTAGAGAATCCAATGGATTTTCTCCACAGCTTAGACCTCACTGTCTTTATGCCTAAGGACACTACCCATGGATGTGCTCACAAGTAATGCTAATAAGAACTTGGAACTTCAAGGGAAATATCTTTCTTGGTAATCAACCCCTTAAGAGACTTGTTGTTGTTCTGTACAAAATATTAATGAAATTTTAAGGAATTCTTAATTGCATCTTGAAAATATAAATAGCTTTTATATTTCTATTTCCCCCTTGTTCTCTGCCCTGGCTCTGACCTCGCCTTTGCTGTCTAAGGTGAAGTGCAGGGTTGTTCCATGCAGAGGCTGGTGGGTGAGGGTGCACTGAGCTGAGAGCAGGGGCTCCTTGCAGGTCTGGCTGCTGGGTGTGGGGAGGACCAGCTTGTGGGCAGTGGCCTGTTTGGGGCTGTTTCCGGCCAGCTTGCCTCAGGAACCACATGCCAGTGAGGCCCGGACCTCTTATTCAGGCCAGGGCTTGGCACATCCCAGTGGTAGGAAAGGAGAGTAACCTGCAAGAAGAATGGGCTTGTCCAGGGTGGCTTGGCAGAGGGGTGAGATATGGTTTTAATTGTGTATCTCCATGGTACAGGAAGAGCCATGATGCTAGCCAGCCCCACCTGGCAGAGTGTGGTACTTGTAGCTGGGGCTTTGGGGGAGGTATTGGTGCTGAGGTCCAGCCGGGCGTTGGTGACCAGAGATTGTGACATGGAGCTGGAGTGGAAAGGGCAGTTATTAATGATGGAAAGGAGGAAGCTGTGGGATTTGGAAGGGGACTGGGTTTGGGCAACAGAGGACAATGGGAAGTTAGATGCGTTGGGGCAGATCAAGGCATTGTTGCCTGTCTGACTTAGGACACGTTTTGTGGTCTCTATCAGCCAAGCCTGGGCTTGGGACATGTAGTTGGGAGAGTTTTTTGGTTTTTAGTGTCACATATTTTGTGTTCTAGTCTTGGATATATGTTGGGCAGGACCAATGAGCTGTGTTCTGACAGATGAAAGTGGAACTTTTCAGAGTGCTGGTGTTTTTAAATACAAATAATCAATATTAGTTCCTGTGAAAGACAAGTTGAGCAACTGATATTTGATTCCAAAGTTTATATTTATTTCTCAGGCTTTTCAAAGTTAGAAACCTGGGAGAGGTTTGGAATTTTCCATGGTCTCAAATATCCTTTACTAACAAGGGTTATCACATGAGTGTCTACTTACCAGGCACGATGCCCTAACCACTCAGCCCACGTGGTCTCAATGCTCACAACCACTCTGGGGAAAGGAGAGTTAGTCCTGTTTTATAGGTAGAGAAACCAAGTCCTGGACAAACTTAGGTAATTTGTTCAGTGTCACAGGCGAGAGGTGACAGAAACAGTATCACAGTCCAGGTGTGTCTGACTTCAAAGACTGTGTGATTAAAAACTATGGCACATTGTTCTACTTCTTCATTTCTTAATGTGTTTTGATTGTGTCTTCATCGTAAGTTCAAAAGGTGGTCTTGGTTTTTGGGTTCTATATGAGCTTCCTTTGCTCTACTTCTTGATCAGTTCTCACCACCTCAGTTTTGGTGGAATGAGCACAATTATAGCCATCCGTTGTCTATTTATGGTTCTCGTTCCCTTTCTCTTTGTTCTGATATTTTTCTTTTGCTTATTTCTGTTTTAACTGTCTTTCTATGAGTAAGTTCTTCCTGGGAAGAATTTACCTTATCTTTACTCTCTACTCTCCCTCCCTCTCTCTTTGTCTTTTAAAAATTTTAATAGGAATTTGCGCTTTTCTGTGTTGTGGACTTTAATCTCGTCTCATCCAAGATAGTTTTGGTGCATTTGCATTTTTGGTTTGGTCTTGATTCTACATTCAATTCATCAATTGTCTTTTTGGTTTTGCTACTATTATGAATGGTTTCAAGGAATGCTTTGCTTTTTGTTGAAACATCAAAAGGTATGAGTAGCAAACACCACGGAGATCTCTTCCTTCCTGTATGAGCCTCCCCACCAGATGCCGCCTCATGCTGTGATGCTTAAAAGTTATAAAACAGTATCATTATTCAAGGCCTAGAGGGACTCTAGGGGAAGCTGGTGGGAGAGAACATTCGTAGGAGTTTGTGACGGAATGATTTATTCATGTCTTCTGATTTTTGGATGGTTGTAGAGTGTAGAATGGTCTTCCATTGCTGCCTCAGTCTGAACACCTTTGTTTTCTTCTAACCACATCAAATCACCACTGAGGCTCAGAAGTTCATCAACTGAGTTATCCATGGTGGAGTTAGTAGTAGATTTGGGATTAGGATAAAGGTCTCCTGTTTGACAATACTCTTTAGTCCCATGTGTTTCTCTAAATCATGTTGACCAGAAAAGTATTAGTAGAAAGCTCAAAGATGAAAATATATAAAAATGAGTATTAAACTTATTTGGTAAGTTCAGTTTAAGTTTGCTGCTAGTTAAATGCTGAATTGAGGGTGTGGGAAAGTTAGCCATTAGTTTGTTTTTGTCATCTTTCATTTTTGCTAAGAAGCTTGAACCCGTTTAGGTGCTAGAAGAGGAATCCAGGGATTAATATTTACAGTCATTTCTACACTTTCCTCTTTCAGTCCTGTTTGGCTTAATATCCCTTGATTCTTTTTTCCCTTCTATCACACTGATTTGTAATAGTTTTTCCCATTTCTGGTATTGTACAGGGCAAAAGTTGAGGCAGCTATGTCATCTGGGAGAGAGTGACTTAGGGCACATTTAATTACCACCTGGGGCAGGGTCAGCCGGGTGCTGTGTGAATGAAGGCTTCTGAGGGTCCCTCCAGACCCTGCGAGTTCACCTCTAGGGAGTGGGGCCGGAGGTCTGCATTTTAACAAGTCACTCAGGGAAACCTATATGCACACTGAAGTTTGAGAATCACACTCTTATGAGGGAAGAGACCAGTGTCTGTGGCTGATGCTCTTTCAGCTCCTGGCCTCCCCACCCAGCTCAGACACAGAATGGAGGATGCCCTTCCTCTGGGCTGACAGGGGAGAGAGGAAAGGTATCGAGGGTCACCATCCGATGGGGGGAGGGAGGTATGAAAACACAGTAGTGCATCAGCCAGGGTTGGATAGAAACTATCCAACTAAAGTTATACATTTTCTTTGTGGATCCAATAAAAATGTTTATGTGAATTTCTCCAACAAGGTGAGAGAAAATGACTGGGGCAACTATGCTTAGGGATCGACATGTTGGCCCTGACAAAGGAGTGGGAAACGGGAGCCCAGGGTGTTAATGTGAACATCACTGAAATTGGGTGGTTTTGAGGTACCATCTGGCTAAGGAGCCTGGTGAAGCCAAGATGGGTAGGATGGAGTGGGGCCAAGCCAAGGCACTGCCTATAATAGGGTAAAGGGCAGAATCTATAAGAATAAGGGAGTGGAGAAGAAGGTAAATAGAAAGGTATAGTCACAGATTTGGAAGCCTAGATCTAAAAGGTGGAGTATTTCCGGGGAGTGATAAAGTCCGAGGTGTGGTGGTGCTTGTAGCGTAGTGGAGGTGAAACCTTTGCCGAGAGGAGGAGGTCTCTGAGCTGTGCCTTTGATCAAGGTCATACACCTTCCTTTTGAAGCCATCAAGCAGAGGCGGGCCTGGGAGGAACTCAGTGATTAAGGCTAGAAAGGAAATTCTTGGAAGTCAGGAAATGAGTGACAAGGTTGGGGAGTAAAAGACAAGAGTGAAGTCCTGGAACCCAGGTGATAGGACAGGATGTGGCCTGGGAGGAAGGTTCAGTTAGGACAGTGATGACCTTCCCCTCTCTGTCTGTGAGTCAAGGAAATTTGGGGAACAAACACCCCTGGAGTGGGTTTATGAGAAGTGGTGTTACGAAGCAAAAGCCAGATTGCCATTAAGACAAATAGGTGGAGAAAGTGTAAACAAAAAGTTGATAATGTAGGAGAATTACATTTTTACAATAGGTCTGGAGTTCTGGAGGCACTTCGGAAGGAATTGAGTTTGGAATGTGTATGAGGAGGACTGGTTAGTAGGTCTCAGGGAGACAGATGACTGTATATGAGAGTGGCCTGGGTCCGCACTTCTACCAGGGTTTAGTAGGAGACTGAATCCAGTGCAAAAATGAGTTTGGATTTATTTAACTGTGGTAGGGGTGCATCAGAGATCTTCTGTTACTAACTTACTACTAATTCGTTAGCTGTGTCATACACTTTCAGCAAGTGACTTTAAAACCTTGTGACTCAGAGCAAAACGGTTTTGTATCATAACCCCAGATAGCTGTGTGATGATGATGTGTGTGTATGTGTTTAGCCAAAGATTCACAAAGCAATGCTTAACCTTTATGCAACATACCCTGACATTTACTATTCTCTTCTGTTTCAGTTCATTTTTTAAGAAAATGCTGGTTGTGATCGGCTGTGTTGATTTCATGACCCGTGAAAGCATTACAGCCTGTAGTTGGAATAACATGCTTTATACCGTCTTGAGCCTGTTTTCATAATTCAGACATGTACCGCATAACAACGTTTTGGTCAATGAGAGATTGCATATATGACGGTGGTCCCATAAGATTATAATGGAGCTGAAATATTCCTATTGCCTAGTGATGTTGCAGCCATTTTAACATTATAGTGCAACGCATTACTCATGTATCTATGGCGATGCTGATGTCAATAAACCAATCATAAAAGTATAGCACATATAATTATATATGGTACGTAATACTTGATAATAAATGACTGTGCTCCTGGTTTATGTATTATACTTTTTATCATCATTTTAGAGTGTACTACTTAAAAAAACTGTAAGGTAGGTATTCCAGAAGGCATTGTTATTGTAGGAGATGACAGCTCCATGCATGTTACTGCCATTGGAGATCTAAACTCATTTTTGCAGTGAATTCAGTCACCTACTGAACCCTGGTAGAAGTGCAGACCCAGGGCTCTCTCATATAAAGTCCTCTGTCTTACTCAGGGACAAGATGTGGAGGTGGAAGACAGTGATATTGATGATCCTGACTCTGTGTAGGCCTCGGCTAAGTGTGTGTTTGTGTCTTAGTTTTTAATGAAAGTTTAAAAAGTACAAAAAATTTTAAAAATTTAAAGTAGATAAAAGCTTATAGAATAAGGATGTAAAGGAAGACAATATTTTTGTACAGTCATACAATGTATTTAAGCTGTTATTACTGAAGTTAAAAAAATTAAGTTTATGAAGTAAAAAAAATTACAGAGCACTAAGGTTAATTTATTGAAGGAAGAAAAATATTTTATAAATTTTGTGTAGCCTAAGTTTACAGTGTTTATGAAGTCCACAGTAGTGTATAGTAATGTCCTTGTAGGCCTTCACATTCACTCACCACTTACTGACTGAGCAACTTCCAGTTCTGCAAGCTCCATTCATGGTAAGTGCCCTATACAAGTATACCATTTTTTATCTTTTATACTTTATTTTTACTGTACCTTTTCATGTTTAGATGTGTTTAGCTACACAAATACTTGCATGCTGCACAGGTTTGTAGCCTAGGAGCAATAGGCTGCACCACATAGTACAGCCTGCTACACATCTGGGCTGTCTAGGTTTGTGTAAATGCACCCTAGGATGTTCGCACAAGAACAACATCTGCCTAACAGTGCATTGCTCATTGTTAAGTGATGATGTCCCCATCGTTGAGTGATGCATGCATGACTGGACCAGGTACTGTTTTTTCTAGTCATCTCTTGGGGGAAGAATGTTAA
Source organism: Cheirogaleus medius (assembly GCA_008086735.1). Classification (NCBI taxonomy): domain Eukaryota; kingdom Metazoa; phylum Chordata; class Mammalia; order Primates; family Cheirogaleidae; genus Cheirogaleus; species Cheirogaleus medius. The sequence continues at coordinate 21,394,294 of VBSM01002608.1, forward strand.
TTTTCTATATCTAGTCCATACCTAGGGCTTATATCCTCAGGGAGAAACTAGGAAGCCTTGTTTGGCCAGGTGCCTTTGCCTGCTCTCAACCTTCCTTGACCACCTTTGCCTGCAAGATCCTGAAGGCCACCCCCTTAGCCTGGCACAACAGCCCATGCTGATCTGTCCCTGCTGTGAGTGGTTCTCCCCTCAGGTCCTTGTCCTGCTTCCCTGCGCCTGTTGTACTTGGAGACTCCCGCTGTGTTTTGTCCTCCCCTCACCATCAGGGAGCTCCCAGGGGAAGACATACTCACTCTGCACCCCAGGGCCTCACACGGGCCTGGTGCACAGTGGGTGCTAGGTTGGTTTGCCCGAGCGATCTCAGAAGTCCTGGCTCAGTGTCACATCCAGTGTGCTTTGGCCTGGAGAGGGCTCGTGAGGGACGCTGCGTCTTTGTTGGATAGCCCTTTGGCTGGGCCTTGCTGATCATTGACGGTCCTCACTTCTGAGTTGCGTGGGTCACTGTGCATGGGCAGCAGGGCGTCTTATTCTGGGAGTGCTTGCACTCATATGCCACAAATCCTCTGTTACTCGTTGGAACATGTGTCATACCTCTCTTGGTTTTCGATACCACTGAATTGGGTGTGCCTCACCTTTCCATTTTATTGAAATAGTCCATATTCCACATTCCATTGTGGAATGGAGATTTTAAAGGACCTCAGTGTATATAGAGCCTCCCTCCTGATGCTGTGTTCTAAAAAAACAGATTCAAATGGGCTTTTTTGTGCATCAGAATTGCCTACAATCTGAAACATACCAACAAGACAGAGTCAAGGATGAACTGACAAAGGTTCAGCAGACTTCAATGAGGAATTGGGATGATCAGAAATCCAGCAGCATAGTTGATGATAAAATGAGTCCATTTGTGTGGTGTGGCCCTATGTATATTGGTTTTGGGAAACTGATAGACAAAGGGAGGAGTAGATGGAGTATTGTTTGTTTGTTCCTGATGTGCCTCCCAGGCCGGGTATGTGCAGAGAACAAAGGAGACTTTGTCAGGCACAGTGGAGGAGAGGGGAGGTGCCACATGGTTTAAGTGTGGAGGAAGAGAGTTGAAGGGACATTTGTGCCACTTTATGTACCAGCAGAGCGGGGCTGTTTGTGTAAGACACTGGGCAAAGAGAGTCACCCAAGACTTTGGCTTCTCTTCCTCAGAACTTCACTTAGTGGGGTACCCGTGTGTCTTGGATCGATGTCAGCCTGGTCACGGAGAAACAGATATGTGTTTCCTCAGTGATAAACTACATAGTACTGGCTGAGCCAAGGCACTAGGTGGAAAGGAGGCTCTCTTCTCCCAAGTGAATCACCTCTTCCGATCTCCATGTCATGCGTTTGCTAATCCTCTCTCCCCAGAATCGTTTTCTCTCTCCGCTTCTCCCCTACTCATTTTTTTTCCACTTTGACAATCTACCTGATCTTCAAAGATGAACCCAGAACTCACCTTTTCTTTACAGCTTTTCTGGGTCACCCAGTTAGTGGTAGTTTCTTCTCTGAATGTCCATAGACTTATTGTCCATATAACTCCTGCGTTTGTAATAGAACAGCAGATCAGCATTCCTGTGTCTTACACACAGGCAGCTTCTGTGTTGTTCTTACTCCTGTGCATTATTTTGTCTCCCCTGAAGTTAAAGAACCAAAATGGATGCTGATAAGGCAGCGATCAGAGATCAGAGGCATCTCTGTTGGCAGCAAATCTGTGTGGCATTTGTCCTTTTCTCTTAATGAAGGACTTAGTGATGGACTGTGACAAGGTTGGCCATCTATTTTTAGACTCAGTGGAATTAAATTAAGACATGTCCACACTACCTAATTTTATAAGGGTGGTGCTGCAGGGGGAGGAAGAGGAGAGCAGTACAAATAATACAGAAGAAGGAAGGAGGTCCAATGTCGACATTTTAATACCCGGGACTGAAAACAAAGTCTCTGCTGTTACAAAGTCCAGGAAGGATGCTCTCTTTCTACCCAGGCAAACATTTTCTAAATTTTATTCATGGGAAGATCAAGGCTAAGTTATTCATTGTGTACAGCTGCAGAAACAATAAAAATACAGCCTCTTGGTTATCAGAGCAGCATTATCTAAATAAAATTATCAGGGTCAGTGTTTTGATTTGGCCTTGACCAAAAGATGTGGAGGTAACATGATGATTTCGTTCTTCTCAAACAATGTGTGAGCCACAGTCGATTTCTTTTCCCTAAACCTGGCTGTGTTAGTGCCTGAGTGACCTTGAGCAGAGCACTGTCTCTGCCTCAGCTTCTGAATTTGCCAAGCGGTCCAGGAATACAATTGACACCTACATCGCAGCATCATGGTGCAAAAAGCAGGCAGAGAATTAAGCAGTTAAGCTGTAAATTGTAAAGTCTGGAAACATGGAACAAAATACCTCTTAAACTCCATTGTTTGTTACAAAAAACATTTTCAGTAGCAGGAACAGCTGTGAATCGGGCAGCCCAACTTAATTAGAGTCAAAGAATGTGCACCTTCAGCTGCTTTTTATTGACACTGTTTGCACATCTACTTCCTGCCTCGCATAAATAGAGGTGGGGTAGGTTTATGCAGGGAAGAATGAATGTGTTGGAACAACCTAGAAGTGGAACCTTCCTTATGTAAACAATACTTTCAACACCAGGTACAGGCCCCTCTGTTATAGCACCAAGAGAGTAGGAAATTGCTTCTTAAACCTGGAAATACATATGTGGTTAATTATACCTTTACAGGGTAAAACATCTATTGAGGAAATACCTGGACCCATGTTGGGATAGCAGATTTAGCTTTTAAATAGAATTCTTTTGTAAAGATCATCTCCCTCGGGAAGAAAAATGGGTGGTTAAAAAGTGTTTACTCTTTGACCTCCCACCTTAGGCAGGGCTGGAAGGAAGTTAGTCACCAACTCTTACAGGGGCAGCAGGTAAACTGGGCTGCTTCTAGTCACCTGCAAAAAAGGCTGTAGGTATTGTCCTAGGCCACCTGGGGCACAATGATAGGATAGTACCTTTTCTGAAATGAATCTGAAATAAAGTTCAGGTAGGCTCACCTCAGCTCCCTGACAGGTTGGGTGTGTGCGCCTGTTCTTGCCAAGTGCCAGTCTTAAAGTTGTGTCCCCTTGTGGCAGTCCTGATGCCTCTTGTCCCCACCCCCACCACTGAGTGGGATTGGGGGAATACAGCGAGACTTCAAATGGACAGCTCCTCATCCTCTCAGAGGCCCCCCGGAAGGAGCTATGGGAAAGGAGAGGGGCAAGGGGACAATAATGGTTTTCCATTCTCCTGAGAAATCTTCCAGGATTGGGTATTGTGGTTATTTTGCTAAAGTAACTAGGGGCTGCAGTGTGAGTAGAGGGGATAGATGACCCTATCTGGTGTCAGGCACGCAAGTCTATCGAGGGCAGAGACCTTCTTGTTGTTCATAGTTTTTTCTCCTGTCACTCACAGGACTTTTGATTTCTGGAAGGTTCTTGGCAAAGGTGTGATGGTTAATACATTGACTGCCACATTAGAAAAAAATTTTTTTTCCTTGGGGCCACGGTGTTTTATTATGAAAACAGAATAAAGACTTTGATAACAAAATGATCCTTTCTAATTGAATGAAAAATTTATTATTTTTTATTTTCTGTGCATGAGTCATATGCAACTTGAAAAATGGTTCATGTGGCTCAAGGTGAAGAGATGTGTGAATTACATACACTTCATGAGGCCCCCGGGCTCAAAACTAGCCTGAGTTAAATACAGTTCACAGAGCAGTTAATGTGAAATTTTTTAAAATGACTTCCAGCTTGGGCCCCAGACATTTTATTGGATAAGTCTTGCTTTAAAATCTAAGTTTGGCCGAGGTGGGAAGATTGCTTGAGCTTAGGGGTTCTAGACCAGCCTGAGCAAGATCGAGACCCCGTCTCTACAAAAAATAGAAAAATTAGCCTGGTGAGGTGGCCCGTGCCTGTAGTCGCAGCTACTTGGGAGGCTGAGGCAGGAGGATTGCTTGAGCCCAGGAGTTTGAGGTCACTGTGAGCTATGATGGCACCACTGTACTCTAGCCAGGGTAACAGAGTGAGATCCTATCTCAAAAAATGAAATAAAACCTAAATTTAAGCTAAGCCTAAAAGAAAGAGCAAACAAACTTCAAAGAACCCAAAATAGCACGTGTAATTTTATGTGCCGTAAAGGCTTATGAGGGTGGCTTCACTCAGGTGCCGACACTTTCTCAGGTTTACAGGAAAAATCTAGCTCAGCTACCATTACAGATGTGGTGGGGCAGGTTGTGACAGGCCACCCTCAGGTGGAAAGAGGTGTCTGAGTACCAGCTGGTCTCTATCTGATACTCTCCTTGCCCACTCTGGACGCTGTGTGCATTCCTCCTTTATGGGATATTCCTCCATCTTGCTTTCAGGCATCAGAATATGGAGGGAGTTCTTTTCTGCTCCACCCTGTAAAGCAGTCACTAAATGTATCAGGCTTGTGAAGCACTTTTCATCTTTCAAAATCATCTTTATATCTGCTTTCTGGCTGGTACCCCGAGGTGTAGGGTACCAATGGGCAAAGAGCCGAGAGCTAAGGCAATTTCCAGAGCCCAGTGCACCAGATGATGATGCTTCCTGGGTAAGGATCTTTTGTGGACTGTTTTGAGCTCTTCTGACATGTGAAGATTTATGAAACAGCATACACACACATATGGCAAACTACTCTCTGTAATAGCTGTGACATGCTTTTTGCTTTAGTGGTAGGTTCTGATTTGTAGTGGTATAGTGAGGAAAGAATTTTTCTTGTTACATTTTAATTGCAATAGTGATTTAAAAATCTTAGCATTTTCCTTGGTTATAGTGAAAACAGTCTAGTATTTTCATTTGTGCATGGGTTCTTAAAGTCCTAATGGCTCCTAGTGTTTGTAGTTTTGATAGAAATCACCTCTTTGTGTATTAAAAGCCATACATGGCAGGGTTGAGCATCTGTGTGATCATAGGAAAATGGCCAGAGTTGGGTGTCACAGCTGCTGTGTGGACTGTGGACAGATCCCTGGGTGTCCTCCTTGGCTAGGCACTCATTCTGCCCAGTCCCCTGTGCAGATGTGGCTCCAATAAGACAGCAGGTGTGCACTATCAGGTATGTCCTGTTTGCTTTAGCTTCTCTGTGGGGGCATGGGGGATCCTTTCCAATTGGATTTTAGATATTTGACATATTTAAAGTTCATTTTAACCTTGAGTCTTAATTTTGAGTTTCTGAAAGCCTAGTAGAAAGGCTTATGCCTTCCTATAGTACATGCACTTTTTCTGGCTTTTATTTTTGTGAAAACTTGGTCCTTCATGTTTAGATTCACCTTTTTCTCCCCCTAAAAATCCAGCCAAGGCTCAATTAATAAGAGTTGCCATGGTAACTTTGGTGCAATTGAGACTGTGTCTCAAGGCAAAGAGCAATATGCTTGAACAGTAGACTTTATTTAAAATGTGGAGGAAGAATTAGCTTTGGTGTAAAGATATTTAGCTGAACTTTCATGAAAAAAGTTGTCAAAGACTAAAAATACAAAAGGTTTATAGCTTGAATAGCTTATCACGGGGATTTTCAGCCATCTTTTTTTCTTTGTGATAGGGTCTTATTCTGTTGCCCAGACTGGAATACAGTGGTGAGATTGTAGTTTGTTATAACCTCAAACTTCTGGGCTCAAGTGATCCTCCTGCCTCAGCCTCCTGAGTAGCTAGGACTCCAGGCATGTACCACCCTGCCCAGCTAATTTATTTTTTGTAGAGACAGGGTCTTGCTATGTTTGCCCAGGCTGGTCTCTAACTCCTGGCCTCAAGCGATCCTCCCACCTCAGCCTCCCAAAGCTGAGATTACAGGCATGAACCACTGTACCGGGTCTCAGCCATCTTTTAAATAAACTAAATCTCATTTGGTTATAGCATGTTCATCCTATGCATAAATATTGTCAGCTTAGATTTTGCTCAGGTCTACAAAACATGAATTTAAAATTTTACCCAGATTATTTCCCATAACCCCCAAATGATTTTACCCGTAGGTTATGGATTACCCATAGTTTATAATGTTAGTTATATTTCAGGCTTCTATTAGGTCCTTAAATATGAAGTGTCCGATTTCAAATCAAAAGTTTAGTTTATTATATCTCAATGAAGAATCAGTTATCAAAGTATGTGCCTAAACTATTGGTAGAGTTTTGCTATCTTAACAGTAGCTTGTTTATGCCAGCAGCAAAGAAGCCTGGAGAGCAAGTGGCCATGAAATTGCAAAAGGCATTTTCCACAGCTTGTTGAGAATTGAATATTGTTCCTTGCAAGAAGTGGTCCAAAGCCTGGAAGAAGCGGTAGTCAGTTGGTGCAAGGTCTGGTGAATATGATGGATGACAGAGAGTTTCCAAGTCCAGCCTCTGTAGTTTGAGCAGTGTTGTTGGTGTGATATGTGGTCAAGCGTTGTCTTGCAGAAGGACTGGCTTGTCTCTACTGACCAATCTCAGCTGCTTAATTGCAAACATCCTCCTCATTTCATCCAACTGGTTGCAGTAGACATCCGCTGTAATCGATTGACCAGGTTTCATGAAGCTGTAGAGGATAATATCAGCGCTGGACCACCAAACAGACACCATTAACTTTTTCTGATAATTATTCGGTTTTGTACTGTGATTCCACATTTCTTCTTTATCCAACCATTGTGCTGAATGCTTGTGATTGTCAAAAAGAATCCATTTTTCATCACACATAACAATACAGTATAGAAATGGTTTGCCTTTATGTCGTGACTACAAAGAAAGGGAAGCTTCCAGACAATTTCTCTTCTGATGCTTATTTAATTCATGTGGAACCCATCTATCCAGCTTCTTTACCAAGCCCATTTGTTTCAAATCGTCCAATCTTTTTGGAATAGTAACGTCAAACCTTGCTGTTAATTCACACATAGGATGATATGGATTTGCTTCCACTACAGGTCAGTCATTATCCACTTTGGTCTCAGGTCACCCACATGGCTCATTTTCAAGGTTAAAATCACCAGAATGGAACTTCCCCAAACCTTGATGTACTGCGCTTTCATTAGCCACATCCTTCCCAAACATTTTGTTGATATTTCGAGCTGTCTATGCTGCATTGGTTCCATGACAAAACTCATATTCAAAATAACACAGATTTTTGACTTATCCATGGTTTCACAAAATTTGCTCTAAAAAAATTTTTGAAAGATAACAACAGGCCAAACTGTGTGTTTGGAACAATTAGGATGTATCTTTACAATAAAAATACAGGAAGTGTCAAAGTGAAATATCAGAGGTATCTACTGTCAAACTTAGTATTTGAGGAAATCAGACATTTCATACTTAATAACCTAATGTTAATATACTGCTTTAAGTTGAAATAAACCATTTTCCTCCTTGAAACATAAATTTCATCAATGTCAGACTCTGTGGCACAGTTATGTTAGATGTTTCTGTTTCATTTTGGCTAAGTGCTGAAGGCCTGTCAATTAACTAGGTTCAACTTTCCTAAACAAATATAAATTATTTTGCCAATTATGCAGAATTTTGATGTGTTGTTGGTCTTGGCAACACAGAGGAATAGTACAATTCAGTGATTTTTTTTTTTAAAGCAATCATTTGCTTTATAGAATGAATGTTATCACACCCTCAAAAGTAACACCACCCATTTAAAAGCTGATTGTATATCTAGATATCATAAAGATGACTGAATTTAAACTTCTCCAAAGTTATTTTGCCACTGTAGCCATAATTTCAAGTTCAGTTGCAATTGATAAGTAAGCCATTCCCTTTGTTTTTCGTTTTCATGCCTGTCCTAAGCACATTTTCTCACCTAAGAGGTTAGTAATCATTTAACCTGGAGACTACCTAGAATATAAGGTGTTTAATTTTTTATTTAGTCGTCTCCATTTGTCATAACTGAGTGTTTGCTCCATGCCAAACACTGTTTTAAGCACCATCAATACAGTAGTGCTATTTTTACATGGTGTGATTGGTGTTTGTTTATTGGTATTTAGTATTGTCAGTTTGAATGTGAGGGTGGGATGAACTTAGAATTACTCTAAAAGTTTTGAGTGTCATTTACTAGTTGCAGTTGGTTTTTATTTGTACACTGGTATGCAAATATGAATTTTGAACATGTTACAAAGAGGTTATGGGAGTCTAGCCCTTCTAACCCTTCATCCCATGGCAGCTTCCCTCCTCCCGCTTCTCCATGCAAGCCTCCAACCCTCCACATGGATCTGCACGTGGCGGTGCTCGGGCACATGTGTGCACTTCCTGTGCAGTGGGGTGGGAGAGTGCAGGGTGGGGTCTTTCCCTTCATGGGGTGGGGAACCATTGGCCAGAAACCATATCTGTTCTCTACTCTGTCCTGACGAGGAGGCTGCAGGGTACATCGTCCCTCCAGAACAGAAAACCCAAAGCTGTCCTGAAGCAGTGGTTCAGAAAACACGTTTGAATACCCAAACACGTGGAATATGTCCAGTGCGTTTCAAAATTCAGAATGGTGGAACCATACTGGGAAGCTGTGACTCAGGATGGGGAGGAAGCTGTAGCAGGTTGAAGCTGGAAAGGATTTTAGGGCTCAGTGTAGTTGTAAGGAGGTAGGAGCCTGGCCTCACATGTGGTGGTCACCTTTCTCCATTCATGTGACCTCAAATGATCACTGAGTCTCTTCATCCTTGGTTTTCTTGGGGAATAACACCTAAGTCATAGGACTGCAGTGAGCACTGGATATAATAATGCAGTGGTCCCCAAGCTTTTTGGTACCAAGGACCAGTTTCATGGAAGACAATTTTCCCACAGAGGAGGGAGTGGGAGGAGTTGGGGGAGAGAGGGAGCTCAGGTAGTGATGTGAGCAATGGGGAGCACCTGTAAATACAGATCAAGCTTCACTCTCCTGCCACTCACCTCCTATGGATATAAAAACTGTTTTAGCAGTGGGTACATGGTTTTCTAGGGGACTTAGTAACTAATGGTTGTCAGTTCCTAATCCCCATTTAAATTACTATTATATAAATGTGAGGGGAAGGGAAGGAGAAATTCTTGTTAGTAATTAGTTTACTCTTCGGCATCAAAGTATCCATGACACTTGTCTCTGGTGTCTAATAACAGCTAAGGTCAAATCTTTCTTCTTTAGAGATTAAATATGCTTTTTTTTTAAATTGTTTTTTCCTGAGGTTATCAATTTATAATGAATGCCTATTTTTTAAGATTGACCTAGAGTAACAGTGTAGGGTGCAACTTAATAGGTGTCCTATGAAAGATTCTGTGCTTCTAGATAACAACAAACTGTAGTTTGTTGACCTCGTTAGGTCAACATTTTAGAATAAAATTCTTCTGATCTGAAAATGTCTCAATCTGGGGAAAGGGCAGAGAAAGTGTGATTGAATAATCCATCTTTCTGGAATCCATCTTGTTAATGTGAAAGTCACTTCTTTGAACAATTCGGTAAGGTTTTGTTTCAGTAAGGGAGGTGTGAAGGTAGAAGGTATATGTTGCCTCAAAGAAAGAGGTGGTAGGTTTGCCCTTTCCCTGTAATTGCCAGACTAATCCACCAACTTATATTAGTAAGATTAGCCATCTGTTAGCTTCTAAAACAGAGGCGAAAGTCTCTCCTTTCAGATTCTGGTGGTGTGTGGGTTTGGGAAGGATGGATGGGAGCTAATGAATATCATACCTTGAAAAGGCCACACACCCAGCTAGGTTGTCATATCTATCCAGTCCCTACGTAGGTAGGCTCTGTTCCCTCTTCAGGTAGGAAGCCAACAAGAAGAGGTATAATCATCATTCAAGGTCACATAATTGGACAAGGGTGACCCCCAGATATGAGGCTTAGCTCCCAGCTTCTTGTTCTCCCACCGTGTCCTAAACGCCTTTCCAGCTTGGACCTGACAGCTTGGGTTTTGTTCCCCCTCCCCCATACCTGTTAGTGGCAGGGTTGCAAGGACCTGCAGGTAAACAGTGTGGCCTATGGGTGAATGTCTGGAAGTGGCATACCTGGGGGGAGCAGGAGGCTGCCCCGTGTCCCCCACTCCCTGTCCAGACACTGTGCACCATCCTTGCAAAGAGTGGCTTCTGTGGGTTCCGTGGCTGCATTTCCTGGTTTTAACTCCATAGTTTTGTCTTTGTTTTCTGTCATTTCTCAGGCCAAGAAATAACTTTTTGTAGGTAAACATCTTTTGCCAGTGATGATGTCCTTTCACCTTTCCTTCCAACCTCTTTCAAATGCATGTTTTCAAGATAATCGTCTATCTTGGTGAAATTTGAATTAACCTCTTGTTTTCATGAGGATTATTTCTGCCTCCTATTTCTCATTTCCCTCTTCACTTCTACTTCCTCGTACACACACTCCACACACACACTGCACGTACGCACACTGTGCCCCTCACCACCCACCTTCAAGATGAGTCACTCTACAATGGTACTTTGTTCGTCTGGCTGGAAGGAAATTTCTTAGCTCCTGACACACTGTGTGAAGAAGCGCTCTGTTGGCAGCCCACCATGGTATTTCCAGTGTGTGCCTCCAACTTGAGTGTGCTGGATGGAAATAACAATGCATTCTAAGCAGTGTTTTTCATTGAAATGTAAATTGCCTCGTACCCATTCTCATTCTTGCAGACTTCCCCGGAGGAAGACAGGTTTTATGTTACAAGCATTGAAGAGAAAAACTTTCTTCTGGTATCTCTTTTTTTAGTGTATAACAAGATTGAGGATGATTCATTTAGGCAATTCTGGTCTACTCGGAGCTTGCATATCTAACAAAAATATCCAGTATTCTCAGGAATTTTGCTGGGTATGGGATTGCTAGTAATTTGGTGTGGGGGGGGCAAGATAACTTTGTATCTGGAATTGATTCCTGAATTAATAAGCTGCCATCACCTTGGGATGCCAGTTTTCTTTTCAGTTGTTTCCTTATCTACCTATGAGCTACTCTAAGGCATTTATCAAATAGATTTGAATCTTTAAATCTAAAAATAAAATCAATGTCCTGTGTTTGGAGTGCTTTCAGAGAGCCTTAGGATTTATGAGCAGTGAGGTGGACATGAAAGGAATGAAAGATTCAACAATAACTATATAAGACCCCGAGGTCCCACTTAATTAAGTGGGGTGGCCTGGCAAGAAATGTGGCCTAAAGCACAATGGTGGCTGTAGGAAAAAAGCTATTTTATTGTTATAACAGCCATTGAGGTACTGTATGTATTATTATAGGTCCTTTTAAAATTTTTCAACTGAATACTATTTATTCCTATTCTGACTTTCAGGCATGACCATTACATTTAAAAAAATACTATGGAAGCTGTGTGGCAGAATGTATTTCAGCTGAACAGATTACATTAAGGCTATAGGGCCAAAGGACTGAACAATTGTGAGCATTTTTCTTTATGCAAATTTAAAGGTATATTTCTTAGCACCTCTGAAAGGAAAGCCCAATAAAACGAATATGACATTTAGAATATGTAGCATCTCTCTCTTTTAAGACCTTAGGTTTATCAGTTGGAAACTTTCAATGGCATTATTGCATATTTATATAGTGATTAGTATAATTAATGTGTGCTTTAAAATTCTCTCTCTTCCTTTGCTTCTTGGAAGATTGCCATCTCTCTCCCATGTTGTCCTTGCCATGTTTTATGCCATGCTTGCATAAGTATGATGAAACTATTCTCGTTCCTGTTGCTGCTTCCCTCAGTGGTTAGTACTGGCTCTCTATGTGAGTTTTGATTGTTTGCTGAACCTTGAAAAAGTCTCCTTAGATGGAATAAAATGGGAAGACTAGGAAGATGCCTTTTTCTCTCCTACTTCCATTAATGAAACAGTGTGAAACAGTACGATTTAATGCGTGTTTCTGTGAGTTGTGCTGAATAGCATGGTCACAGTGTTAGTTTCACAGGGCTTTTCATCTGTGGAGATGATATGCAGGATTCCTTACAGTGTTTCTCATTTTTCTTTAACTTTGCTCTTTTCTTGACTTGTGCTTTAGCCTTAGACAGTTGTTCCATCCGCTGTTCCTCCTCTTCCATGTGCCTCCTACCTGCTAGGAAAAGTGAGCTGCTTGTGATTCTCTGGCTAGTCCGTGTGCCTCCTCCGAACATGCTGTCTTCCTGCTTCGAAGGCCCTTCCTCTTTCTTGCTTGACTGACTGTCCTTTAGGACATTTGAGTTTGCCTTCGCCTGCAGAAGTTCTCCCTGGTGTTCACTCCCCACCTCCCACAGCTCTGCACACCTAGTTACTGACTTGCCTCCTCTTAGCACCCAGTCTACCTGTCTTACCACTTCCTGCACTGGGCAGTCATTGTTGGTTTGCTCATCTGCCACCTTCTGTGGCATAGCAAAGTCTGCAGTAAGACACAGCCTTGTTCTTTACCTTAGTGGTATCTCATAAAAGCAGATTATCGATAAATATTGATGAACTGCATGAATCTGTTGAGGCTGTCAAAAGGGATTTGGAGAAGTTTGAGATGTGTTTGGCCCCACTAGTTCTTAGGAGGGCTGGGAACTAGGAAGTTTGCTGTGCTAGCAGTAAACATAGGAGGTGTCAAGTGAGCCGAGGGTGGCGTGCGCCTGCGGACTGTGTTTAGGCCCTGCTTCCCCCGAGTGTGAGGTGTGGGAGTGGCTCATGCCTCCTGTCCCTGGAGGGCAGGGTGGGAGCAAACATCTTGCTGGCAGTGGTAGAAGACGGTATGAAAGGGTGGCATTGGGATATTGCCTTGGGATGAATAGGATTTCTATAAGCTGGGGGGGAGGGAACACAAGGAAAAGATTAGCACTGAGGAAAAGCAAGGTATTTGGGCAAAAGGTTGGAGCAGAGATTTCCTGTTCTGGAATTAGCAGTGGGAGGGAAGGCAGGATGGTATCGGAGAAGCCAGTTACAGAGAGCCTGACTGCTGGGCTGAGATGTTTGGGTGCCATCCTGACATGCAGAAGAGAGTTTGAAGGTTTTATAACTTTGAAGAAATGGAAGCAAACAGGATTCCAGTGATTAGTGTAGAGGAAGGCTGGGCAGGGAAGAAGGCTCTTGCAATAGTCTAGGCAGGAAGCATCCTAACTCAACAAGACACATGAGTCCACTGTTACTCATTCAACAAAATTGAGTCCTATGTGCCAGGCAGTGGGGGTTCTAAGGTAAGTAAAGTAACATCCCTTAATGAGAAAAGGGCATGAAAACAGTCTTCTCAGTTGTCACATGTGTAGCGAGCAGATTGCAACCTGAAGGAAAATCCATGGGCAGTGATACAGTATTAGTTAACTGATAGGAGTAGCAGCAAGATTGCAGGATGCACAAATCACAGATCTGGCTTGGTTCACAACGAAATGAACAATGCCCTCTGTGTGCTTATGGTAGTTTCGCCAGGGTCTTCCTGATGCTATCAGCTTCAGTCTCTCTTAACTTCTTTTAACTTCTTCCCTTGTCCCCCACCTTACTCTGTTCTCAACACAGCAGCCAGGGTGATCCTTTTGAATCATAAGTTAGATCAAAGCCCGCAGTGGCTCTCATCACATGCAGTGTAAGAGCCAAAGTCCTCACAGGGAGTTGCAGGGACCCACTCACCCCTCACTGCTCCTCTGGGCTCCTCTCCTGCTCTGCAGGCCACTGAGAGCACTCTGGCTGCCAGCGCTGTTCCTCACACCCCTCCCTGGGCCTTTTCCTTTCCCTTGCATTGCCCCATTTCTAATTTCTCACTTCTTTGAAGTCTGCTCAGATGTCAACCAACCACCCCTTTTAAGATTGTGACCTGTCCCCAGCCCAAGCCCTCCTGAATGTGCTGACCTGGCCCACCTGTTGTTGCCTGTGATGCTGATCTCCTCCTTTTTGGGGT
>VBSM01002608.1:21415722-21453599 GCA_008086735.1 Cheirogaleus medius
TTCCCAAACACTTCGTTGATATTTTGAGCTGTCTGTGCTGCATTGGTTCCATGACAGAATTCATACTGGAAAAATACGAAAGCTAAAATGAGGTGATGAGTATGCTGAAATGCAAACCAATTTAATGATTTGGAGGTAAATCTGTAATCAAGAGAACAAGGAAAGATGATTGACCACATCCTTAACCAAGGGTTAAGAGGCCCTGATGAATACTGGAACTTTTCTCCTGCTCCGCACAGGTGTGCTGGCTACCGCATATGGAGCCTCCGGTGGCTGGAGGTTGGCGTCTTGGTGATTAGACTCTGGAATATTTTGTAACTCCAAAGACTCAGAATATCCTAAGTGTCTAGTTGACTGACCAAACTTAACAAGACATTGTTAAGTCCTGGACCATCTCAGTTTGGAACTCATGGATGGGGAAGAACCAAACCTCCCAACTCTTACCAAATAGCAAAACCAAAGAGCCTGTGTGGTCCTTGCCATACACGTTCTGATTGTGCGTGACATACGTACTGAAGTGTAGAATAGAGAGATGCTGCAACATTCTCTTGGGCGGATTGTTTTTCAGAATGTGGAATTAGATAAACAAGTACCTACACATTTCCATTTTTAATGCCACACGTTTGCATAACGCTTCACTTTTCAGTGTTTTCTTATCTATTCTTCATTGAATGCATCCAGGTGTGGGGATGTGGTAGATGGTGTAATAGCCACTTGGCAAATGAGGAAACTGAGGCTCAAGAACTTGACTTGCCCAAGATCACAATGTGTCACACTTTTGTAGCAGAGACAGAAATAGCCAAGGCTGCCTTGTTCCAAACCTCAGGCAGCTTTCATTAACAAGCCCTGACGAAGAGCAGGGAGTCAGTTCGCATCCTGACTCTTCCACATGCCAGCTTTGGACCATGGGCTGTTACTGACCTTCAAAGCCTCCATATTTTCATGTGTGAAATGGGGACACTACCTTCTCATAGGGTTATTAGCATTAAATGAAAATTTATAATAGTCTCTAAACCTGGCAAGCGCTTCATAAATGGCAGCAATTGATATAGTTCGCACTGGGTTTGGCATACTCCTGTTGGCACAAGTTGGATGTTAGATGGGCTCACCTGGTGTGTCTCTTTCAAATTGGATCTGGGTATCCGGCATTGCAAGCCTACTATCCAAAATCAGTGGGAGAGAGCATGTTGGTGCATCTCTGAAGGTCACGCTGGGAGCTGGCTTGATGTCTGGGGTCCTAGATAGTACCCAAGAGAGTTGCTGTGATGTGGGATGAGGGGCTCTGCAGGCAAGAGCATGAGAGGAGGATGGTAGAAACAGGAGAGTGGCTTTGGGGCAAACTCTTGGATTTGCTGTTCAGATGTATTAATATTAGCAATCTGTTTAGAGAAGAATGGAGCCAGGGTCGTATGATGGGCTTCCATTTTTGTGGCATCAAAGAAGATTTGAATTCTGACCACTTGGCAGGGGATTTAGGTCTAATTTGCCACTAGTACAGATAGCACAATCATGATTCTCTTAACACAAGAAGCCACCTTCTTTTACCTACTCTCAAAATCCATCTCACGTATTAATTAATACTGATACAGATCTGCTGTGGTGGATTTGGTTGTCTTTATGTTTGCTGAGGAAAGTTTCTTCTGGAACTCAGGCTGCTGGGCTCTTGCTCCTGCCCTCTCTCTTTGAATCAGAGAGAAACTTGACCCCTTGACCTCTTAGCAGATTTATTCTTAAACCATGTTAAAAGTATAATTGCCCCTTACCTGGATCTCCTCTTTTCCTTACTCAAAAATAACTCACTTCAGAGGAGAGTCGTCCACTTTGCTGCTTGAGGCCTGAGGTGGGTTGCAGAAAATTCTCTGAGCTCTTTTAAATTTTAATACCTTGGCATGTTTATCTGTGCAGTGTTTTGAAGCATGACATTACATGCATACACACCCACCAATATTTGACGAAAGTCTATAATTTCAAAGTAAGATGGTTTCAAGATATACAAAAAAATCAATTAGCTTTCTAACCTAACTCAGCTCTTGAGTAGGTTGCTTAACCTTTCTAAGTTCCCTATAAAATGGCAATAAGAAGAGGCTACCTCACAGAACTGTAACTGGGAGGATAAGCTCACATTTCTACTAAGTGAAGTATCTCAAGAATGGAAAAACAAGCACCACATGTACTCACCAGCAAAGTGGTATTAACGGATCAACATAAGTGGACATATAGGAATAACATTTATCGGGTGTCGTGCGGGTGGGAGGGGAGAGGTGGGGATGGGTAAATACAAACATAGTGAGATGTGCAACATTTGGGGGATGGTCATGCTTGAAGCTCTGCTTCAAGGGGGGTAGGGGGGAAGCATGGGCAATATATGTAACCGTAATATTTGTACCCCCATAATATGCTGAATTAAAAAAATAAAAAAAGGACTCAAATGTTATTTCCTTGTCTTTTTTTAAACCTAGAAGTGTGTGTTTCACTTTTTTCTGTTGCATGCTACCACTTCCTGAGCATGTACATCTCCCAAGTAATTAAATGTAAATGAAGATGCTGGTTTAGAGTGGATGCATTTGCTCACTGGCTGAGGTAGTAGCCTAAGAAATAGAGAGAGTTCTTCCCACAGCTAGACTGGCGTAGAAAGCTTAGAAAACATGCATAAAAAGGACAATAAATTTCATTTACAGCCTTACTTTGTAGAAATAATAAGTCAAGGCTGGGCACAGTTGCTCACGCCTGTAATCCTAGCACTCTGGGAGGCCGAGGCAGGAGGATTGCTTGAAGTCAGGAATTGAAGACCAGCCTGAGCAAGAGTGAGACCCCGTCTCTATATAAAATAGAAAAATTAGCCGGGTGTGGTGGTGCGCACTTGTAGTCCCAGCTACTGGGAAGGCTGAGGCAGGAGGATCACTTGAGCCCAGGAGTTTGAGGTTGCTGTGAGCTATGATGATGCCACTGCACTCTAGCCAGGGTGACAGAGTAAGACCCTGTCTCAAAAAAAACCCAAAAAACAAAAAAACATTTTGGTGTCCTTACTCCCTCTCTTTTCTAACTTTTAAATTTTTGTGTATGAAATATATCATGCCTACAAAAATGCATGGAACATATATGTATGACTTAAGGACTACTAAATATGTGGGTACCTATCACTTTAAGAGCTAGCATACTGCCAATGTCTAGGAACCACTTTGTTGCCTGACTCTTTTCATTTATTTTCCAGAATCGAGTTCTACTTATGTAATTTCATATTGTGTTCTTTTTCCTACTTTATTGTAAGCATTTTCCTATAATGTCATCATTTTAGTTTGCTTTCTTTAGAGCTTAAGCTAATCACAGGTCATAGACTAGCCTTACCCTAATGATAACCTCTAATATATGCCAGGCACCATGCCTTAAATACTCACCTCATTTCATTCTGTAGCACCTTGTGGGCTATAATAGCTCCCGATTTTACAGCTGTGGAAACTAAGTTTTCAAATGTTTAAGTAATATAATAAGCAAAAGAACTGAGATAGCCCAAATCTGTTTCCAAATCTCTTACTATTTCTACCACTGACAGGCTGCCTTTATGGGCTGTATTTTGGAAGCACAGTGCACATTTAAGGAACTGACCATTATTACATGTAGTGTTTTTGCCCAATTCTAAGCGATAACAGCACACGTGACTAGGCTCTAGTTTTTAAGTGGCCCTGGTGCCGGGAAAATCCAAACGAAGGCAAACTTCCACAAGAAATGTGGAAAAAAGAATTTTTAAATCACAGCATTACATGCAGAAGGTCTGCTTTTATTTGGAGGAGCTTTAGTGTTGGGTTGTGTAGTCTTCTCCCTTACTCCATCCACCCCACTCCCATGCTGCTGTGAAGTGAAGTCTGAGCTTTTATGTTCCAAGTGGCCCTCCTGCTGCATTTTCTACAGTCGTGCATCTGTAATTACGGCGCAACCTTGGAGGGAGCCACTCTCTTCCTCTGCTTTGCCCAGGGAGACGTTGCCCTGTGGGTCTAGAAGAATAAAATGGTTGCTATGGTTGCTGCGGCAGCTACAATGTGGAGCTCAACGCTGACTAGAAAGTCATGCTGCTTATCTGTGGAAAGAGAGGAGACTCAACTTGGCACAGATACAGCTGCTCATTATATTCTGCAGGTATAGTCGCTGTAGCATCCTTGGGTACATTCTGTAAACGGCAAGATGTGTATAGCAACAGAATGTGAATAAAAGGCTGCGTTTGTTTAGTTGGAAAAGCATCTTTCCTATAAACAACTTTTAGCCCTCACATGTTGCGGTGGAGCTCTTGTTAAATTTAGTTCGGTGGCAGTGGTTACACTTATCAAAGTGTTCATGAATATAAGCATCACTTTTAGCTTTTGGAGTATGGAAATTCACTGCCTGTGACCAGTGAATAGCAAAACACTATTGAGATTTTTTTCCAAATGGCCATTAAATGCCAACAGCCACCGCCGCTTGCTGAGGACAATAAAAAGAGTGGAGGAAGGCAGTGGGTCACAACTTGTGTGTATGTTTGAATTCTTACACTGTAGGAGTCCAACCTAAAGAATGCTGTCATCAGTTTTCATTCAATCAATCATGCCTGAGTTAAAATAGGTTTTCTAAGATTTTGATTGTGGGAATAATACAACATAAATATAGTTTTATGTGGCCTGACTTCATGGCTGAAGTATAAAATGATGTGTTTTAAAAACAAAACAAAAAAAAAGGTTTTCAAAACATTTTCTTATGATAGCTTTCTCCTGAAAAGTAATTAAGTCTAATGCGAAGTTCAGGCTGGAAAAGTATCTTTCCTATAAACAACTTTTAGTCCTCATATGTTGCAATTTTTAACTTTTGCTTTTTAATTTTTTAAGCCATTTCTTTAAATTGTGGGACAGAGTGACTTTTGATGCCGTGCCTTCTGTGTTAGTAAGTCTTAGTAAGAAAGAAACTCTTACAGGTTAATTTTCTTTCAAATTGGACTGATGCTCTTTTGTGGGGTGCAGGTATTCTCCTGTTGGTGCTATTTGGAGATGTGTGCCTGGAATCTTGGGTCCCACAAAACTTGACCAGATTGGTGGGTGCTTTTCAAATGCCCTGCTAAAGCTGCGCAATCCCCGAACGATCAAAGCTGGCCCTGACTTTGGCAGTGGCCTTGACTTTTAGAGCATCATGTGCCGACAAAGAGGAGCTGGCTTCCTGCAAACAGTAGTAGGATAATGTCCCGGCACCAGTGAGCGCGCTGCTTTCTCCCAGTACTCTCCACGCTTGCGTTTCATTAGCTCTTTGCCACTGACCCCTGTTTGACAACTCTTGTCCTGGCGGGGGAGCAGACAAAAATCTCTGGATACAGCTCAGCTGAGTGGGTTCAGAGTGAGGGCAAGGGAACTAGTAACTGAGCCTGCATTGCTTGGGTTATCTACTTTATAAGGCTTTTGTTGCCTTCCTCGTTCTTATTACTGCTACTGCCGTGCTACCACTCTGCCCCCATTTGTGCGTTACTCCGTATAATCGGCATCTGCGTGTTTAAATTCCTCGAGACTCAGCCGTGGTTTGGCTTCTCTGCAGACTGTACTTCCGCTTTCTGGTATGGATGTAGGGGAGGTTTCCGAATGTACAGCTCCCCCCCAGCCCGCTTCTCCGAGCCCCAGATCTGTGTGTGTGATCGCAAACCCAGCATCTCAACTTCTGTGTGCTATTTCAGACGTTAAATGTTCAAATCTAAACTCCTGATTTTGTAACCCTCCCTCCCACCTATAACCCTTCCCCCAGTGACAAAACAACAGGTTTGATCTCATCTCCTTCGTGTCCTCTTCATGTGAAAGGCACCAGCAGCCACTTGACTTTGCAACCCGGAGCCAACACCGCAATCTCTCCCTCCCCTTCTCTATTCAGTAGGCCCCACAGTTTATCAGTTCAGCCTCTTAAATCTCTATCCTTAACGTGGCTCTAAAGGCCCAGCGTGGTCTGGTCCTGGCCTCGCTCGCCAGCCTCATCTTAGCTGCCCCCCTTCTATCTTCGAGCCCTCCCACTGGCCCCCACTTGCTGAAGTGCCCCTACCTGGCTACTGCTCAACATCCTTCTGATTTCATGTTCAAGGTCACGTCCTCAGGGGAGCCCCTGATTCTCAGGTGAGGTCAGTCCCTGTGGTGTAAGCTCTTGAGGCCTGTGTGGCACCCTCAGAAGAGATGTAAGTCCCATAGGAACAAGGGCTGTGTCCTTGCTCACAGGACATGCTCAGTGCTAGAGCAGGGCCCACACCAGGTAAGCACTTGCCAGGTATTTGTCTAGTGAAGGAATTAATGTGTGAGTGAGTGAATGAACGAATGTCAGGCCTTGTGCCAAACAGTTTACACATACCATCTCACCTAATCCCGGAAACGCTCCTTACACAGCAAGACACAAGCAGGGAGTCAGCCTCGAGCTGGGCTGACACCCAAGTCCAGGCTCCTTCTGTCCCCATCACTGGCTTCCTTGAGGGAAGCTGGTGTTAGATTTTATTAATAATAAATCTGTGGTGATAAAGGGAGAAAGCAGGACTTCTTCTCAGAAGGGAGATATTAAAGAGGCTTGCATTTTACAGATGCTCATTTCCTTAGGGTAATTGTTTTTTTTAAGAAGAAAAATCCTCTTAAGTAATAAGCTGAGAGAGCTGTGCAGCTAGATGAGATTTTGCTGGCAAACCTCTAAGTGACATGCCAAGTCCACCTTCTGCTGCTTCCTTAGGTGGCCTGTCCATCAGGGCTGCACAGGTATGTTCTCATCTCCAGGCTTGTAGCTTTTATTCAAACTGTTTCAGCTCCTTTCCTCTCTACCATTGGTTCTTGTCTTTTTGGACCCCATTTATTCATCTAGGAAACATTTATCGAGCACCTATTATTGTTCCAGGCACTAAGCCAGTTACCCAACTTTATGCCTGTCCCTTGTAAACATTTCCCTACATTGCCCCTCTGCTCAGCACCCCCACGCTTACAGGAACTATCGTTCATTGTGTAAGGAGGACTGCAAAAATGTGCAGAGCCTTATTACTTAGTTAAACATTGATTGGGCACTTTCTGTGTACCAGACACTGTGCTAGGTTTGGAAAGTTAATAGACACATTCAGTGCCCCGCAATCTATTCACACTGTTATCAACCAGATAGGAATGTGTGAATGAAATCGTGTGAGGTCAGGAAGTATCTGTAGTTTGTCATCCACCAAAGTGCTATAGGTTTTCAAGCTCCTAGACAGCTGTGAGGCCTAGATTCATTCTTAGGTCAAACAATATATAGAAAGTAACCCAGGAGACCTAGTGTGAGGGCAGGAGGAAGGACTGGTCTCTATCACCTTCCTTATCGTCCTACTCATCCCCTATGTAAGTACGTCTAGTTCATTGCCAGTAAGTTTCTTGCTTCAGCATGTGAAAGCTTCAGCACTTAATGGGAAATTCATAAGTGCTTCCATTTTCCCACAGAAAGCAGTGGCATGTATTTTTCTCAACCTTGAGTTTAATGGAAAAAATACTGACCATTAGGCACGAACCTATCCATCCTATTTGAATTTGATATGACAGTTAAGACAGCTGGACTCTAAAATAAACAGTGGTCTCCACAGTGGAAAATGAAAATAAAATATTAAAATGTCTTTTAAAAGATTTATTGCCTCAAAAAAATTTTTTATAAAAAAATGTAGACAATATTTTGGAACAATATTTTACAATTATAGCAAGGTTGCAGCATAAAGATTAATACACAAAAATCAATCACATTCCCATACCAGTAATGAACAAGTAGAATTTGAAATTAAAATAAAATATACTGTTTATATTAGTACCCCAGAAATGAAATGCTTGGATATCAGTCTAATAAAATATGTATGAGATGTATATAAGGTAAATTACAAAACTCTAATGAAAGAAATCAAAGAAGAATTAAATAAATGGCAAGATATTTCATGTTCATGAATAGGAAGGCTCATTGTCATGTTCTTTCCAACTTGATCTATAGATCTAATGTAATACTAATCAAAATCTCAGCAAGTTATTTTGTGGCTATTGACAAACTGATTCTAAAGTTTATAGAGAGAAGCAAAAGACCCAGAATAGCCAACACAATATTGAAGGAAAAGAACAAAGGTAAGACTGACACTGCCTGACTTCAAGACTTACTGTAGAGCTACAGCAATCAAGACAATGCGATATTGGTGGAAGAATAGACAAATAGATCAATGGAACAGAATAAAGAGCCCAGGAATAGATGCATAGATAAATAGTTAACTGATCTTTGACGAAGGAGAAAAAGTGATAGAATGGAGAAAAGATAGTCTTTTCAACAAATGGTGCTGGAACAACTGGACATCTATATGTAAAACAAAAACAAAAAAAAATTGAGGTGCAGACCTTACACCCTTTACAAAAATAAAATGAATGACACCTAAATGTAAAACACAAAAGTCTAAAACTCTTAGGGGACAACATGGGAGAAAATCTAGATGACTATGGGTTTGACACTGACTTTACATACAATACAAAAGGCATGACCCATGAAAAAAAGAATTGGTAAGCTGGGTTTAATGGAAACTGAAAATTTCTGCTCTGAGAAAGACAGTGTCAAGAGAATAAAAAAGTAAGCCATAGACTGGGAGAAAATATTTGCAAAATATTGGCGAAAAGACATTCTGATATACAGAATATACAAGGAATTCTTAACAGTAAGAAAACCTGATTAAAAATTGGGCCGAAGATGTGAACAGACACCTCACCAAAGAAGATATACAGATGGCAAATAAGCATATGAAAATATGCTCATGTCATATGCCATTAGGGAATTGCAAATTAAAACAACAATGAGATGCCACTATAGACCTATTAGAATGGCCAAAATCCAGAACACTTGACAACAGCAGGTTCTGGAGAGGATGTGGAATAATTGGAGCTCTTTCATTGCTGATGAGAATGCAAAATAGTACAGCCACTTTGGAAGACAGTTTGGCAGTTTCTTATAAAACTAAACTTACCCTTACCCTATGATCTAGCAATCATGCTCCTTGGTATTTACCCAAAGGAGTTGAAAATTTATGTCCACACAAAAACCTGCACACTGATGTTTCTATTAGCTTTATTAATAATTGCCGAAACTTAGAAGCAACCAAGATGTCCTTTGGTAGGTGAATGGGTAAATAAACTGTGGTATGTTCAGATGATGGAATATTATTCAGCACTAAAAAATTAACTATCAAGCCATGAAAAGGCATGGAAGAAACTTAAGTACATATTACTAATTGAAAGAAGCCAATCTGAAAAGGCCACATACTGTATGATTCCAACTATATGACATTCTGGAAAAGGCAAAATATAGAGAGAATAAAAGGATCAACCACTGAGGAGTTACCAGAAGTTGAGGGGAGGGAGAGAGGGATGACTAGGCAGAGCACACAGGATTTCTAGGCCAGTGAAACTACTCTGTGTGATACTATGATGGTGGATACATGTCACTATACATATGCCCAACCCATAGGATGTACAGATCTAAGAGTGGGAACCCTAATGTAAACCATGGACTTTAGATGATACTGATTGTGTCAGTGTAACTTTATCAATTGTAAAAATGTCCCACTGTGGTGGAGGTGGTTGATGGGAGGAGACTATGCACATGTGGAAACAAGAAAGGAATATGGGAAATCTGTACTTTCTCAGTTTTGCTTTGGACCTAAAACTTCTCTAAATAAGAAAACGTGTATTAAAAATGTAAACAATATCAGTATACAGCAGCGATAGCAAACACGTTGCTCTATGTGTCGGGCAATGTTCTAAGTGCTTTAGGTATATTACTCCTCGCAAAAACCTTGTGAAGTAAGTACTATTGTCCCCATTTTGCAAATGTGGACATAGGGAGAGGTTTATAACTTGCTAATGCAGCTGATAGGCATTAGGCTGTCCAATTCTGGGAGTCTGGGACCAGAGCAGTGCTGGTAACCACTCTGCTGAGCTGCAGTACATGTATATAATTTGTCAGTAAATGCATGTGTGCTTGGAATATTTTTACTGGGAGGGGTATATGATCAAGAAGGTTTAGAGATCATTGTTCAAGAAGGCCATCTCCAAATGAGTATTGACCTTTGTGCATTGCCAACAATAAATATCATCATGTAGTGGGAATGGGGGTTGCCTGTAAAGGGATTGGAGGAGAGAGAGAGTAGGCTCCTCTTTTTTAAAGGAAGAGTTCTAACTATAATTGGGGAAGAACACCCTTAGGAGGTAAATAAAGAGATATGGAGGATAATGGAGGAAAAATCAGGTTACATTACGCATGTAAGATAGCATGAAGATAAACCTTGGGTGTGTCTGATTGTTGAGAAATGGGAGAAGGGTCCAAACTGCTGAGGAAGGGGGATAGAGGAAGGATGGCATAGCACAAAAGGGCGGGGCACCTTTCGTGCCAGTTTATACTAGGCTCCAGACAGGGTGAGGATTGAAGAAAAGGAAACATTCAGGATACGCTGGTATAGAGGGTGGTTTTCGGAGAAAAAATGTTGGAATTGAATAAAGATCAAAGGAGATGTATACAAATTCACAGGAAAAATGCAAATGCCTAGTAGTTATGTGGAGAAAGAACAGGAGTAGCCAATTCACAGAAAAATAAAACTAAAAAGCTTCCACCATGCTCAGTTCTACAAAATGATATAAAACCAGTTAGGGGCCTTTTTAACCTGTTGATTTAATAAAACAAAGCACGCGCACACACACAAAAAGCCCCCACATGTACACTGTGGTTGAAGTATCCTGATCCTCTTGGGAACATATGTGTCCATGTACCATGACGATGACAAAGTTGCTCTGGGGGAACCCTTTTGGTAGACAGTTGGGCAGTTTATGTACCTTAATAACAAACACCTTAATGTTTCTCTTTAAACTCTGCCAGAGAAAACAATCTGAAGTGCAGTCAATGCCACAAGCTTATAACATCACTTAATATAGTGAAGATTTGGAAATGATACAAATGTCTACTGAATTTAATCTAGCCAACCAATGGAGTGTTAGACAGACATTACAAATGATAGTTAGACTACATAATAACACCAAAAAAATGTTTGTTTACAATGTTGAGTGAGAAAAGCAAGATATGATTGTACCTTATAGACTACCTCCATTCTAGTGCTTGTCAATTTGTGTTGAAAACTCTTGTCCTGTTTTAACTGTCTTTGTCTAGACTTAGGAGTACCCTGAGGACAGAGATGGCCTCATTCATAGTACAGAACATGAGAAATGTATCCATACTGCTTTGCCCATGATAGATAGTCAATGCAGAATGAATAATAAACTTTCTTCTCACCAAACATCTCCTAAGAGCTGCTGATAGTTTTTCATATCTTAAAATTATGGGAAATAGTATTTAGAGAGCTCCTTTCTTTTTTACATAGAGTAGATTTAAATGATTGATTTTCTTATGTTTCTTTATTTTATTGAATGTTAAATGAAATCATAAGAAAGTTTAACATAGTATTTTTAACTATAATAAAGAAGTGTCTGTCTTAAATGAATCTATACAGATGATTGGCATTTAGTCCTTTCCTATAAATCCTTAGGTCAAGAACATACTACATATAAGATAATCTCTAGGGTGCTCCTGTGATGGATTCTTCTAATTCTTATTCTCATTGCCTGTCAGAAAGACAAACTATTTGAAGACCAATTTTTAGTGAAACTTGACTATTAGCCAGAAGATAGAATTTGCTATTAAAAGAGAGGGTCCTGAATTCTACACCAGGACAGTTGCTGGGATATCAAAAAACAGAGATTGTAAGATAGATCCAAAGTGTGGAACTCAGACTTTGCATATGACTTTTGTATCAGACGAGGGAAAACTTAAAAAATCCCTAGCAACTTTGAGGCTTCATGATCCTTCTCTCTGCCAAGCTTACACATGCTAACCTTTCTGCTTTAGTAGCTAAACTTTCAGTTCCACGAAATTGAAACCTTTTAATTGCTTTCTTTATTGGTGACCTTTAAGAGATAATTTGGGCTTATTGGTGTCAGTCTGTAAAGAAACCAAACTCTGAGGTGTGATATCATCTATCGAGTAAGGCAGGGAGAAAGCTAATTAGAACTACAGTGCTTCTCAAATGTTATCTAGCTGCAGTTGACGGTGTGGATATTTGTTGACTTTTAGATTCAGTCTATCAAATTATAATTTTCAGAAAAAAAAATTTCCTAATGATTGCGGTTATTTTGCCCCTAACAACTATGTACTGTGTATGTGAGTTTTTAAAAATGTTACTTTTGAACTCATAGCCTTGGCTAGTTTTAATGCTTCTTCATTGGTAAAAGACTTAGAGATCACGAAACATTAATAGTAACCATATTTTTTAGTGCTGCTTCTGTTCCAAGTACCGTGTTAAATATTTTAGGCTTATTATCTGTTAGTCCTTATAGCACTTCTTTGAGGAACATGGCATTGTTTGCAAAACACGTTTTTAAGAACCTCTGAGATTTCAGGGATTAGCTTGCTCAAGATCAGAGCAGGAAGGGAAACTCTGGGTTTGAAGCAGGTCTGCCAGACACCAAAGCATCACTCTTAATAGGGATGATGGTCTGGAACAGTGGCAAAATCTAGCATACTCAAACATGTAAATTGGTATGTGTATATGTGTAGAATTCATAGAATTCCTTACGAAACTCATTTATGGCACTGAAGTTCAGTAACTTCCCATCTTTCATATAAGCCACAGAAATATTGATTGGACACAGTAAGTTGGTGGAAGCTATTGGGCCAGTTTGCCATCTAAAACAGCTAAGCCTGAAAAGTCTACATATAATATTATTCCAACTACATGATATTCTGGAAGAGGCAAAACTATGGAGACAGTAAAAAAAAAAAAAAAGTTGTTGCCAGGGGCAGGGGCACAGTGGGAGGGAAGGATGAACAGGTAGAGCACAGAGGATTTTTAGGGCCATGAAACTATTCTGCATGCGATACTGTAATGGTGGATATATGTCATTATGTGTTTGCTAAAACTCATAGAATGTGTAACACCAAGAGTGAGGCCTCATAACTATGGACTTCAGTTAATAATGTGTGAGTATTGGCTCATCAGTTGTAACGAGTACTTCACGCTAATGCAAGATGTTAATGATAGAGGTGAGGGTGATAGATGAGAACTCTCTGTACTTTCCCTTAATTTTTCTCTAAACTAAAACTGCTCAAAAAAGTCTATTGTTGCTGTTTTTTTCAAAGCTAAGCCTCAAGCCATTCCCTCCAATATCAGGATTCCCTTCATTTTTAAAATTACTGACCCCAGGCCCCAAAACATCAGTTTTTAAACATCATGTTTAAAATTCCACTGTCCTTCCCCCAACATCTGATGTTTTGCTCACTCTGTGAGTGAGCTTTTCCTCGTCTGTTTTCTGTGTCCTTTTCCACCTGCCAGTAGGCTAGCTGCTTACATCTGGTCTGCCCACCTCCAGCCTGTCTTACCTGCTGCCATAAGATCTTCTTGAAGTGTAGCTTTGATGGTGTCACTCACCTGGCCCAAAACCTTTGTTTGTGCCCTCTCTCACCTTGGTTTCTCCATCCCCAGCATCATGTGGCCCATACTCTGTAAGGTGTTGTTTGAAGCAGTTGTTGAAAGCAGAAGTGACCTCTATCATAGCATGTTTATAAGTTTTTGTTGATATTTGTTCTAACAGTCTTATATTAAATATTGTGTTGTGTTTGCTGCCTCCTCTCCACCCAATTGGACTGTAAATTATTTGATGGTTAAGACTATGTTTTCCCTCCACCTTTGTTTTTGAGTCACCTGTAGAGCTGTGAATATAGTAGGCCTTTGAAGAATTCATTCAGCTGCATTCAAGTTGTCTATGTTCCCAGTCTCTTTATCCAGAGCTCTGCTATTAGATGAAATGGAAGAGAAACCTATTGCCCACATGGCTGTCAGTGCGATATACAGTATAGTAGCTGAGACATTTCTGACATTAGAGTGCTGTCATTTATTGGTATTTGCTCACTGGCACATTTATTTGGGGGTTTGTAGCCCTGTTTGGGCTGCTTTACTATGTCTTGAGTTTAGATTAGTATTAATTTTTAACCAGACTATTTTAAACCAATTACACATCTATCCACATGCCTTGCTTGTTACATGATAAGCAGTTGCCTTTGCCTGTCTTTCCTATTTGAAGATGGAAAATGATACTTAAATGATGCTGTTGTTTTCATATCTGTTTTACATGCTTTGAAGATTGAGGAATCTTGTGACAATTTTGTTAAGCAATTTTTCTTAAGTGTTTTTTCCTCAACCTTCTATGGCTTAATTCCAGTAAAAGATTTTCAACTAAGTGAAAATGAGTCGCATATATCCCCTCAGTCTTTATCCCAAGTAAAAGGGGTAGGGAGTGAGATAGAAATATTTAGCAGCTCAGTTATTACCTCTGACATTTAAGAGTTCAGCTTAAGGAAAAATAGCTGACTTGAAAGAATATGGCTTGAGGACAGAGGTGAGAAGGAGATGAAGTATGCATCTGTAGGAACAAATTTATTTCTTATTTGCTTTAAAAATTGTTTAAGCAAAGCACATTTCTCCAAGTTGAATTTCAACTTGACAGATGTCCAGATGTTAAATGGTGGGACTCCAAATACTGAATGTGCTGTGCTTTTAGAAAAATAGAGTAGTATTTTTGTTTGTTTCTTTAAAAATAAAGGTCAAGAGATATCAGCAGGAAAGTGAGAACAGAAGTGGATTTAGAGATGTAAGTGTTCTAATTGAGGAGCAAGAGAGGTGAATATCTTAAAAGGAGATACAGTTTAATAACAGTATATAGGAAACAGGCTTAAGATTTTAGTTGACTGTAAACTCAGTATAAATCTATAATGCAATGTGGCTGCTAGAACTTTTACTAAAATATTAGATTGTTTTAATGTTTTGTTGTTTTGAGGAAAGATAAGCATCCTGTAAGGATTTCAGGTGCTGTATACTTTTTAAACTTTTGTAGTTGTTTGCTCCGTAAAAATCAAAAGCTATAATAAAACTTAAATTAACTCATGCTATTTGTCTTCCAACAATAGTTGATAGCATATTTTTTTCAGTTCTCTATTGGAGTATAGTTGAATTAAAAGTTATTTCTTAACTCTCAGGGATAATAGAAATATTACTCAGTCAGAAAAAGTCAAAATATAATGAAGTTTGTAGAAATGATATGTTTGGTGTGGGGGGCGTGAATATGGAAGATGGAGAGTTGTCCAAAGCATTCTTGGTGCTTTAAAACAGAGCAGAAATAGCCACAGAAGATGTTCAGTGACTATGTGACATGTGTGAATTAACTCTTTGAACATCTACAGGTGGATTTTCTTTGTAAGCAGTGGTGCTCTGCAGAAAGGAAAGATATGTGCTTGCTTTTGGTTGCCTGCTTGTTTTCCAAAGAAAGTTGCTATCCTAATTTTGTTTTCAATGCTAGAAAATAATTGTATTTTAAAAATTGGCTAAGATGCTCTCGTTTTTAAATGCTTGTTTTAAAATAATTATATCGAAGGCAAGCCAGTGGCCCCCTTCTCTGTCAGTGTGGGGTTACGAAGCAGCTGAAGGTAGAAGTAACGGTAAGACAGCAAAAGACAACGGCAGCCAGAGGCTAATGGTGGTCAGCAGTAATTCTGGCAGTCTGCTTACTCTCTCAAGGCAGGTAAAATAAGTTTTTCCCCATGAGGCAGATTCACGTTTAAAGGATAAAAGGAAGTACATTAGGGATCTCATGTGCCTTTACTTCAAAATATTTTTTTAACTTTATATATCACTGGATACATACACATGCATGCTCAAATATACATCATCATGTGATGTGATTTCAGAAAGGTAAGTAAAGCTCACATACTCCTTCTGAAACTGCTCACTGTTACCCCAAATTTTACTGCATTCAACTCTTCAGTTCATGATTATATAGAAGATACAACATGCAAATGACAGTAACATATTTACTTTGTTTTAATATTATAAAACAAATGTTATATTTGTTTTTTAATGTTATATTTCTGGAACTACTTAAAATGCTTAGTATATAAGAAAGACATTGTAAAGCAGAGGTTCTTCATTTATTACTTCCCTGGAAGAGTTGGGAATTCGGGAGAGAGTTGAGTAGCAATAACTAGAAGTTAGATCCATCACTTACTCAATTGTTTCCTCAACTGGAAAATGAGCTGCTGTAAGGGTTAAATAAAAACCTATCTAAAGCACCTACTTTGTAATAAGAACCCACTAAAATGGTAGTGCTGCTATTGTAAGATGACAAAAGTGGAAGAATCAAGAAACATATAGGGAGAGTTCAGGATTTCAACTTTTATATACATACATATATGGTGTTTCTTCTGGCTGGTGGTAATTAGAGATTATTTGCCCAAGGTCCCTTTGAATTTGTCAGCTATCTGCCAAACACTATTGCAGGAGTTGATGGAACCACAGAATAGATTCATTTACAACATTTTTATCAAATTCTCTGTTTTTAGGGGAGTAATACAAGTTCCTTGGGAGAATTTTAGAATTTAACATTTGAATGTAATTAATCAAAGATGCCTTTTGGGTCCAGTGTTAAAGTTAGTAAATTCACGTGATTGAGTTTCGTACTTTTTGTTTATGCATGTTTAAAGCTCTGTGAGTCAGAAAATTCCTGTTAGAAATTTGTTGTAAAAATCTCTTCAAGCACTAGAAGAGATAAGACAATGAGTCTGACATCCCAAGAAACCCAACACAGCCCAGTGTTTCACAAGTATTCCTGTCTCTTTTTATTATTCTGTTAAGTTTACAGACATTAAAATTCACTCTTTTGGTGTAAAATTCGACATGGGCATATCTGTGTAATCACCCCTACCATAAGGACACAGAACTGCTGCATCGTGCCCAAGATCTCCCTTGTGCTGCGTTTCTGTAATTAAGCACAATTCTAACACTTGGCAACTACTGATCTGTAGTTTTGCTCTTCCAGAATACCATATGAATGGAATCATAAAGCATATAACTTTTTAACACTGGTTGCTTTTACTCAACTTACCGCATTTGAGATTCATCCACGTCCATGTTGTGTGTAATGACAGTTTGTTCCTTTCTATTGCTGGGTAGCATTCCCTTGGAGGAAGGTACCACAGTTTGTCTGGATGACATGTGGGGTGTTTTCAGTTATTGGCGATTATCAATAGAGCTGTTATAAATATTCGTGTACAGAGTTTTGTGTGAATACAGTTTCTTATCTCTCTCTGATATGTGTATCTAGGCTGGGTCATACGGAAAGTATGTGGTTAATGCCAAAAACCATTTTTTTAGGATGGCTGTACCATTTTGCATTCCTGCCAGCGATGTATGAGAATTCTAGTTGTTTTGCATCTTCCTCAACACTTGATATTGTCAAGTTTTAAATTTTGTTTTTGTTTTAGCCATTCTAATAAGTGTGTGGTATTATCTCGGTGTGGTTTATTATTTTGCATTTTCCTAATGGCTTATCTTTTCATGTGTTCATTTGGTAAACTATCTGCTCAAATCTTTTGCCCATTTTAAAAATTAGGCTTTCTTGTTGAGTTTTGTTCTTCATAAATTTGGATATAAATCTTTTGTTGGATATATGAAATGCAAATGTTTTCTTTGAGTCTTTCTTGTCTTTTCATTCTTATCAAGATATTGCATAGAGCAAAAGTCTTTAATTTTGATGAAATCCACTTTATCAGTTTTTTTTCTTTAATGGTTTGTGCTTTTGGTGTCATATCTAAACAACTCTCCCTAATTCAAGGTCACAAAGATTCCTTTGGTACTTTTTTTATATGAGTCTTATCATTTTATGTTTTACATTTAGGTCTGTGATATGTTTTAAGTTAATTTTCATATAAGATGTAAGATATAGGTTGAGGTTTATTTTTTGTGTGTATGAATTTCTATAATAATTGTCCTGGTTCTATTGAAAAGATTACCCTTTCTCCATTGAATTGCCTTTGTACCCTTTGTCAAATAAATTGACCATATTTGTGATGTTCTCTTCCTGGACTCTATTCTTTCACATTGATCTATGTGTCTGTCCTTTTACCAACTCTATGGTAAGTCTTAAAATTGGGTAATATGAATCCCCTAATTTTGTGGGGTTTTTTTCCAAAGTCATTTTAGCTATCTAAACTCATTTGCCTTTTCATGTAAAGTTTATTATTGGCTTGTCTATACTTGGAAAAAAATTTTCCTGGGATTTTGATTGGGATTATGTTAAATCTATAGATCAATTTGAGGAGAATTGACATCTTAGCCTTCCAGTCCATGAACATGGTAGGTCTCTCCATTTATCTAGGTTGTCTGAGTTCTGTCATCAGTGTTTTGTAGTTCTTACCTGTATTTAAAGTAGAAGCATCCATTGACTCTACCTTTCTTCCTAACAAAAAATGTTCTTAAAAATCTGATTTGAGTTTCTTTTGCTGCAATAGGGACACCAGGAAACTCAAACTCAATAATGTGTCCAGATCTCCCATTTAGTGCTGGACCCAGTCCCTCAGTGATAGAAAACCCACTTTGATAGAGCAGTGAGTGTGTGTACCAATTCCATCAATCAAGCCAGCTTCTTATAAGCGACAGCAGACCCGAGAGTATACTCATGTCACTGTTTCCTATTTCTCTCCTTTTTATTTTCAGTTACAGTTTCTGTCTTTGGGGAAAAGCAGGCAAAATCTAATTTGTAATGGATAGAACTAGTTGTCCAGTTAAACAATAGAAAACTGCGTCATAAATTCTGCCTTCATAAAACTCCTCCATACTTTTGGAAAATGACTCATTTTTAGGCAGCTTCTGCCATAGATACTTGCCAGAAAGTGATCTAACTTGGATAAGCTCGATGCTTTGTCCAAGTTCCAGAGCCCCTGTAGCGAAAGCATTAGGAACGAGAGACCATCGTGTGCCTGTCTGTGTGCCAGGGCTGTCAGTCCATCAACACACGTCATTATAGTATCTTGGAGCATTCTGGTTCAGTTGCTCTCAAGTGTTAGCTGCTTCAGAATCACCTGGAGGGCTTGTTAAAACACAGAGTGTTGTGTGCCACTCTGAGCCTTTTTGATTCTATAGGTCTAGAATCGGCCTAAGAATTTACATTTTTGACAAGTTCCAGGAATTGCTGAAGCTGCTGGTTTGGGGGACTACTTTGAGATCCATTCCTCTAATTTATCTGTTTGTGTCACTGAAAAGAATTGACAATTTTTTTTTTTTTTTTTTTTGAGACAGAGTCTCACTCTGTTGCCCGGGCTAGAGTGAGTGCCGTGGCGTCAGCCTTGCTCACAGCAACCTCAAACTCCTGGGCTCAAGCAATCCTCCTGCCTCAGCCTCCCGAGTAGCTGGGACTACAGGCATGTGCCACCATGCCTGGCTCATTTTTTTTATATATTTTTAGTTGGCCAATTAATTGCTTTCTATTTATAGTAGAGACGGGGTCTCGCTCTTGCTCAGGCTGGTTTCGAACTCCTGAACTCAAGGGATCCGCCCGCCTCGGCCTCCCAGAGAGCTAGGATTACAGGCGTGAGCCACCGCGCCCGGCCCAATTTTTTTTTAAAAAATGCAGCCAATTTAATCTCCCTGATATCTTCCATGTTTACAATGAAGTCATTCCCAAGTGATGGGATAGTGTGGATTTGCTCTCAGGTTATTGGGTGGGAACAGGAACTCGTAGGCATCCCTGTTCATTGCTGATGTGGAGGGAGGAAAGAAAGCTGGGTGACATTGCTTTCTGCCACCTTC
Organism: Cheirogaleus medius; assembly: GCA_008086735.1. Taxonomy (NCBI): domain Eukaryota; kingdom Metazoa; phylum Chordata; class Mammalia; order Primates; family Cheirogaleidae; genus Cheirogaleus; species Cheirogaleus medius. The sequence continues at coordinate 21,435,407 of VBSM01002608.1, forward strand.
TTTTATATAACCAGGATGGAGCATATCCCTAGAAAGTTAACAACTTATTCTCTTAAGAGTGAGTCTCAGGCCCTCTTTTTTACCTCAAGGGAGATGTAAGATAATTGAATTTATCTTTCATTTACACATGCTAAATTTTGTATGTTGAAAGCAGACCTAACTTGGATGCAAGGAGAAGAATTCAGCATTCGGAAGGAATTTATCGCATGATTCTATGTGATTCATTCTAAAATGCTTACCATTACTCCTATGTGTCTTGATAGAGCAGAGATAATATGGTAAAGTAGAAAGATCAATCATTAACCAAGGAAATCTGTGTTGTATGTGCCTTGAACACGCAATACAATGGCCGTAGAAAGTCACTTACTTTAGTTGGTATTGGTTTAGTCAGGAAACTGAGGAGTTTTTGGAATACATGATCTTTTAAAGTTCCTTTTTGGCCTTGAGTTTTTGTTTTTATATTTCTATTTATTTCCAACTAAGTAAGTGATGCTTTTTTTGCCTTTTTCTTTCTCACCATTATCCATCCCCATTATACATTCCATTTTGTATAAGAACTTGATGTCAAAAGGAGATGAAATGTAATCAGAAAACTCATGAATTTCCTTTTAGTCTTAATTTTCAGTGGAGGAGATATTTGAACCATGCTCTATGCTCTGTTCATTAGAGATCTTACCATATCAAATTTTTGCCACCTGTGTTGAAATAGAGAATTTGCACATCTTTCTAAAGTGCACATGCATTTGTCTGCAGATGTCAAATAGGCCAGGCACAGCTGAATAAGACATGGGACGTGTACCTTATTGCAAGTATAATGTGTAGGGGAGTTTCTGATCTTTCTGTCCGATCAGCTGTGCAATAACAGCTCAACTTTCATCATCTAGCCCTGAATAGAACTGAGGAATCATCAGCAGTCTGTTCTGGAGCATGTTTTTAAAGTGCTTTGAAGAGAAAAATTTTCATCCAGTAAGTAGTGAAGAGCTCCTGATTAATGCTAGCATTTCTTTTAATTGGTTTAAATTGAGATGATTAGGAGGAAGCAAAGGGAGGGGGAAGATTTGGGATTTTAGAGAGTTGTTATGTCCCGATTCCATTATTATACATACACCCAGTCTCAAACACATTGTGGGCTTCATTTACGTACTTTTTTGAGGCAGACAAGATAAGATAGATCCCAGGTGCCCTTTGCACGGTGGCCTTTTGCTTATACATTTAGTAAATCTCAAACTCAAGCAGGAACCTGCACACAACCTGATCTCTTTAGGAGTCTATAAATCTAGGGCACTTGAGTTGGGTGTGAGCTTCACTGGGTCACTCGCTGTTTGGAGAGGGCCCCCAGGTAAGGCAAAGGACAACCCACTCCCAAATTTACCTTAGAGTCCAGCAGATAATTAATTTTGGCCTTGATAATATAGGGAATCAAACAGCCTTTGGCATTGAATGCAATGCTATACCTTAGCTCAAAGGCTCATTTTCAACCTGTGCCTGATTTTCCTGTGTACTGTGACTTGATTATCTGTACATTTGACTTTTCAAAACTCCCTGAAGCTAGGCTAGTTAGTGTAGCCTGGTAAAGCGATTTAAGAATCTCTTAATAACCTAGAGACTGTAGCAAGGCTCCTATTGCTGCTGTTCTCCAAAGGCACCCTGTGTTTGATGGAGAATCAGCTAATATTGATCCAGTGACACATAAGCTAAGACTCTGATTATGGAAAAAGCAGAATTGAAGGTGGTGTTGATGGGTGAAAACACATGTCTGGGCATGATGGAGGCCATGAGTTTCTCACTGCTTTTGACATGAAACCACAAAGAATTTCTTTAAGAATCAAAAAAACAGAGTTGAATAAGCCAAAGGAAGAAATGATATCATGGCTCAGTTGAATCTACTAAAATATTTTTATGTTAAACAAATTCTTTAACCTTATAACTAGGGCATTCCCATTCTTGTGTATACTGAATGAACGATTCATTTGAAAAGAAAGCTAAATAGCCTCATAAATAGCCTCAATAAAGATTTAGGGAATATTTTGCAGTGTCAGACTCATTATTTAAAATCTGAAATACGTTTTTCTTCCTGCTAGTCTTCTACATGTGTATAGTAACATCAGGACAATGAGATCCTGCAATTGCCCTAGACTCTATCACACATGCATGCCTTGTGCCAATGTATTCAACAAGGAAGCCATTTTTTCCCCTGTCTTATTTTCATTGAGGAAACCAAAGGCCTATGCATTATGCATGTGAGTCTGGAGTGTTGTTTAAGTATACTCCCGTGAGACTGCCGTGAGACTGCTGGAAGTCTGGATTTGGGGGAGAGCTATGTCTTGGCATTTTCAAATATAAGAAAGGGATGTTATCTGATAGCCAGAGCATCTTGGCAGAAGCTTAGCATCCCTCTATGGATTAGTTTACTGTTGTTTTATGATACTGTTTTTTGTTTATTTTGTTTTAACCAATTGTGCTATTGTTTGCTGATGCAATTGTTTCATGCTGGCAGACAATTGTTAGGCAATGCTATGGTTTCTGATAAATGGGATACCCACGTCATTCTTCACGTCAGCAAACGGTAAGTTGGGTTTTTGCCCATCATATTTTAAAGCTCATTTGGTACTTAAAATCTAGAGCCATGCAAATTTATAAATATAAGTACTACTTGCTAGAGGAGATAGTACATTAGTTAATTTAGTGGTTGAATTTTCAGAGATTTTTTTTTTTTTTAATTCTGTGTAAGGAACCATTTTAAGCTAGTCTGGGAAAGATGAGACCCAGAGAGGAAAACACAGTGTGAGGCAGGCGGGGTGGGGAGATGGAAAGGGATGGAGGCTTTGGAATTAGATAAAGCAGGAGTTCTTACATGTTCTGCATGGCAAGAGCCCCTTAAACAGGCTGAGAAGTCTTTGGGACTCCTCTTAGAATATTTTTTAAATGTATGAAATAAGATAAATAGGACTACAAAGAAAGCCAATGATATTGGAAGTTATCAAAATCTTTAACAACAAATTTGTGATACAGTAGTATGTGCTTGTGCACTAACACACAAAATAACAAGCTCTAGTGGTAGGATCTAATGACTACTGTAATTCTTTTATAGTGATTGCCATAAATAATATTTCAAAATTGGCAGCAACTATGAAGGGATATGAAAATATATTTATTTCTGTTGGTGGCAAAGTCACAGGTACTGCCGATAACTACTGTGGGTGGTTGCATACATTGATAATTGAAGGAAAACACTAAATTTCAGGTAGAGGTTAATGAAACACAAAAGATAATTATTTTCCTGTCTCAGTCCACAGGCCAAGAGCCCATGGATCTCAGATTAAGACCCCCTGGGTGAGAAGAACTTTGCTAAAATATTAATGTGGCCATTTATTGGCTGTGCCACCTTGGGCACTTTAACCTCAAAAGTTCTATTTATTTTCTCATCTGTAAAAGGGTTGATGAGACCTACTTTGCGAAGTTGTTGTAAGGCTTGGGAATATCTCTTGTGTACAAATGGTGACTTGGGGCATGTTAGTTTCTCTCACTGGCTTTCTTTTGGCAATTATATTATAAAATGCCACTTGCTACACTTTTTGAGAGGCAGAGGCAGACTTTCTATTAGAGAACTCAGAAACAGATTATACTGAAAGCAGAAAACTCCTTTTACCTTTGGATTTACTTAAGGGTTGTTGACCCTTGAGTATAAGGGATGGGGTGTAATATTGAAAAAAGAGAAAGTATTATAAAGTATGTGAGAAGGAAGATGTTAGGAAATTTCCTCCTTGCCGTGTCGATCAAAAGCCTTTACTTGCAAATAAATAGCTTTTTGCTCATTATGAAAGTTGTAACAGTAACTAGAAGTGGCATTGCTGCCAGCCCCTTTGGGCACGAGCTTTCTTTTATTTTTACTTGAGAAGTAGGTCCCCTGATGATTGATTGGGTGCAGAGTATGGGCATGTCCTGGCTGTTTCTAGAAGGGGCAGACCCACTGCCTTCTCGGATCACACCTACTACACCTGCAAGCTCCCAAAAGTCTGGTTACTCTATTAGATTATGGTTTAACATGTGATTACATTTAGTTTTATTACTTGACTTAAGGGGAAACGCAAAATGGTAAATACCCTGGTTTTGTCTGGATATTTTCTTAAGCAAACACACCTGTAGGGCATGAGGATGTCCTTTTTCTGGCTGACCACTGAGTAGGTCTGTGCACAGTGGTGAGCGATCCTTCCTTTCTCTCTGATGGCTTTTAAAGGCAGGATCCTGTAGTGTTTGATCTATCACCTCCACGTGGGTGTGAAACCAGTGAGGCAATGGAGTTTCAGGGTTTCCTTGTCCCTTGGGTCATGGCTAACACCCCATTTAATGTCTCCTTTTCATCAAAACCAGATTTGTCGTCTCACTTATTTCCCAGTGTCTGGTCAAGATAGTGATCTTTATGAAAACAAACTGGCAGTAACGCTAGCCAGATAAGATGGGAGAGCTTCGCCTCTGCAGAAGGAAGCTGTTAAGGGGAACAGATGGAGACAGTGTCTAAACAGCTTCGAGAAGGTGTGCGCTTGCTAGTTAGTCTCAGAGGTGCTTCCTGTCTCCCAAGGGCCATTTGAATCAGGAGCTGCTTGGGGACCTGAAACCTTCCCCAACCCAGCAGGGACCTTTCATTAGCCTAGCACTTCTGAGAACACTTGACGATGCCCCCAGAAGACCTCTCCTGCTTTTCTTTGAGGTTTCTGAATGCAGAAGTGGAAGTGGGCTATAAAGAGCAAATACAGAAAACTGTTCCTGGTGGTATGGCTAGAAAAACAAGAAGTTGCAATGTGTAGAGAATTAGCCAATGTACAGTGATGAATCACCAATTTTCAACATATAATAATTTATTAAGTCACTAAGGGTGAAGTCTGTAATTGTCATATTAATCTCTAAAGGTATCAGTAGGACTTTAGGAGGTTTCTGTGCCTTGGCCATTATTGTGATTGTTTGTCAAGACTAACCAATTTGATGACTGCATAGGAATGGTAAGCGTTCTGGGCCAGGGAGGGGAACAAATGACTTATCTGCATGCACCAGAGCTCATGCCTTCTGTTTGCAGTTTTTTTACCCTTTTATTTTATTACTCTAACTTCCATAGTGCCTAAGCTCACACTTTATGTATTGACTTGCTAACTACCCTCATTGTCTCATGATTTTCTTCCTTCTGATCCAATCTGTCCAATCAGAAGAAAGATGACACCCCTAGGTACAAACGCTGCTTTCATATCATCATCTTCTTATTCAAAGGGATCCCTTCAAAGGGATCTTTCCTTTGCTTCTCAATCAAGTCTCACCTTCTCTGGCCATCTAGACCTTGGGTGACGTCCTTGTGTCTTAGCCGCTTTGTTCTCTGATTCACCAGGAACATCTTGGACCTCATGAAGGTGGCTTATTTGTTGTCAGATACTCCTTGTTCTTTTTTGTATTTTCACTGTGAGATTTTTATCCTGGCCAAATCCTGTCCATTCTCACACCCACATTCCCTTACTGTGCCCACCTGGCATTCTTCCATCCCTCTCTCACTGTCTCTCCCTCACAATTGGTCATTTGGTTTTATGTTGGTCTTTTATTATCTCACATATGACTTATTTCCCCAGAAAGTTAAAGTTCTTTACTAGAAAAGACTCTGCCTATTTATTTTATATATTATAATTCTTAGTGAAGCACTAACACACAGTAGTGTTCAATAAATATTTGGAGGAAGCAGAGGAAAGGTGTCATGAATTAGATATTTCATGGGAGAGGTGGACCTTTGATGTGGTCACCAACATCAAGTGTGCCTGTTTTATAGAACCAGAAACTCAATTTTCCCCTACTTTATTCAGAGTTGATCTAGGCTTAGGGAACTATTCATAAAAAATAAGCTCAAGGGAGTGACTGCCTGTTCATTCACAATGAAAAATCTAACTTCTAGTTAACTATCATATCTGTGTCAGCTACCTAGTACATCCTTTCCCTTGTGGCAAGGCTTCCAGAAGGTTGCTCTGGGGTCGTGGATGGCCAAGATGATTCCTTCAAACCAGTTCTGAAGCCCGAGTGCATGCCATTTAGACCCTAGTGGCACCACGCCAAGTTCTTGCCTTTTAGTTTCATGTCGCTTTCATAGGTGACTCTCTGCATTTTAAGAATTGAAGGGCTGTTCTACAGACTTGGGAGTAAAACCTGTTCAGTGATGTTCTAAAGGCCAGATTTGGTTTGCTTGAGAAGCAAAGGGAAGGTAATTTAGACAGGAGGAAAAGCACAATGAAAGGGCTTTGTAACGATATTGCTCAAGATGTAACCAGGCATGGGGAGTAGGTGAGTTTTGTGGGCCAGATGAATGGTTTAGTGAGCCGGAGAGAATGGGATACTCCGAGTGCAAGGGAGAAGGCAGTTTTGAAGGGGCAGGAGGCAGCATTGAGTGGTGCTGAGGGGAGGTCAGAATGTTGAAGGCGAAGTAGGACTGATATCTGGTAGTTTCTTTGTTTTCCCTGAAGCTGATTTGTATATGAATGAGGGATGTTATGAATGAGTTATCTTAAAACTAAATAAACTGAATGGTTTTTACATGGAACATCAGTGTATCCGGAATAATATGTTTAGGGATAAAACGGTTGTTTTAAAGTAATATTTAATGTGAAATTCATACTCTAAATAGGTAAAAGCTGGAAGGGATTAATTAATTCTTGGAATACTGCTTGTTCTTTAATGCTGTGTATTTTTGCAATCTTAGAGCCACGTATTTATCAGGGCTTCCTTATCCTGTGCACAGTGACAAGGGGTGTTTTGAAGTGGCTTTAGCCCAGGAAGTCTGTTTGAATAAACATAATCAACAGGCTGATGTAGAAGAGTTTACCATCTCTGAGCAACTGATAACATGTATAAGAAGCTGAATGGTTGTTTTTGGCAAATATCAGTCATGATGTTTGCCTAATGCAAATGGGAGAAAAAAGGTCTCAATTAGTCTGTAACGGGGGCTGTGGCATGCTTTTTCAGTATAGGCCTGGATGGTTTTTTGGGCTGGAGAGACTCTGCCCTTGTAGTATGAAAGCAGCCATAGACCATCCATAAACAAATATGTGTGGCAGAGTTCCAATAAAACTTTATTTTTAGACACTGAAATTTGATTTTCATATAAACTGTGTCCTAAAATGCTATTCTTTTTCTGAAAATTTCCAACCATGTAAAAATATAAAAAATATTATTGACGTGCAGGCTGTATGTGTCAATTTCTGGTCCATAACATAGAATAGAACAGGTTGGGAGAAGAAATGATACAAAATATGGACTGCTATGTTCACAGTAGTGCAAAAAGGAACTTCACCCAGCCTTTGTTTGGCAACTGATACGTATTCATTTTCAAAAGTCATTTTTTAAACCCATGTTTTTCTTCACTCATTTCTTCAAACTGATTATATTGGCTTTCCTAAGATATTTGGTCTATAAGCAAAGTTCTGTTTTTGTTGCTGAATTTCACAGGCTGCAGTTTAGTACCAGGTGTCTCCTGTTTCAAACAGATTGTGTATGTACACAAATGTGTGTGTGTGAGACACACAAAGGAGAGCTCTTTAACAATGTCAAGTTCTTCTAAACTCTTTTTTTATTCACTACTCAGTGTTTCTTTATTCTCCATGTGTCAGTTTATTTCCAGATGTACATTTTAGTTTTCTTTTAGTAAAGTCCTGTTTCTTCCTACTCTTGCTGACAGAGGAAACCACAAAAAGGATTTCTTAAAATAAAATTAAGAAAACAGTGTATTAATAATTTCAGCTGTGAATCCTGTGTACTTTGAGAAGAATCAGTTTGAGGTCTACAGTTGACATTCAAGCCTCAGATGCAGAATTCACTTGGATGGAAACGTGTTGTAGAGCTACGGTCCCCAACCCTTGGGCTGCAGACCAGTACCAGCCTGTGGCCTGGTAGGAACTGGGCAGCAAGCAGGAAGTGAGCGGAGGGTGAGTGAATGGAGCTTCATCTGTATTTACACCCACTCCCCATCGCTCGCATCACTGCCTGAGCTCTGCCTCCTGTCAGATCAGCAGCAGCATTAGATTCTCATAGGAGCGAGAACCCCACTGTAAACCGCACATGCAGGGATCTAAGTTGCACACGCCTTGTGACAATCTAATGCCTGATGATCTGAGGTGGAGCTGAGGTAGTGATGCAAGCACTGGGGAGTGGCTGCAAATGTAGTAATGTGATAATGCTTGAATCATCCCCAAACCATCCCCATCCTCTCACTTCCCACCAGGTCTGTGAAAAAATTGTCCTCCATGAGACTGGCCCCTGGTACCAAAAAGGTTGGGGACAACTGTGTAGAGAAAGCTGAAAAATGGCATCAGACATTTATTAATACAAAACAGCCCAGAGGTGGCTGTGTGTTCTGATTAGAACTTTTGCTGATCCGTGGTTAGTATTAATAGATTAAGACTGACAGATGGGCTCTCTCTTGGTCTGTTTTGTGCTGCTATAACAAAATACCCAAGACTAGTAATTTACAAGGAACAGACATTTCTCACAGTTCTGACAACTTGGAAGTCCAAGATCAAGACACCAGCAGGTGAGGGTTCAGTGTTTCTGCTTCCAGGATGGTGCCTTGAATGCTGCATTCTCTGGAGGGGAGGAACACTGTGTCCTCATGTGACAGAAGGGACAGAAGAGAGAAAACCCACTCCTGCAAGCCCTTTTTATAGCAGCATTAATCCACTCATGGGGGTGCCATTCTCATGACCTAAACACCTCCCATTAGGCTCACCTCCCAACACTGTTGCATTGGGGGTTTAAGTTTCTAACATGTGAATTTTGGAAGACTCATTCAGACTATAGCAGGCTCTGTTCCTGGGAACAGTGTTTTTTTTTTTTTTTTCTTTTAAATACATTTAATTATTCAAGGAATACATGACTATATTATTGTCTTTTAAAATAATATGGATAAGTTGAATTTCCCATTTGACCCTGCCCCCTCCACTCAATACTACTCTCCTTCCCAGAGACAATGTTTTAATCTGTCCAGACTGCTAAAACAAATTACTATAGGCTAGGTGGCTTATAAATGACAGAAGTTTATTTCTCACAGTTCTGGAGGCTGGGAAATCCAAGATCAAGACACTAGAAGATTCCCTATTTGGTGAGGGCCTCCTTTTCCTAGATGGCTGTCTTTTTTACCCTCCCATGGTGGAAGGGGCCAGGGATGTCTCTGGGAGCTTTTTTATAAGGACACAAATCCCATCCATGAGGGCTCCACTCTGGTGGCCTAATCACCTGCCAAAGACCTCACCTCCTCGTGCTGTCCTCTTGGGGGTTAGGATTGCACCATATAAATTTGAGGGGGACATAAACATGCAGTCCATTGCAGGTAAGCATTGTCATCAATCTTTGTGTCTTTCTAAGCCATTTTCCATGTGTTTGTATACATAAATGTTCATAAAATGTGTTTCTTAATATAAACCATATGGATTGTATACCATATGGATCATAATGAAAATAGTCTTTTCCTCCTTGATCCATCTAGGAGACTGCAGGTTAGCATATTTCTTTTGCTGTACTTTCCTGAGGATGGGGTGGGAGAGTGATAGAAGGGACAGGAAAACCCTTTTGCAACTGATAATGAGAATGCGGCAAGACGGCCTCTGTCCTCTAGGCCTGTGGAGGTTGAGAGCTGACTGTCTCGTGGGGTGCTCTTGAGGGCTCTTCCAAGACTCCCTCACCATTGCTTTCTCTCCATCCCTGGGAGCACAGTGGCCCACCTCCAGCTCTGCCTTCTGCGGGCACAATGGCCCTCCAGGCAGCCCTGGAGGACTGGACCTAACGCAAGTCCTAGACCGGCTGTTTCTTATCTATGGAAACCCCCCACCCCCTGTACACATATACCCATGGAAACACGAAGTTCTCTGCCCCCCATAGCCTCACAGTGCAGTGGCAGCTTTCCTTCACCCCCAGGCCACAGGTTCCCAGAGAAGGGGTCAGACACCAGCTCTCTCTGTCTCCTTAAGGGTGAAGGACCCAAATCAAACCCCCCACAGGTCTCACTGGGAACCCTCTTGTGAGGTAGGAAGCTAATATTCCGTCCATCCTCCAGCGGGGAGAGGGGTTGAGTGGGGGTCTCACCATGGCTTTTTGCAAAGCAGTCCTCCCTTGGGTGGGAGCAGACCCTCACTGGGTGGGGGGAGGGTCATGCCTGGTGTTGAGTTATCTCCCTTCTGTACATTTTTTGAGGGCAGACTCTTCTATAACGCACTTTGGTATGTGATGTTGCTGGTATCTTGTGTTATAGTCAAAACTTCCAGTGTAGCATCCTAATTACATGTATAAGTGCAAGTCTTTCTCTACACTAGAGACTTACAAGTGGAATAGTTGGATCTTAGGGATTGTGCAATAGAAGACTAAACTTACTCACCAACAGCGTCTCAGGTACTTGCCAACACTTTATAAAATCCATCTTTAAATTTTTTGCCAGTCTTTGAAGGAAAAAAACCCGACATGTATCTCACCATTTTATTTTTCCTTTACCAGGCAGCTCTTTGTATGTTGGGCATTTTAATTTTTCTTTTCGTGAATTACCTGCTAATATCCATTGCCCAGTTAGCAAAATTTTTTTTGTCTTTACTGCTTTGTAGTTCTTTATATTTTCTGAATGCTAATCCTTTGTTACGTAGCAAATATTTTCTCTAAGCCTGGCCTTTTAACTTTGGGAAACTGTACTACATCAAAGGCACCATAAATAATTTTTCTCTGCGAGGTTTTTTTGTTGTGTCTGGCTTAAGAGGTCCTTCCTTCTCTAAGGTTATAAACAGGTTCCCCTATACATTCTTCTGTTATGCTTTAATAGTTGACATTTTTTAATGTTTTAAGGCTTAATCCATCTGGAATATATTCATGAACAGTAGGGCTCTTTTGTGAAAAACTGGCAACATGTTCCGTGGCCATTGGAATAAGAGAGATCAAAGGGCTAGTTAAAGGGGCTGGCATGGGGAGAATGACACATTCTAGCTGACCATCCCATTGATCAAGATGAGGTGGCTTCTCAGGCTAGAAAGTGCCTACCCTTCTGGGAAGGCTCCTTATAGGAGTGGACACTCAATATCCCTTGACCAGTTTTACCATCACAACATTTATATAGAGGCAGAGCTAAAATGTGTGAGCATCTGGATGTTTATAACTCAAGACAAAATGGTTGCAGGCAACTTATTCATTTTTTTTCTGTGCAAGAGAAATGTTTACTTAAATATTTTCTGTATGAATATTTTATCAGCTCTAATAGTTAAATTTCTTCAAAGAATATATGAGATATTATTTTTTTAAGTGAGCCTTTAACTCATCCCCATTAATACTTTCAGTTTGTTTCCCCAAAACCCTTCCAAGCTATTTGAGAATGTTATGTTTCAGGGGTCAGTGAAGGTCAGGAAGATGCCTTTAAGGCCCGATTAACCTGATGTGAAAAACTTTAACACTCTCCTCTCTAGACCTTTCCCATTATTGTCTTGGATTTCATAGTTAGAAGCTTATTATCCTTACCGTTGGGAAAGTAGCCCAAATCATAGTGTGAGTGAAAAACATATTTAGTAAGAATTGTGAGTTTTTAAACCCTCTTGTGTTTCTTTTAAGAAATTAAAGACAGTAATGATTGGTAGTTTGAATCAAGGTTTTCTGTCTGATTTTATCTAAATCCTTGGACATGCTGATTGAAATATTTGTCCCTTGGCCAGAGAGGATGGCAGGTGCCAAGGTTATGAGGTGGGAGCCTGGCATGTTCTAAAAGCCAAAAGAAGGCTGTTGAGGTGGGGATGCAGGAGGTGAGGAATGGGGTGAGGCCAGGCAGCAGGCTGGGGCTGGACGTCAGGGACTAGGGTCTAGGTGAAGGCTTTGGGCCTGGGGCTGAAGGCAGTGGATGCCTTGGAAGGGTTTTAAGCAGAGTGACAAAATCAGGTTTATACTGGACAAGAACTTTGCTGTGTGAAGATAGATTGGCAGTAGGCAAGAGTAAATCCATAAAAAGACCTTAGATACCTGTTGCATTACCTTTATTGGTTTGAAAGGATAAAAAAATATCAGCATCTGTTTTTTATAGTAAAGGCTTTGTAAGGTATGGCATAAAATAAAATCTTATCTTTTTTTTTTTTTTTTAAGCACACACCTCAGTGCCATTAAAAAAAAAAGAGAGAAAACCAGGTCTGCACAGGACCAGCTACCTAATTTGCAGGGCCCACTACAAAATGAAACAGTGGGACTCTTGTTCAAAAATTAAGAATTTCAAGACAGCAACAGCAGAGCACTAAACAAATGAGAACCCTGTGTGATTGCCGTGAAGCACTCCCTGGGTCTGTTTGAGGGACACTGAGACACTGAGAAGCTTCTCCCTCCCTGTTCCAGAAAAAGGCTGAGGACGCCTTTGGTCTAGGAAGAAGAGCGGAGACTGAACCAAGTTTGTGTAGCTAATACTGTTCTTTAACTTGAAGCTTCACCCTGTTAACCTTTCAATACAATGTAAATTATAGACAGTGTTGGAAGCAAACATTGACAATAAATATTTGTGGTTAGGTGAGGTGAATAGGGATGGTGATGGGGGAATTAAGAGAGAATTGTTTGTTTGTTGTTTTATTGGCTGTGATGGATGAAAACATAAACTAGGAGGAGAGAATAATGATATCTTTCAATCTGTTCCGTACAACAATTTATTCCTTATCAATATGCACCTATTTAGCTGGCTTTCCAAGCATATTCTTTAGATGGTTTGGAGGAACACTGTTTTGGGCAAAAGGTTTCCTGTCAAATTGTGTGCTGCTTTTTTTTTTTTTTTTTCAAGAATTGGTAAGACACGGCTTTTCATCTCAATTTTAAATGTTAAGACCCTTCTCCATTTATTTTGTACCTCTGGAAAACTGTTCAAAAACTGACAGGGCTTTTCTCAAGAGGTGTAAAGTTCTTTAACTCTAAAAATTGAAAGCATAATTATATAGATTTTTACCTGCTAGTGTCACAGAGGGAAGAGTAGTGGCTGTGGAATTTGGTAATTTGGGATACTCTGAAATTAGATGCTGTCATTGTCATTTGTAATAAGTTTACTTTGTGAGCTCCATACCAGAGCTATCTTGAGGACAAAGTTTGAGAACACCTTTTAAAGCACAGCTTATACTTCTAGGAACAAGATCTCGTGCTTACCAAGTCCCTTTCAGCAATTTTCAATGACTCAAGAGCACTGACATTTGCTTAGTGATTGGGCCAGCAGGGAGGTTGACTGCTGAGATAATTTGGTGAAGTCAAGTCCCCTGGTTTATGCTTTGAAAAGGTTAATAAAGGCTTATCTGGAATAGTATAATTTGCATTCGTTTCCAGGTACTTTTGATTATCTAATATGCTGCCTATAGAGCTGGGTAGTAATAGTGGTATTAAAGTATTATTTCAGAGAGATCCACAAGTCCAGTTTTGGAGAGTTGACATTAAACACTGCAAAATTCCAAAGTGCAGACAGCTTGGCAAGTTTGAGTTCTGGTGCATTCTGTTCACAACTTTTTTTTTTTCTTTTTTTCAATAGTTCTTTTGTCTTTCTGCTAAAGGTCAGACTGTAGTTGTCAAACCCTGGTGTTTTTCCTTTGTGTGAGTTACTAGGGAAGAGGGTGGATATATTGACTTAGTTTTTGTATTTATAATAACCTATCACAATGCTGTATTTTATAGATTTAAAAATTTAAATAAAATTGCATTTTTAAACTACTTGTGAGCAGCTGCCAATTCTGTAATCACTGTGGACGTTTGTAGCTTTTCTCTGGGCTCATTTTATGCTTCTTTAGTCACTCTTCAACATGCAGGTTGGCATAGTGGGGCAGAACCAACCAGCATGCATCTTGTTTATTGTCAGACTTACTTGGAATCCTGGTGCCACCATTTGGGCCATCGGTATAACACCCAGATTAAATAATTTCTATAATATAGGGGTGCCACCCTGCCTAGCAGAGCTGTTAGGTAAAGTAACATGCATTGCTTGCTACTTAGTAGGTGTTGTGTACGTGTTAATTTACCTACTAAATTAAAGCAAGGGAGGTTGTCAGAGGCTGCTCCTTGGAGAGTGGCCCCTAAGGACCCAGAACCAACCTCTGCTTCCCATAAACTAGATTATAATCCTGTCGAGGTTCTCTCTTTCTGTCCAGAGGTTGTAGAGAACTGGAATGGGGTGGGAATACTTCTGTCTTCTTTCCTGAAATACCATACCTGGAATTTTCCCTTTACACTCTGCTTGCATGGGGTTTGTCCAGGGGGCCTTCCACCTTTCAGATCTCTAGCTCAGAAATAGGTGCTGGTCTCATGATCATGGGGCCCCCCCAATCCAGAGGCTGGATGCCAAGTTCTCTCAACTCCCTAACCTGCTCTGTTCTGCTGCAGTGCTTGCCCAGGATGGGCCTGTGGGGTCTGTGGCTCAGCAAACCACCAGATTAGGAATGGGATGTGCATCTCCCCTTCTTGCAGGTACCCCGGTCTCTCCTCGTGATTCTCTTGGAAGCCCTTTCACATTCCTAACTTGTTGGGGGAACTAGAAACTTGCCCTCCCCACAAAGCCAATGTCAACCACTCCCCTTTCCTTGGGTGGGAGGAGGGGCTGTGGTCAGTAGTAGGACTGGCCCTCTGACCTCTTGGGAAGCCATGGGGGTGGGAGCAGTGTCTGTCCCTACTTGTTTATGGCTTTCTAAGTAGGTTGCCTAGCCCCATGCCTTCAGCTTTGGCCTTGGCTGTGTTTGTTTGTTTGGTTTTAGATTTCAGAATATAATGGGGGTACAAACATTTTGGTTCTGTATATTGCCTTTGCACCACCCAAGCCAGAGCTACAAGCGTGCCCATCCCCCAGACAGTATGCTCTGCAACCAATAGTTGTGAATTTAAGCATTCCCTCTACCCCACTCCCACCTGCCCAGTACCCGATGAATATTACTATCATGTGCACATATAAGTGCTGATCAGTTAGTACCAATTTGATGGTGAGTACATGTGGTGCTTGTTTTTCTATTCTTGTGATACTTTACTTAGAAAAATAGGCTCCAGCTCTATCCAGGATAATGAACTAGTACAAAAGGTATTAGTTCACTATTGTTTTTTATGGCTGAGTAGAGCTCCATGGTATACATATACCACATTTTATTAATCCACTCGTATTGGTGGGCACTTGGGTTGTTTTTACATCTTTGCAATTGTGAATTGTGCTGCTATTAACATTTGAGTGCAGATGTCTTTATTACAGAATGGCTTTTTTTCCTTTGGGTAGATGCCCAGTAGTGGGATTGATGGATCAAATGGTAGTTCTATTTTTAGTTCTTTGAGGTATCTCCATATTACTTTCCATAGAGGTTGTACTAGTTTGCAGTCCTACTAACAGTGTATGAGTGTTCCTAACTCTCTGCATCCACACCCATCTACTGTTGTTTGTGAACTTTTTGATAAAAGCCATTCTCACTGAAGTTAAGTTATATCTCATTGTGGCTTTGATTTGCATTTCCCTGATGATTAGAGATGTTGTAATTTTTTGTTTGTTGGCCATTAGTCTGTCATCTTTTGAAAGGTTTCTCTTCATGTCTTGCCCACTTTTTAATGAGATTGTTTAATTTTTTTTCTTGTTGATTTTCTTAAGTTCTATATAGATTCTAGTTATCCCTTTATCAGATGTGTAGCATGCAAATATTTTCTCCCATTCTGTAGTTTATCTATTCGCTCTAATGATAGTTTCCTTGGCTGTGCAGAGGATTTTTAATTTGATCAAGTCCCATTTATTTAGTTTTATTGATGCTGTGATTGCTTTGGGGGTCTTCTTCATAAATTCTTTGCCTAGGCTGATGTCTATAAGAGTTTTGCCAAAATTTTCTTTTAGAATTCTTATGGATTCATGTCTTAGGTTTAAGTCTGTTATACATTGTGAGTTGATTTTGGTGAGAGGTATGGATCAAGTTTCATTCTTCCGCATGTGGCTATCTAATTTTCCCAGCACTATTTATTGAATAGGCATTCTTTTCCTCAGGTTATGTTTTTATCTACTTTGTCAAAGATCAGATGACAGTATGAGAATGGTTTTATATCTGGGTTCTCAGTCCTGTACCAATGGTCTATGTCTCTGTTCTTGTGCTAGTCCAATGCTGTTTTGGTTACTACAGCCTTGTAGTATAGCTTGAAGTCTGATAGATTGATACCTTCCAATTTGTCCTTTTTAATTAAAATTGCTTTGGCTATATGGGGTCTTCTCTGGTTCCATATGAAGCATAGAATTGTTTTTTCTAGATCTGTGAAAAATGTTGGTATTTTGATAGGGATTACATTGATTCTATAAATCACTTTAGGTAATGTATTTGTTTTAACAATATTGATTCTGCCGATCCATGAGCATGGTAGGGTTTTCCATCTGTTTACATCCTCTGCAATTTCTTTTCTCAGTCTTTCGTAGTTCTCCCTATATAGGTCTCTCACCTCCTTAGTTAGATATATTTCTAAATATTTAATAGGCCTTGGCTGTGTTTTGAGAAAAGGGAAAAGGCCCACTTAACAATATCCCCTTTGAGTTGGTAATGAGTTGTCACTACCTGCCAGGTAGCGCCTGAGATGTTCTTCCTGTGCATCCTTTCCACAGTACGAAAGGGAGGGCAGGACCAAGTTAATACTTGTATTTGTGTCAGATTTGAGCAGTGGGATTAAAGAGTTTCTCACTTTGGAAAGGTGCTGTAGGGCTCTCCATGGATGTCATTTTAATTAGCTATGGGAATAGTTAGGGTCAAAGGTCTCCACAGTTTCTTCAGTTTCCCCTACTGACTCCTTGCCAGAGACTTGGGCATATTAATATATAGGTGTATTCTCTTGGACAGATTCCAGCTTCTTCGTACTCACCTAGGAAATGGGCAGTCAAAATAAACTGGTAGTCTTACTTTAAACAGCAGAGTTGATGATTAGGTGCAGGTAAGCTACTTCATTGTTCGTTTATTCAGCAGATAAGAGAAAGGAAAGGGAAACTGTGGGAGGGTATGTGAGTGAAATGGTTAGTCTAATTTGGGGACAATTAATCTGACAGCAGAGTGTCAACTAGATCATTCAGGGGAAAGGGGACACTGGAGGTGTGCAGCAACTAGATTGGAGATCAATGTCCAGACCAGAGGTCAAAGCGCCTGAACATGGTTAGAGGCAGTGGGAGTGGAGAGGAGAGGGGTGGAGCAGGAGAGAAGCACAGAGTGGCTAGAAGTCAACAAAGACTGGAACGAGAACAGGGAATGACTTTGCAGTTTAAATCTGGGATCCATGAAAGGAGAGGGAACCGTGAATAGCAGTAGAAGAGTTGGAAGAGAAGACTAATTTGAGGGTAGGGAAGATCAGGACTACCAGTAACCTGTAGTGCCTTTTTGAGAAGGAAAAGACATTCCCTTTTCCAGGCATGGGGGATGCTTAGTAGAACACAGGCTGGTCCCTATTCTATGCACAGGGTGCCACCTGCACACCCATACACAATGGCCCTGGGGAATATTTGAACATAGCCAGACTCTTAATGTCTAAGGGGGCGGTGATGGTTGGGGAGGGGGGAAGTGCTTATTGCTGTATTGGTTGCTGAGAAAGCCAACATGTAAGAAAGGCACCTGCTTTTGACTACCTTCTCTACACAGATTACAATTTTTCTTTTCTTTTTTTAATTGTGGTACAATATACATAACATAACATTTACCATTTTAAATGTACAATTCAGTGGCATGAAGTTTATTCACAATATTGTGCAACCATAACCACTGTCCATTTCCAGGAATTTTTCATCTTGCAAAGCAGTTAAGCAGTAATTCCCATGAAGCAATAATTCCCTGTTCCCCTTCTCTATTCTACTTTCTGCCTCTGTGATTTGCCTAGTTCAGGTACCTCATATAAATGGAATCATACAATTTTTGTCTTTTTGTGTCTGGCTTATTTCATTTAGCACATCTTCAAGGTTCATCCATGTTGTAGCATTTACCAGAATTTTATTCATTTTTATGGTTGAATAATTTTCCATTGTATAAATATATTGATACCAAATTTTGTTTATCCATTCATCCGTTGATTGACAGTTGTGTTCTTTTGGCTATTGTGACTAATGCTGCAATGAACATGAGTGCACAAGCATATATTTGAGTCCCTGCTTCTGATTCTTTTTTTTTTCTATTTATTTTTTTATTTCAGCATATTATAGAGGTACAAATATTACGGTTATGTATATTGC
>VBSM01002608.1:21453699-21499216 GCA_008086735.1 Cheirogaleus medius
ATTCTAATAGTTTCACACCTAAGGTTCAAGTCTGTTACCCAGTGTGAGTTGATTCCTGCTTCTGATTCTTAAGGGTGTGACGTAGCATCCTTATAGCAATTCTGTTTAACTTTTTGAGGAGCCACTACACTGTCTTCCACAGTGACTTCACTATTTTACCATTTAGCAATGCCCAAGAGTTTCAGTTTCTCTGCATCCTCACCAATGCTTGTAATTTTCTGGGGTTTTTTGATAATAGCCATCTTATCTTAAGTGATATTTTATTGTGATTGTGGTTTGCATTTCCCTGATGTCCCTGTTTTACTTTTGAATAGCTTTTTTCTGATGTATTTTATTATCATTAAGAAAGTTCTACTTTTCAAGGATGTGCTGGAGAGAGCAGCTGTTCCCCGCTGCAAATGCATGGCCAACCTCACCCGTCTGAGAACATCCCGAGCATATTTTTACCTCCCTTTAAAATACTATAAAACTTTCATTCAACGTGCAGTGTTTATTTTTCAATTAGTTATGAGCATGTAAAAATCAGAAGAGCTTATAAAAATCTTGATTTCTCACTTAGGAAATCTTGAAGTTCAGGCCCTAGTGGTCACTGTTTCCACGAGCAGCTCTGAGCTGCAGCTGAATCCTGTACAGCCCCTCCCCACCAGCCAGCTTTGCTCCTTACCAATACCCTCCTCCCCCAGCAGGTATCTGTTTGCAAGCCCTGCAACAGAGTGGATTTTCCGAGGGTAAAGTTATTCCAATTTATGTGAATAATTTAGGTGATTAGATATGACTAATACTTCTGCTCTGCCTAGCTACTTGACACTCTCTCTCCCCATAAGATCTAGAATCTCCTTATTTATCTTTGCTTTTGTGCTGCAAGCCCCTTGGGGGACAGGTCCTGCCAATAGTTTGGTGGTCCCTACTGGTTAAAAGTTACTTTACATTTGCTTGTTCTTACCTGGAACAATTTGACATTGTGTTTTGTATCTGTCTATAGTCTTTTAGCTCTGCCACAGGCTGACTTAGTGGCTCCTCAGTTCGTTGCCACCTAATTCTAAGTTTCTGCTTGTTATTCTTGTCCACTGCTTACGTTACAGAGAAATCTGCTTTTCTCATATGTGAGGACTTTATATTTGTGTGTGAGTGCCTATCCATCTAATATTCTCTGTGTGTCCTAGAATTATGGCTCAAGAAATAGAAGTCGTTTATGTCTGTAGTCAGGAAATAGTTGTTAGCGATGTCTGTAAATGTTTAGATGATAATTGGTCACCTTTAGATCCTGTATCTTACAGATAATCAGTACTAGAAGGTGTAGGGTGAGGCTCCCTTACAGCCATGAAGTGGAGGCATTGTGAAACCCAAGCCGGCCCAGAACACCCTCACGGCATGATTTGTTATTGCTCAGAGCTGGTTATATTGTTGCTCAAGCCATATTTCCTGAAACCTAAGAACGCCAGAGTGGAATGGAGTTCTCTTATAACCAGCTCCTGTTCCCTAAAACCTTCATGTGATTCTCTTTGTGGTTTTCAGCCTGTCTCTCTCTGTGTGGTCACTCATGACTTCACTGAAGGTGAAAAATTTCAGTGACCAGGAGCCAATACTTGGTGACGGGAGAGGCACATGCGTGACAGTGGGACTTGGTGTTTAGTTGGACTGGCCTCCCGGTCTCCGCTCTCGGGCTGTCCCTCCCCTCTGGCAGGTTTCTTCTCTGAAGCATTCTTGGTCATTTATTCCGGAACTGAGCTGGGAACCTCCTGAAAGCAGTCTGATGATTGTGCTTTGTGGCAGGGGGCAGGGTGCATTTGTAGCTCAGCATTGCGTTTGTCCTCTGCTTCTCAGCCGGTTTCTTTTTGTGTTCATCACTCTTTTCTTGTCTCTTTTTTCTCTAACTGGACACACTATTCAGTTGTAGAGTTTGGACTTTTATTTTCTTGTTATGCAGACGTTTATTTTCCTGCTGCTTCTTACCCCTCCCTCCTAAAAGCTCCATTTGTCTATTTTTCCCCAAGGTAGGTGGGCTGAAATTGCTTTTTTTTTTTAATATGGACTTGTAGTTTCCCCATCTGTAAGGGCTTGCCACAGAAAAACGTTTTCTCTATTTCTGATGTCTATTTAAATACAGAACAATGATGAAATTGTTAGACAAGTGAAATGGTATGTAATTATCTGTCTGGAAATTCTTACATCTCTCTAAGGCTTTCTGAGTGGGAATTCACTGTGGATGTCACTTAGGATGCTCAGTGCCCAAACGTGCTGTAGAGGTGGGTCCCCAGGCACCACTTTCTAGTGGGTCCAAGGCTGCACTTGCCTGGTGGCCCCCTCCCCGCATCTCCTCTTCTTGCTCATGTGGCTGCTTCACTCCAGCTAGCTGCTCTTCTGATCCAAGAGCTGGCTTAAATAAACTGACTTTTAAGAAAAGGACATTCATTAAAAAAATTTTTTAGCATGTCTTCTTTGTAAAGGGATAAGGACTCTAGAGCCCCAAGGGATTTCTCTCTTTCCTGCAGCCCACGATGGATCACAGGATAGTCTGTACTTCTCAGAGCCAAGAAGTGTTGAGACACAAGGACAGGGACATTTTACAGAGAGAGCAGCTCCCAGCTGACTTGGGTCCTAGGACGATATTCTGAGTGGCAGGGTGCTGATTAATAACTAACCTACATGTAAAATCAAGGAAGTACAGCCAAGCTCTGCAGCAAATGCTGCCACCTTGTGAGTTGCTTGTGGGTGAGCTGGGTGGACTGGTAACTAGCCAAGAGAAACCCGGGTATAGCTTAGTGAGGAGGACTTGGTTAGATTTTTACTGGTTACGGTACAATTGGAACATTGACTTCTTAAGCTTATTTTATAATATGTGTACAGAGTGGGTGGTTGCTAAATTAGGTGCTTTAAAATTTTAGGGGGGAGGGGGGATATATGCATATGGTTCAAAATTTAAAAGATCTGAAAGTAGGTTGTACTGTGAAAATTGTCCTCTTACCCAATTCCCCTCCCCAGAGGTAACCACTCTTGCCAGTTTCTGTTGTAGCCTACCAGGGGTAATTTCTGAATAGCTTTGTAGATAATTGTACAGAGAGAACTATATGTACATGTATGTATATCTAGTTATATACATATAACCATATATAAAATAAACAGTTGTTATGCAATTGTGTCACAGTTGCAAATACAACTGGCAACATGATTAAATATTTCTCAGTAATGATGATTTCCTGAAGCCTTTTATTCTTGTTTTAAACAGAAGGGAAATTGGAACTTGGAACCAAACATAAACGGCATCGTAAAAGGCAATTGCTGTTTGGGAGAAAGGGCCATGTCACTCAAGGGAAGTGTCTGAGATTGCAGCACTTTACTCCACAATCTTATTAATGAATGAAACCATGCCTGGCCTTCCTGGAGGACCTCAGGGGCAAAGGTTGAGCTGACGACACTCCTTAGGGCATGGTACATAGTATTCCTGGGCATACGGAGGTGCTGGTTTGTGCTGAACCCCGTGAAAGTTATTTCTTTTTATCCCTGGTCCCCTCCCTCCCATAGGCAATCATTCTGATATGTATACAGTGTATCATTTAGGTTTGTATGTATTTTTGCAATGTATCTTGTCTTGTGTGTAAGTATTTTTAATTTATATAAACTGTATGACCTTCTAATTCTGCTCCTTAGTGTTTTTGCACTAGGTTCTGAAAAATTGGTCCATCTTGCTAGGTTATGCATCTGCTTCGTTGCTACCTATCTTTGTAGGACCAAACTAGATTTGGAAAATAGTTGAAACAATTGTGGTGACTTTTACCCCAGTTTTTCTTTTATCTCAATTTTTGGTTATCACAACACTTTAAAACACATTTAAGAAACCCCAGAATTCTACTCACCTAATACATCAACTTATCTAACTTTTTCATATGTGGACACATGACAAAAAGTGTATGTGCTTTTGTTATTGTTCTATTCACTTTACTGTATCAACTTTCCCCCATTTTGCTAAGTTGTCATCATAAATTTTAATGGCTGCGTTGTATTTCATCTGTATAATGCACCATAACTTCACAATCTGTCTTGTCATTGGACTTTTAAGTTGTTTTTTTTTTAATGTCAATGTGATTAATATCTTCATGTACATAGTCACTTTTTTGTTGTTGATTTTCTGATATTATTTTGCCAGAATAGGTGCCCAACAGAGGATTATGGAGTCAGAGATTCTTTGGCCTGTGATGCAGGTTGCCATGTTTTGCCTCTTGCATATTCCCAGAAATGAATACAAGTGTTTATCTTCATTTGAAACATCCCTGTTTTATTTTTAGTGCATTATACTTAGAGTTGTTGCCATAGGAATTGATCTATCAAGTGTCACAGTGGTCAGCAGAAAAATAAGGAACTCCTGTCTTCAGAATGAGTTGCAGAGAGTACCATCTGCTACCTGTATTGTGCATCCTTTCTGTTCAGCCATCCTGCCTGGTGTGAGGATAGCATTGGTTTAATAATCAGTGTTCTGCTCACTGTGGTCAGGATCAGCCATAACCAGTTGGTGTGCAGCCCAGCTTCAGTCTTGCCTGCATAAACTATGACCTGTAACTGTGGACACACTTGTAAAAAAAATAATAATGCTTGGAATCCTTCTACTATCTGCTCCTCATACATTTCCATTGATGGGATATTAAAAAGTGGCTTACTGATTATAAAGATTATATGTCAGGGAGGAGGTGGGAGTGGAGAGAGGGAGGCATTTGTGAGAACATATGTTGGATTCTTTTCGTTCTCTTCTTGATGACAATGATTGATGGCATCTAGTGAGTCCCCATTTGTCACTTCCTTGGTACAGCTGGTAGTGGAGGTGGGGTAAATCAATAAAGGCTGGGCAAAGGACGTGACTAGAGGAAGAAGGGGTTCTGAATGTGGTATTAAAACGACATTTCTCACAGTTAAGTTTTTCAGTAGTGCTTCTTGTGCTATTACTTTACCTGCTGAGAGCTATTCTCTCTTGATCTTTTAGACTCTAGAAGAATCAGGAATCAGTCTTCATACCTCTTCCTCATTTCTCACCCTTGAGAAAGCATTAACTTTGAACATAAGATACCTGTAGTTTAAGGGGAAGAAGAAAAGAAAATTTGTACTGCTTTTGCCAGTTACGTTTCTCAAATGTTGAAATATGGCCTGGCTTTAACTATGCATTCTCTGCATGTTCTAGAATGTCCATTATTTAACAATTGCATATTGAATCTTTGGTTGGGGAGTCGAACAGAGCTGTGAAAAGGGAAGTCAAGGGTAGGAAGGAGTTGTGGCAAAATAGGTAAGCTTGTTGTTTTCATTGTCCTGCCTACGTTGGAGCAAAGAAATATTTAAAAGTGCAAAAACAGTGATTATTTTGTGGTTAGATCATGTGCACAGTGCAGACAAACCCAGGAAGGAGAATCTGCTTCATCAAGTCTTAAGTTGTTACTTAGGCTAAAATGTACGCAGAAGCCCCAGATGAGCGTTTGATGTACCAGGAAACTGCAGCTGAGTACTTTCAGTTCTTTCTTCTTTACTTGTCTTTAAACTACAGCCCAGCTCATGGCTAATCTTGCAAAATGGAAGGTGCTTTGCACCGCAAATGGACATGACAGCTTGGTCTCATCTGTAGCAAGTTGTAGGGACACCAGGTCAACAGAATGCCACTTTTGAGCGCAGTTCTCCAACGCCCTTTGGTCAGCTCGTTTCCTGCAGGGTGGGTGGCATGTCCCACAGCAGTCTCTGCCTAGAAGACTTTGGATCGTGTGTGTTCAGGTAAGGCTGCTCTCTGGACAGCAGTGTGGTGAATCCTTCACAGCATTACACTTCATACTGATGCCACCTGCCTACCTCCTTTTTATTTCTTTTTGTGAACAGTTGTTTCTTTGGCACCTGTTGCACGCTGGGTACATCTTTACTAGGTAATTTCATATATGGTACCTGTTTTTGTCCTTATGTCATCTCTGAGGTAGCTGCTGTCATACCCAGTTTTCTGAGGAAATTGCAGCCAGAGAGATTGTTGTACCCCAAGGTAATCATGACTGATAAGTTGCAGAACCAAGTTTGAAGCCATGTTTTTGGGGACTCAACGTCCAGTACACAGCTGTGCCCTATAGATGCTTCTGAAAGTGATAGCAGTTTCTTCAGCCATTCCCAAAGAATATGTTTACCTTCATCTTGTGCTAAAGCACAGATACACCTTGCTTTAGGGAAACATAGCTTCTGAAGATCTGAGCTGCCTTATTTTAGTTTTAGGCTTCTCTTAAGCCTTCTGTGTAAGATGAGAACATTCCTAGGAAGTGAGCTTACACCCTGTTCACTACATTAATCTTAAATGATTTGTCCAAGCAGAGTAGAGCGTGGCAGAGAGAAGTGCTGGGGAAGTGACAACCTGGATGCAAATCCCAGCTGCTACTAGCTGTGCAATCTTGAGAAAGTTACTTCACTCACAGAGTCTCTCTTTCCTCCTCTATTAAAGGGGAGTAATACCTATCTCATCAGGCTTGTGTGAGAATACATTCATAGAAGCGCCAAGTACCTGCTAAGGGCTAGCCAGTGTACTAAGTACATGTGAGCTGCAATTTTTTGTGGCTGGCATTATCTTTACTGGGGGAGGCCCATCATAGCATATGGCTCTCGGGAACATACGTAAATATTTATGTAGCCCCTACTAAATACCCTTTTAGGTCTGTAACTTGTACAAGGCAATAGAAAGTGTATGGTGGATTAGCTCAGGGGAGACAACAGACTAACTGAGATGAGAGAAGAAGGCATCTTTGGTATAGTAAAGTGCTGGCATATTTGCTGCCCAAGGAAGTCTGTATGGCAGGGGACAGCTAAACAGTGCTGAAGGACAGATGGGAACAGTGAATTGTATTGGCATTTAGGCAGGGGAGATGGTCCTGGGATATGGCGGTAAGCAGTAAAAGCTACAGTAGTTACCACTAAAAGTGCTTATCCTGTGCCAGGTGTTGTGCTAGTGGTTTTCTTGCATTAACTCATAGCAGCCCTCTGAAGCAGTTCTATTATTATCCCCATTTTACAGATTAGGAAACTGACTCGGGTAAGTCAGGTAGCCAAGGGGCATATAACTAGTAGGTGGCGGAGCTTGGGTTCAATCTCGGGCATCTGGATCTGGAGTTTGTGCTTTTGAGCATTGTGCTGCATGCCTCTCAGACAGGCAGCGTCCTTGCTCTTGCGGAATTTGCACTCTTAAGTGGATGACTCAGTCAAACAAATAAATATGATATAATCTGCCAGGTAGTAATAAATGCAGTGAAGAGAAATAAAAACGAATGAGGGATTTTAGAGGATAATGGGGGTTGATGTTTTAGCTAGTGTTTTCATTTTCTCAGGCTGCCATAAACAAAATACCACAGAGTGGGTGGCTTAAAGAAATTTACTTTCTCAGTTTTGGAGGCTGGAAATCCAAGATCAAGGCATTGGCAGGCCTGCAGGTGGCTGCCTTTCTCTCGCCTCACGTGATCTTCCCTCTGTGAGCTTGCAGCCTGGGTCTCTCTGTGCCCTAGTCACCCCTTCTTATAAGGACACCAGTCAGATTGGATTAGGGCCCACCTTAATGGCCTCATTTCCATTTAATCATCTCTTTAGAGGCCCTGTCTTCAAATATAGTCACATGTTGAGATACTGGGGGTGAGTGAGGACTTCAATATAGGAGTTTGGATGGGGGGATGACACAATTCTGCCATAACACTTTGCCCTCCCAAAGTTCAAGTCCTTCCCACATGCAGAATACAGTCACCCAGATCCAACAGCCTAAGTCTTAACCCTTTCTAGCATCGATTCTAAGTCCCAAATCTCATTTAAATGTCATCTGAATCAAGCTGAGTGAGAATCGAGACTCCAGTGACTCATTTTGAGGCAAAAATTCCTCTCCAGCTGTGCACCTTTGAAGCCAAACAAGTTACTTGCTTCCAATTTGGGAAGTGTTGGGACAGACATAGGATAGACATTCCCATTGCAAAAGTGAGAAGTTGGAAAGAAGAAAAAGGGGTTTTGGATTCAAAGCAAATCCAAAACCTAGCAGGGCAAATCACATTAGAGTTTAAGGCTGGAGAATAATCCCTTTTATGTCATGTTCCATCCTCTAGGCCCACTGGGGTGACATCCCTGCTTTTGAGGCCCAGAGCTGCAGCAGCCTGGCCCACTGAAACGGAAGCAGAGACAGCCTCACCCTTTGAAGCCGAAGAGACTTCCTCCCCCCTGGGCCTGTGCACTTTGGGCGTGGGGTGGGACTGGCAGCTTCAGGGGTCATTCTGCCCTGTTCTTGAAGGATAACACAGTTCACAGCCAGAGCCAGTTAGCTCTATTGCCCCATGCTATGGAATCCCAGAAGTCTAATAGCTTTCCTTCAATTCTGTCCTGTCTCTGTCCCCTTTAGTTTGAGCTAGCAGAGTTTCTGCTTGTATAACCCTATCTCTGTTCCGGGCTTCTGTGGAGACAGCAGATTACATCTGTGAGTGATTGTCCAGTCATACCCTTGGGGGTCTCTCCAGAACACGCCTTTTCATTTTTTTGCAATATGGATAGGCTGAGAATTTGCCAAATCTTTAAGTTCTGGTTTGTTTTGCTTGACAATTTCTTTTTTCATTTTTCTCTCTCCTGTTGCATCTTATTATAAAAAGCAGCATTTTACTGCAAGCACTTAGCTTAGAAATCTCCTCAGCTGAATATCCAAGGTCGTCACTCACAAGTTCTACCTTCCACAAAACACTGGGACACAATTCAGCAAAGTCCTCTGTCATTTTATAACAAGGACTGCCTTTTCTCCCGTATCCAGTAACACATTCTTCATGTCCATCTGAGACCTCAGCAGAACCATCTTTAATGTCCATATTTCTGCCACAGTCTCTGTTAGCATCTGAGCCAGTATTCTGTGGAACATAGTTTGTGAAAGCTTGCCAAACTCAACAGATCCTGCTATATCATCTCCCTCCGAAAGAGGAGATTGAAAAATAAGTCCTCTGAAGTCTGCTCCATTCCTGTCAGATCTTGAAGTCATATATCAGTTCTTTTCATGGTACTGTGTGTGTCTGTTTTAAAGAAAATAAATAGCATGTCACGTCACTTTCTTATAGTGAACCAAATACGTTGTGTATGAGAGCAGGATGGGGGCCCATAGACGCCCACCTCAGTTTTGCAGTGTGTTGCCTACATCCACATTCCCCTGAGCAAACAAGGCTGATAGAATCATGGTGACAGTTTTGCATTAGCCTCCAGCTAATGAAAAGGTTTTCCATGAGAACTTAATTTAGTCCTTCTGATATTTTTGCTTCCTGTTGGCACAAAAGGTGAAAAGTGACCAGTTATGCTATACGTAAAAAAGAAGAGCAGATTTTTTATATTCTTTTATAAGATATCTCATATACTGATTTTCAAAACATTAGGGAGAAAAGTTGACTTGTCATATTTGAAAGTTCATGGAACAGGGCGCTGCATTAAAACAGGGCTTATGCAGAAAAAACACACTTTCTGTTCTTGGCCAGCAGTTCTATGGCTGGGACGTTTATTCCATACAGCACCGTATGGTAGAAACCAAGATTTATAGTTGGTGATTTCCTGAATAACAACTCAGATAGCAAATGCCTCAGTGAAACAACTTTCATATGCTCTGCAAGGCACAAAGACACAATAGAATGGATTGTTTGTCCCAGGATTTTTGTGGTTTGGTGTTTTTTTCTTTCTTTTTTGTCTTTTGCAAGACAAAATGACATTAGTTATTTTTTGTTTTGGCCTTAACCTAAAATTAGAAAAATGTCTCCTTTTTCTCCCCTTCCTCCTCCTCCCAACTTCCCACCACTCTTCTTCCACTCACTTGGATCAGACTTTGTACATTTTCACATACATTTATACTTAAGGAAACCAACTCAGATCTAAAAACATGCACACACACACACACACACCAGGTTGAAGAAAGACTTCATAAATGGTAAAAAGGAAATTCCTTTTACTTCCATTTTGTTTCTCTATGCTTGTTAAGTGACTTTTCCTACATAGAGAAGAGAAAACAAGCAGTACTGATGGGAAAGTAGTCTTCTACCCTGGAAAGGAAGATGAGGTTCTCTAGCAGCCCCTTAAGGTGCTTATAAGAAATAGCTTCAACTTTTGCTTTGGAATGAGACATTCACATATTGGTGTTGTGGGCCAAGAAAAGCAAATCAATAGAAGGAACATGGAAGAAACAGTAAATACAAGGGAGTACAATTCTGGTTTTCATTCCTGTGGATTTTTAGGCCAAATTAGAAGACAGGCTCTTGGTGACACATGAAGTCTCTTCTAGCTTGTTTTTATAATATACCCACTTTATGTACTATCCATATATAAGTCATACTCATAGATCGTTGGACTAGAATTGAGGGTTTAGAAATAAACACGTTTACAGTTAATTGATTTTCAATAAGGGTGCCAAGACAATCCAACATATGGAATCTTTTCAACAAACAGTTCTGGGACAACGGGATATCCACATGCAAAGGAATGAAGTTGGACCCTCATCTCACACCATATACAAAAAATAGTTCAAAATGTATCAAAGACCTAAATCAAGGGTTAAAACAATGCTCTTAGAAGAAAACACAGGTATTAAATATTTGTGACATACACAAAACATAAGTGAAAATGAAATGAAGCATAGGTATGAATGTTCAGGCAGTGATTTCTTAAATATGACACCAAAAGCACAAGCAACAGAAGAAGAAATAGAGAAAAGAGACTTCATCAAAATAAAAACTTTTGTGCTTCAAATGATACCAGCAAGAAAGTGAAAGATAGCCCACAGAATAGAGGAAACATTTTCAAATCATACCAGATAAGAGAGTTGAATGCTGAATATATAAGGAACTCTCATAACTCAAAAATAAAAAGACAATCCAAATAAAACATGGACAATGAATTTGAATAGACATTTCTCTAAAGATACACAAATGGGCTATGGACACATAAAAAGATGCTCGATATCATCAGCCATCAGGGAAATGAAAACCATAATGAGATGCTACTTTGCATCCACTAGGATGGCTGTAATCAAAACACACATAAGTGTTGGTGAGGAGCAGAGAACTTGAAATCTTCATATGCCACTGGTTGGAATGGAAAATGATGAAGCTGTTTTGGAAAACAGTCTGGAAGTCCTAAAAAGATTAAACAAAGAGTTACCATACAACCTGGCAATTCCACTTCTGGGTATATACCCAAGAGAAATGAGTAAGCATATGTCAGTACAAAAATGTGTTCAGTAACATTATAGCAGCATTATTCACAATAGTCAGGGAAAAAAACAGATGGCCATAAACTGATCAATAGATAAATAAAATGTGATATATCCATACAATGAAATATTCAGCAATAAAAAGGTATGAAGTCCAGACACATCTTACAACGTAGGAGAACCTTGAAAACATTATGCTAAGTGAAAGAAGTCAGTCATAATAGGCCACATATTATGATTTCATTTATAGATGTGTCTATAAATCTACAGACAGAAAGTAGAGTAGTGGATTAGGGGTTTGGGGGTAAATGGAGAGTGACTGTTCATGGGCATAGGGTTTCTTTATGGGGGTGATGAAAATGTTCTGAAATTGATGGTGAGGGTCTTTCAACCTTGTGAATGTACTAAAACCATTGCATTGTACATCTTAAGTGGGTAAGTATATGGTGTGTGAATTATATCTCAATAAACTATTAACACAAAATCATTTTACATAATTATACTGTCATTGAATTTCATTATAATTTTAGACTTATGGACTAAAATTGAGTGCTCAGAGTTTTAAGTGACCTGTTCCAGTACATACAGCTATTGATCGCAGAGCCAGACTTCCTGAACATCAGGCCAGTTGTCTCTACATTGTTATTGTTTTAGGAAGTTTGACCCCAACATACCATGCAAGTCATACTTGAAATTTGTATTGGCTTGGCCAGGTATCACTAGCTCATGTAATAATAGATAAGCCTCTGAGATCGAAGTTGGCAACAGAAATCTAATTCTTACTCACATAAGGTTCAACAGCATAATGGGTAGGCAAGAAGACATAGAGAGTTTTTTTTTTTTAATATTACACAGTTATTCAGGAGTCTAGATAGTTGGAAGTTCTTCTACCTTCTCTTTCTTTAAATTTCAAAATATTAAGGGGATACAAATGGTTTTGTTGCATGGATAGCTTTCATAATGCTTAAGTCAGGGCTATTAGAGTGCCCATCACCTGAACAGTGTTCATTGTACCTGTTAGGAAGGTTTTTACACCTCCCCTCCTCCCTTTCCTCCTTTTCCTCCTCCTCTCCCCCCCTTCTTGGTTTCCAATGCCTTTTACTTCTGTCTCTGTCCATGTGTGCCCATCAATTAGTTCCAAATTATTAGTGAGTACATGTGGTATTTGTTTTCCTATTCCTGAGATACTTTACTTAGGATAATGGTCTCTAGTTCCATCCAAATTGCTGCAAAAGACATTAATTAATTCCTTTTTATGGTTGAGTAGTACTCCATGTTATATATACACCACATTTTGTTAATCCACTCACAAATTGATGGGCACTTAGGTTGATTCCACATCTTTGCGATTGTGAATTGTGCTGTGGTAAACATTCAAGTGCAGGTGTCTTTGATAAAGTGACTGGTACTAGATACCCAGTAGTGAGGTTGCTGAGTCGAATGGTAAGTCTACATTTAGTTCTTTGAGGAATCTCTATACTGTTTTCCATAGAGGTTGTACTGATTTGTAGTCCCACCATCAGTGTGGGACTGATGCATCTCTGCATCCATGCCAGAATCTATTGTTTTTTTGACTTTTTAATAATAGCCATTCTGACGGGGGTAAGGTGATATCTTCTTGTGGTTTTAATTTGCATTTCTACCTTCTCTTTCAAGCGTGCTGTGGGTTTTAATATCCATCCAGCCAACAGGGCAGGAGAGCGGAGTCTGTGGCAGGTTTTCCTGAGCCAGGCTTGGGGGTGGTACACATCGCTCCACACTTTCTGTGGTCACAGCTTGGTCCCTTGGCCCCACACAGATGCCATGGGGGTAGGAACACAGACCCTGACCAGCAGCTACTCTTACCTGTCTCCTAGCCTTTGGGTTGAACGATATGGTATCTGTGTTCTCTTACACTTAAAAAAAAAATAGATTAAAAGGATATTCAGCCCACTTGATGACTGTGCACTAGTTTAGAAGTTTGCATGTCATGGTTCCTGCTTCATTGTGAGATGTGTTAATGCCTTTAGAGCAGTGGTAAGTACCCAGTCTGACTGCTCACTATCAGAAGAGTCTATGACCTGTCCAAGAAGAATAGTCTTGTGTTTATTGATCATATACTGACTGACCATTGATAGGAGTTTCCAGGTTGTGTCTTATGAGAAGAATCTTTGAGAGCCTGTATAGGCTTGTGGGAGTTTTTAAGGCGGTGACTGCGTTTGGGTAGGCTCTTAGCTTCCTGTAGCCTACTTCTGTCCTGCTACAGCACCCACAGGGGCAGCCTAGACCATTTACCATGCCTGTTGCTAGGTAGGTGACAAAGAGAGAGTTCTGAGAGAGCACAAAAGAAACCTCAGGAATGTACTCAACCCTGACAGTGAGTAGACTGTCCTCTGACCTTACACAGGAATAGTGACGGCATCTGTCTCCAAGCCATGAACTCTGACTGCTACTCTGGAAGTCTCTGCAGTATCTTGTTATCACTTTCGTTTTACCCTAGGCTGTGGGCCTGGACTGGAGGATTCATTCTTCTGTTTGGTTAGTTGTGAGAAGGCAAAAGTTGGAATTAGAGGAGCAGAGGCCCCTGGTAACCTTACGGAGTTCTTTTACTTACTAGCTGTGAGGCCTTAGGCTTTTCTGAGCCTCAGAAAATCATCAGTGTCTGAAAAAAAATACCAGAAAGTGATCTGCAAATGGTAATCCTAACAGCTCCTCTTCCTTATGGGGTGGTTGTGAAGATTAAATGATATTCCCATAAAGTATTAACTCTAGGTTCTAGCATAAAATAGTGCTTAATAAGTACTAGTTATCATTGGTAAAAGTAGCATCATTTGACTTTGAAAGCAGCGGAAAGGAGATATCCTCATTGATGCCTCATGTTGCAAAAATGTAACATTTTGTAAGTCTTTGGCAATGTCTTGAAAGATTTTATGATGTAGTTGTGATGCTTGGAAAATTTTTTCTTAAGTAGTCAGAATCTTTCATTTAATAACCACATGTTGGGTACCTACTACATGTAAACAGGTTGCCAGGCACAAAAGGATTACAAAAAAATAAGAGATGGCCTTTGCCTCCTTAATGTTGCATGAATTAGCCATGAGTATATTTTAAATAGGCTATAGCTAACCTAAGTTTCTGGTGTCATCAGTGTTTTAAGCCAACTGCACATATTCTAATAGAGAGAAAAATAATTGTGATTAACTCTTATTTTTAAAACAAGGCCAAGTCTAAAGTACCATACTTGAGAGTTTTTATTCCAGCCTCCTGCCCCTTGCTGCCAGTTGTTTACCTACCTCCCCCAACTCGTGTTACCAGTTGTCCATTAACACCCCTCACACATACACCCCAATTACCAGGTTATTATAAAGCATTTATATATTGTATGAAAAATGATTTCTTAAATTTTTTCAAGATAATTACTTGCAAACAGATTGTGTTTTCATGTGAAACAGCTTAATGCTCTAATTAGTTTATTTAACTTAGAAACTTGGTCTAGTATAGTGGCTCTTTACTTGGCCAGACTCTTTTTAAGGGTAGCATAACCATTGATTTCTTACATTTTTTTTTTTTTAATTTAGCAAATCCATGCTACTCTTACTTCAGTTTTTGTTTGTTTGTTTGTTTTTTGGAGCAAAGCTCATTTAAACCAAATACCCCCCATTATCTAGTGCATAATATATGGAAAGTCAAGCTCATCATCGTCTCATCTTACCTGTTCCTTGTTCTTTCAGTTTCACAGCCTCCTGGGGTGTTAGAACAGGGAATGACTTCATCACCAGATTCTTCTCTCCACCACAGCCCCTCTTTTAGCAGAGGAGAAACTGAGGCCCGGAGAGGTTAGGGGCCTTGGCCACCATCACACCACCACCGAGTGGCTGAGTCCTGGTGCCCCTCTCCTTGGCTCGGAGTTTTTCTCTTTCCTTGGACCCCCTTTCTAAGCTGTCACCAATTCTTGTTACTGTTTTCTTAAAATAGACATTTTGGTTTCCTCCTTCCCCATTTCTTCCTGTGTCTGATCCAGTCCCTCAAAACCTCCCAATGGCAAAGGCCCGGCAGAGAACTTCGTCTCTGAGGCACCCATTATACCAGACTCGTTTTCTCTAATTACCACTGTCAGCATGTCACTCCTCTTCCATGAGGCTGCCAGGAGCTCCCTGCTTCCGGGGGCAACACAGAAGCACACTCCTTGTGTTCGCGGCCCTCCTTCGCTGTGTACGCCCAGCGTCCATGCTGTCTTCTCCCCAGGAGCACCAAGGGCCCGCGGTCCTCTCTGGCTTTTCCCCATGAGTCAGCCATGTTTCTTGCATGCCTTTAGCTTGTCCTGCTCCCCAGCTTCCAGTTCTCTTCCTGCCTTTCCCACCACACCAGGCCCTTGGATAATGTCTCGTTCAGCTTCCTTCCATTGTAACACTGATGACAACAGAAATGGCTTCCCGGCCGGGGCCACTGTCTGCGTGGAGTGTGCACGTTCTCCCATGTCTGCGTGGGCTTTCTCTGGGTACTCTGGTTTCCTCCCACGTCCCCAAGCTGTGCCTGTTGGGTTTGTTGGCGTGTCTGTGTGGCCCCCATGTGAGTGGGGGTGGGGATGAGTGTGCCCTGCCATGGGATGGGCCCCAGCCACTTGTGACTCTGAACTGGAATAAGTGGGTGAATAATTATCTTACTTGTTTTCATTAATCTGTTTTAAATATGTGTATAGCTTAAATTTATTTCACTGTTTAGTATTAGAAGTGTTTTGGTCTTTAGAAGTTTGATGTTTTTGTGACCAGAGATATGCTGTAGGGACGTAACTCTTGTTCATATTAATTAGCCTATGGTAAAATTGGTTTTGTTATAGTCATCTTGCTTAAAGTCACAGTTTCCAAGAACCTATCAACCACATTAAGTGAGGACTCACTGTACTCCCTTCTTCTGGGCCAAGTCCAGGTTCTACCACTTTTTAGTGTTTTCTCTGATTACTGCAGTGAGAACCCACTGATCTTTTTTCTTCCCACACTTTTTCTTATTATATCCTACCCCATAGCATTGGGCATAATACCCTCTCCAGTATGCCCTGGATTTTTCTTGAGATTGTACTGCCTTCTCAGTTATATTTAATGCTCCTTGAAGGCAGGCTTATGAGGTTTATATATTTTTTTATATATAGTAGTTTCCCTTATCCACAGGGGAGACAGCCCCCCATACCTGAAACTGCAGATAACACCAAACCCTATATATACTATTAATGTTTGTTTTCTACAGATACATACCTGTGATAAAGTTTAATTTATAACTTAGACACAGTAAGAGATTAACAATAATAAAATAGAAAAATTATAACAATGTACTGTAATAAAATTTATGTGAGTGTGGTGTCTCTTCTTTCTTTCTCTCGCTCAAAATATCTTATTGTACTGTCCTCACCCTTCCTGTGATGAAGAAGGGATGGAGTGGGATGACATGAGATTTCATCACGCTGCTCAGAATGACATGCAATGTAACGCTTATGAATTGTGTATTTTGAAATTTTCCATTTAATATTTTTAGACTGCAGTTGACCTCGGGTAACAAACTGTGGAAAGTGAAACCTCAGATAAGGGGGGACCACTATATTCCATTTTTTTATAGTGCCTAATAAGTGGTCAGTAATTACTACTTATTAGGGGCTCGTTGAGCTTTTAAAAGATGTTGTCCAGAGCTATGAGCGGTTCAGACATCTGACAGCGTTTGCAGCTTGGATCAGGATCAGTTGTTCATATTACAGCACAGTGTTCTGTCTTCTAAGTGTTGTTGGGATCAATTGCTTTGTGTTAATGATCCCCTGGGGGATTGTCTAGAGAGGTATGGTGCTCACACTAACAATCTGACTTGGGGATCAGTGGCTGGGTGGCAGGGAGTTGGGGGGCTCCCCTACTGAGAACTGCATACCCGCCTTTTGGATCTTATAGTAGATAATAGTTACTCGAGAATGGGTAGGAATAGCATTATCCTCATAACTCTGGCAGAGTCTCGGCACAGCAGTGTGAAATGTAAACCGGCCTGTCTCCTTTTCCACTGTGTGTCCTTGAGCCAATAATGACCTTGGTGCTCTCTTTTCTACAATACTGGCACAGTGTCCTGAGATTTAATCTGATCTTTGTCTAAAATATTTTTTCAAACCCAGTGAGTGCTGTATCTTCCCCAGAAGATAAGTGTGTTGTAATAAGTTCTTGGTATTGGAAAAAGGAGAATTATTTAAAGAAGACTGTCTCTGCTTTCAGAATTTCTTATGCTGCTTTTCCATGCCTTCCTAGTTTTCGTGCTACTCGTTCCTGCATTGAGGCAGCTACAGATTTCATAGTACTTTGGATTGTTGGCTTCCCAAGGCACACTCCCTACGAGAATTGCCTCTGCTAAAGGCTCATAAACTTGGAATTATTTTTTCTTTTATGTCAGCAGGACTAATTCCACCCATACAAAATGGTTTGGCCTTTTCCCTCTTTGGCACAAAAGAGAATTGGCAGAGACTCAGATGAAGGTGAAGTTGACAGGCTCTCTGTCATGGTAGGGAATTCATCGACCCTAGGCTTTTATTCCCCCTATTAACCTCACGTTTGGAATCCTTGTCCCACTCAGAAAGTCTTCTCTTCCCACTTAAAGATGTTTCAGATCTTTCTCTCATTATCTCCAACACACACTGTGAAATGCTACCTGACTTCATTTACACGAAGTTACCCAACTGGAATCACTTTGAGTTCTTTTTTTTTTTTTTAAATAGGTGGATGGAAGTCTGCTTAGTTGAAGAATTGCCACCAACCACTGAACTGGAAGAAGGGCTCCGGAATGGAGTTTACCTTGCAAAGTTAGCCAAGTTCTTTGCCCCGAAAATGGTATCAGAGAAAAAGATCTATGATGTGGAACAAACACGTTATAAGGTAACCAAGATCTAATTGGTTTTGGCTTCCAGCTAAAAGTAAAAGTTTGGTATTTCATTTCCTCTCCGTTCTTTTACTCTTAGAGTTTCTGTAAGGATATTGTGGGAGAGGGGATGTCCTTGGTCTTTGGAGCCTGTTAATAATCATTCCTGAGGCAGCAGCAGTTTTAAAAAGCAAAAGTGTTTCTATTTCTGGGCTGAAGCTGAAAGACCTCTGGTTTGTCCCACCCCCACCCCCAGTTCCTTCATGGAGGTCGTTTGTGACTTTATTAATGCCAATAAGGGTAAAAGTGGGGGCACACTACCCCTCCTTTTTTACCACCAACACGGCTTGTTACTCTCCATATTCTCATCAGCTAGTGGAGTGCTCAGCTGGGACTTGAACTTGTGGCCCTAAAGAGTTAGGGCCAATGTGATAAAACTAGTAGTAATGTTGATCAGCTAAGAATACTTTTCCATTGGGTGCTTAAAACAAAATAAGACTAACCTTTTTGTATACAACCAGTTTTAAGAATTGTTTCATGGCTAATTTGGAAGGACCAGAAAATACAAAGGGCTGTCATCGCCCTTTTAGAAACAACGAACCCACCGTTATTTAAATTTGGAAGAAGCAAGGGGAAGAGAACAAAGTCAAAATAAACACCAATCTTAGAGTAATAAAAAATCTTGATCTTTTACAGATACATATCAAAGTATTGTATATACAGATAAAATGATACATCTAGGATTTGCTTCAAAATAATTGGAGGGAGGGTGGATAAATGATACAAAACTGGCCATGAGTGCATAATCAATGAGGTTGGATGATGGGTACATGGGAGTTCATTATACTATTTTGTCTACTTTTTTACATTTGAAGATTTCCATTAAAAAGCAAGAGGAAAAAGTAAACACCAACCTAAGAGGCTTCTCCATTGGAGAGGTATCTTCAAAAGGGAATTAAAAAATGTCTGGTGTTGTATTCTGGAACATGTGACCTCTTATCTACTGTGGGTCAAGGTTTCTGAAGCTTCTTGGAAACTTAATTCTTTATTTTGTTAATACATTTAGTTCTTGGTATCAATATTTTCTATCTGTAGATTTTCAAGTATCCTTAAAAGTGTTCTCTTACAAATAAAGTTACCATACAATTGCAGGGACAATATTGAGTACAGTTGAAAATGGAATGATTTCCCATTTATTACATGATTCACACTGCCTTTCAGTCCTTTAAACAAAATATATTTTAAAAATATGTGTATTGAATTTATGTCATGATTGAGTAATCCTTAAGGCTAACTGTAGACAAGATCACTTGACAGATCTCTTTTAAGTCTATTTTCCTAATCAAAAAGGTAACTGAGCAAAAGTTTTTGCCTTGAATAATGTTATGAATAAAAGTGTTTGCATTTGTTAAAGTAAGTTTGAGTTTATGAAATCATGTGTTTCACCCCAGAGACCCAGCTCATCATAACCTTTCAAAAGACTTTCATAGAACAATGACTTAGCCAAAACTAAAATTTTAAAAGACTTTCCGAGAAATATTTTTAGAAATTTAGACAAGCACAGAAAAAAAACATCCATATCCCTCCTCCACAAAATAAACATTTGCCCACATTTTAGACTACGGCTTATTTTTTTCCATTGCTTTTATTATGGTTATTATTAAGATCTCAATCTGTTAGTACTAACATGCATGTAGGTTTGATGGTAGGGTTAAAGTGTAATTGGGCTAGATCCAGGCTGCCCTGAAAGGAGATCGTGGGTAATTTCTCTTGGCTTTGTGGACTGTGAGAGTCTGGCTAGAAAGGCAGGCACTTCCTGGAAGGTGAGACTCAGAGCAGAGTGTGGGTTAGCTCTTCTTTCTTCCTGGCACATCACATGCCTTGAATGTAGGTGTCTCCTTCCAGGTCAGCTCTTGGCCCTCATGGCAGTTGCTTCTTGGCAACTTTCGCAGGTCCCTTCTCCTCCTGGCATCAGAAATCCTACTATTTAAATGAACAGCAGCTACTCTTTGGGATGGGCACAGGGGAAATAATATTTCCAGTCTCTTGTTATGAAATAAAATACCCACAGGGCCTAGCCAGGTGATGACATCCCTGAAGGAAACATGACGAGAGAGGGAAGTGTTCTGTATGCTGCCCTGTTGG
The DNA here is from genome assembly GCA_008086735.1 of Cheirogaleus medius. Lineage (NCBI taxonomy): Eukaryota > Metazoa > Chordata > Mammalia > Primates > Cheirogaleidae > Cheirogaleus > Cheirogaleus medius. Next base: position 21,473,897 of record VBSM01002608.1, read on the forward strand.
GCTCCTGGAAAGCTGGGTGGCACAGTGGTAACGCTGGCAGAGGGGCAAGAAGAAGGGAGGCAGCGGGAGGGAAGTGCTGCTGCTGGCTGTGGCCTGGGGGTTCCCCTCCCCCATGCTGCTGAGCCAAAAGAAAAATTGGAAACAACCACCCCAGAGTCACTGGAGAGAGAGGTTTTTCTTTTTTTCTTAAATCCCTGAAAGTGCCTAGTGTTCTCGATGGAAATTTTTAGCGATTTGCCAAGTAATCATAAAATTTTATTTTAGGGCCTTCTCATTTCTATACAAAAATGAAAGGAGACAAATAAGAGTGAACAGGCGACTCAACTTCCTGTTCTGTTCTTCAGAACCAAAGCCCATCACGTGGCCCTTTCTGAGCAGCACTAAATCACGAGGCTGAGGCAGAGATGCCGAAGCACAAGGGAACACTCGCTTACCCGGGCCCAGCCCCTCATGTGCCATCTGGAAGCCATGAATTTAGTGAACTTGGGCTCTCGCTGCAGGGCCTGCCTAGACTGCAGCCATGAAATATGACCCGCCAGTTAGGCACAGGGTCCCCAAGGCAAGGCTGTGCCCCTGATCCCTGAAGGACTCAGTGTTGGCACCAACAGCTTTGACCCATCAGTTAGGCAGACAGGAGCTTTCATGCCGCCCCATTATCTTTGTCCGCCAGCTTATGTACAACCTTGGTCCCTCATTAACTTAGGGTTAGAAAGACGTCCTAAGTGTTAAGAGTTAAACCTTCCAAGGTCTGAGTTACGTGACCATGCCATGTGTGCTGTGGCACCTGACACTCTCTTGGACATGCCATAGTGTATTGTAAAGAAGGCAGGGACCGCACATGCCTGCTCTGCCCTGTCCCCAGTGAGTGACTCAGGGTCTGGTCCATAGTAGGTGATTGGGGAAATGGCTGTTGGGTGAAGGAATGAATGGCAATAGTTATCATGTAAGCCAAAGTACTCCATTCCTTTCTTTTATGCTTTATTTGGTACTTATTCAATGTTCTTGGAGTGTGATACACTTCCTCTAAGTATGATGCTCAAATGTCCTGCAGAACCACCTGATGGGTTTGTGTAAAAATTGGACTCCTGGGTCCACCCCAGACTGCCGAGTCAGTTAGACTCTCTTGACCTGAGACTCAGCAAGCTATATTTCTTATATACTACTAAGGTTTAGGAACTGTTGCTCTAATACACAGATAAACATTAATATAATACATTATAATAAAAATTGTAGGGAAATAAAAAGTTGTGCCACGATGGAAATATAGAGAGTAGAATTCATTCACCCATGCAATACTTATCAACACCTTGCATGCCAGGCACGGTTCTGGGCACTAACGGCAGAGTAGTGAGCAGGGCAGACACCGGCCTGGTTTCATGGCACTTACATGGAGAGACAGATTGTAAGTAAACATACAGCTGTGAGTAGTGATAAGCATCTGAAGGAAACAGAAGCCGGTGTTATAGACAGACAGCAGCAGGCAGGAGATGGGCTTCTCTGAGGAGAGGTTTGTTCTGAAACTGGAAGACTGGGAAGAAAGTCATCTATGTGCAAGTCAGGGCTGGGTGGTGGGAAGAACAGTCCAAAAAAGAGCCTGACCACAGCAGAGTGGCTGAAAGGCTGCAGAGAGGGACAGCAGTGGGAGACGAGGCCAGAAGGAAGCAGAGATGAGGACTGTGTGGCCATATAGGCTCCGAGGAGACCCTGCGATTTCATCCTAAGTGCAGATGGCAGCCATTGAAACTGTAAATAGAGATGTCATGAAGCGACGTGGTACAGTTTGTGCTTTAGAAAGATCAGTTGCTGCTATGTGGGGAATAAATAGGAGGGTGGATAAGGGTGGAGACAGAGGCCAGTGAGGGGTAATTCAGTCCAGGTGACAGGTGGCAGTGGTCTGCACAGACAAGAAGTGAATGGCTTCAAGCAGAAAAAACAAAGGGTGGATCCTGGAAGGGAGCTGGAAATGGACGGATGGCCGTGAGGAGAAGACAGCTGGGCGGACAGTGGGGGACGACAGTGGGGAGGGAGCCATCCTGTCCATTCTGAAGGGACTGTGGGATGGTTAAGGGCCAGGAGGGTTTCCATGGCGTGGGCTCGAGAGAATTAGAGAGTGTTCCCGAGCAGACTGGGATGGGCGAGAGAGAAGAGGAGGAAGGACGGGCATTCCTTGGAGAGAACGCAGCCTGACTAGGCTCGAAGATAAGGAATGGCGTCCCAGACAGCACCTTGGTAATTGCAGGCTTACAAGAAATGCTGTTGAATATTTAGGTGTTACTCAGATAGGGAAGGCACAGGCATAGTGGTTAGCAGAGTGAGCTATGGAATCAAAATCCTTCAGAGTCTGGCTTCACTGCCAACTTTGCCTCTCTGAGCCTGTTTCCTCAGCTGTAAAGTGGGAATACACATTGAGTATCCCTGATCTAAAACTCCAAAGTGCTCCAAAATCTGAAACTGTTTGAGTGCTGACACGATGTGTAGAGGAAATGCTCATCGGAGCATTTAGGGTTTCAGATCTTCAGATTAGGGCTGCTCAACTGGTAAGCATAATGCAGATACTGCAAAATTGGAAAAAATCCAAAGTCCAAAACACTTCTATTCCCAAGCATTTCAGATAAGGGATACTCAACCTAAAAACAATACCTGCCTTTGTAGAGATGTTGTGAGGAACAAATGTGACTGTCCATGCAAGACATTTGGCACCGTGCCTGACAGCTGTAAGCACCCGGTGAGTGTCCCGAGGCACCTGAACAGTGAGATGAACATAATATTGGGACTCGGAGTCAGGGGATCTGCAAGGGAGTCTTAACCCTGAACCTGACAAGTTAGGTCAACTCAAGTGTTTTACAAACTTGTGCTCTTAGTTTCCTCAGTCTGTCAAATAAGCAAATTAGGATAATTATTGATTTCTAAGCTACCTCATTGTTTGAATGCTCTGCTTCTGATATGGAGGAAGTTAGCATCCAAAGAAGAAAATTCCTCATCTCTGAAATTTAAACTAGATGAACCTGTTTGCTGGTGATATAATAGCTTAGCAGTGGAAAATTAACATATACTTTCTGGTTCTATACCTGAAATAAATTAGGTAGATGGACCAAAGCAACCTTTGGCTAAATCTGACTGTAGACAGTCACCGGGTATAATATTATATAGGACTGGTGGAAAAAACTCAATAAAAATAATAATGGACTGAGAATATTTTCTGCCTGTTTTGAAGACCATTGTCATTCTAATTGAAGCAAATTCAGTAGACTGAAGATGTTATTACTGCAATTCCCTCCCCAAAGCGTAATTCTTAAATATGCAAACATGAACCATAGGGTTCTGAAGTCAGCATTTCTCAGGTGTTTCAAATGGTTGAAGGATTTGAAATCTGCCATTTATTGTATAAATATGACCAAGGTAACCACTATTTTCTTTAGTGCCTCTTAACATGAAGTAGTAAACCTTTTTCTGACATTGAAAATGATAAAAGTTTCATACTCATTCTTGTAGTGCAACAATAGCTAACGCTTACAGCATTCTTAGGTGTACTTTGCAACTAAATACTTTCTGTTCACTCTCAATTTAATTCAGCAACTCAAAGGAGCATTTTATGGCTGAGGAACCAAGGTTCAGAGAAATCTGTGACTGTACTGAGATTATGATACTTAGCTAACACAACCAGTAAATAGATGGGTGTGTGTCTTTGTTACATAATTTGGGATTGTTGAAGCCCACCAGCCAAAGACCCCAGAAATCCACCTGTGGTCAAACAAAATTAGGTTGATTTAACTTCTTGGGGTAATAAAAAAGGCAAATGCATGGAACCACAGGAAGAAGCAAGGGCTTAGCATAGATTTGGACTTGTTCTAGGTGATTCTATTAATAAGGATTTAGGGAAGCAAAGACCAGGTTTCTTTTGGGTGTTGCCAGGAAGCAGGATCAATTTGGTGTCTTGGTAGTCTTCATATAGAAAGTGGGAAGATTGGTGACTAGATTGTCATTAGTAAAGGAACTAGAGTAGGTCATATTCGTTGGAAGAGGAGGATATTTGATTATTTTGTGGTGCAGAGAGTCCTCATCTTTGTCTTGGTTTAGACTTAACTGCAAGTTGTTTCTGTCCTGTTCCTCCATGGCAGAGTGGCCTTGTCTGAGATTTGTTTGTATCAAGCAAAAGAAATTTATTCTGAGTTACAAACACTCAAGCACAATGGTCCAGGTGTTAACTCTCTGGGCTCTTATTCTTTGTTTATTCCTTTTCCTCCTTCCTTTCTTTCCACTCTCCCTTCCTCTAGCTATTTCATAGCAACAAAGCTAATTTTTTCTTTCCCTAAAATACTCAAAGGTGGTTAGGCCCATCCTGTGTTCTCTGCAGGAGCATTAGCATAGAGAGGGTTTTCAGATCCAGGGAAACCTAATCTTGAATCCCAGCTCAGCCACTTAATAGCTGTTTGACTTTAGATAAATCACTTCATCTTTTTGGTCTAGCTGTCCTCATCCTTAAAAACTGGGAATAATAATTACCTTGCAGAGTATTTTGAAACTTATAGGTAACTTACATAAAGTACTTGAAACACAGTCTAGTCACAAATAGCGGCCACCATTAAAAAGGCATAAACATTTGTCAAATGTTGATTTGCTTATACTTTATAATTTCTAACAGCCGTGATAATACCTTTTATGTAATAAACTATTAGATTGTAGAAGGTCACAGAAGGTGGTCTTCTGTGACCCACCCTGCAGAAGAGCCAGACTTTCTAAATTCTTATCAACCATTGGATGTTAGTTATATGATGAACTTTGCTACAGTTACTTTTTTGTACATTTATGAAAAATGAAAAAAAAGATAACATAGTGCTATACATTTAATTAATAAAAAATATAAGATCATTTTAAAGCTCTTTGGTTCGTTACCTGATACATCTTCATGAGGTACAGGCAACAATGCTATACTTACAGACTGCGGAAGAAAAGGCTATCTAGTTCGGAATATAGGGAAGAAAGGGAAGATGTAGACTATTTTTGTTATACAGGTAGAAAAAGATCTCATAAAACATTTCTGCTGAAGGTTTACCTTGTATACAAGGCCAAAATTAGGGTTAAATTGTAAGAAGAGTATATATTCAAATTAGCTCTGAGTTGTGGGGTGGTTTGTTTTCATCTTTGTATTTTGCCACATTTTCCAGGTTTTTCTACAGAAATATTACATCATAAGAAAACAAAAGCATTTAGTCTTCTAAAAATTGTTTCTTCTGAAGTTGCTAGGCGTCTTGGCCATGGTTACCAAAACCTCGACACTGCACACACGCCCACGCACATGTACACGTGTCTCATAAAACATCCTTGGGCGTGTTAGACAGTAAATGGTTTTTGAGATTCTAGTTCAGAATTTACTTCAAATGTGTGAATTATGGAAGCTGTCATGGTCTATCACAGATGGTTGGGTTGTTGCCAAGATACAGTTCAATCTCCTTTATCGTGTCATTATATTTGCTTTGTATGAGCATTAATAACTCTGTTCTAGAAGCACAATTGAAAAGCATCCTGCTAATGAAGAAATTTGTTACAAATGACTCACGTTTTGTGTGGTTCCTTCTCTCCTTTTTCTCCCTCCCATCCTCACGTTAGAAGTCTGGCCTTCATTTCCGACACACAGATAATACCGTCCAGTGGTTGAGAGCGATGGAGTCTATTGGGCTACCCAAGGTAAGCCTTCACGTATGGGACCTTGAAAGGCAAAAGGGTAATGCACACACACCTCGTTATGGAAAATGATTTGGCAGTTTGGGGTATGTTAACATAGGAATGAGAAATGTGAGCACTAAACAAAAATACGGAAAGGCCTGTGTAAAGTAATACGTGGCAAAAACTCAAAATGCGGTACGTGCAAGATTGAGAGTTTGTGCACATAAATTAGAGTGTGTGTAAATTAAAAAGCGTGTACAAATTAAATACAATCGGAACAAGTTTTAGCTGGTAGATGATTGATTTAAAATAGCCAACTCTCTTTTTTATGTTGCTATTAATATTTATACTTAAGATTCTCAGTTTCATATCACTATATGTCACTATAAATTATAATTTTTTTTATTTCAGCATATTACAGGGGTACAAATGTTTAGTTTACATATGTTGCCTTTGCCCCACCCAAGTCAGAGCTTCAAGCGTGTCCATCCCCCCAAATTTTTATAAATTATTATAAGTCATTGTGTCATTTTAAATTTTAAAGCCCTGGTGGGTTACAGCTTTTAATCCTGAAATAGCTCTCCCAAATAAAATTCATTCAGCAGACATTCAGTGCTTGTTAAATTTGAAGAGTAGGCACGCTAAAGCATGTGAGAGAATTAGACATGTGGGGGAAATGAGGAAATAATTATATTTGATAAAACTTGTAGAACTATTTTTTAACCTCTTATTTTGAAATAATTATAGAATCACAGGAAGTTGCAAAAATAGGACATCTATGTGTATCCTTCATTCAGCTTCCTCTAGTGGTAACAGCTTATAACTGTAGTACAATATTAAATTGACATTGGTGAATTAACATGAACTAGACTGCAAACCTTATTTGGTTTTACCATTTTTACACTCATTTGAGTGAGCGTATGCACACGCGTCATTCTGTGCAGTTTTATCCTGTGGCAAGATTTGCATAACCATCACCATAGTCAAGAAACAGACACCAGAGAGGAGGGGGCCTTTAGAATGCTTCCCTGCCCCCACCCTCCCCTGGCAACCACTAATATGTTCATCTCTGTAGTTTGGTCATTTTGAGAATGATATATAAATGGAGTCATGTAGTTGGTAACCTTTCGAGATTGATTTTTTTTCCACTGTGCATATTGTCCTTGAGATCAATCAGGTTTTCATATGTATCCATCGTTCACTCTTTTGTATTGCTTAGTATGTTCAGCTATTTTAAAGAAATAATTTAAGAGTGGTCCAGCTTGAGGGCAAGGGGAGAGGCTACTGATGTATGATGATGTCCTGTGGTGGTGGTATTATTAAGCTGGGTTTGCAATTAAAAACACTCACCCCTACAAAAATAAAAGATTCCTTAATGTAAATTATGGATGCCTATTTTTAATTGTGCTCACATCTGTTTTAGCTTAGTCTCATTTTATCTCATGTTCAATATTTGATTTATTTTGTTCTGCCATTTGTAATCAGATGACTTTCCCTTCTCCTAAAATGCCAGAGCATTAGATACTATTCCCTTCCAGGCATTAGTTGTAATACAGAATTCATATTTCTGGATTGTGATTTAGCAAGTACTAACTAGGGACTGAATAGTAAACAGATGAATAAAAACAATTCAAACAGGATTTTTCAACGTGAGACAACATCAGATTAGGATAATTTCATTGTTTGGTAGATTTGATGTAAACCTTTTCAAATTGTCTGCTTTGGGCCAAAGAAGTGATCTTATAAAGCAGATTCTATTTTAACACTGAATTTTACTATGAAGTCATTAATATGGTGCTTTGCAGGAGCGAGGAACTAACAGTATACTGAATTGACTGATGCATTTGATTGGCATTCCTTCATTTATCAACATTGAGTGTTTACTCTGCTGAGTACCATGCTAGGTGCTGGAAATACAGCACTGAATAAAACATTCTGGGGAACTCTAAATTGATCCCATCTCCTTGCTAAAGATTCATAATGATTTTCCAGGAAAAATATAAAAGGTTCTTCTTGAAAGAAAAAGGAGGAGGGAGTTGCAATTGTTCTCTGCTTATGTAGAAGAACTTTAAGGCTGGTAACACTTCTGAATTTGGGAATCCTCTTATCACTGACGCTTTAAAAGCAAATGTGGGCCGAGCGCGGTGGCTCACGCCTGTAATCCTAGCACTCTGGGAGGCCGAGGCAGGAGGATTGCTCAAGGTCAGGAGTTCGAAACCAGCTCTGAGCAAGAGTGAGATCCTGTCTCTACTAAAAATAGAAAGAAATTAATTGGCCAACTAAAAATATATAGAAAAAATTAGCTGGGCATGGTGGTGCATGCCTGTAGTCCCAGCTACTCGGGAGGCTGAGGCAGAAGGATTGCTTGAGCCCAGGAGTTTGAGGTTGCTGTGAGCTAGGCTGACGCTATGGCACTCTAGCCTGGGCAACAAAGTGAGACTCTGTCTCAAAAAAAAAAAAAAAAAATGTGTTAAAGGAAAGTTGGAAAGACTTTTGAAATTTCCTAGGCTAGAGATATTTCTTTAAATGCTCAGTGACTGTACATTTTGTAGCTCAAGAAACTTTGCTGCATTTTCTCTCTGCTTTTTTCAACGTCCTATAGAAAATTGCACTTGAGTACCAAGTTCTACCATATGGTACATGATTTAATTTTAGTTTTTACGTCAAATTTTATAAAATATTTACTGAAAGCAAGTAATGTCAACATGCTTATCTTGATGTTATATTAGAAGCTTCAAGCTTGATTACTCTTTTTTTGTGCTTAGGAACAGAGAAGTTTGCTGCCCTACTCTGAAATCTGTTTTTTATCAGGCTTTTAGTTTCAAGCTTAAGAAGAGTGTGAAAGTGTATTAAAAGCCTTAATGTTCAGACCATTCAATCTAGTAATTCTATGTTTAGGTGATTAACCAAAAGAAGTAATCAGGTGCCTAGAAAATGTAGAGATGTTCATTGCGGTGGCTTACAATAGTGAAAAAATTAGGAGCAAAACAATGTTCAACCTTAGGGAACTGGTTAAGCTGTGGTTCAAAAATATGAAAGAATCATGTGCATCTATTAGAAACAATCTTCTTATAAGAATACTGAAAGAAATTGGAAATAGTTATATTCTATTAAGTGTTAAATAAGTTTACACCAAGTACAATTTTATTTTCACACGCACACATTCATAGGCATAAAAAATCAAGGACATATACAGAAAAGAAAGACCAGAAAAAATAAACCAAATGCTAATGGTGACAATCTGGAAGGTGGGATCATAGGTGTTCTTCCTTCATACTTTGTATACTTTCCAGATTTTATTCAGTGAAATATATTACCTTAAGCGACTAAAAAAAATCCATGTGTGTGTATTGAGTATTTGCATCCATTCCTCTTTATGGAACCGTGTAGTCAAGTTTTTAGCAATGTAATAAAGTGGCTTTAAGAAGGCCACCCTTCTCAGGCCCACCAGACCTTCGGAGTGAGAGGGTACAGAAGACAGAGCCTACATAGGCTCACACATCGTGAAATAAAACGCTGCCACCCAGCACTGTGGACGTGGCCTTCTTGGATTGGCTGGCTGTGAACCCCACCATTCTCCTGTTGCCACGAGGAGGCTTGCTGTCAGGTAGGGGTCCAGATGTAGTGATTGGTCTGTCAGTAGAACAAGATGAGGCAATGACGTAGAGTCTCCTCTATGTTTATATAATTATAGAATAGCAAGGACAGTCAAAGTAGGATTATTTCGAAGACTTAAAATAATTGTGAGGAAGACAGACCATAAACATTGTTTCTTTTGTTTTCCAGATATTTTATCCAGAAACCACAGATGTCTATGATCGGAAAAACATACCAAGGATGATATATTGCATTCATGCACTGAGGTGGGGGAAAAATACAACTAAGAGACTGTCTAAGAAGTACATTTTTAAAAACTACATTTGAACTTTTTATTTGATTCAGTTGTTTTGAATTTGCTGGTACAAAACTAAAATAATTGTCACATAAAAACAGTATTTGAAATTGAAAAATGTTTTTCTGATTCTTTAAAAAACTTACTCAAAATAGAAAACCAGAAAATTAACAAAAAACCTTTAAGTGTAATAAAGAAAACTTAAGTTGAAACTTCTATGAATCGAGTTGTAACATAAACCATATTCTTGAGTTATGATCTAGTTTTTAAATGGAAATTTATCACATGAACAGCTTTAGAAATCTTTATAATCTTGATTTAATGCACTTACAGTTATAATTTTGTTCAGTTCTTACCATATATTAAGAAAATCTAACGTAAGGATGGTTTCTTTCAATGTTTTGTTTAATAGAACTTGTATCCTGAGGATAAAGAGGAGACAGAAGTTGCTTTAAATTAGTCAAATCAAGACAGAATTGTTTTAAAGCAATTGTTTGATAACTTAATTTTTTAAAATGTTGAAATTTTGCTAGTTCAGAGTATATTATATCTTATTGGCCTGAAAGAAATGTGATCCTTAGATGGTAAACAAGAAGATTCTAAAAATCCAGTTTGTGGCTATTGTGTGCACACAGGTAATGGTTCGGAGACTTGATGTCTAATTAAATTTTAAATTACTTTTAGAACATCTGCCTTGTGTTTTTATCACTAGAAGTCATTTTCCTGGCAGAGTTCTCTGCCTAGAGGTTTATGTTAACTTCTTCCTGGCTCTTTTCCTCTCCAAAGGAAAAGGTTTCTATAATAATTCATGGCAACGTTGGCCTTCTAGAGAAGAATTTTGATTATGTCATATAGTTTGAATTTTTCCCCTAGTCAGTACTGATGAGATTGCTTTGAAAGATGACAGTTGCTGGAAATACAGACCAAATGTAGGTGCCTTTGCTATGATTTTTTAAAAATATTCTAATAACTTAGAACAACTGGTTAAAAAAAAAAACTTGTATGCCTGCCTCTTCAGATGTGGCTAGAGTGTCATGCCGGCAGGTTTTCTTTTTTTTAAAGTGTCTTTTTAATTGAAAAGCTAAAAAACTGTCTAGTTATATGTCTCTGGAAAAAACACAAACTGGGTAGTAACTAAGTCCCTAGGCAACATATTCAGAGCTACGAGAATTAAGAATAATTTTTAGAAAAGTCCTTAGATCCAATTAAGGTAGCCCTGCGACACACAGGCTAATCAATACCAGTGGTACTCCTCGACTCTAGGAGGCTGGAAGGCATCCTAATACCCCTACTCGGTACGTTTGCTTCAATTAGCCTTTCTCCAGTGTTCAATTCATGATAATATTTTGTTAATTCTACTTCAGAAAACCTTATGCAAGTTGTTTTATGTGCAATGCCAACTTTTAAAAAGTCACTAAAGCTATAACTGGACAATAAACTAGGCAGAAATCACTTTACAAAAAAAGAGGAAAAGCCCAAAATGCTGCTTTCTATAGAGAACCCACAGTTTCATTTTATTCAGAGCAAAGGAAAAAGAAACTTTCAATCATACTAGAAGAAAGTCAGCAGTCGGTTTGGAATCTGCACTCAAACTACACATGCAGTGAGGATGATATTCTGCTAATACAATGGATTTGCTGCTGCATTTGTCTGCTGTTTGTCCAGTGTTAACAATTATAAACAAAGTAGTGTAACTAGTATTTGGAACAATCCTTAGTGTTACAGTGTCAGGCACAACATTTCACTTCTCTCACACCACTGCTTCTCTTGGTGTACCTGGACTTCCTCCTCTTCAGCAAAGTCATTTTTGCTATGGAAGGTTTTGAGAATCTCTCTAGGTGTTTTCCCCTTGATCATATTAGCAATAGTCTTGCACATAACATCAATCAAACCTTTGATGTCTAAATAGTTTGCAGCCAGAAAAAGTTCAAAAAGTGTTCCTTGGTCAACTTTCAGGAATTCTTGGTCCCTAACAGGGATATGGTCTGTTTGCTTTTTTTTGTTCTCATCATCCTCATCATCCTCGGGAGAATGGAGGGTCATCCTTGTGGTGGGTGCACCACTAAACCACCTTTTTTAACATTGTTCCATTAACATTTGTTAGAGGAACTGGGTCATCATCTCCTTCATCTATTCCCAAATCTTCCAACATGGTCTTGATTGTCACAGATTGACAATTTCCACATCAATTTCAAATATCTCTCTATCAGAACTCTGCGACTCAATCGAAGGCATAGTGTTCAGTCCAAAGAGACAGCTGGCCAGAGACTAACCAGAGCTGGGCAGTATCAGCACAAGAAGAGAGAGGCGGAGGACAAGGCAACTCTGCCAGCACGTTTTCTAAAAGCTTCTTGTGCAAAAGTATTTATTTTGAGGAATATTTTCAACAGTGTTGCCTGATAATCTTTATCAAATTATTTTTGAGAGCCCGGAATGATCCCTTAACACTATAGTTAGTGCTGGTTTTGTGACCTGCTAAGCCAGCCACCGTTAGTTAATGTCATTATCATATCCATGCATCATAGTGCTAATCTCCAAATCTGTAGCATGCTCAGGGGGTGTCTTGTGTAAGCTGAAATTGATTTCCCAATGTGGACACCAGGGACGTTCATGTTAAGCGGCTTATAAACAAATGGTGTGTGTTAAGTTCCTTTCTGGTGATGTCACTGTTCTTTTAAAGGAGTGACATAGAACTGCACTGAGGCTTAAAAATGTATGTTTGCCATAGTTTTAACAGTAGCTTGAACGGTTTAGTAAACAAAGAAAAAGAAACTTCATGCTTATTGCTGTGTGCAAATGTTGATGTGATAAGAAGTTTCTAGGGCTGTGTTTCTCAGTCATTATGGATGTCTCCATTACGTTTACTCATCCTAGAGGGGATTCCCCTTGGATCATGTTGCTCACCGGATCTGACCTTAACTGGGACCTTTTATCTTTGAAAGCAATATTATTTATCAATAGTAAACATTCCCTGGGGAACTCTCCTCCACTTTTCTTTATTCTAAATTACAGAATGGCTGCCTCTCAGTATGGAACTGAGAAGTCCCAAGGGTATCTGAAGTTTTTTTCTATTACGACTTTTTCCTGCTATGATTTAGAATTTGGTCAGTCACTCAAATGAGGCTGATAGTCTACCGTGTTGGGCAAGACAAGTTTGGAAGCTGGGTAGCAATCCTTTAATTCATAGGGTAGGGCCAGGCGTGGTGGCTCACGCCTGTAATCCTAGCACTCTGGGAGGCCGAGGCAGGCGGATTGTTTGAGCTCAGGAGTTCAAGACCAGCCTGAGCAAGAGCGAGACCCCGTCTCTACTAAAAATAGAAAGAAATTAATTGGCCAACTAAAAATATATAGAAAAAATTAGCTAGGTATGGTGGCACATGCCTGTAGTCCCAGCTACTAGGGATGCTGAGGCAGGAAGATCACTTGAGCCCAGGAGTTTGAAGTTGCTATGAGCTAGGCTGATGCCACGGCACTCTAGCTGGGGCAACAAGAGTGAGACTTTGTCTCTAAAAAGAAAAAATACGTATGGTAGGTTTGCCCTTGCTACATAGTTAGAAGTGGTACTGGAAATAAACAAACATGTCTTTAGCTTTTGCATGCTGGTGGCGAATACAGCAGCATCGCTGGTATAGACAGTTTTCAGTACCTGGTAGAGAATTAGGCAGGTCAGAGATTCTGACTGTAACTCAGGAGCCAGGAGGGGAGTTTCCTCCAAGTAGTTAAGCTTTCCAGGCACTGCCTTCTCCCTGCCCCAGCGTGTGGGCCTGACTTGATCTGCAAACTTAGTTCTTGGCCCTCACCAAATGTGTCTCCTGTTCCCTGTTGTCTTCATTGGGCCTAACAACCTAAGATCCCCTGGTTTCTTGCCCTTGCTTCCTGTTTGTCTCTGCTTTTCCTGTTTCCGGCTTGCCCCTCACCTTGTCGTTTTATTTCTGATCCCCGTTTCATTACCCACCACTCACTGATCCCTTTGTCAGTTTAGCTTGGCATTCTCAAACCCAAAATGCCAGTGACTGTCACTACAATAGCTCCAGAGGAAATTCTCAAACTTTGCCAGTGCAGACAGACTCACCTGAGTGGTAGGTAACATCATTCATTTTCTAAAGAAATTTTTATCTTTTTGTTACTAAAAAAAAAAAAAAGTAAGATATACTCATTGTGGAGAACATTGGAAAATTCAAAAAGAATGTCAAAGGAAAAGCTAAATTACCTGCTATCTTAACACCAAGTGAAAACCATGGTAAATAATTTGGTGTTTGTGGACTTAATGTGTGTACGGTACATGGCATATTTTCTTTTTGTGGCTGCTTTTGGAATGTTATAAAGCCTCTGCAATGAAAGGCAACCAGTTCAAGAAGTGAGAGCCTTGCTCAGTAGTTACTTCACTGATTTTTTTTTTTTTAATGTCTGGAGGCCTTTTATGCATGGAGAAGAATACTTTTTGCCTGCCTAGTACCTGATTTATTAAAGATTTATAATAAATTATAAACTCCTGTGAAGTGTTTAAACATTAGTTATAAAATTGAATTCATTTAAACAATTTAACCAATTAAATTTAGAACTGATTTTGTGAATCTTTCATTAACCTTAAAGAGCAGGTGAAATACCCAGATGTATTATTACAAACTTTTCACACTGAAACCTATTCTGAATGATCCATACTACAGGTTACTCATGTTTTCATTATTTATACACTAATTTTGACTCGTCCTACAGCTATTATATTTGTTTTTTTGATGGCACTAGAAACAAAAGAATGCCCCTTCAAACCTGCCAGGTTTACAGCTCTGGTTTCCGACAGATCAGTTGTGGGTCAGAACGTGGCCTCACTTTGGGTTCTTCTCCCAAGATGACTCAGACCCTCACCCTTAGACATCAGGCTGAACTTGGTTTTTTGTTTTTTTGTTTAAATAAAAAAGACTTTTTATTTTTAAGTACATAGCTTTCAGATAGGTTTTTATTTACAGTCTGGTCCCTACCCCCACGCCCACCCCTTCCATTACCCTGAAATTATTTACTTCCTAAGTCTCGCTTGACCAGCATAACATAATCCACTGTGCTGTCATAATGATGTATTGGCCTGATCTGTGAACATTATTAAAAGCTTATGTATGCCTTTTAAATATTTTCTTGAAATTAATTGGGCTTTCTAGAGGTTTCCATCTCCCAGGAGACAAGAAATTATCTCTACCCAGTGCTCTTTAGACCTTTTGACTGATTTGCCATCTCAGATCATGTTTCTGGGTCCTCTTTGCTTGTTTATTGAACAGCACACTGATGTTGGACACTCTTTCCACCTGGCTGGTTTTGCTACCCACCTCAGTGTTCATCATCCATCCTTATCTTGGGACACTTCTGTGTTTTCTGGGACTATTTGGCTTACTCAGAGTTCTTGGTCTTTATTTTTTCCTGTAGTATATATAGTACAAAAACAACTCTATATCTATACTCTATATGCACAGATTTTTTAATAATAATCCCCAACTTGTTAAAATCAATACAAATAATTATGCATATATTATTTTAACTCTTTTTGTATTACAACTTCCTTTTTGTACACTGTATACTATTCCCTTTTGATTATTATTTTGAACTTCTGGCCTTTCACAGACTTAGCCAACTAATATCTTCTTTTCTGATGAACCAGATTGTTTTGGTTTGGTCAGTCGGAGCTCTTTCTGGCCAGCTCCTTTGTCCTTGCAGCACTGTCCCTGACATTCTTTGAAATATCCTTGCCTGTGGTCACAACAGGATGTTCCAGTTTTATCCTGATTATTCCTGCTTTAGGACATGAAATCAACTACCCTCCAAGGAATCTTTTTAAGGTTATGTGTTCATATCGATTCTAGTTTAACATTCTAATTTCATAATGTTCTATTTTAATGTTATTAGGGTTCTGGATTCTGCTTTTCTTACCATATAGTTTATTTGACCATTGAGATTCTACTACACTGACAGCCACAAACTGAAGATAAGTCTGTCTCCCCTCTGTGTAAGGATCACTGTTCCTGCTGCTGATGCTATAGCTACATCCCAGCAGCTGTGTTTCTTTCCAGGTGCAGTGGTGATGCTGAAATGGCACACATTTGGGACTTGCGTTTGTGGAAATGGCTGTGGCAGACCCACTGCTGGTTGACCAGCTGTCCTAAGCACCCTGGCTGCTTTGTGGACGAGGGCTCATCCACAGTCAGCTGCCTGCCTTGCTTACCGGCTTGCCTTTGAACCTGTTGCTCAGGCATTAATGCATAGCTTCCCTGTCTTAACACTCCATTCTCTTAAACCCTTTCCCTGCCCAAGAAACCAATTGAACCCATATATCAGATTCTCTCTTACAATGAACATATTTCCATTTATAAATAAGCTTTCTGTAGTTCCTTAGCCCAGATGATAGGCTATATAATCCTTTGGGATTCTCAGAAGGGATATCTAGAGATGGCAGTATTTAGGATTAAGGTGGAGGGGGCAGTTGCACCTGTTCATGTCTTTGAAGTCATTGCTTGTTCACAATTCTACCCATGCTCCAGACCATCCTCTCTTCTTTTCCCTGTCTTAAATTATTATCGTGGCTATGCCCTTCTGTCCTGCTAAATCCTAAACTCTTTGAGACTGTGGGCCACGTCTTGTCACTTAACACAGCACGTACACCATTGATTCCAATTTGAAGTCTCTGAAGTTTGTATTTTTTAACGTCTCATTTCCCTATAATAAGTCTGCCTCAGGATTCCTTTCATTTGGGGCTATACATCGGCTATAGAGTACTGGATTTTGACATGATATTTGCAGTGATGTATGTGACTAAGATAGAAAAATGGATTCCGTAGATAAAACCATTTCAAACGTGGAGTCAGTAAGGGGAAACAGTGAAAGATTCTTAGGGTTGGAAAAAGTGGGGGAAACCACTGTGGTAGGTTGTAAGTGTTTGTATACAAAGGGCACATTTATTTAACAAAGAATAATAATAAAAACAAAAGCTAATGCTAATGGAGCTTTTAACTATGTGCGTGTCGCTATTCAGAGCACTTCACAGGTATGATCTCATTTCATCTTCGCTGCATACCTAGGCAGTGGATACGATTATTAGTCCCATTTTATGTGACGTAGGCAGCTGAGGCTCTAGAGGCTGCCCAAGGTCACATAGTTAGTAAATAATGGAGTCGGCATTCAAAGCCAGGCTATGTGAGAACTGAACCTGTGCGGTTACCAACTCAGCCACTCTTGGCTTTAGGAGGGAGTCAGGTGTTTCCCTACTACTAAGAAAATTAAAAGAACAATGGCCTTAGACTTTTCAGCACATGCCTCTATGCCATTATATTCAGGATGTTTAAAATGAAGAATTATGGAACTTGAGAACTGGAAGGGCCTTGGGAAGTTATTTTAGTCCAGATAAGGGAACTGAAAGCTGGGGTTACGTGACTTGCTCAGAGTCACACATCTAGATTTTGCCAGTCTTGGGGCTAGGATCAAGAGCTTCTGATTCTAGTCCTGTGGTCTTTCCAGTGCCATGAGGCTTTGATTTGCAAACATTCTTCCCACATGTTATGGCCCAAAATGAGCTGCATGTGATATGATCCAGGAAAGCTGAAATAAATTTAGCTGTTGCCTTTTAAGTTTGCATTTCATTACTGTAGTATCTTCTAGTGTATATACTAAAAGTAGTAGAAAAAATCCTAATAGTACTTTCTAAACTTTCTTTATTGCTCCCTGGACTTTAACTGATGTTATTTGTACAAATAGGAGCACTTGGGCCAGTGAGGCTTTAGCCACCTCTGTGCGACCTCTCTGTTGCTGGCCTCACCCAGCAACACATGTGTGCTGTGTATTATACCTTTTGGTGTGGTAAGAGGCTTGCTACTTCATATAAAGTCTTTTCTTAGACATGGCAAGTGATGGTGACATTAATTTCACAGTTTCCTTTGCAAGGCTCTTAGCCCTTTGGGTTGGCTGTTATACACTGAAAGGTGCTTGATAAATTCAGTGTTGAAGAGCTAAGTAAAATTGGTATTTTTGTATTCAGTGAGCTGCTTTTTTAAGATTAAAATACAATCTTCTGTACATTTCAGGTAATGAATGGCCTCATTTGAATTTAAATGCTTAGGAAGGAACAGTTTGCTATTGCTGATTCTTTTTGGCATAGGAATACTGGATAAATAGAGTTTCCTAATAAACATTTGCCTCTTAGAGTAAGTAATCTACTTGGACGTGCCTCCCACACAAAGATTAGGTATAAAACTCCCACACTGTGAAAAGTGATCTTTTTAAAGCTAGCAGTTTAAACTCAACATCAATGATAAAAAAAAAAAAAAAAAATTGAAGCCAAATGGAAAATGAACATTGAATTTTAAAATTTTTTAGTAAATAAAATTTTTGGTATATGCAAATGAGATTTCTACCTGATGGATACTAGCTTAAGAAAATCTCAGGTTTAAAATAAAGTTAAAAGCAAATTCTTCCATCCAAAACACTAACTTCTCAGCACCATCTTGTGGTAACTTTTAGTTAAACCAGGATGTTTTATTGGGAGATTCATGTTAATATTACAGTGTACAATGGAGAAATAGAAAGTATATTAGAAATAGCTACCTAATTTCTTTATTACCAAAGGGGAAAATTAACACTTTTGTTTAATATAAATGTTTTAGTTCATGTTACCAACAAATCTATGTTTTGTGACAACCTCTAAACCCCTAGTTTAGGGGCAGGATGGTAAGAAAAATATTTCTTATATAGTAGCTCTTCTATAAGTAATAACTGAATGAATGGATTAAACAGAGGACATAATGTGAAAGCAGTTGTATCTAGGTCATTGAGCACTACTGTTTTATCCCCTTTCCAAAACTGTTTAAAATTGTTAATGTAATAATATTTTTAAAATGCATTCATGATAAAAAGGGGTTCCATCCACTGACCAGAAATTTGAATGACTCTGGACAGAAAGTAAACAGATGGGATTGATTGACTGAGGAACAATCTGGGAGAAGACTGCAGCCTACAAAACCCTGAGAGATGCAGCCGAGCTAGGAGCTATCATGGGGTTTGCTCTAAGCAAAGAGGACAGCAAGGAAAAGGAGAGACTCAAAGCCAGCAATCCCAAGGCTGGGACCAACTGACACTTCCGACCTTTCCCTAAAGCAGCAAGTGTAGATGCTGATGTCAGGACAGCATGCCAACACCTAAGACAGCCAGTGACCTCCGGGCTAGGGATTCCCCAGTCTAAGAGAGCGAGATGCTGGCACCCTCCTGGTGTCAGTCTCATTGTTCCCCCACAGCCTGCAAATGCTGGCTCCTGTCATGGGCACCTGCAGTCAACAATGGACAAACAGCGAGTTTCAAACACCAGGATGAGCCCCGAATCAAGAGATGCCAGACAGTTGAAGGAAACGGCTGCCGTGAAAGAGGCATTAGATTCGACATGCAGAACTGATACCCAAGAAACAGATGAAAATATTAAATATGTGCAATTGATGATTCATTCAATTTATCCTTTTAACAAATACTCATTGAGCATTTACACGTAGTAGAACCAAAGATAAAATTAAGAAAGAAAAAAATTTGGTGTAGATGAAATTAGAAAAACTAATAAAATTTATAGTTATCTAAATTATTGGTGCATAATCTAAAAATAAAAGCATGAATTCTAAAATTCTAAATTATCCCAATGTTACATAGGTAAAGAAGTAGAAGTATATAAAGGATAGTAGATATTGATTTGATTAGGCTTTGATATAAAAATATGAATTTAAAAGCATGTGTTAAAACTTCAGGATATTAACATAGGTAATATGTTAATATCCTATATTAAATATACAGCACATGAAGTACTTGAAATAGATATAAAAGTTGTTAGAAGACATTTTATGGATGTCTTCTACTTAAGTTTTACTGTCACATTTTCAAAATTTCTCTCAATGAACTTTTTATAGTTTTCTTTATAAATTAGTTCAGGTATATTTTTTAAATTTGTAAAACAGGGAAAATGCAAATCAGGTATTGCTGCAATCAGGAATTGAAGTGATACAGTGATACATTTTTTTGATCATTTGTCTATTCTCATTTCTTAAGTGATAACTTGATTCGCCCCACCCCCAGAATTCTTTTGCAGCTTTACCTTACTTATTAAATTCTGTTTAATTCTGTAGTGCCTATTACTAGAAGGGAGCAAATGAAGAGGCTGACATTTCATTGTTCCACATGATATGAGCTCCCTTTTAATTGGAATATTTTTCCCATTAATAATGAGTTGAGAAGTGGCTCATAAAATATTATGGTTTTGAAAATGTCAACATGGTATCTTAAGGATCTAGTTTTAATTATAATGACTTGTTTGGTATGAACTTTTGGCAGTAAAGTCTTCAGAGGCTGTGTAAAGTAAATAGTTTTATGTCCTTGATAATCTCTAAAGACCTAGAACTTAAACTAAGGAATGTAACCTGTCTTGCTAGCTTTGAATTATGAATACATAATGGCTGTTTCACATTGAAGAATGTTCAAAGTCTTAATACGCCTTTCCCCTGTGGATAAGATATGAATATCATATTGGAAATTAGTACTAAAATTAACATCACCATATGGTTAAAAAAAAAAAGTACCATTTGTTCTTTGTCCTTTGGTATGGTTTTGAAGGAAAAGGGGAGAAAGAGAAAGGTAAATTCCTCCCCCACACAGAAAAATCTCTAAAATTGAAA
The DNA here is from genome assembly GCA_008086735.1 of Cheirogaleus medius. Classification (NCBI taxonomy): domain Eukaryota; kingdom Metazoa; phylum Chordata; class Mammalia; order Primates; family Cheirogaleidae; genus Cheirogaleus; species Cheirogaleus medius. The sequence continues at coordinate 21,494,135 of VBSM01002608.1, forward strand.
AAATTAAGACATTTCCTAGAAGAAATACGAGTGACCAGTGTGAGTATGAAAAAAATGTCTACCTTCACAACTAACAAAAGGAAATGCAGGCTTAAATAACACCTTGTTGCTTGCAGCTTGGGAAATTTTTCACTGATAATACCCTGTGGTGCTAAGGAGACAAAGACAATGGCGTTCCCATATATTGGTGGTAGAGTAGGCCGTGCCCATCGCGGGATTCTTAGGCTCAGCTAAACATTCAGATTCACATTCCTGTCGTGTAAGCCACAGTCGGCTTCCAGTTGCTCAGGATAGAAACAGCCAGGAAACCCAGCACGAAGCAGGACAGCAGGTATTTCTTCTTCAGTAAGAACCTTCAGGACACTCCACGTGGTTGTCCACACACCCATCTAGCAGCCAATCTCTTTGGTACCCCATGTAGCAAAGGGCGTCCCAGTTATAAGGGTCACTGCGCTCAGGAAGGCCTAAAGATATGGTGCCTATTAGGTATTTATGATTCCTTCTAGTTAAGATAAAACTTATTAATCAGGGCTCATTTTTCTCCTAAGCAATTATGCTTAGTAACATAGTTGACGGTATACTTTTGTCAGGTTCCTAGGAGCTATAAAATTAACTAAAGTTCAGATTCTCATGCAAAAGGAAAAAGAGTTTGGGATTTTTTTTTTGACAATATGCATTGAAAGTTTTCATTCTGTGTGTATTTTTTCATCTGGTGATTTGTTTTTATAGATTGTAATAAATAAGAAATATGCACAAAGATGTATATGTCTATAAGTAGATTCACTGAAGCATTATTTGCCATAGTTATTAGTGACAATATAAATGCTTAGCAATTAACGAAATTATAGTACATTTATGTTGCAGAATAATAAGTTTATAAAATAAGTATGTCCAGAAACAACATAAAAAGGATTTATATCAAAGTATTTAGTATTTAACTCTGGGAGGTGATTTTCCATGTAATTTTTTAAACCATAAATCTCATTTTTAACATCACTCGTGTATTACTTTTCTAAATAATTGTTTTTTATAGAACTTATGATCCAAAAAAGTCAATTTCAATGCAAGAGACTTATATTGACTAATCATATTTTAAGAGTTTATTTTAATACCATTAAGAAGGCTTGCTCTTGAACTTCTTTAACATGTTTTAGTTACATTTTATGTTTTTATAAACTGCTGAAATCCATGTCATATTGACATCTGACATGATAATCTTGAAATGTTTCAAGCCATCTAAATCATTCTCAGTTCATTTTCCAATATCTATTATTGTGCAGTTTCAAGCACTAAAGTCCTGTAAATTATAAACTTACCAAAATTTATAAGAAAAGGAATATAGAATTTCCTAGTTGGTTGCTAGAATTAATCTTGGGGCTGGGGAGGATAGGAGAAATGTGGAACAGAAACAATTATTCAGCGATTAAGTGGGAAAAGCACGTAATGACATGTTTGTGATAGACTTTGGATGCCAGCTCTCAAGTCACTTTTGAGGTTATGGGTAGGTTAATGGATGCCATCATTACTGTCTAAGGGATTTGTCTTTAAATATGTACAATTTATTCTCCATCCACTTGGCAATATGCACACATTGTAGTTTATCTTTAATGTCACCCCATCCACCAGTAATCTTGCCCCACTCTATTGGTTTAGAACATGTAAAACAAATATTTCCTCAAGAGGTGTATGGGGCTTGGAAGAATACTGAAAAGCAAAATATGATTGAAACTATACTTCTAACAAAACAAGAATCGTGAGGAACATCTAAAGAAATATTTATTTGTTACCTGCCGTTTTGTATTAGCTATGTTTCTCATTCTTCTTACAAATGGATGATGGAGAGTTGGTTGATGGTATTAAAAGTGCTGTGTACTGCAGATCAGTCGTTAGGACTCAGACTGGAGTTCTGGTCCTGTCCCCAACAGAGACTATATTACCTCAGGACTCAGTTTCCTCATCTGTAAAAATGAGTAGATTAGATATCTTAGATTCTTCTCAACTGAAAAAAACTCTTAAGATTTATTTAATTTATAACTTTAAGGTTTATAATGATAAAGCTTCTAATGATTTTGTGCTTTACCTTTCAGTTTATATCTGTTCAAACTAGGAATAGCACCTCAGATCCAGGATTTGTTGGGCAAAGTAGACTTCACAGGTACTATTTATATTTATATATTTTTAAATAATCTAGTTAAAAGAACACACTAATACTTTTTTGATTTTGATTGATTCCCTTTCTTCCTCTGTATTAACAACAAGAGAAACCTTACCTATCTTATTTGTGCTTGACTGGATTTCATTTCATGTGTGTGTGAAATGAGACACTCAGGCTGGGTTCTTCCTAAGTCTTTTATTTAGAAACAGCCCCACGTTCCTCATGAAGACATTTCTAGATATGAATATACTCATTCCTGCCTCCTTCTCTGTGACTTTCTTTGATTTCTCTCTCTCTCTTTTTTTTTTTTTTTTTTTTGCTGGTTCTCTTTTAGAGGAAGAAATAAGTAATATGAGAAAAGAGCTTGAGAAATACGGAATACAGATGCCATCTTTCAGCAAAATAGGTGGTATTCTGGCCAATGAACTGTCTGTGGATGAAGCTGCCTGTAAGTCTGTTTAAAATCCAAATTTGCCGTTGATGTGAGGTTTACCTATGCTTTGTTGATTTTGATTACATGAAATATAATATTTAGAAGATACCCTAAGCATCCTGAAAGTTGTTATTCATGTTATAGATGGTTAATTTAAGGATGTCAGATCATAACCAAGTAATTGATTTTGGTCTTTAGACATCTTCTTGTACAATGTGAATTAAGAAGTTCCAGAAACATCTTTAGTCTCAAATAGTTCTCTACTTTCTATGTCTTTAGATTTTAGTGGTAGAATACATTGCTACATATCTTTTAGTGTGGCAAAGTAAATGGCAAGTATCTCCTGGATCCAATATGTTACTTTAAAACTGTCAGTGTTGCTCTGACCAGAGGGACAGGTTGGAAAGACTGTGACTTGCCAATCCCCGGTGGTCAACATAACACTTGGTTTATTTTAGCCATTCATTGCAAATTGAATAAATGAGTATCGATTACATAACCAGTGCTGAGATCAGGACCAAAGACAGGCATGTGGAGGGATGGTCAGGTGCTCTGTAATACGTATGAGGTCTTTTTGTTCCTTACTGGAAGCCAAGGAAGAAAGTAAAACTGCTTCCGTTTATGCAGTATCAGTGTAACTGCTCATATTATCTTTTCCTGATAAGAATCTTTCTCTCTCTCTGCTTTCAGTACATGCTGCAGTGATAGCCATTAATGAAGCTATTGAAAAACGAGTCGCAGAGCAGACCATCATAACACTAAGAAACCCCAATGCAGTCTTAACTTTAGTGGATGACAACCTTGCACAGGAATATCAAAAGGAACTCTGGGAAGCCAAAAAGAAAAAAGAGGAAAATGCAAGACTGAAGGTACCTAATCAGATTCCGAGTAATAGATACAGTAAGGAATATGGTTATGAGATACTAGTTTGAAAAAGCCTTATTTATTTTTTTTGTAGAGATGGGATCTCGCTTTGTTGCCCAGGCTGGTCTAAACCTCCTGGCCTGAAGTGCTCCTCCCATCTTGGGCTCCCAAAGTGCTGGGATTCTGGGTGTGAGTCACCACACCTGATCTGAAAAAGCATTAATGTTGCAAGTGATATTTTTTTAATCAATTGGCTACACTCTCTGTAGCCATAGGCAATTGGTTTGGATGGAATGTAAGGGTGAAAGAAGCTCATATACTACATAAGGAAATTAAGATCTTGTTTTATGGTGAATATTATGGGTTGGCAGGATTAAAGGTCATGTTGTAAACTACTTACACAGAAAGTGAAGTAGCAGCTAAAGATCGTCCCTTGTTAGGCATCATCAGCAGACCTTATATTATTAGCCAAGTTACTTTTCTGTTTATGAGTGGAGGTTAATAATTCAGTGTGGTGAAGTTCGGAGAGGATGTTTTTTAATCTACTGCTTTTTAATTTTCCCAGTAGTTAACTCCCCATATTTGAAGGTGTTCCTCCTTGGCCAGACAGCCTGCTCCTGACCCTAACTCCATACTTCCCCACCCTCCTGTCTAGTCCATTATTGAAAGTTTGGTCTAAGCTGAGAGCTGCCACTTCCTCACCAACTTTCCTCTCATTGAACTCTTGCCATGTCAGTGTCCGCGTCATTTACTAAAAATAACTGATTTATTTTTTTACCTTTCCTCAAGGGGTGGCTTCCCAAGCATCCAGCAGGCTGTCTCCCACCCGCCCCACCTGTGTTGAGATTCTCTGCCTCCCCCTCGTCCACTTACGCACATCTTTGCTGCCAGGGTTCTCCTCTGTGTCCTCCCTCTCAATGTGGGCATTCTTCATGGTCTCACATTAAATCCCTTCTCTGTTCTTCCTCCACGGAGCTCATCTACTCATTGAAGAAATCAGCTGTCACTTTATACCAGCCCCTCCCAACTCGGGGTTTCTCCTGCTCCTCCAGCTCTCTCACCTGTGTCCCTCGGGCCTCGAGCCCCACCATTGCAGAAGAGCACCCCTTTCTGACTGCCGTGGTTTGGAATGGTGACCACCTTGTCTCAGAACTCTTTTTATTATTATGTCCCCTGTGTCCCATGTGTTGCTAGATTCTGCTGTCTTGTCAGGCTTGAATCCCTCATCCACTGTCTGATGTCTCCACTCCTGCCTCTGTCCTTCCCTCCTGACCTCCTTATAGGACCCTTTGGGCTCCTTCCTGATGGGTCTCCTCCAAGCCAACCCTTCTCAGAGCTAGAGGTTGTAAAATTGACCTTTAACTGCAGATCTCATGTCACCCCACTGGCAGCCTCCCCTAATCTCTGTTGACACTGAGTTAAGTATCAACCTTAGCTTGGCCTTCAGTTGAGCTCCCCATCTTTTTGTCTCATCCCGGACACACACTCCGTGCTGTAGCCTAGTGTCTATGTCCTGTTCCTTCATCTCAGCCTTTCACATTACAGTGTTCCTTGAGGCCCTCCTCAATGTCATCTCTTTTCAAAATTTTCTTAACTAAGTGTGAATCCTTTTTAAAAAAATGTTTATGGC
>VBSM01002608.1:21504697-21520825 GCA_008086735.1 Cheirogaleus medius
AAAAAAAAAAACAAAACCTCTGTAAATGTATACGTGAATTAAAAATACAGAAAAGAATATACACAAATGGGTTTGAGTGGTAGGATTTGTTTTTTATTATCAAGGCTTCCTGTGTTTTTAAAATAGAAATATAGTGTTTTATAATAAAAATAGTTTATTTTCTTAAATTACACTTAGCTTCTCTCATTAATATTTTCTCCCACTTTTCTAGCAAGGTGACTTATACTCTAGCACAGTCTTTCATCCTCAACTGGTCATAGTTAACCTGTGGTTGTCCAGCCCTGTTTCTTCTTCCTTTTCCCTTATACTTTTTGCCGTATAGCACTTTAGGTCCTTGTGGACAGTTCACTGAAAGATAGAAGGAATCGTAAATGATTCCTTTCTGCTCTTTACTTGTAATTTTATACATTACTTACATGTTAAACTTGTAGTTAACGTAGGATATTTGGATAAAATTTATTGACATGATCTCTGTGATAACCATTTGTTTTAGAAGGTAAAATTCTCTTTTGTTATTCTAAAATCAGTTTGTTGCAAGATTTTCGTGGAGACTCAGAAAGCTATAATAATGCATTTTAATATGAGTGTTACGTTATAAATACATATAATATCCTAAATGTAAAGATGTATTTCAGCTTTTTATTTCTTTTTTTAAGTAATTCTTTTTTGAAACAAAATTCCTTTTGAAGTTGGGCCAAGATGATGTAAAATGGTTAAATATTAATAGAAGAAAATCTTGAAGGGGAAGGGTATTTTGAAAGCTAATGTGTATTTTTTAGATAAGCCAAATCCAGATTTTAAATCATATAAATCTGGAAATCCTTACTTGCTTTACCAAAGGATTACCTCAGATTTCTTCAAATATCTAGATCTCATAGTACATTTTAAAATTTCTACCCAATTTAAAAAAATGTAACTTAGGCTAACTTTTTTGGAATTAGAACCAATATTCTCGGTCTACAGATCTTGCTTTATTTTCCTGTGGTTATAACTTTTAAGTGAAATTCTCTCATTCTTTCCTTTACCCTAAATTCAAACTGGAAATCATTAGCTGTGTTAAAATCTGACCTCACTCTCAGTCAGTGACAGTGTTGTCTGTGTTGTCTATTTCTTGGCTTAGTTACATGGTCGGACTGAGCCTTTAAGCAGGCAGTAGCTGGGAGTAGGAATCAGCTATGGGAATGCAGGTAATTACAACTGTTAGTTGTAATTAATGCGGTCCCCAAAATGATTATCGAAGGAAAACCCAGGAGCCATTTACCTCCTTTAAAGCCAGTGGAAAGCAGGTAGCCAGTGACCCCTCTTTCTACTGGGCTATCAAGATCTTTGCCTTTTCATTGTTTTTTGAAATGTGCATTCTGAACCTCCATCATAAACGTGAAGTGTGTTATTTGAGGAGCTTATATTGCTGTATGTTTTCCAACAGAACTACTTGGCCCACGAGGAGCTCTTGATTGCGGTGGAAATGTTGTCTGCGGTTGCTTTGCTAAACCAGGCCTTGGAAAGCAACGATCTTGTCTCCGTGCAGAATCAACTCAGAAGCCCCACAATAGGCTTAAACAATCTGGACGAGACATATGTGGAACGGTAAGGAATGCTGTCCAAACTGTCTTTCAATGCAGAAATGCGTGTTTGACAGATCTTACAATTAAGAATTTGCTCCTTAGTGGAGGAATCCATACACCATGCTTATATTTCTTAAAAGCTAATCAACTCTGTTTTAAGAGTCCTTCTGATTAGAGTTTTCTTTTCCAGGAACAAAGGGAATCTGCAAATGATTATCCTGTAGCAATTAATTACTGACTATGTGCTTGGCAAAAATTATTTGATAGGCTACAAACAAAGGATATATTGAAAACATATCTTCCCTTGGGCTTCTTTTGGCAATGACAGAATATAGAGTCAGAAGCAACTTTAATAATCATCCAGTCCAGTTCTTTTACTTCACTGATGAAGAAACAGAATCTGGAGTCATGGACCTAGAGTGGGGAAGTTGAGCCCCAAATCCCACTCTTCTGATTGTTAAGCCAAAGGAATCCTGAGACCACAGTGCCCCATGGCAGTGGGTAACAACCTCAATTTAGTATCTAATTTTTATGCTTCTGAAATGTGCTACTGGATAGTACAGTTGCTAGTATCATAAAATACCCTAGTGGATATAAGAGAAAACGCAAGAGCCGGAATAAGGAGCCAACTTAGAGATTCACTAAAACAAAAGCCTGAGTTAAAACAAGTGAATCTTGGATTCTTGTGACCACCAGGGGGAGATGTCTGTGCAGGTCTTGACACAAGTTCCTTTCAGAGACTGATTCTGGAACTGCTCTAGTGGATAGGTTGGCTGATTCTCTTGGGTTATGTACACTTGCACAAGAAAAATCAAAGAGATTTAGATTTTAAACAGTTTTTGACAGTTTGTCTACATAGAGAATAGCGGAAAAAGTAGCGGAAGGACAATGGATTTTCCTTGTTTTTAGTCTTCTTGGAGAAACTAATGCTCTTGTTTGGCTTAAATTTGGCCATCTGGCATGCACAAGACTCCTCAGAGTCTGTTTCCAAGGTAGTTTATTCCTCCCTCCACTGCTTCTATTAATGGCACCGCTCTCTTCTCCAAGATTGGAAACCTCACGCTCAACTTGAGTTCTCCTCTGCCAGACACCCTTGTACTGTGAAGAGCCTGATCACCTCTCCCAATGTTAGTAGCAGATCTTTGTGCATTATAGCTCTGTAAAATGTTTCCATTTCTCCACAACCATCCTCACTTAGACTTCTCACCTTTGCTTCTGTAGTAACCTGCAAATTGGTCATTCTACCTCTTTTTCTCCTCGTTCATTAATCATTCTTACCTAATCAGGCTTTGCTCTCCTCTTAGTGCTAGACTAGAAGACAGAGCTAGTCACTGTCTTATAAAGCTTACCAGGCTAATGGGGCATCTTGGTGAGGTAATTGTCAAGATTTCTCCCGTTACTTAGGATCCCTGGCCAGTGCCCTGTAAATGACAGTAGCCCCCCCCCAACAGACCCATCCAGTTACCCATTTTGATTGTCAAAAATGCCCATTGCCCCATTTACAAATACCCCTTAAGGAAGTGGTCCCACTTGATTTGAGAATCACATTTATACCTGTGGTTGTCAGCTGGGACCTACAGATACAGCCTCAGAGTTCAAGTGTTCTCTATGAAAAACTTTAAAAATATGTATGTTTTGATTTTTAAAAATTTGATTTAAGCACTTTCTGGAGCACCCAAATGGCCCAGTACTGACACGAGATTTTTGGGTGCACTTTGGTTCTTGTATTGATAATTGTATTGGCCCCAGGTGATCTTCCACAGCCTTAGCATTTCATTTCCAAAGTCAGCTTCTTAACCCGGGTTCTTGGAAGCCCAGGCTTCTATATAATCAAGTTTGAGAAACACTTCTGTGTCCAGGACCACTCCCCATGGAGTGTAAGTTCTACATAGCATGAGAGTGCTAGACAAGACCACCTTGACAAACTCATGCCAAGTCTCTGCGTATTCATTATAGCTTCCACTCTTGGGATGGCTTTGCCCGGAAAGATTATTATTTTTTTTTTTTTTTTTGAGAGACAGAGTCTTGCTCTATTGTCCAGTGCAGTGGCATGATCACAGTTCACTGCAACCTTGAACTCCTGAGCTCAAACAATCCTCCTGCCTCAGTTTCCTGAGTAGCTGGGACTACAGACACATGCCATCATGCTCAGCTAATTTTTAAATTCTTTGTAGCGGTGGGGGTCTCCCTATGTTGCTGTTCCCACCTCAGCTTCTCAAAGTGCTACGATTATAGGCCTGAGTCACCACGCCCAGCCCCCAGAAAGATTCTTTTGTCTTATTTTCACAAAAGTAATGTATGGGTTAGCATTAGCTCTGGACCCATACTGTTCCCAGATTAATTGTTCTAAAATGCAGCTATGTTCACAGTTCTTCTGTTTGATTGTTCCATGCTCTCATCTGAATTAAGAACAGACTTCTCACTCTAAACCTCATGTTCTGATCTCAGCTCCAGCTACGTCCATACTTGCACTTTTCACCTCAGCCAAGCTGGATCTGACCACACTGGGTGCTTTCTGGTCTTTCTGTTTCCATGCATGGTCCTCTCACCACCAGGAACTTGGTACCTTCACCCAACTCAGCTAAGCACAGTGTTGGAGCTTCCAATTCCTGCCTACCATATGCCATGCTTCTCCCACCCCAGCAGCTCCTATCATCTGTTCTGGGAACTAGTATGATGTGGTTACAGGAGCATAAGCATTGGGACTCAAAATATCTGAGTTTGACACCCTCTGGCTGAGCCCTTTTGTCTTCATCTCTAAAGCACAAAACCAAAACACCTATTGTGCATTTGCAAAACTGTTTTGAGGATAAGGTGCTTGGTTCAGTGCCTGTCCCAGGGAAAGTGCTCCACCAGGAAGGATTTCCTTCTACTTCCCCTCCCTTCGACCCCCCACTAGGGGACTATCTCTACTCCTATGGCCTTTCCTTAACTCTGCTCTTAAGCCCTTTTTGAGTTTTTGTCATCTTACCCACCAGCCTTGAAAGCTCCTGGAAGTCAAGGCAGCATCTTGTTCTTGCTAATATTCCTGTAGTGCCTGCCACATGTTTTGCATATAGTGAGTGCTTACTAAATATCTGCTGAAATCAATTGTTAATCTTAAAGCTTCTGAGGCCTGTTAGACCAGTAGCCTTACTCTGTCCATAGCATGAGGTGAGGAGAGCTCTGAGGAAAGAGTAAGAAGAAAGAACATAGACCTGTTTGGGTAGGGTAAGGGATATTTTTTCCAAAGTTGATATCCTCATACTGGAGACAAATAGTTATTTAGCAAATCTGTGGAGCTCTTTTGTGTTACTCCAAAAATCTTTTCCCTTTAGCTTGTTTTTGTTCCTATCTAAAGAAATGATGGGTGGTTGTATTTTTTTCTGTGTTTATTCTTAACTTTCTCATTTTACTCCTGTTGGGTCATCGTTTAGACTTTCAGTGCATGAAATGCTTGTAAGGACTTTGCACTTTGAGAATGGTCCCTGTCTATATGGGGTGCTAACCAGTGCAAGCTGCCATTTCTCCATATTGCTATTGTGGTCAGTAATGGTTATTGCATATTACTAGTGTAGCAGAGTATTAGGTTTGTAACTCTTGGTAAGGTAAAAATCTCACACATAAAATTTAGCCAGTTTTCACATCTGCCCTTGGTGAGGCCTCATTCAGTTACAGACAATAAATCATCCCCACTACTTCCTATTGGAATGTTTTTCTCTGAAGCTACTCCCTATGGAAGACACCTCAATGGCACCTTGAAGCATGCAAAAATGTGAGAAAATTTGTCACTGCCAGGGAAACAGTTTTTAGTCTCAATATGATGATACTTCTTTTAACCTATGCTATTAGGAAATGCCTAGAGGCTATTCAGAAGTCAAACCACATAGTGAATCAGTATGCACATAGGGGATTGTTCTTTATTTCCTTAAAGATGTAAAACTAAACCATCGAGTTCCTTTACTTTTGGCTGTTAGCCATGTGTTCCTGTTGGCCTATATGTGTAACATTGGTTCTGTGATTTTTAAATGGAAAAACTGACATTGAGAAATAAAAGTTTCTTAATGTATCAGTATGGATAATTTTTTCCATGAAATTTCTGCAGATGAGAAAAAAATAATTGGAGTGGTCGAACGAACTCTATGTTTTAGAGGGCTGCACAGTGAGGAGAATCGAGGGTCGTGAGATGTGAGGGTGCCTTGGCACTGAGGGGACACAGGAAAAAGACCTTTGTGTGGCTGCTGTGGAGCCTTTGGAGAAATGAGCAGGGGAAGAGTAAGTTTAGAATATTTTGGTTCAACTCATGTACCACCTCTTCAAGAAAACATGTAGTGAAGATTTATGTCACTCAGCAAGGTTTCTGGAACTGCATTTGCATTTAATTTGATTCCTCGGTGGGCATATTAGGTCTCAAAGCAGCCCAGCTATATTAGAGTTACAATGGGAAAGGCCTTTCAAAACTTAGATTTTGGAAGGAACAAGAGAAATAATTAAAAGGACCTTTTATGATGGAAATATTGAGAGCCATGATAACTCTGAATTTTATCATCTGGAAACTGAGCAGAACCAAGACATGCAAAGGATGGGGAAATCAGTAACTGGGGGAAAAAAGGTAGTTTGATAGAGTTGAGAGCTTCTAGTTTTGTTTGAGGTTAGGTACAAGGTACATGAAAATGTTTTTAAGAAAAAACACCATTAGTACAAGTGAGCTTGGTGTATGTTGACAAAGCTGCACGCGACAGTTTTGTTTGCCTTTCTACTCTTTGTCTAATCTCATAACATCTACATGGCCATGCATCGTATTTAAGATACATAACATGAATGAAGAATGAATGACTCTGATTGGCATTGTGACTGTTTTTCTCTTCTGCAGTTATGCAAACTCACTACTCTCCGTTAAACTAGAAGCCTTATCCCAAGGACAAGATAACTTAAGCTGGAATGAAATTCAGAATTGTATCGATATGGTTAATGTTCAAATTCAAGAAGAAAATGACCGTAAGTATGGGATACTTTCCTTCTCTAGCATGGGGAAGAAGAAGCTTAGCATGGGGAAGAAGAAGCTATCTGGACAACTTAATTGTTTAGATTAGAGCTATAAATTTTTTGCTTATGGAACTCTGTGAGAGCACATTCCCCTGATATGAATATATTTACTTATATAGAAAGTCTCCCATCCAAGTACTAACCAGGCCTGACCCTGCTTAGCTTCCAAGATCAGATGAGATCAGGAACATTCAGGGGTATGGCCGTAGACAGTTACATATAAAGTCTACGCCCACGCTACTGTACCAACATATTATAAACATTTCAAAGCATACACAAAAATATATAAAAGGATAGAATAAAAATACATAAATAGAAGTCCTAATATTATTATTTGTACTTAGAAACAGCTACTCTAAATAAGTCAGCTTTTTAAGCACTCGATTCTATTTTGACCTTTCATTTGGGCATTTTTTAATGAAATATGATACACTTCCCTGCCCTGGGAATGAAGAAATTGGAACACATCTGTTGCTTTATGATCACAAATCATAGTGCTTGGCTGTATTTCTAGAAATTATGAGCTATCAACATAAAAGCAGTCCAACCTCAAGAAGATATGCCTAGAAACATGCTTTCTTGAATGCCAGCTTGCCTCCTTATCATTGGTTTTGTGCTTATAAAAACAGAGTGAAGAATGAGAAACTATGTAACTTCAGCAGTCTACATATTCACTGCTTTTCCGTAGCATGAATTACCAAATTCAAGCTGCAAGCTGTCTTTTCCATCATAAAAACAAACCTACGCCATCTTCTTTGGCTTCTGAGCTCTGGGACTTGTCAGCAGCAGTGGATTAGGATTGCTAAAATCATTGGCTTCCCCTCCACACCCCAGCTTTGCCTTTTCTAACCCACTTGCTCTAAGCTTGTTAATAGAGTAGGGAGATACTTATGTCACAAATTTATAATGTTTTGTTTTAGTGTGTTTCAGTAAGGTCTTAGGTCTGGTCTTCTAATGCTATATCTAAATTTGGAATACTATAGTCACTTCTCAGGTAAAACATATGACTTGTTAGTTAATTTTATTTGCAAAGTTTTCTTTTTCTTTGCTATTTCCTGTGAGCACTGGGCCAAAAATCAAAGCTGGGTTTGTTTTTTCTTTATAACCATCTCACTTTAAGCCCTGACTATAAAACAGGATCCAAGTGTGCTAACCTGACATAATGTACCATGGATGTACCACTGTTACACTGATGCCTGGACACTTCCTTAATTTTGTCCTTTTCAAGTTGTACACAAATCTAAATGTTCTCTTTGGGGACCACATAGCCTTCTGTTGCCTCTCTGTGTTTCCTTTCAGAGAGGCATTTGAAATCTCTGCAGTCAGATGGCTTGCTCACAACCCAGCTAGATCTTTTCTGACACGTTGGCTTAAGGGCTTGTGATTCTTGCCAGATGTTAGTCCAGAGGGAAGCACTAGTTTGAACAGATGTTCAGCATCATCAGGGTGGGGGTGGGGGCGCCACTGCTGCATGTATCCTGCTCCAGAGCTCAGTCCCCCAGCCCTCTGCCTTCCTGCCTTCCTGCTTGGCCTTACCCTCTGCCTTCTGAGTCTCCTGCAGCAGTGGTTTGGGTGTTATGGCAAATGTCACTGAAGGGGACTGACTCCTTTCTTTTGGCAGGCAAAACAAATCTGTCCTGTCTTTGATTTCTAACTTTTTTCCCAATTCTTTTTTTTCCAAAATATTAAGGGGGGCACAAATGTTTTAGGTAACATGGATCACTTTTGTAATGCTTGAGTCTCAGCTAAAGGTGTGCCCATCACCCAAATAGTGTTCATAGTACTCATTGGGTAGATTTTTGTCCCTCCCCTTCTTCCCCCTCCGCCCTGGTTGATTTCCACTGAGTTTTACTTCCCTCTATGTAGGTGTGTGCTCCTTGGTTAGTTCCAATGTAATAGTGAGTACATGTGGTGTTTGTTTTTGCATTCTTAAGACACTTCACTTAGGAGAATGGTGTCCCTTTCTATCCAGATTGTTGCAAATGGTGTTAATTCATCTTTATAGCCCACAGTCCGGTCTGCTTTGGTTATTTCTGTATTTGCTGCTCACACAAGTGAAAATGTGTTAGTTCTCAGTGCCGAACGATTGTAGACTTGATGTTGATTAAAAGGGGGGGAAATGCCATTTTTGTTCAAAGTCGTTGCCTTACTAGGAAAAGAAAAACAAGTAACATTGTGTAACTTAAAAAGAGAATAGTCTATTGTAGGTAGAGCTTGTTTTTAAGCAGAAATCTTATTTGGTGCCTGTGGCTTTTTTCTATCAAGGCAAGAGTACAACCAAGTTTTTCTCTCTGGGACATCTCACATGGCCACTGAAACATTTCTTTTAGGCATCTTGTCATGATGGGTGTGTGCCATAACCAGAAAAGTTATTGCAGATGCTAATATTTCCTTTCTGGAATTTAGGAAATATAATAAGGAGTATTTATCTGGTTTTTTGTTTTTTTTTTTCTTTTGTCAAAATGAGGTATTTTTGTTTAAAGCTCCTGAAGTATTCAGTTCGATACCATGTTTAGGTAATTGCTTAAAAGGTAAAAATTTTAAAAATACACCGTTGTGAACAAGCAAGAATTGTACAATATAGTAATTAGATCATAAGAGCTGAGTATTTTCCATGGACATTTTGAAAGTGCATTACTCTTGCCTCTCCCCTACCCCCTTCTGCTGCGAGCTCCGAAGTCTCATCCTGTGTCTGAGCTGTGATGTGGGTAAGGTCTGCAGCTAGTGAAAAATGGTAAATGCAGAAGGTAAATTTCATACAACATCTGCTAAATGCATTTCTTCAGACTTGGATGCTTTGAATTCTTACTGAAAAGTTTACTTTTTCCAATAGAGCCATAGGGGAACATTATTTTAACCATGTAGCCTAGGTAAGGAAGTTTTCTTCCTTTGAGTTTTTGCTTTCTAAGTTTGGTAGGTACCGTACTTTGTAGGTCATCTCATCTGCTGTCTCAAATACATGAACTCTTAAGAGCATGCCCACTCTCTCGATGGACTAGAATGTTACAGTGTCACACATTGACTTAAAGAAGTGGGAACATCGGCTAAGGCTCAGCAATCCTTCTTCAGATGGGATTTTTCCTTTACTTAATAAACAGAGGAAGTGATGTGAAGGTGCCCAGGGGGCTTCTGGGTAGGTCTTTCAGCTCCTGTGAGGTCATTTACTGTGACCTCAGCAGCTTGTGTTCTTAGAAACACACCAAACAAAAACTTAAGCAGGTGATTTCAATCAAGTCAGCTGGAATGCACTCATTGCCAGGTGATCGGCCATTAGGAACACACATTCTCTTTCTCAGACTTGGTTCTGTTAAGACCATTTTTGGATGGGGTGTTTAAAGGTATTTAAAACAGCCTACCCCAGGGGGTGTCCAGAGGATGACATGAAATATCCCATGTCCTCCAGTTTATAAATCCTACAGGGCGAAATGATAATACCTTGTTATATGGATAGTGCTTAGACTTTTGAGGGTTCTCCCAGTGTTTTGAGATAATGTAACTTTCATGTTAGAGAAATACTTTTGCTTTTTTTCCAAACCTATTTAAGTATTACAATCTGGAATAATTTCTAGGAGTTTTTGATTGTTTCTTTTTTCTTACTGGTAAAACTTTTTATTCTTAGCAAGTAGTGGTTATGGGGTCATCTATTCAGGAAATACTTAGCTAAATATTTTACCTTAATTCGAATGTCAAGATGGAGATACTTGCTAAAAACTGAAGTGTTTATTCTATATCACTGTATATACCATTTGTAAAGTGAGTCGTGATCATCCTTGATGAAAATTAACTGACAAAATGAGAAATAATGAGTTTGGTCTTAAACATGCTTATATTCTAGGCTTGAATTCTATATTAATGTTTAATATTATTCTATATTAATGTTTAGTTTCTTTACCAGTTTTTGTCCATCAGCACTAACCTAGGAAGCAAAAGCTCCCTGGTAGGTGTGTGTATATGTGTGTGTGTGTATAGTATCTAAATGTGTATGTGTGTATGTATATAGTATCTAAATGCTATATTGTTATGACTGGGTGGTAGGTTTTTTAAAATGTGATATTGAGAAGTGGCCTCCAAATAGATCTGTTTTACTAGAATTGCAAAAATTTTTAGATTCCATAGCTTGACTTCTGCATTTTTCATTTCTGGACCTTATAATCTATATTCTAAGATCCTTTGGTGGGATAGAGGTGGTTGAAAGTTAAACTAGAGGATATGCTTATTCATCTTTTTGTACATCCATGAATTAGAACTTCAGATATTATTTTACCACTTAGTATTACGTAAATAATATGTAAAATTAATTATCCATATTTGACACTTACAAGCGGTGGTCCCAACCATTTTGGCACCAGGAACTAGTTTCATGGAAGACAATTTTTCCATGAACTGAGGGCTGGGGTAGGATGGTTTTGGGATGATTCAAGTGTGTTACATTTATTGTGCAGTCAAGCCTCTCTGCTAATGATAATGTGTATTTGCAGCTTCTTCCCAGCGCTAGCATCACTGCCTCAGCTCCACCTCAGATCATCAGGTATGAGATTCTCATAAAGAGTGTGTAACCTAGATCCCTTGCATGCACAGTTTACAGCAGGATTTGTGCTCCTGTGAAAATCTAATGCCACCGTTGATTAGAGGTGGAGCACAGGCGGTGATGCAAGAGGTAGGGAGCAGCTGTAAATACAGATGAAGCTTTGCTAGCTTGTCAGCCGCTCACCTCCTGCTGTGTGGCCCAGTTCCTAACAGGCCATGGACTGGTACTGGTCCACAGTCCAGGGATTAGGGACTGTAGCTTAAAAGTATCCCAGAATATGCATGACTATGTTTATGTCTATGGAGCCTACCCATACTTCCCAGCCACAAATGGCTACTTAAATTAATTACAGTAAATAAAATTTAAAATTCAGTTCTTCAAGATACTAACCACATTTTAAGTATTCCCTGGTTACACGTGGCTAATGGCTACGATGTTGGACAGCACATTTCCATCATCATTGTTCTCTTGGACAGCACTGGACTACGTGGACCTGGAAATTTACTCTTCTTTAAAACTATATAAGGAAATGCTTAATTTTGAACTATTAATATCTGTTTTGGCATCCGTACAGAGTGGTAAAGTAGTTATCCAAAGAATAGAACGTATATCCAAACTTCTCTACTTGAGTTTTCTTTTCGGTATATCTCTACATTAAATTTTTCCAGTTCTGGTATTCTGTGTTTTCACCTTGTAATATTTTAGCATTACTACCTAACATCTAAGCTAGGGTTACACTAGAAATTTAGCAACCCTGCTGCTGCTTCTACGCAAAGTTATGCCTCCCCTTTTTATAACAGCTGTGAGATATAATTCACATACCATAAAATTCACTCTTTTAAAGTATACAGTTCAGTGGTTGTATATATACAAAAAGTTATGCAGCCATCACCACTGTCTAAATTCAGAACATTTTCATCACTCCAAAAAGAAACCCTGGGAGGGACACAGTGGCTCACACCTATAATCTCACCACTGTGAGAGGCCAAGGTGAGAGGATCACTTGAGGCCAGGAGTTGGAGACTAGCCTGGGCAACATACTGAGACCCCATCTCTACAAAAAACTTTTTAAAATTCAGCTGAGTGTGCTCGTGTGTGCCTTTAGTCCCAGCTACTCGAGAGGCTGAGACACGAGGATTGCTTGAGCCCAGGAATTCGAGGCTTCAGTGAGCTGTGATGATGCCACTGCACTCTAGCTCAGGCAACAGAGTGAGACCTCGTCTCTAAAAGAAAAAATAAAAATAAACTTAAAATAATGAAGAACAAAAAGAAATCCCGCACCCATTAGCAGATACTCCCTTTCCTCTCTCTTTCCATGCTCTGGCAACTATTCAACTATTTTGTTTCTATGGTTTTGCCCATTCTGAACATTTCGTATAAATGGAGTTTTATAATATGTGAACTCTCGTGTCTGGTTTTTTTCCCGTAAGATGTTTTTAAGGTTCATCCATGTTGTATTAAGTATCAGTATACTTCATATTCCTTTCTAGTTCAAAAATATCTCATCCTATGGATTTATCTTTTGTTTATCCTTTAATCAATTGAACGTGAGTAGAATTGCTGGATCAACATAACTTATGTTTAAAATATTAAACATAATTCTGTGTTTAATATTTTAAGAAACTGCCCAATTATTTCCCAAGGTGACTACCCCATTTCCATTGCTGCCAGTGATGTATAAAGGTTCTAATTTCTCCACGTTCTCACCAACACTTGTTTTTTCTCTTTTTTATAGCATTATTGTCTTTTTTATTATTGTCATCCTAGTGGGTGCAAAGTGGTATTATATTGTGATTTGGATTTGCATTTTTCTAGTGACTGACAATGTTGAGCATCTTTTCATGTGCTTATTAGCCATTTGTCTATCTTCTTTAAAGAAATGTTTATTCAAGTCTTTTGCTAATTTTAGATTGGGCTATTTGTCTTTCCCTTGTTGAGTTCTAACCCAGTTCTTTATATACTTAAGTCTTTTTATTAGATATAGGACTTGCAGATATTTTCTCTTATTCCATATGTTTTTTCACTTTATTTGAATAGTGTCCTTTGAAGCAAAAAAGGTTTAATTTTGACAAAGCCTCATTTATCTGTTTTCTTTTGGCATCATAGCTAAAAAGAAATTGTCTAACCCCAATTCACAAAGATTTACTCCTATGCTTTCTTCTAAAAGATTTATGGTGTTACCTTTTACAATTAAGTCTGTGATCGATTTGGAGTTAAGTTTTACGTATAGTGTGATGTAAGGATCCAACTTCATTCATATGCATGTGATGCATGTGGATGTCCAGTTATCCTAGCACCATTTCTTATAGAGACTGTTCTTTACCCATTGAATTGTCTTGGCACCCTTGTCAAAAATCAATTGACCATAAATGTAAAGGCTTATTTCTAAACTCTCGGTTCTATTCCATTGATTTATATGTTTATCCATATGCCAGTACCATGCAGTATTCATCACTGTAGCTTTTTAGTAAGTTTTGAAATTGGGAAAAGTCCATCAACTTTGTTCTTCTTTCTTCAGGATTACATAGGTTGTTCTTGGCTTCTTGCATTTCCATATGAAGTTTAGAATCAGTTTGTTAATTTCTGTTTTTAAAAAAGATAGCTAAGATTTTGATAGGGGTTGCATTGAATCTGTACATCAATTTAAGAAGTATCTTAACAATATTAAATCTTCCAATCCACGAATGTGGCATGCCTTTCCATTGATTTAAGTTGTCTTTAACCTTTTTCAGTGATGGTTTATAGTTTTCAGTATATAGTTGACCCTTGAAAACTGGTTTTGAATTGCATGGGTCCACTTACACACGGATTTTTTTCAACCAAACCATGGATCAAAAATGCAGTACTCACCAGATGCAAAACCCACTTATATGGAGAGCTGACTTTACCTACAAATGGGTTCTACAAGCTTGGCTGCAGGACTTGAGTATGTGTGGGTTTTGGTATATGTCGTGGGGTCCTAGAACCAATCCTCTGCATGCACCAAGGGACAGCTCTATGTGTTTGTTCTGTTTCTTTTGTTCAATTATTCCTAAATATTCTTTTTGTAATTAGAATGTATTTGTAATTAGACTCGTTATGAATTGAATTTTAAATATTTCATTTTCAGATAACCAATTATAGGTATATGGAAACATAATGGGTTTTTGTATATTGATGTATCCTGTAGCCTGCTGTATTCATTTACTAGCTCTGCAATAGATGATACTAGAGAACTTATGAAGTACTAAGACTTAAAAGGAAAACTTTCTTCATTTTCTAGGAATTGTAGCTGTAGGGTACATTAATGAAGCTATCGATGAAGGGAATCCTTTCAAGACTTTAGAAACCTTGCTGCTACCTACTGCTAATATCAGAGATGTGGACCCAGACTATGCCCAGCACTACCAAGATGTTTTATACCATGCTAAATCACAGAAAATCAGGGTAAGTTTTAGTATGTTTGTTTCTTTTAAATGTACAGATTGCGGGGGAGGGTAGGAGGGAGGATTTTTTACCTCCTCATTAAATCATGTGAGCTGCTTCTCCCAGTGATTGCCCATGAATCAAAATGGAAGGGATGGGGTGTTATTTTCCTTGTGCCAAACATCAGGGGAAGCCAGCCAGCTCCAAAGCTGATTATTGCTTCTGTTCTTTCACTGGTTGTGAAACTTGGTTGTGAGTGAGTTCTTATTCAGAGTCCAATTCATTGGATATTTTCTGAGTATATACTGCACACACAGTGTGGTATATAGCTTCTGATAGAGAAGAAGGAGACACAGAAGGGTGATGCCATTTGAATGTTCTCTAACCTTATCTTCAAAGTGCTTAGAAACATACTAAGGCAGTGGGCATCTCATAAAGAACAGTGAAATAATTGGAGAGATAAGTATACAGCAAAGTGTCCAAACAAGGAGTACACATACAGGTGCAGAGATAGTTGGGATTGTCAGGGACTAGAATCCTAAGAGAAGTTGGTGCGTGGAGGTAGTGCAGGAGCTGTGTCTGGAAGGTAAGCAGAGTTGGTTAGGTGGGTGGAGAGCAGCATGGTGTGGGCAGGTAATGCAGTACTGGGTGGACACCACCAGCATGGTTTGATCTGGGCATGGGAGCGGACTGGCCTGGCCAGAGTCCTCTCGAAGAGCAGTGTGTTTTATCTGGGTGCAGAGCTTGTGTCGCCGTTATGAGGCATCCCACCAAGACTTTTCATTCTGAGAAGGGTACTGGGCTGAGTATGAGGCCATAGTATGACCTGTCACCTGAGAGTGGGAGTGATGCCATCTGGGACTAGCCACTTGTGGATGCCATGTCCCCAAGTGCAAGCCCACCTGAAAGGGGTGGGCATCTCCTCTGTCTGCATCTTAAGAACTAGGAACTGCCTCATCTGAAACAGAAAAACAGCTTTGAGAACATTAAATAAAGCAAATATTTATTGAGAGCCTACTGTTTGCCAGGCATAATATTAGGTATTTTATGCTTATTATCTCATTTAATCCTCATAGTAATTCATAATAACCCTCTGAATCATTTTACCATCATTATTGTTATCTTTCTGAAGATAATTAAACCAAGATTAAGTAATTTGCCCAAAACCATTAAAAAGGTAATTAGTTCTGGGACTACAGCCCAGGTCTGTCTGATTTAGAAACGTCGTGCATGAAGACAGATGGGAAAACATGTTTCTTGCAGCTTTGTTTGAAATAACAAAAGACCAAAACAACCTAAGTGATGTTAAGCAAAAAAAGCGTGCTTGCACGTGCGTAAAAATGGAATACCTACCCACGCGTGTGTGCAGGGGACATGCACGCACTTATGTATGCACAAGGTATTTCTGGATGGGAGGGTGCCTTCTGAAAGGTGAACGAGAAGGCTGCTGAAAAGGAGATTTCTTTTTCATTGTTTTTTTTACTGTTCTAATTTTTTAATTTTTTAAAGAATGCATGTATTATATAGTGTTTCTAAACTTCTAAAAACCAGTATAGGCTGGGCACGGTGGCTCACGCCTGTAATCCTAGCACTCTGGGAGGCCGA
>VBSM01002608.1:21520925-21531706 GCA_008086735.1 Cheirogaleus medius
AAAAAAAAAAAAGAAAAAAACCAGTATAAATCCTGTTGACTCCATGCTGCCACACGGCCTCGCTGCAGCTGGAGGGAAATAACCCCACAGGGGAGCCCTCTGTGCTGCTGCCTCTCAGGGACAGCTGTGGCCTTGCCTTGCCCTCTGTGCTTTGCGAGGGCCCCACCTCCCGCCAGTCTTCCTCATTTAAGTCTCATAGCGATCCTGGGGTGGCTGCTGTCTCCGCTGATGGGAATGAGCCTGGGGCTCAGGGTGAAAGCGGGGCCAGAATACTGCCAGTGAGTGGGAGAATGAGGACTCAACCCAGGCCATGTGTCCCCACGTCCCAGGGGAGGAAAGTAGCCGCCACCTCCTTGCTGTTCTCACTGAGGTGGCTGTGGCAAGTGGCAAACTTAGCAGCACTGGAAGAGAAAGTTACTTGCTTTGGAGACAGGCACTCTTCAAATCCTGCATGTGCCTCAAATTGGCTATGTGACCTTGGTCAGGTCACCAAATCTCTATATGCTTATTTTCACATGTGTAAAATGGGAATAGTAGTACTTGTCTTATAGGATTATGGTGAGGGTTAAATGAGACTATATGATAGGTAAATGCATTGTAATATGTATATATATATTTGTGTGTGTAGCTATAGTGTTTAGCATGGAGCCTGGCACTCAAAAAAAGTGTTTAAATAATGTGGCTAGTATTATTGTGGGCCCCGTGGCTGCCTCTCAAGGGGTGAGTGAGGTCTACATCACAAAGTCCGTACTAGGCACAGGGTCTGCTCCATCCACACCAAAGTTAGGATCTTCTGGGAACAAGGTAGAGACAGACCTGGGCTCCTCTCTGCCCACAGCCATGTGGGGGTTTGTCTTTGAGGTGAGGCTGACTCCGGACACCCAGGGTCTTTCATAGGCAGGCAGTATAGGTCCATTCTGGAGCATTCCATTCGAAGGGCTCTAGAATGAGACAGAACTCCATAGGACTCCTCCAGGGCACACTCTCTGCCAGCTCTGTGTTGGGCATCCTTCCTTTGGATGGAAGGAGTAGCTTTCATGGTTTGATGAGAGCGTTAACAATTAGAACCCAGAACCTAGCGAGCTGAGTTCTAGCTCAGGCATTAAATCACTTTTGGCCTATAAAATTAGGGGCTTAAAACACATTGGCAATTGCTAGCAAATTTAAAACACTACAATTCCAAGCAATAAATCGTATCTGGTTAAATTGCTATTTTTAAGGACAGTTTTCTTTCTTAATGCATTAATTTTGAAACTTTCTTTTTTCAGCCTATTCTTTTTCCCTTGAAAAATCTTCTTCTGTTGTTTGAATCAGAAAAATCTGATTCTGTTGTTTGTTTGACAGGGCCTTTGTGTTTGTTTTTTAACCTCTGCTACTATGATTCCTGGAAATTTCCCATTATGTATTTATGGTGGCATTTCTGTGTCTTGCTTTCCCAAGGTCTGGCCTTGGAAAATAATAAGAGAAATTTATGTTGCTGGTGTTATCAGTATAAAGTAAAGCTTGTGCCAAAGTATACAGCTATTAAAGGTCACAATGGGTAATATCCTCATAGAATGGATGCTCAGTTTTATCGAAGACTGGGGACGGTGATGCAAATTCCTGAGGATTCTCGGTCTTCTAACAGTATTTCAAGTACAACCTTACGTAGGCACCAAATTCCTTTTGCCTCTTGGGAAGAGACAGGGTAATGGGCACGTTGGCACACGTTTAGCAGAGTACAACACATTTTCTGTGTCTATTCGCTGCAGGCAGTAAATTGTGAGCCATTTTAAAATTAAAGGCTTTGCTTGAGAACATATGAATTATACCCCACCAAAAAGTTCTGAGAGTTTTTTTTTTTTTTGAAGGAAAATATTTTATTTTATTTTTTAAATTTATTTTCTTAAATAGATTTAGGGGATACAAGTGTTTTTTTGTTACTTGGTGGAATTATCTAGTGAAGTCTAGGCTTTTAATATACATATCACATGAATAGTGTGCATTGTTCCCCAATAGGTGATTTTTCATCCCACATCCCCTGTCCACCTTTTCCCTTCTGAGTCTCCAATGTCCATTAAGTCACTCTGTATGACCATGCATACCCATAGCTCAGCTCCCACTTTTAAGTGAGAACATATGGTATTCGGTTTTTTTGTTCCTGGGTTACTTCACTTAGAATAATGACCTTCAGTTCTGTCCAAGTTGCTGCAAAAGACATTACTTCATTCTTTCTCATGGCTGAGTAGTATTCCATGGTTGTGTGGTTATGTGTGTGTGTGTGTGTATACACACATCACGTTGTCTTTATCCACACATTGATTGCTGAGCAGTTAGGTTGGTTCCATATCTTTGCAATTATAATTTGTGCTGCGATAAACATACGGTTACAGATATCTTTTTTTTTTTTTTTTTAAATAAAACGAGTGACTTCTTTACTGTTGGGTAAATTCCCAGTAGTGGAATTGCTGGATTGAATGGTAGATCCACTTTTAGGTCTTTGAGAAATCTCCATATTGTTTTCTGTAGAGGTTGTACTGATTTACATTCCCAGCAACAGTGTATAAGCATTCCCTTTTCACTGCATCCGTGCCAGCATCTTTTTTGACTTTTTAATAAAAGTTCTGTTTTGTTCCTTGCATATGTACTCCATAAAAATTGTGTGCTTTTAACAAGTGAATATTGCTTTATTTTTTCCCTAAGTAAAACTGTATTATAATTGATGACTTAATTATCAGAAATCAGTTCCTTCTGGTGAAGTTTTTGCCATCTTGAAACTTATTTCAGATTTGTTTGTCTTGCTCACTTTAGTGTTTACCTGATTTTCACTCTTCACAAAATCATACACATACTATAAAGGGTCTTCATGTGTAAATTTTTTTAGCCTAGGTTCAGTGAAATAGGAAACTGCACATTAAAATGCACTTAAAATGGTTTTTATTGCTTTGTTGATCCTTATAAATTATATAGCCAATGCACATTCCTACAGACTTGTAAATTCATCTCAGCAATCCTTGATGCTTCAAGCTTTCCTTAGCCTTGCTTATATTCACTACCACACCCACCTCGTTTTTTTTTTTTTTTTTTTGAGACATAGTCTCCCTCTGTTGCCCGGGCTAGAGTGCCGTGGCATCAGCCTAGCTCACAGCAACCTCAAACTCCTGGGCTCAAGCGGTCCTTCTGCCTCAGCCTCCTGAGTAGCTGGGGCTACAGGCATGCGCCACCATGCCCGGCTAATTTTTTCTATATATTTTTAGTTGGCCAATTAATTTCTTTCTATTTTTAGTAGAGACGGGGTCTCACTCTTGCTCAGGCTGGTTTCAAACTCCTGACCTTGAGCGATCCTCCCGCCTGGGCCTCCCAGAGTACTAGGATTACAGGCGTGAGCCACCACACCTGGCCACCACCCACCTTTAACCACTACTGTCCCCCTCCTGTCTAATCCCTAAGTTTAGGGAAACAAAGTCATTTATTTACCTACAGGAATATACTATTGGGTATTTATAATAACATACCATTTCCCCATTAAAAATAATGTCTAAGGAAGAAAAATAGTGGAGGCATTATTTTAAACTTCTAGATGACCTTATGAGTATATTCTTAGTTTAGCTTCCTCTTTTTTTTTTTTTATTTGCCTAACCAGGGATGATGATGTCCCATGTCATACAGAGTATGTTGCCTTTTCAGTATGAATTTAATGGGCTTTCATGGTATTTAGATGCTTTGGGATTTTTAAAATTCATTCAGCCACATGATAAGCAAAGCATGGAGCTGGGCCCCACAGAGCCTGGAGCCAGCAAGAAGCTCAAAGGAGAGTGAGGATGAGCACCTTTTCCGTTATATGTAATGCTTAATTGTTCATAGAATTAATATTTGTATATAAATGAATTCTATATAGCTGCCATAATAAAAAAATATAAGAAAGTACTTTGGAAGTTCAAATGAGAAAAGTGACACTGCTAGCCTGAGAACTAGGGAAGAATGGTCCTTAGAAGACTTTGAGATGGGCAGAATTAAGGCAAAGATGTTAAGAACTAGCTTTTCAGTCAGAGGGAGAAGTGGAGAGAAAGTAAAAGTCGAGATCGCAGCAGAGCAAGAGGTGCGGCTGGTGCCCACATTACAGGCAGTCAGGTTAGACAGTTGGCCCTGAATGCCAGGCTTAAGGTTTGTAATTGATTGCAGAAGCAGTGGAGAGTCGGCGGAGGTTTTTGAGTGATGTATTCAAGCTGGTATCTGAGGAGCATGAGTCTGGCAGGACCTGTGAAATGGAGGGTAGGTTGGCAGTGAAGAGAATGAGGAGGCGGCAGTGGTGGGACTGGGATAACCGACCCTAATGAGGGACACTACGAGATAGAGTCAGCTGGTGAGGCAGCCACCAGCATGAGAGTCGGAAGAGACAGAAGGATCAAATGTAATGCCAAAATTCAAGGATGGCAGTGCCACTCAGAGTCAAGAAGGCAGAGGTTTAAAGAACCAAAGTAGCAGGAAGGCAAGTGGAAATGTGTCCATCACCATAAAGAGAGTAATGGTATCTTTTCTTCTTATTAACATTCTTAAAATACTGATAAAGTGTTTTAAAAAGAACAATGACTAGTGCTTGTGTAATGTTTGATTTTTGAAGCACTATTTCTCAGGAGCTCATAAGTGGCGCTAGAGAATAGAGCAGCTTGCACTATGCATATGTTATCCCAAGAACGTATGTCTTCCCAGATAGCTTTCCTTGTTCTCTAAGATGATTTCACTGTTGTAAGGTAGGCAGTGGAGTGATCCCTGATTTTTGACATTAGAAAATAAAGGAATGGGTCTAAGCAACTATTAAGGCTACCTAGGCACAAAGCTATGAGATAGATAAAGTATAAGCCATCAGTGCTGTCGTAGTAGTAGTTCGCATGGTGAATAATCAGTATAATATTGCTTGGAGCAAAGCAAATAGTAAAAATTGCAAGAATGAGGAGACTTGCCTTGACATACCACAACCATCTATGATCATATGCATTAAGTGTCCGGATGATGGCTGTATAGCAGTAGATAATAACCACAAATGGAATTAAGAATCCAAAGAGTGCTAAGGAGATGAAGTAGAAGAGTTGGAAGAGAGACGAGGACTCGCATGTGTTGTGGACATCATGGCAGGTGGTGATATCCTGCTGGACAAGATAATACTCCTGCTTCAGGATGAGAAATGGCAGCATATATAAGAAAACCGTGGCCCACACCAATCCGCATGTCAGCAAGGCATAGGTGCGCTTGGGCAGCCCCCGGTAAGTGAAAGGATGGACGATGGCCAGGTAGCGGTTGATGCTGATGCAGGTGAGGAGCAGAATGGAGCAGTACATGTTCCCGTAGAAGATGACTGTGGTGGCCCGGCACATGACCTCTCCAAACACCCAGTTGTTCCCATTGAGATGGTAAGCTATCTTAAAGGGCAGCGTGACACACAGAAGAAGATCTGCAATGGCCAGGTTGGTGTAGAAGACAGCCGTACAGACGGATCTGGTCCTGAAGAAGAGCATCCACAGGGTCACAGCGTTGGCTGGCACACCAACTACAAACACCAGGATGTAGATGGCGGGTATCAGTTTGGTACTTAAGGAGCTGCTCAGGTACCCCATGGTAGCATTATTTACGAGGAGATTTGAAACACTTTCTTTGGGGCACTTAATTTTCACGGTTAGTATGTCTTCTGTTCTGCCTTCTATGGCAGAATGGGGGAACACTTCAAAAGAATTTGGGGGAGCTCCACGAAAGGTCTTAATATGTAGGGTTGGTGTTGCCAAGTTGTCTGCATCGTCTTTCATGCCTGTAAATGAAAGGAAGTAGTAATATGTGATTTCTTGCCAAGCCATATCTGTGGTTCAAGAGAAAATAAAATGAATTGTCTTATGCTACATAATTTCTGTGGTTATAGAATTTAGGATCATTTTTATTTAAAAAAATCAATATAGGCCGGGCGCGGTGGCTCACGCCTGTAATCCTAGTACTGTGGGAGGCTGAGGCAGGAGGATTGTTCAAGGTCAGGAGTTCGAAACCAGCCTGAGCAAGAGCGAGACCCCGTCTCTACTAAAAATAGAAAGAAATTAATTGGCCAACTAAAAATATATAGAAAAAATGAGCCGGGTGTGGTGGTGCATGCCTGTAGTCCCAGCTACTCGGGAGGCTGAGGCAGAAGGATTGCTCGAACGCAGGAGTTTGAGGTTGCTGTGAGCTAGTCTGATGCCACTGCACTCTAGCCAGGTCAACAAAGTGAGACTCTGTCTCAAAAAAAAAAAAAATCAATATAGATCAGATAATCAAAAGTGTGTATTTTAGTAGATATCATATGCCCCAGCACCATGCTATCCCACACAGGAACAAAAACTAGATGAACGCTGCTTGTAAGGAGTGTTTATAATACTATTGGAAGAAACAAAAATAGCCCATCAGAACATTATAGGCAAATGTTCTGTTGACTATAAACTGCGCAGGCATTCAGACAATAGTTAACTGATTCAGATGTTTGAGCAGAACTTCAAGGACGAGATGAACTTGAACAAAGATAGCAAAGTATGTAAAGAGATGGAACTTAATAGATGAGTAAGATTCTGCTGGTGATGAATGGGCACAAGCATAGTGTTGGCTGTCATGGGATCCAGGAATGCCAGGTAAGTTGATTTAGCAAATTTTTATTCACATTTATGTGCCAGTGGTATGAAGTTTTAAATGAACTCCATTCCTGTTAATAACTTCGACTAGTGGAAAAGATGCATAACAGTGCATTGTGTTATGTTAATAAGGTGCACCTGAGAGATGAAGTTGAAACAGAGTAGGTGACAGCCAAATTCCTGAAGAGCCCCTGAACTGTCCTATGAAATCGTGTGCTTATTCTTAGATGCTGGGGTTGCATACACACTTTTGAACAGAGGAATGACCATCATGGTAGACAGATTAATGGTCCCCCAAAGATTCCACCTGCTAATCCCTGGAACCTGTGACTGGGTTGCTTTACATGGCAAAAGGCACTTTGCAGATGAAATATAGTTAAGGCTTTTAAAGATGAGAGTATCCTGGATTGTCCAGGTGGGCCCCATGTAATCATGAGCCCTTATAAGAGGGGAGGCAAGAGGATCAAAGTCAGAGGTTTGAAGATGGAAGAAGGGCCATAAGCCAAGTAAAGCAGGCAGCTTCTAGAAGCTGAAAAAAAGCAAGAAAGCAGATCCTCCTCTAGAGCCTCCAGAATGAACACAGCCCTGCCAACACCCTTGATTTTAGGATCTCTGACCTCCAGAAATGTAAGATAATAAAATTGTATTGTTTTAAGCCACTCAATTTGTGATAGGTTGTTACAGCAGTAATTAGAAACTAATATAGCCATGATTTTGACTTGTGTTTAAGATAACTTTGGTGACAGAGAATAGCTTGAAAAGGTGAGAACTTAGAGGCAAGGGGGCCTGATCTGACTGTAGTTGCTCAAACTAAAGATGGTGAGTTACTGAACTAGATTAATGTTGTGGAAAGGCGAAGGAGAACACGAGACCCTATGATGGGGACTCCAAGGGACTTGGCATCTGGTTGGCTGTGGGGTGGTGAGGGAGAGGCAGGGGCAAAGATGACTTGCAGGGAGAGGGTGTCATTAGCTGAGGTGGGACAAGAGACAAGGGAGCAGGATGGGGGAGAAGCTATAATCTCAGTTTTTGGCATTGCTGAAGATGAATTGCCGGTGGATGGGATATTAGTGTGTAAAATGTCCAACAACTAGTTAGAAGACTACATGTGAAGCCCAAAATTCCAGGAGCCCAATTTAGAGGTATGGGTTATTCTCATCTGCGTGGAGGCTACAGTTTAATTTAGTAGGAGTGGTTGAGATGGCCTAGGGAGAGATGTGAGAAGAAAGAATCCAAAGGCAGACTTTAGGGGGACCAGAGACAAAGGAAGAAAAATCAGAAGACAAAATTGCATATGATACCCTAAGAAACTGGAAGTGAATTTTTGAAAGGACTGAAACACATCAGCTATGATGCTGTAAATATTTGGCATTACTTGGCATGTTGATGTTAACAATCCTAATTCCTGAAAGGGCAATTTCAAAAACAAAGTAAACATTAATGTCCAGACTTGTTTGCTATTATGTAATTTTTTCATAAATTAATCTTTGACATGTATAGAAAATATTCTCTCAAATTTCTAATGTTACCTTAAAGATGGACTTTTATGCCCAATATAAACCTCATACTTATCACTTTAAAATGCCCGTTCTCTGCCAGTTCCGTCTTGTCCCACTACCTCTGAATTCCTCCGAGTTGAATACTGAGGTTAGTGTGTAGTAACCTCTTTGTCATTCAGAACCAGTTTCCCTTCCTGCTTTAATCCCTAGCAGTTTGCTCATAGGTGAAATCCAAGCCTCCCTCGTACCCCTGGGATTGCACAGGCTGAATTCAGTGTGTAAAATATGGGAAGTGCAGCCTGACAACCGGGCGTGAAGCTGATCAGGTGTCAGTTAAGGAAAGGTAGATTAAAGAAAAGGAAAGAAAAGTGGGGAGGCAGCATTCCTCTCTCTGTTCCCATATTTACATGTGATCTTTAAAGGTGTGTCGTGTGACACGAGTTCAGCCACACAAATCCTTCCACTCACTTTTGCAGCTTAGAAAAGTTCTTAACGTCTGACGTGACCCAAAGCGAAATGCCTTTGAAGACAGGAACAAAGCTGGAGAATGAATGGTGGCTGCAGAACATACAAGTTGTTTCCCTTCAGGATCTGATAAGAGCTGTTGAAATCAAGTGTTTGTCAGTTTTCAGAAAATTCCTGGGATTGAGCAAGACAGTGTGTCTGCAAACCTGCTAAACAGTGCCTGTGTCTGTGGAAACGTTGAATTGATTCCATGTTCCGTGAGAATTCCAGATCTGGTTCTGCTTAAATAAGCTTTTTATTCCTTATAGACTGGTTTTGCTCAAGAATAGCACTCATTGTTAAATTTTATTGTATTTTTTGATGTATTTGAATTCCTTATACGTATTTCCATTTGGCATAATATATCTGAAATGTTTTTTTCAACCTGGGAAAAGGCTTTGGTGAGGGGCAAATGGAGAGGGAGGGGACTACAGCTGCTACATAACGATCTTCACGCTTCTCCCCCAGCCCCTGTGGAAGAAAGCAAATGCATTGCCTTTTACTAAGTCTCTTTGGAGTCCTCTTTTTTCACTTCCACTGAACCCCACTAGCGCCTTGCAGGAACCACCTCCACAAACCTTGTCTCTCTTGCAGTTCTGCTGCTCAGCCTTTAGGCTCGTTCTCTTCCAGAAAGAGCAGGCACGCATCCTGTTCATAAATCCCCCGTGTGCCACTGTGGTCCACCACAGGTTCTCTTAAATTCTGTGACATGCCCCGGGGATTCCAACCATCCATTTACGCAGCATTCCTTTACAGGGCGTTGTTTTTCCTTTGATTTTGGGTTTTTTCCTCTGTTCTACCCGACCTCTCCCCCTCCTAGCAGTCGACTGGAGTATGTCCTAACAGCGAAAGGACAGTGGACTCAGACCTATCCCAAACTGGTTAATTTTTGAGCAAGCAGATTATTTTGGGCTAACACTGTGATGAGTTAAATGGGAAACACATTCGAGATTGAATAGTGGTGTTTGGGAGATCTTATTTCTAAAAATAAAAAATCATACACGAGGTTGAGGAAACTCCCTGGTACCACAGAAAGTCAAAAAAGGTATCTCATTTCGGAAACACCGACTTGTTAGCATCGCTGGCTACTGAAGGCAGATGACTTGCTTTTTCCGGCAATAATCTCGTTTCCCCCATTTGTGTCTGACCAGGAGGTATAAACATAGGATGTTTTCTTAATGCTTTGAAAAAGGACTATCTTTGCTAAGTCAGAGGAAATTCTTACAAACCACAAAAATATCTCACAAAGAAAATTGCTTCTTGACTTAATTGTAGATATCTAAAATCTTGAGTAGGCCACCAATTTTTAAATGTCAGGATTGGAGTAGAATGAACAAACTATAGATATTCACTTCTACGGTTCTACCTTTTAATAACTAAAATTAAACTGTGCCTTTGGGGTTTGCGGTTTGTGTGAGATGTAAAGAAAATTAGATTCAATTGAGTCTTAATTTGTAACACAAACCAGCGTCCCCCTCCTACCCCACGAGAAAAGAACTTACCGCTTTGACAAAAAGAAGGCACCAGAAGCAGTAGTCCAGCAGCTGCAGAGATGAGGTCTTTCATTTTGATGACCGGAATCCTGTTTCCCAAATGTTATCAAATGTGTAAAATCATAGAGCACAGATTCACCCCAATTCCATGAGTTAGCAGCAAAGGAAAGGCTTCCTTTGTTGGTAGAAGTATACCCTCCTGTGCTGAGCGGGCAGGAAACATGCCCTGGTCCTCTGCAGGGAAAGGATGTGACCCACTGGGTGTTTCAGTGTGCATGACTCAGGCCAAGCCTCTGAGCGTGTCACGTTACCCCTGAGAAAGTTATTTAACTCTTACCCACCCCTGGCAATCCGTTCTGCACAGATGCTGTAATTCTCGCCCAGTAAATTTATGTGCCTTTGAAGAATGGCAGAAAGTATACAGCCTTTTACAGAGCTGAGCCAAAAATAAATGCTGAGTAGCAGTTATGAATAGTTTTGACTCTGTCCCATATCTCATTTTTAACTCATTTTTAAAATGCAGTTCCAAGGTGTAATTTCTACTTAATAATTGAGCTGTCAGAAATTATCCTTTCCTTTATCCTCCTAGCTGTTTCAAATCTTAATTCTTAGACATATTACATCATTATAAATTAAGGAAAGCAAACTTTTTTTTTTTTTTTTTT
>VBSM01002608.1:21538188-21567575 GCA_008086735.1 Cheirogaleus medius
TGTGTGTGTAAGAAAAAATATTCATCTCTCCCCTCTTTTCATTAAGATCTTTTTTCATCAAGGAAATATTTTAACCTGGCTTCTTCCTTTGATTGGTTTTTGTTTGTTTCTTGTTCTACAATTCTAACTCAGTGTATTTATGGGTTGTGAAAACAGTGGTTCCATTGGTTGGGCCACAGTGTTCTTATCTGGAACTGAAGGGACAATAAAGAATTCACTAAGTTAACTTTCTTTAGGCAACTAAGAGTTTAATATGGTTTTTGTTTATGGGGACAGGC
Organism: Cheirogaleus medius; assembly: GCA_008086735.1. Taxonomy (NCBI): domain Eukaryota; kingdom Metazoa; phylum Chordata; class Mammalia; order Primates; family Cheirogaleidae; genus Cheirogaleus; species Cheirogaleus medius. The sequence continues at coordinate 21,538,467 of VBSM01002608.1, forward strand.
AGATATTTGCAATGGGATAAAATGCTTGTTAGGTCTAAATTGGTTTCAGAGTCAAGTTTCTGGACTCCATTACACATGGGCACTCCAGCTGTGCCCTTCTAGAACATTTGTTAAGGTTGCTTATGACAGTCTTGCCACATATACTACCACAGTACAAGAGAGTACTAAGATTTCCATAGCTTAAATAGCATTTTGTTTATCTTCTAATAGATGCCTTTGTAAAGCTAGTACTCGGATTAAAGACCTAGGTCAGGGCTGCCCATCTACTGTTGTTATGCATTCACCGTGTTTCATAGATTACTACAGCAAGCAAAACCTAGTACCTTAATACCACAAAAGAATAACCAGGAAATATTGTGGTTTTTAATAAACCATGCTCCCGTGGAATCTTACTCTCACAATCTAACCTGATAGATGAGTTGGTTATTGGCTCAGGCATATGTGGTATATAAGAAGGTTTAATACTAATGTGTTCCTAAAAGTTTGAATTATATATTTGCATGCCTTTGAAGTAAAAGATAACCATTAACAAGAAACATTTTTTTCTTATTACCCAGGTGTTACGCTGATCGTTGATGTTAATCAGTGTTTGGAGGGAAAAAAACCAAGTGATATTTTGTCTATATTGAAGTCTTCTGCTTGTAATGCAAATGACATAATTCCTGAATGTGCTGACAGGTACTATCAAGCCCTGGAGAAGGCAAAAGAGCTCAAAACTGAAAGAGGTAAGTTTTTTTGTTACTTAGCACAAACTAAATATTTTCAATATGATGGTTTCTGTGATATTATATAGTTTCTTAATTTTAAGATAACTATTGCTTTCGAGTGAACATTTCTGAATTTTTTTTATCTATGGCAAAGGAAATTTTTTTAGATTGACCGACCTTCCTTCCCTCCTTCCTTCCTTCTTTCTTTGGTGAGGGATTCAGTGGCAATACATGGTGGTATCATAGAATTGAGATAATATGGTATTTGAGGAGGCTTTGCCTTATATATGTCATGCTTGTTGATCCATTCTTCCAGTGATATAAGCAAATTTTTACAGTAATATTTCTCTCACTTAGTCCTCTGTGAGACAAATGATATATGACTGTACAGTTTTAAATAGGAGTAAAGAGTGATTTTGAATATGTAGAATAAAGTACAATGAACTGGTCTGCCAGGGATCAGCTAGCAAATAGTTGTGCCTACTTGGTCCAATGACAGATCACGAAATGTCAGCTCTAGAAAGTATCTTTGAAATCATGCAGCTTAATACTCAGTCTTTAGATTTGGAAACTGATATTGAGATTTCCAACAAAAGGAGAAAATGACAGCCCCAAGGACAATTAATTTTAACCCATCATTCCTTTAGTAGTTTTTTATTAAGTACCTACTATGTCCTGGTATGAAGGTACAAGGTGTCGCTCAACTTCTAGACTGGTGCTTATTTGCATCACATTGTAAGTCATCTATATAACACTATATTCATCTTAAAGAGACTACTATGATAGTATATGGCCTTAGAGGTGGAGCTTCCAAAAAACTTCAGTTCAACTGGAAGTTTGTCTCGTAGTACCCCATGTGCTTACTTTTTTAAAAAGTCTAACATATTTGCAACTTGGAGATCATACCTTCCAACTCAGCAAATGTTCTGTTAATGAAATGACTTCTCTCACTTGGCATCCGGTCACCCTTGATCCCTTCTCCATTCCATTCCGATCTCTTCGTCAGGAATTAGTGTAATATCCCTGCCTCACTCTTCATTGGGAAAGAATTGCACAACTGTGTTAATGCAAGGGTTGAGTTCCTAGATGAGCCATCACAATTGCAAATCCATCCTGGCCCAAACTTAATTTATCTTCTGTCTCCTAAATTTGCCCACTCTTCTTCCAACGTGCCATGTTTTGGTAACTGGAGTCAAAATATCCCCAGGGATCCAATTTAGAAACCTAGGAGGCTCTTTAGATTCAATCTTGTAGAGAAAAAAAGAAAGCAGCTGGAATTTTTGTGTTGAACCTATAGATCAATTCAAGGAGCATTGCCATTTTAATAATAATATCTTCTGATCCATGTACATGGGTGTCTTTCCTTTTAATTAGGTCTTCTTAAAATTCTTTCAACACTGCTTATAGTTTTCAGTGTAAAAGGTTTGCATTTCTTTTAATTTATTCCTAAGTATTTTATCATTTTTATGCTATTATAAATATTTTTTCTTAATTACATTTTGGGATTGTTTATGGCTAGTGTATAATAATTGATTTTTTTATTGAAATATAATTCACATTCCATAAAATTCACCCTTTTAAGGTATGCTGTTCAGAGGTTGTTAGTATATTCTCATAGTTGTACATCTGATACCTCTAGTTATTTCCAGAGCATTTCCATCACACCAAAACAAAACCCTGTTCCTGTTAGCAGTCATTCCCTGCCACCTACCCGTCAGCCCCAGGCAACCACTAACCTGCTTTCTGTCTGTATGGTTTTGCCTATTCTGTTCTATTTCATCTAAATGAAATCATACAATATGTATCTTTTTGTGTTTGTCTTCTTTTGCTTAGCATGTTTTCAGAGTTCATGTAGCATGTGTTATTCCTTTTTCCTCGTTCCTTTTTGTGGCTGATAATATTGTATTGTGTGACTATGCCACATTTTGTTTATCTACTCATCAGCTGATGGAATTTGTATTCTCCTTCCTCCCCTGCTTTTGGCTACTCTGAATGATACTGCTATAAACATGTCCAACTTTTTGGATGGACATATCCTTTTGTACAATTAATTTTTGTATATTGATTTTGTATTCTATAACCTTACTTATCTCATTTATTCTAATAGTTTTAGTAAATTCCTTGTGCTACCACCTGTTTTTTTTTTTCTTTAATTATAGACAGGATCTCACTCTGTCACTCAGACTGGTGTACAGTGTCACAATCATAGATCACTGTAACCTTGAACTCCTGGGCTCAAGCGATCCTCCTGCCTCAGCCTCCCGAGTAGCTGGGACTACAGGCATGCGCCACCATGCCCGGCTAATTTTTCTTTTTTTTTTTTTTGTAGTGACAGGGTCTTGCTGTGTTGCCCAGGCTGGTCTCCAATTCCTGGTCTCAAGCAATACTCCCGCCTAAGCCTCCCAAAGCACTGGGATTACAGGCATGAGCCACCGTACCCGGCCTGCCACCTGTATTTTTAAGTAAAGTTTCGCTGAAATCCAGCCACACTCATTAATTTATATATGTTCTCTGGCTGCGTTTATTCTACAGTAGTAGAGTTGAGTAGTTATTTCAGAGACCTGTAGCCCACAGAGCTGAAAATATTTATTCTTTGGCCCTTTAAAGAAGAAATTTGCTGACCCCTGTTCTAGAAAGAAGAGCTTTCTGGGCAATTGATGACTTTCTCCCCCAGATAGAGCTATGAACATTGTTTTGTGGAGTGCACAGGATGATTTATTCTTCTCTCTCTCACCTCTGGTTCTAGGATATCTATGCTTTCCCCAACTGAAGTGTCCCCTGCTAGGTGAATTACTCAGCCTTTTAACTCCATTTAGCCGTATATATAGGTATAATTTTGTCTGGAAGGCATCTAGAAAGTATGCCTTTTAGAATGTTCACTACCTCTTAACTAACTGGAATCTTCCTCTTTTGTGTTTTCCTTAAAGGCCTGTGATTAGTCTTTTTCCTGAAATTAACAAACCAATTACATTTCTTAGAAAAAATATTTAGATTCTGTGCTGGAAAGCAGCCCTGCTCAGCCTCTGATCTTACTATATATTCAAGCTAGATATGAAAGTGATAGGAATTGTCCTTTCCTGTTACCCAGTCACATTGCAACCCAAGTACAGCCTCCTGACACCAATGTGCTTGTCTTTTCACCAGGCTTCTTACTTCTCAGGTCAAGTGATGGGAGGAACATATTCACCAGTGTTGCTTGCCTTCGTTCCTTGCCATTGACAGAGTTGACTTAAGAAGAGATTATTCTTCTGAAAGCATTTATGAATCTGACAGCTATTGGTGATTGAAAATATAATAATTACTCGCGAACATCCGAACTTGATGTTCAATTTACATTGCATGTTCTAGTAAACCAGTGTTTCTAAACAGGTGAACACCTTGTCTGCCCATTTGAAAAGAGATAAGTCTCTCTGCCTGGGCATTCACAAATAGAACATTTAAAGCCAAAAGGAATCAATGTGTATTAAAGGGCCTTAATGTTACCTCTTTTTAGTTATTTGAATTCATTTCAATATTCTATGAAGACATTTACTTGACCTTTGATTTACCTATAAAGACAGTAAGTCTAATACTCACTTGGTAACAGCTGACTTGGCTTAGTCTACATTAGAACTTTAAACATTTTTTTGTTTTTAGCTATCTGGTCTGGGACAGGAATCATGACCATTAACAAAATAAAAAGATTTCTAAATATGAAGTGTAGCTCATGGATTCGTGAGAAGGAGATGTACTTCTTGGCCAATTTAAGCCATGCCAGACACAGGTTTTTCTAATACTCCCCCAACACACGCACACAAATCCTGTCAATATTTGTTTTTCCTATTTTGTGCGGTTGCATAGAGTAAGATGAGTCAGAGGGACCGGGAATTTTCTTTTTCCCTAGTTTAGTTGACCTTTGTGTTGTACATATGACATTTTGTACTTTGGATAAAGTCGTCTCCAAAGGTGAGTCACTTCTTCTTTGGTTTAATGCAGATCATTGGTCCTTCTTAAATATGAGCCACAATCCTTGTGGGTCGCTCCTTACTGGAGAAACTGCTGGAAGATTTTGTAAGCAAATGGGATTTTGCTCATTGGTCTCCTTTGTCTACATGGATGTACACCACATGTAGACAACACATGTAGGCAACACTACATGTAGACAAATGAGACCATGTGTTCAATGGCAGATGTCTACATATATTCTTTGTTGCTTTTCCTTTTCTTTGGCTGTTTTTTTACTCTTACCATCTTCATGAAAGATTTAAGATTCAGAACTAGCGTTAGACATTTGTCTTTCTTCCTTTTCTTTGCCTTAGCAGAGATCTGCCATTGAATACATTGAATTTGTTCCATGTTAGCAGATCATTTCTAATGCTTTTAACTTAGGTTATCTAAATAGTTGGTAAAAAACATATTTATTATATTATTTTACATATTGAAGAAACTGCACTAATGTTTAAGGATTCACTGCTTCTCTGTAGAGTTTAACAAACTTTTTTCTTTAGTGTCTAGTGAAGGTTCATGGCTCAAACTCACCCTGCAGGAGAAATATGACTACTATTACAATGTTGATTCAAAAGAGGGTTCCTGGGTCCTGCCTGAATCGTACTTCTGTAAGGAATCATGGCTCACGGGAAAAGAAATTGAGGTAGGAAATTGGTGTTGAATGGAAAATAGTATTGTATAAAGATATGTGGGATTGGTTTTCTGTTTTTTGAATCATTGAAATTATGAACTAATTGACTTATTTGAAGGCTGGATATGGAACAAAGTCTTCTTGAACTGCAGTGAAATGTGACTGCATTGTTTCTAACCCTTAGAATTTTCCCATATTGTCATAACAAAACCAAATAGAGCAGGGAGAAGAAAGCTTTTGCAGTTTATTTGGGATGATGATTATCCTAAGAAATCAAGCTTCAGGATTTCCTTGACACAGTTTAAGTTCAATTAGTGACAAGTTCTTGGTTGTCAGTATTCAAAATATATTATCCCCGCCCCCCCCCAGCCTGCAACTTAACCTTTCAAACCAAAATGTCATTTTTTCCTACAAAATGCTATAGATGGCATCTCTGCCACAGCTGATCACAGCCATCTCCAGGATGGCTTCAGGAGCAAAGGACAGAGTTGGGCAAAGAACAAGATGGGTAAACAAGTGTTTGCTTCTTCTAAGATAATATTCTTAGCATAGTTTCATTACTTTACATCATTTCTGGAACTCTGGATGAACCCATGTCCAAATATAAGTGCCAACAGCACAACTGAGTGTATTTCATATTTGGCTTTTGATTAACTGACATAAAAATTAGCCATATGTCCAATATATGTAACCCTAACAATATCTGTACCCCCATAATATAATGAAATAAAAGAAAAAAAAATCTAAAAAAAAAAAATTAGCCATATGTCCATGTATTGTATTAACCAAGAGTTAAACATACTACAGTAAATCAGAATTTTTATTTAACCGATAAAGATGCCTTTTAACTTATCCTTGACACATATTTGAAAGGTTTCTTTTACCACATTTTACTTATCAAGAGCAATTTATCAGCTGGGCGCGGTGGCTCACGCCTGTAATCCTAGCACTCTAGAGGCCAAGGCGGGAGGATCGCTTGAGCTCAGGAGTTTAAGACCAGCCTGAGCAAGAGCGAGACCCTGTCTCTACAAAAAATAGAAAAATTAGCTTGACATGGCAGCGCGAGCCTGTAATCCCAGCATTTTGGGAGGCTGAGGTGGGAGGATCACTTGAGCCCGGGAGTTTGGAGTTGTAGTGAGTTATGATGATACCACTGCACTCTAACCAGGGCAACAGAGCCAGACTCTGTCTTAAAAAAATATATATATATTGATCCCTCCTCCCATTTCTTTTTAACCGAACTATGTAAACAGTCCCTATCTGAGCTGCTTGTTAGGAGCAAAGAAACAGTGTGTTAGTTAACATATACAGAATAGTTATTGGCTGTTGGAACATGTAATATGTTAAATATAGGAAGAAGAAACCCATTTAGAAGAGTCTACATTAGAATCTGTTGCTCAAATGCTTTTTCTCATTATATACAAGACTGACTTAAGTCTTAGGGCACCTACTAATTTCCTCCCATGTGCCTTGTCCATTTTAGTCCTAATTCCTTCCCAAATATTCCGTTTTAATATGTATAGGATCCAAGCGCTATGTATTAAAAAAAATAAATAAATAACAAGAGAAAAGCTATAAGAAAACGTAAGGCTTTGGCTCTTTCCAGTTTCAGTTCTAGGTCACTTAATTTCATCCATTTTTTAATTCTCCCTCCCTACATAGAGAAATGAGAGGAGCATTTTGCCAATAGCTGGACCTCTCTGATCATGGCTTTATCAGATCTGAGTATTTATGTTCTTACACAGAAATAAGGAACTAGGTGCTTGGTATAGATTTTCTGAAACAAAAGGAGACTTAGCTATAAGCAGGTAGTGAGGCCATTGTGGCCTTCTGTGCGAGGTAGTTCCTTGCTTTGTCTGAGGTTGGTGGAAAGCTGTGAAGAAATGGCGGAGTAAAGTCAGAGGAATGTGAAACTTCTGAAATAAGTTAGGGTCAAAAGTAATCTTTCTAACTACCTAAAGAATGTCTAGCACTGCAAATAAGGTCTTCTGAAATCAGAAACATAACCCAGTACCCCATGCTTGTACAGAGTTTCACTTTCTAATGCACTTTCACATCATCTTGATCCCTAAATCATTCTCCGAGTGGAAGTAGAGCAAATATTCTCATCTTACATTGTTATAGATGGGGAAACTGAGGCACAAAGGGGGTAAAGCAACTGTACTAATTCTGTAGTTTGTACAGATTTCATCAGTGAACAGAGGTTTGTTCCCAGTGCTCCAATTTCTAGTTTTGTATCTTTTCCCCTTTTCACATTGTTTTTGACATGGCCACAAGTACCTCTGAGTGACCATTGCTCTGGAATTAATAACACAAGTTGGAGGCTTAAGAAATAGATTTATTCTAACACAGATACACCGTTCCTTTAAAAAGTGAGTACTGCTTCCCAAGGGGGAAATACTCTTGAAGGAATGCTCACCAAGATTGCTTTGGACTTAAGATCAAAAGTTGGACCCAAAAGATAAGAAAATTGCTGGTGGATCCAGGCATTTTAGTATGTTTATAGAAAAAATGCTGACGATAATTGAGTTCTGTTTTGGAAAAAAATAGAACACACAAGTACACATCTTATAGACTCACTAAAAGGCAACAACATCAAAGATACCACTCTGTTGCAGTATTGTGGACAGAATCACCAATACAGTATTTACTAAAACTTAGAGAAAAAATGTGGCCTGAGTTTGACAGTGCTACCAAAAATTCTTGACCACAAGAAGATAGTGAAGAACGTTGTTCATTAACTAATTTGAAACATTCAAAGTTCTTATAATTTTTAAGGAAATGACATTGTAGCAATGAATTGTTAGTGCTAATTTTTTAAAACCTGAAATTATGGACCTACTAAAAAATCATATGCCATGATTGAAAAGATGTATCAAACTTTAAAGAAGCAGCATCAGCATTGGGCCAGGTGTGGTGGCTCATGCCTGTAATCTTAGCACTCTGGGAGGCCGAGGTGGGCGGAGTGCAGGAGTTCGAGACCAGCCTGAGCAAGAGTGAGACCCTGTCTCTACTAAAAAAAAATAGAAAAAATTAGCTGAGCAACTAAAAATATATTTAAAAAATTAGCCGGGCATGGTGGCGCATGCCTGTAGTCCCAGCTAATTGGGAGGCTGAGGCAGGAGGATGCCTTGATCCCAGGAGTTTGAGGTTGCTGTGAGCTAGGCTGATGCCACAGCACTCTAGCTCTAGCCTGGGCAACAGAGCAAGACTCTGTCTCCAAAAAAACAAAGAAGCAGCATCCAAGAGTTAAAATTTAGAATAAAAAATTATTCATGTGGCATCCAAAGATGCTTCAGGTATAACTTTTTGTTATATTGAGCAGTCTGTTAAGATAATTAAACAGTAGAGAGTCTAACACTGTAAAAAAAAATTGCATTTCTTCTAAACAACCTGAAGTTACTGATTTTATTCAATGAATGCACACATATGTGCCTTCTCTTATAGATGATTATACATCTTTTATATGATTTCATTTTTACTGTTTAACCAACTGTTGATCCCAATCACACTGGGTAAGAGTCATCAGCTGAAGTGAGTCCAGTCTTTGCTAGCATCTCTCAATGACCGAAAAAGGAAACCCAGTTCATAACCCACATAAAACCTTCTTATAACCCCTTTCTCCCTTTGTTCTCATTCCTCTAGATTTCCTGTCTGCCCTTGATCGCACTTGTCTTTCCTCTCCCACCGCCCTTCCTTCTGCCCAAGCATTTTGTTCTGCCCCAGAGCATCATTGTGAGTTCTCCCAAGCTCGTTGTGGGGGTTCTGCCTGCTCTGGCCTGAGGGAAAAAGAGGGGAAGGGGGAAGCCTGAGGACCTCATAGGCACTGCTGCCTTTTCCCCAGCAGCCCAAGGCAGTGAGGAGGTGATACGTGTTTTTATGGTAATCATCCTTATCCCTTTTATGTTGTGGAGCTCGAGCCTCACGCCTGGTCCTCGCCAGCATCATCCATACCTCTCCACCTCCAAATCCGGAGACTGTTCAGCCGTGTTCGCATACCAGCTCAGCACCGAGCTCAGAGGATTCCAAAATCATGTCGCTAGAAAGAAGCTAAGCCAGTTCATCCCTTGTCTCTGGTTAAAATCTGTTTTTAAACCAAGCCAAAAAGAGATATCTGTATCATTTTCTAAAAGATAAAGTATCCAGAGGTTATTTTATGTGCTCCTTTCACCTGATGCGTGACGTGTAATCATAAGAAATATCTCTTGCCAGGATGTTATTGAGGAAGTCACGCTAGGTTACATGCGTGAGAAGATGTGGTCTGCTTCAGAAGATTTGCTGCTTCGCTTTCGAAGCACAAGCTCAGGAAACGTCCTTATGGAAGAGTTTGAAGCTAGGAAATCATTTTTCTATGGACAAGAAAACAATGTGGTGAAAATACAGGTATGTGAATCACCTACCACTGCTTACAGAAAACTGTCATATCCCCTGAAAATGTTTTGTTTCATGATAAGACACTCAACTACCAGCATTCTCATAAATCTGACCGCAGAGTTTTTACTTGATCAGTGCCCTGTACTCTGTTTCACTAAGGCTTTAAGATGGGCAGTGTCTTGATGAGGAATGACTTTTAACCTGCGGTCTTCTGGAGAGCGTTCAGGAGCACTGTGTACTTGTACCGATCCACCTGCCGCCAACCTAGTTGGAGCCAAGGACACCTCAGAATCGAAGCTTCATTTATTTAAGAAGCTGGATCTCCGTGTGTTACTTCCTACTGACTCAGAGGCTTTGTGATTTGGTTTTTTAGTTGTTAGTGGTTGTTGAGTGGCATATGAGTTTCTGTGCTCTTCTAGCCTGAAGAACTAATGAAATAAAACACATTTAGCATCTCCAAGAGTATCTTCTCCCTTCCATAATCTTTCTTTCTTCATTTAGGCCTGTAGGAGAAATCCTCATTCCCAAACTTTTTATTTTAAGTTATTCTTAAGCCTGTATGACTTGTCTGAACTTTCTGATTGGTAGGAGAAGAACTTGCCAGATTTAGATGTTGATTCTCTCTATCCCCCTAGCACCCTCTACCAACCACCACACTGGCTTCCAGAAGCCTGCATGTTTGTCTTTTTGTGATGTGTCCAAAGTGATACTTTTATTGACTGGCAGAGTTTGATGCGGTTTCACTTTGGCTAATAACTCTGACATTTCCTAAATGGAAAGATTTCCTGTTCAACAGCTTCTCTTTTGTGGTCACTAATGAACTCATCTGCTTTCCCCACCTATCTGTAATGTCCAGGGAAGAAAATGAGTTTTACAAATATTTGTCATCTTGTGTCTTGCATGTGATAGATGCTCAAATGTTTGAATTTGCTCAGAGATTCAGATACTAGCAAGGCAGAAATGATAAATTTTTTAAAAGAAATTTCTACTACAAACCTGACACTCAAAGGATAATTTTCTAGGTGAGCCAATGAGTTTTCCAGTTTATTCCTTTAAACAAATGGTAGACAAAACACAGGAAGTGAACAAAAGCCTAAAAATAGAATCATCTGCACTGACGTTACAGCTCTAATTTTGCACCAAATTCAAAGCGTCAGCCAATGGGATGCAATTTGGACCAAGCCCAACACTCCAATCTCGAGGCACAGAGCAGTGTTGCAGTTGGAAGACATACTGAAGAGCCCTCCAGTGTAGAGTCCTTCTGATACTAGAATCTGGGGCTGACGTATGAGAGGGTTGGGGGAAGGACAGGAATAATCATTTGGAGCCTTTTTCTTCCACATCAGCAAAGGCAGCAGGATTGAAGAAGAAGCCATCAAACTATGAAATTATCCCACCATGCTTTTTTTCCCCCACTCTTCTGACAGTTTTCTAACAAGCAGGGCATGAGATCTACAAGTAAGTCTACTTCACAGATGTGGACCAGAAGTGAATACACAATGCACAGAAACCTGCTGACCCATAAAACCAAAAGACTGTGAACTGAAGGATATCATGCCAGTCTCACTTCTCAACAAAGTGGCTAGTTTACCCTGAATTACGGGAATGTTCTGATGTCTGAGATGTTCCCCTACATGGAACAGCTCAAGATTCCTAACTGGCTGAGTTGGTCCCAGACATAGTAGTCTTGACAAATTTGTAGAGAAATAAAGAGACAAAGCTCCTAGGCCAAGGCCAGCCATACATAACCCAGCTACACCACCTTTCTCACCCTCAGTCACCTGCATAGGGACTGAATAGTGTTACAGAGAATGTGTGTAATCAACATTCAACCCTCTGTCTCAAGTGCTTATGTAATTAATCAGAAAGTGCCCAGGTCAACATGGAAGTCAGTCAAGGAGAATCTACATAGTCATATTATTTTTGAGCAGTTAGAAGGCACTGATAAAATTGCCTGAGTGAGTTGGAAAAAATCTGAAACAAATAAACAATTGTGTATCAACAACAGAAAGAGGAATGTAACTTGTAAAATATAAATGGAGTAAACATCTAGGCATATACTCTTCCAGAAGACAGAAGAAAACTTTATACTGAAACTGCTTTATACTTGTGAGGAATTTAATAAGATGTAGACCTGTAGAAACAAGAGAATAAAACGAAAAGACAGCTGACAACTAAGGAGAGGAAGAGCAATAATGATATCACAGATCGTAAATGAATTTATGACTGCAGAATGTAAAACAGACTCTGGAAATAATTAAAACAGACATGGAGAGCTTGAGAAAGATCACAAGAGCTGAGAGAAAGAAGAGATGATTAAAAACACACTTTCTCATCTGAAAGTTATAATGCCCATTTCAGTGTAGGGCTGTGAGGATTGAATGGGATAATTTCATAACAGGCTATTCCCGGTATGTGGCTCTTACATGCTCAGTAACAGTTAAAAATCTCAGGGTAAATACTGGTAGTGAGCTTTTAATCCTTGATACATTAAAAGATTAATACAGAAAAGACAAGTGAGGGTCATTTCACCAATGCAAAAATCATTCACTATTAGAAAATCTGTTAATATGACAGGTTACTAATTCATAATGTTTGTGAATCTGAGTTAATAGAGATTAATGGTGTTTCTGGAGTTTAGATAATTCCAGAAGAGCAGAAAGAGAACTTGAGTTAATTCCAATATCTTGTTTTGCCTTTCAGTAGGGACTAAGGAATGCATAATAAACATTTACACAGTTGCACTTCTGTGCTTTAAAACAGTGTTACCCACTAAAATATATGATCCATTAAGATCCATCACAAAAAGTATGTTACTGGTCATATTGCCATGGAATCCCAGTGACCTGCAATTAGAGTTCACTCCCCCTAGTCTCTGTTGTGCTGTTGGGCCACTTTTTGTGAACAATTGTTGATGACCTCACAGAGCAATTTCTCTCATCCTCTCAGAAATGCCACACTGTGACAAATGTCTTGGTAGCATTTTCTAAAGGGATGGTCAGTTAAAATCTTTTTTGGTTATATATCTTTATTACTTAAAGTGTGGGCCTCGTACTCAACCCTGTCATTGCCTAGAAGCTTGTTAGAAGTACAAAAATCTGAATACCTCCCCTAGACCTACTGAATCTTAATCTGCCTCTGACAAAATCCTCAGATGATTTTATATTCATGTTAAAGTTTGAGAAGCACTGTTAAGATTACTCCAGTTTTAAACTTCTGAATAGTTTGTCTTCCTGAGCAATTCTTTATCACCATAAGCGCTTAAAGGAGGAAAACTTTCTTATCTCAATAGCTAGTGTAAAAGCATTTGATAAAATTCTGTCTAGACCAATTCCTGATTTTTTTAACAGTTGCATTGAAGTTTTAGTTTTTTTGAGGAGATTGGCATCTTTATAATAAAGAACTTTATAGTTCTGACATTAATATCTCTTCATTTCCAAAGTATAGTATTATAATTTTATTCCTTTGTATTGCTATTTTTAAGGGAAATTATATTTATTGGTTGTATATATATCTTGTTTCAGAAATGAAAAAATGCTTAACTTAAAATTGAGGAAATAGTGTTTACTCTGCTCTAGGTACTATATGCTAAGCACTTAGAGGTAAGAAGCCTAGGTCACACATGCTCTTGGCCTATGACTATGTTTGTTTGCTTATTAAATTAGAAGTATTCTCAATTGCACACAGCCTGCGCCTTCTGGCTCTTCCACTTTTACCTCGAGAAAGTCTCTCTGTCACAGCTTATATTAGTCTACTGGGGCTATCATAACAAAATACTACAGTCTTAAGAAAAATTTACTTCTCACCATTCTGGAGGCTGGAAGTCCAAGATCAAGGTTTTGGTAGGTGTGGTTCTCATGGCCTTTTCTCTGTGCACATGTACCCCTGATGCGTCTTCCTGTTTTGTTTATAATTAACTTTATTATTTATTTGTATATATTTATGGGGTACAAGTGCAACTTTGCTATGTTAATATATTGCATTGAGGTGCTCTCAGGACCTTTCAGTGCATCAATCACTGGAGCAATGAACATTGTACCCACCAAGCAACCTCCCCTCATCCACTCTGCCTACCCCTCTGAGCCTCCATTGTTCATCATTCCATGCTCTGCTTCCATGTGTACACATTATTTAGTTCCCACTTACAAGTGAGAACATGTGGTATTTGTCTTTCTGTGTCTGAGTTGTTTCACTTAAGATAATGGTTCCACACATGTTGCTGCAAAGGACATGATTTAATTCTTTTTTATGGCTGAGTGTCATTCCATTGTGTATATATACCACATATTCTTTATCCAGTCTTCCGTTGATGGACCCTTAGGTTGATTCTATATCTTTGCTATTGTGAATAGAGCTGTGAAAAAAAAGGAGTGCAAATATCTTTTTGATATGATTTCTTTTCTTTAGGTAGATAACCTTATAGTGAGATTGCTGGATTGTATGATAGTTTGATTAGTTCTTTGAGAAATCTCCATCCTGTTTTCCATAGAGGTTATACTAATTTACATTCCCACTAACAGTGCATAAGCATTCCCTTTTCTTTGCATCCTCATCAATATCTGTTATTTTTTGTCTTTTTAATAAACGCCATCCTGATTGGTGTAAGATGATATCTCATTGTGATTTTAATTTGCATTTCTCTGATTAGTGATGTTGAACATTTTTTCCTATGCTTTTTGGCCATTTGTCTTTTGAAAAATGTCTATTAATGTTCTTAGCCCACTTTTTAATGGGATTATTTGGGGTTTTTATTGTGTTGTTTGAGTTCCTTATAAATTCTGAATATTAGTCCACTATCAGATTAGTAGTTTATAAATATTTTCTCACATTCCACAAATTGTTCTCTCTGTTGATTATTTCTTTTGTTGTGCAGAAGCCTTTTAGTTTAAAGTCTCAATTGTCTATTTTTGTTTTTCTGTGCTTTTGAGGTCTTAGTCATGAATTCTTTACCTAGACCCATGTCCAGAAGAGTTTTCCCTAGGTTTTCTTCATGTATTTTTATAGTTTCAGTTCTAAACTCGAGTTTTTGATCCATCTTGAGTTGATGTTTGTATATAGTAAGAGCGGTCCAATTTCATTCTTCTGTATACGGCAGTCCAATTTTCCCAGCACCATTTATTGAAAAGGATGTCCTTTCCCCAGTGTATGTTCTTGTCCACTGTGTCAAAGATCAGTTGACTATAAGTATGTGCTTTATTTCTGCCTTCTCTGTTCTGTTCCAACCAATGATCTACATCTCTACTTTTATGCCAGTAACATGCTGTTTTGGTTAGTATAGACTTGTATTAATAGTATAATTTGAAGTCAGGTAATGTGATGCCTCCAGCTTTGTTATTTTTGCTTAGAATTGCTTTGGCTTTTCAGGCTCTTTTTTGGTTCCATATGAACTTCTGAATTGTTTTTTCTAATTCTGTGAAAAATGACATTGGTATTTTGATAGGGATTGCATTGAATCTGTAGGTTGCTTTGGGTGGTATGGTCATTTTAACGATATTCTCCCAGTTTATGAACGTGGGATGTTTTTCCAATTATGTCATCCACAATTTCAGGTGGATTTTATACTGGGGATGCAAGGATGATTCAATATATGCAAATCAATAAATGTTATACATCACATAAACAGAATTAAGGACAAGAACTTTATGATCATCTCAATAGATGCAGGAAAAAAATTGATAAAATTCATGATAAAAACCCTCAGCAATCTAGGCATAGAAAAAACATATCTCAAAATAATAAAGGCCATATACAACAAACCCATGGCCAACATCATGCTTAACAGGGAAAAGTTGAAAGCATTCCCTCTAAGAACTGGAGTAAGACAAGGATACTCACTTTCCCCACTCCTATTCAACATAGTACTGGAAGTCCTTGCCAGAACAGTCAGGCAAGAGAAAAAAATAAAAGACATCCATATTGGAAAGGAAGAGGTCAAATTATCCCTGTGTGCTGATGATATGATCTTATACCTAGAGAATCCTGAAGATCCCTCCAAAAAACTCTTACATTTGATAAATGAATTCAGTAAAGTTTCAGAATACAAAATTAATATACAGAAATGAATAGTGTTTCTATATACCAATATTGTTCTAGCTAAGAACCAAATCAAGAAGGCAACTCCATTTGTAATAGCTATGAAAATGTATAAAATATCTAGTCATATACTTAACCAAGAAGGTAAAAGATCTCTATAAAGAAACCTTTATATTTCTTGTTTATTCCTATGTATTTAATTTTTTTTTTGCTATTGTGAATAACACCTTTATTCTGTTATTTGGGGCATATAGAACATTTATCAATTTTATATTCATTTTTTATAATTGGATGAACTCTCAGTTCTAATAATTTTTCAATTGATCCTCTTGAGTTGTACCTGCTTTTTACAGTTCTGATTTTTTTTTAAATCTTAGATTACGTCAAAAAATAAATTCATATGGCCTTAATCTAGAAAACTAGGGGACTAGTTTTTGGCGACTTAAAAATTACTTGAGCCTGGCTTCTACTTCTGGGGAAATGGAGGTATATGTACTTATCTCTATTCTTCCATCTAAGTACAACTAAAACCCCCTAATATTACATATAAACAAACATAGGACTCCGAAAGGTAGAGAGAAAGGCAGACTGACTAGGTAATCTTGACCCAAGGAACAACATGGTGGTGAGTTCTTGGGTTTTCTTTTTGCCTCATATATTACAGACTTGAAGCTGAAGACACTGGCAACCCAGAAATGCCAATGCATGCAGGCCAGGAAATCTCCAACAAAAGCCTGCTCTCTGTAGCCAAAAGGCCAAAAAGGGAACAGTCTAGCGAGACAGAATAACATCTCATAGTAACTGCTCTACTGTAGTCAAACACCACATAAAAACTATGACCTCCCGTGGCAGCAAAGCCTGAGTCAGGGAGCCTGGACATCCACCCTTTTGAACTGTCACAAGGCACCCAGATACCTGTAGAATATGGACCCTCGTTCCCAATGAGCAATAGTGTGGCAACCCTTCCTGTCCTTGCTAGGGTGGTGGTAAAGGAGCCATGGTGGAGAGGCAGGACTTTTACACCACCCAGTGCTAATGACGTGTCTCCCCTCACTTGGTCAATGGAGGTATCAGAGTGGTACCAAAAGAGGGTAGCTGGAGTTCTCACCCCCACCCAGCAGTAATGAGGAGGCCCTCCTCACTGTAGTGTCAATAGAGGCTGAGGGGAGAACCTAGACTCCTACTCTCACCGGCCAGTAATGAGGCAGCACCCCCGCTTCCCTTGCCAAAACAGTGTCAAGGAAAGTCACCTAAAACAGTAGGATCAAATAAGATCCAGCATCCCACAATATCCAAATTGTCCAAGTTTCAATCACACAGATTATTTGGATATTGCAATCACAGCAATCACTTATGCCAGGAACCAAGAAAATCATAACTTCAATTAAAAAAAACAATCATTAGATTCCAACACAGAGATGACAGAGATGTTAGAATTATCTATGAAAGATCTTTAAAGCATCCATCATAAAAATGTTACAATAAGCAATTTCTAACACATTTGAAACAAATGTTTGAAACAAACACATTTCAAACTATTTTGAAAAAATAGAAAGTCTCAGAAAAAAAAATAGAAGATGTAAAAATAAAAAAACAAGATAATTTTAGAACTGAAAAATACAGTAACAGATGTGAAAAGCCCAAAGGATAGTCTCCACAGCAGAATGGAAGGAACAGAGGAATGAATCAGTGAACTAGAGGGTAGAACAATAGAAATTCCCAGATCTGAACATCAGAAAACAGACCGAAAAATAATGAGCAGAGCCTCAGGCGTCTGTGGGACTATAACAAAAGATTTGACTTTGTGTCATCAGAATCCCAGAGCAGAGGGAAAAGGGCAACACTAACAAAGTACTTGAAGAAATAAAATCTGAGAAGTTCCAAAGTGTGGCCACAGACACAAAAACACGGATTCCATGAGTTGAGTAAATGCAAACCCCAGACAGGATAAACTGAAAGAAATTCACAAAAGAGACACATCATAGTCAAACTTCTGAAAACAAAAGACAAGAAATCTTGAAAGCTTTAAGATAGAAACAACTTACCTGTGGGAGGAAGACAATTCCAATGAGAGAGGAATTTTCATAAGAACCGACAGAAGCCAAAAGGATGTGGCACAACATTTTTCAAGGCTGAAAAGAAAAAGAACGGTCAACACAGAATTCTATATCCAGCAAAAATACACTTTATGAGTGAAGGGGAAACTAAGAGTACTTGTCACCAGCAAACCTGCCCTCAAAGAACGGCTGAGGAAAGTTCTCTAAACAGAAAGGAAATGATAAAAGAAGGAATTTTGAAACATCAGAAAGAAAGAAAGAACAACTGGAAGGGTAAAAAGTATGAGTGAAAATATTACATTTTCCTTCTGAGTTTTTAAAGTTGGTTGACAGTTGAAGTAAAAATTATAACATGGATGTGGTTCTGAATGTATGTAGAGGAAATATTTCAGACAATGTATTATAAATGGGGGAGGGTAAAGGTATGTGAAGAGGGAGGTAAGGTTTCTACACTTGAGATCAAAATATGAATAAAAATGAAGCAGCAGTTTTCTGTCATCAACCTTTAAAGTTTTTACCAGTTCTTTGAGACTGTTGGGGAAGTAGTCTCTACCATAACTCTTTGAAGGGGAATTTTGACAGTACCTATTACTTTTTAATATCCAGTATTGACACAGTAATCCTCTTTCTAGTACTCTATCTTAATGGAAACATTCACACAAAATACGTAATAGTGCATATAAGAATGTTTGCTGCAAAGATGAATCTCCAGATGAATTATTACATCATGGTAAATCTATGCTATAGAATACTGTGTGGTCATTAAAAAATAGGGGATATGCTTTTATTAGTATGTGAAATAATATCAATGCCATATATAATTTAGAGAAGAACACAAACCTTGACATAATAATAGATCCCATTTTGTCAAAATTAAAGGGTGCATAAACACATATATACAGACAGATCTTTATATAAGTTTGTATTTTTGTGTACAAATATGGAGTATGTATGTTTACAAGTGTTGTGCATATTTCAAAGGGTACATAATAAAAAGTTAATAGTTCCCTTTGTCCCTTTGTAGAGGAGCTAAATGGAAGTAGGGATAGGTATACAAGTATGTATATTCCGTTTCTCTGTGTTCACCGTGTATTCTTTTGTTTTTGTTCTTGTTTTGAGGTGGGGGTTATTTTTTATTTTTAGAGATGGTCTTGCTCTGTCACCCAGGCTGTGGCGCAGTCATAGCTCAGTGCAGCCTCAAACTTTTGGGCTCAAACAATCCTCCCACCTCAGCCTCCCAGGCAGCTAGTAGTACAGGCATACACCACTATGCCTGCCTAACTTATTTTTTATAGAGATGGGGGTCTCACTATGTTGCCCAGGTTGGTCTTGAACTCCTAGCCTCAAGCAGTCCTCCCCCACAGCCTCTCAAAGTGCTGGGATTACAGGTGTGAGCCACCACACCCAGCCCATTATGTATTCTAATAGATCTTCTAGGCATTGAGGTACAGATTGTTTCCATGGAAATATGTATTTTGTGGTTTTCTTTTCTTTTTTGTTTTTTTTTAATGTGTGGTATCATAAAATGTGTGGTAAGCTACGATTTCCTTTTTATCTTAGCAATATACTTTGGAGATTTTTTCCTATTCCCCAAGATACAGAATGTTTCCATAGTCCGTACCTGTGATCCTATCTCATTCTTCACAACTACTATGCAACATCCCTCCGTATGAGTGTGACCACAGTGTGTCTTGCTGTTCCCCCTATTTGTGAACATTCTGTTGGACGTACCTTTTTGGTATTACAATTATTGCTGCAACAAAAATTCTTATATATGTTTTTTCTACACAGGTGCTTGTATTTCCCTGGGCTAGATATATTGGAAACCAGAAATACTAGGTGAAAAACTGGATTCCTTCCTGAAAAGCTATACCCTTTTGCAGTTTTCTCAAGCCCCCACTCCATAGATGCTTTTGTGTCCACTGATTGACAAAAAGATGAGGCGATAATTTTCCCCAAAGTATTCTGACTGCTGCCCAAGGCTCCCTCAAGCTTTAGAGCCATCCTAAAGATGTTCTCCCATTTTTGTAGAAATTTATTCTGTGCTTTCCTCTTTCCATCCAGTTCCACTTGCCCTCTGTCTTCCAGGAACTCTCATAATTTTTATCTACGTGCCTTCTTGTTTTCTAGTACTGTTGTAGATTGCTTTAAAAGTATATTTGTATGATACCATTGGAGGAAGCTGGGTGAAGGGTACGTGGAATATGATTTTTGCTGCTTCCTGTGAGTCAATTCTTTCAAAATTTAGTTTTTTACAAAAAGCATATTTGTCATTTTTAGGGATTTGGATTAAGAGGGGGAGTCTAGAGCAAGTATTCAGTTAATCACTTTGATTTCATCCTGTTTTGTTTTGAACCATTACAAAGAAGTATATTATTTTTGAAATAATAAAATTCCATGTACCTTTTTTTTTAAAAAAAAATGAGACTAATATATATACACACACGTGAAAGGAAATTTACAAAAATAATTTGATTTTTTGCCCTTTTTAACAAGGAACTTTTATCTCATTTCTAATTTGAAAAACAGGATCAAGGAATTGGAGTGAGTTACAAAGATATGTTTCAGTAAAAAGATGCTCATAAATGAATTGGAATAAACTGATAAGTTATGAATTTAATCCTTCTAAAGATACCAGTTTGTCTCTAGTTGTTGTAAATGTTTCCTGTAAAAATTCTAATTATGATAACCATGTAAAGCATCATTAAATTTTTGATGAAGCATCATTAAACTTTATGTTGAATATGTGAAATAATAAGTAGTCAATTGCAGCACTCCTATTTTCAGGGATCCAAAGGATTCAGGGTCACAAGTTAGTGGAGCATCTTCCTTTCCAGTCTGGGCCACTTGTTGGAGTAAAGATACTTAGTCATTATTTTCAAGCATTTTACTTTGTTCCCAAATTAAACCCAGTTAATACTATTTGTGTGTTTGGGGGAAATTCCATTTTACCTTGTTGTCACCCAGGGCCTTGGTAAAGCTAAGCTTTCAAGCAGGAAACTGGGCTCCTACCTGGTAATTTATTACCCTCACTCTACTTCCCCAAGCTCGGGACAGGTCTCAGCCGTGAGCTGGTGTGCTCTCCCTCGGTTATGTGGCCACCCCCAGGTTGCGTGTCCAGATGAGATTGGATGGGGAGAGCCCCTGATGGTGTCCCAAGTCAGTGCCTCCTGAGAAGTGCTGTGCCCTTGTGCTTTCTAAATAAAGTGGGAGACTGTTGCTCATAAATAATTCTGCAACCCACTCTTTCCCTTAGACTTTTTGGAAAGGATATAAACAGCGGAAGGCGTATACGGACAGACGGCAGACATTCTTTGATAATGTTCATTCTATTGTGAAGGTAAATATCCTTTCTTGCCATATCAAGTGCTCGGCTTAAAGTTTTCCTAACATTTTGATTCTGGAAGACAGCTGTGGGGGAAAAGGGTACGTGTGGCCTGTAGACAACTTGGAAATCCAGATGAGAGTTGCCATAGTGGAGCTGGAGACAAAGTGGAATCCAATGGGATTAGTTTAAAGGACCTTTTACACTGAAGACAGAGAATGACGTGATCTAGATCCATTGTGCCTTAGCTCCTCAACAAGATAATGGCCTGTGCCCAGCACAGAGCATGTGCCAGTTCTCACAGAAAACTGTTGGTAGCAGTTGGTTCCTCATGAGACCTCTTTAGACATTCTCCTGTAAAAACGTAAAGGATTGGGTGTATTTAAAAGATGAGAGAGAAAACCCTAGCCTTAGTTTGATTCCCTAACTCATTACAACTCTCAGCAAAATGCCTTGCCCTCTTGGCTTTTATTTACTGAGGTTAAAGCAAAATGTACAAAGCTACATTACCTTCCCCGCCTCTCTCCTGTTAAGGCAGTGAGATTAAGGGTAACATGTAAAATGTTTTGAATGCCTTACGAGAAAGCAATGCAAGAAGTGGGAGATGAAGAGTAGGCTTTACATATTTATTATTTAGTGGGCTGCTAATTTTTATTTTTTATCAAATAAAATATTATTTCTAGGAAAACTACATGAAACTACATTGAGTTGTTTGGTGATTGCCTTGACTTCTCTACTTATTTTTAGATTCAGTCCTGGTTCCGAATGGCGGCAGCAAGAAAGAGCTACCTTTCACGGCTACAGTATTTCAAAGACCATGTAAGAGAAATGCTTGTGGGTTTTTATCTAAGTTGAGAATGAACTAAAGGAGTATTTTGTTTAACGTTAGCATTGAATGATTTCTATTAAGTGGTAGAAATAAACACTTAGGAAAGAATAGATCTTAGAACTTAATGTGATAATATTTGAAGGCTTGCTTTTTTAAATCAGAACTGATGGTGAGAATAAGACTTTACCAGTCAGGACTGGGTAGAAAACAGGAGAGAGGAACAATGTGGTCTAGTAACATCAAAGAGAAGACTCTAGAGAAATATTTTCCAGCATTGCATATACAGTTTTTCTAACAGCTAACTGATTTATTTAAATAGGAGCCAAACAGGAGGGATATTTTTTTCAGAATCTTTTAAAAGTAGTCATGGGAACATAGATTGGATTATTTGAATTTTGTGTTGAAGTTCTTTTCCCTTTTTAGATCTCTTAATGTAAACAGTCCCCCTACAGCCTTGTTTATGCTTTTTGCTAACTTATCATACCCATTCTTCAAAGAAAATGGAAAAACAAATATCGGCTATACCACATCTAAATATAGTCAGTTCTAAGTAGTGTCAGTTCTTAAATGTTCTAAATTCTAAAACAGTAGAGTAGATGGGAATCTGAGAAGTCATGACTTGTCTCAATCTTTTGCAGAGTAATGAAATTGTGAAAATACAGTCACTGTTGAGAGCAAACAAAGCAAGAGATGACTACAGAACATTGGGTAAGTGGGAGCGTTCTGAAACAAAGCATGAACTCGTCCTCCAGGCAAGCACGAGGTTTTTCCATCTTGTTCTAAGAACAGAAGGATGCACGTTACTTCCAGGAGATGTTGATCACCTCAGGCCTCTACCCCAGCCCAGTACTGAACAAGTACACAGAGAGCACGTGGTAATAGGAACTGGGCCTTCCTGTATGTAAATGGAAGGGAACAGCCAAGTGGGTTTAATTTCTGCTTCAAAAAAAATAGGGTTGGCATAAATGCTGATTTTTTTTTTAAATCTGAGCTAGAGTCAAGAATCGAATGCAAAAGAGTTAATCAGAAGATAAGCTTACATTTAAATTGTTTAATTTATTAGCTGGGCTGTGATTCTTTTCTGCCTCGTTTTAAAGATAAAACATGTTCACATAAGAATTTTTGAAAATACAATTAAAAAGGAAGAAACCAGAGCCACGTCTCCCCATAATGATAACGACAGACTTCTTCCTGTCAATTCATTCTGGACTTTCCATAGCAGCTATGGTTTTTAGCACATTAACTGCCCTGGGAGTTGTATTTAACTCACACTAGTTTTGAGCCCAGGGCCTTGTGAAGCATATGTAACTCACATGTCTCTTCACCTTGGGAGCTTCGAGAACTACTATTTTTCAAGTTGCACATAAACTCACACACAGAAAACAATAACAAATTTTTCATTAAATTAGAAAGGATCGTTTTGTTTTGGAAGTTTTTATTCTATTTTGGTAACAAAATCCCATGGACCCAAGGAAAAAAAATTTTTTTCTAGTGTGACAGCCAATGTGTTAAAATATTTTTTTCTTATAATACTTGTATATTGCATTTATAGAAAGTTTGAAAATAGCAAAATAAAATAAAAATCACCTAGATAGCAATTATATTTTAGACAATCTCCTTACAGTCCCAACTCTGCCTGTGTTTGTGTGTGCAGCATGTTTTTGTTTTTATTTTTTTTAAGAGACAGGGTCTCACTCTTGCCCAGGCTGAAGTGCAGTGGCATGACCATGTTCAAGGTCACAGCTCACTGTAACCTTGAACTCCTGGGCTCAAGTGATCTTCTCACCTCAGCCTCCCAAGTAGTTAGGACTACAGGTATGAGCCACCACACCCAGCTAATTTTTTTTAGAGATAGGGTCTCACTGTGTTGCCCAGGCTGGTCTTGAACTCCTGGCCTCAAGCAATCCTCTCGCCTTGGCCTCCCAAGTAGCCAGGACTACAGGCACACACCAGTATGCCTAGCTAATTTTTTTTTTTTTTTTAATTTTTTGTAGAGATGGTGTCTCACTGGGTTGACCAGGCTGGTCTCAATCTCCTGGCCTCAAGTGATCCTCCCGTCTCAGCCTCTCACAGTGCTGGGATTATAGGCATGAGCCACTGCGCCTGGCCTCTTACTTTGGCTTTTTCTATAAAATGATTCCTTATATATTACATTTTTATGTTCTAATTATCACAACATGCCCATGTCCCAAGAAGAGCCTGCTAATAAATGTATTACTTACAGTGCCTGGTGACCAGTTGAACTAGCACCGTTTATTGTCTAAAGTTTATCTGAATTAAGGGATGAAGCATAACGCTCAAGAAAGACACTCCCTGGTACTTGTGAAGCAAGAGGCTAGGGAAGCTTTGGAGTCCACGCTCTGCCCCCGGCCTGTGGCATCTACCGGATAATACCTTATCCCACTAGATTCCAGAATTTGTATGCAAACTGATGAAGAAAGAGTCAGTCTTTTCAATGCCACAACTTCTCTACTTTTGAATTAATGAGGTCTCTTAGTTGGTAGATATCAGTTAATTTTTTACAAGAAGGTGGAATATAGAGGGTTTGTTTTCTGAGCCCAGACATCAACACAGTTTTGCTATTGCCTGTGTACATGAATGATAATGTAAGAATAAATTTTCCAAATGAACACAGGCTAATTTTCATTGCATTAGCATAACATGGTTTTGTTGGGTAGTCATGGTGATATTTTTCCTTTGTTTATTTTTTTTTATTATAAAGACAAATTTCAATTTCAAAATCTAGGCAATTTCATGGCTTAAAAGGTAGATAGAAACTGTTAGTGAGTTAGATGTAACTATCTCTGGACTTTGGCAGAATTGAGTGGTTTTGTGGTAAATGAGATGTAATTTTCATTTCTTTCTCAGTTCATTACCTTCAGAAAACTAAGATTTGGGGTTTTTTTAATCTGAAACAAAAATCACTTTTCTTAGTTTGTCACCATCCATTTTCACCCTTTTTCTTTGGAATGGCACTGAATGCATTCAGGCTTGGAAGTTGCTGAAATATGATGCAGCCACTTGTAGGTACAGACTACAAAGTGGTGTGATTTCCTGAGATTGCAATACCTGTACCACAAAGTGCTTCTCAGATGAAGATGTCAAGAAGCCTAGTGTTGATAGAGACAGTGTTAAGTTGGAGCCTAAATTTAAATTTGATACTAAATTTGACCCTAAATTGTTAACTAGATACAACAATTAGTGAAGCTAAAATATTAATTTAGTTGTTTTGAAGAGGCCTATTAGTCCTGCAGAGATACACTATCCTCAGGGGAGGAGGCGGCAGACAAAAACTCTGGCCACAGGTGCGACAGCTTGTGTCCTCACAGGTTAGCTGCGTAAATGAGCTCTGGTGCCTCACTCAGGTTTTCCTGAGATAATCGTGTCATTAGCAGCATGGAAGGAAAATAAATTGTCATGTGTTTCAGTGATACAGAAATTCAAAGTCCCATGATGCAAGGCAACTTCTCCATTAAAGACCACCGCAAGTGGTAAAATAGTAATACAGATAAGTGTAGATTAGGGTGTTCGTGCTGGGTTCGTGCCATGCATCGTTTGTGTTGTTGGTTTAGCTCTTCTTATTTCTAGAGTTTCAAAACAGCACAGAAGCAAGCTGAAAGCACAAGGACGACTGGCAAAGGCCCTCGATGTAAAGCAGGGCAGCTTTTGGAGTTGCCACAGCTAGACTGGGCTCTTCCAAGTCATCTTTGGATTGCTGGGTCTAATCAGTCATCCTCAAAGGCCCAGACAGTTTATTCTTACAGTTTACACAGACCTGATCTCACTAAGCACATTTTAAAAATACATTTTTTCAAGAGTCAGAGTGCCAAGGAATTAAAGCCTAAAGTTCCAGATGCTAAAGGAAACCCTTTGAGAATTTATATGAGAATACCTCCATCAGTGACTGGGACTAGCCCCCCGAGCTTCTGAGCACACTCCCTTGGCCCATGCTGAAAGGACAAGGACCAAGTTTCGATTTCTAAGATCTTTTTATTTCTGCCGAGTAGAACATTCATTCTACTTATCATTCCATTGGTTCCTGTTTGGCCTCTACAGTCCTCCCTTGCTTGACCTTTGCTAATTCAGCTTTTACTCACTCCTGGCTCCTTCCCAAAGATCTTTCAGGCTGAGATAAACCACTTTCTGCTTCCTGCAGCAAGAACATAAATCTCTTATCTGGCTCAGCCACAAGGTCTCAGAGCCGAGGTAACTTGCGTTAACTTTCTTTCCCAGGTTCCTCATGAATAAGGCACAGATAGGACTATCTTCTCAGTGCATGAATCCGGGACAGTGTGAGAGCCAGCTGATAAATGACTAGTAGATAACTAGAAAATAGTGGGGCCGGATATCCATTTTGTGCATTTATTTTTATGATCGGTTTCCTTGTCTAGATTTTTACATGGGGGACTTAAAGATTCCCTCCACAGACTAAGTGCTTTCATTAGCATATTTTCCTATTAATACTTTATTTAAAGACCTGGACCAGGCACGATGGCTCATGCCTGTAATCCTAGCCCTATGGGAGGCCAAGGTGGGAGGATTGCTTGAGCTCAGGAGTTCAGGACTAGCCTGTGCAAGAGCGAGACCCTGTCTCTACCAAAAAGAAAGAAGACAAAAAAAAACCCAGCCTGGCATTATGGTGCACACCTGTAGTCCCAGCTACTCAGGAAGCTAAGGCAGGAGGATCGCTTGAGCCCAGGAGTTTGAGGTTGCAGTGAGCTATAATGATACCACTGCACTCTAGCTGGGGCAATGGAGCAAGACTCTGTCTCAAAAAAAAAAAAAAAAATACATACATACATACCTGGTTTCTTTCCTGTTGATAATCATTCCATGGTTTCCTAATAAAAGTATGCCTCTTCCTTTCTCCGCAGTTGGCTCCGAAAACCCACCATTAACAGTAATCCGCAAATTTGTCCACCTGTTGGACCAAAGTGATTTGGATTTCCAGGAGGAGCTGGAGGTAGCACGATTAAGGGAAGAAGTAGTGACCAAGATTAGAGCCAATCAACAGCTAGAGACAGACCTGAACCTGATGGACATCAAGATTGGACTCTTGGTGAAGAACAGGATCACACTAGAGGTCAGTGGGGTTTGTGGGACTGTTAGTTCTCAGAAGAGAGAAGATGCATACATATAGTCACATGTCACGTCATAACGGGGATACATTCTGAGAAATGCATCGTTAGACAATTTTGTCATTGTGCAAACATCATGGAGTGCACTTCACAAACCTAGATGGTACAGCCTAGTACACATCTAGGCTGTATATTAATATACGGCCTGTTGCTCCTGGGCTACAGACCTGTGCAGCATGTGACTGTACTGAACACTGTAGGCAGTTGTAGCGCAATGGAGTTTGTGCCTCTAAACCTAGCTGAACGTAGGAAAAGTACAGTGAACATAGCATACTGTAATCTTACAGGAACCATGGCGCATTTGCGGTCCAGCCTTGACCAAAATGGCATTACTTGGTGGGTGGCTATTCATGCTTATGACACTTTGGTCCAGCAAAGCTCATTTGGAATCTAGAATAAGTTGTCTAAAGTTCATTTATCTTTTCTATTACAAGTTAATGGTTCTCAGACCTGTAAAATTTTATGCCCCCTTTTTATAACATACTTCATAAGGCTTCTTCACCATTCTAAAATGAAATGTATATATTTTAATAACAAAATTTGCTCACCTGTGTACCTTCATAATAAGACTAAGGCCTTTACAAAAATAGAAAAGAAATTTTAAAAGTAATTGATAATAAAAGTACATATTTAAATATGAAAATATGCTTGAGGGCATTAGAGAATATAAAGTTACCAGGGCATGAGCCTTTTCATGGAACAATCACATAGAGCGTTACAGAGATGGACACAGACAGGGCAGTGGGAAAATTGGTAGGACCTCATTTTCCAAATTGGAGAAGAACTTTGTGTAAAGTTTGGCATGAGCCAAGTACAGTCTCCCCCATCACCATTTACATAGCAGTTGCAGTCCTAGAAAAACCAGTGTACATTAAAATTGTATGGGCAAAATGCATTGTGCACCTGTGTTAAACAGTTGGATCCTAGGCTCAGATAGTTATAAAGAGAATCTCGACCTACATGAATGACCATCGGGACATTAAAAAGTCCTGCCATGAAAGATGTGGGACAATTATTACACAGGATCGTCCTACAAATTGCTAGACAGCAGAGCATCTATCATCCTAGACCCCAACCACTAGAAACTGGACATGCCTTCAGATTGTTAAGATATCCAATGCATTTTGCCCACATTTCCAAAATGTCCCCTGCAGAGGGGTACTGCCCCTGTTAATAGACTCTAAATAAATAATGGTGTGGTTTCCTATCTGTGTTAAACCTGCTAATGTCAGAGCTCCATAATATAGTATAATAAGTGCCATTTTTACCCAAGGATGGATTTCCAGGGTAAGGCCTCTATCCATGTTCCTTTTCCTTTCCAATATGCCACATCAACTTTCAGGAAAATGACAGATCAAGAAGGGAAGGTGTCCTCTGGAAGGCTACGGTGGGTCAGAGGTGGAGAGCCCAGCGCCCAGCTGTCAGTGCCCGAGCATGTGGTTCTGGACGACTGGAAAGCTGCCTGTTACATGGGCATGTGAAGGCCCCAGTTTTGTCCTCTGACCTCATAAAGATACCAGGGAAATAGTGGAAGAGAAAATAAGGAAATAGAGCAGCTTGTAATATAGAAATGATCATCTTTCTAAATAGTCAGGAATAATAAAACTATAATTTAAATATTCTACATTTGACTCAATTTGTATTTTATCCAGAAAAACAATAGTGCTTTACTCTTTTTTTAAAAAGTGTATTTGTATTGTTGGATACTCTTGAGAACTTTTAAAGCATAATATATTCAAGAAGGTCCTTCAGAGAATGCCTTTTATAGCCTTGAACTGCTGGTTCGCCCTATCCCCATAAACAGGAATGCCTTGCTTATAAAATAAAGACTTAGTTGCAAATTAGTAAATAGTTTAATTATTTTATGGAAATACAATCATGGCAGGTTTCCAGATAATTTATGAATGTTTGTTTTTTAAAGGTGTTTATTACTAATTGATAGCATTGGAAAACAAAGTTAATTTTTCAGCTTACATTTTCAAATGCCAAATATGTATCCAACATTTATTAGAAGTTAAACTAATGAAT
>VBSM01002608.1:21577213-21588179 GCA_008086735.1 Cheirogaleus medius
TCCGGAAAGAGATGTGAATTCAGAGGCTAGGTCCCAAAGAGATGGTAGCTGAAGCTGTGCCTGTGAGTGAGGTCTGGGGGAGAACATGGCTGGACTTTGGTGTTACTGGTTTTTT
Organism: Cheirogaleus medius; assembly: GCA_008086735.1. Taxonomy (NCBI): domain Eukaryota; kingdom Metazoa; phylum Chordata; class Mammalia; order Primates; family Cheirogaleidae; genus Cheirogaleus; species Cheirogaleus medius. Next base: position 21,577,329 of record VBSM01002608.1, read on the forward strand.
GACCATTAATCCACCCCATCTGCCCTATAAGCACATATAATTAGTCAAAAAGTGAAAACAGAATTTAAAAGTAGGAAAAAGAGCCAGCAAAGAAAATAAAAAGGAACTGAGCAGGTAAGATAAGAACCAGCGTGCAACACTGTCAGGCCCTACAGGGAAAGGAGGTGGGAAAGGGAGAGAGTGCCAGAGGGAGGAGGGCCAGAGGTTGCACAGGGATGGGAGGGGGGAGGTTGTAGGGGTTGGCAATCAGAAGTCAAGAAGGCTCTCTCAGCCACCAGATGTGGCTAGAAGCTGCATTGCAATGGCTTTGAGTGGGATTTGAAGAAGTGGAGATAGTTCATTCAATCAAGAAAGATATTTTTGAAACTTGGTGACTAGAGGGGCATAATGCTTATCCACTGTCTCCCAGTTTTGTTAGTCTTGGTCCATTTTCAGGTCATCCTTGCTTTCTAGATTGAAATGGAGGCTGAGACCTTATTTTTAGATCCTTAAATTGCTCAAATCAAAAACATACCTTACAAATGATTGCTTCTTTTTTTTGTTTGTTTGGTTTTTTTTGAGACAGAGTCTCACTCTGTTGCCCGGGCTAGAGTGCCGTGGCATCAGCCTAGCTCACAGCAACCTCAAACTCCTGGGCTCAAGCGATCCTTCTGCCTCAGCCTCCTGAGTAGCTGGGACTACAGGCATGCGCCACCATGCCCGGCTAATTTTTTCTATATATTTTTAGTTGGCCAATTAATTTCTTTCTATTTTTAGTAGAGACGGGGTCTCGCTCTTGCTCAGGCTGGCTTCGAACTCCTGACCTTGAGCGATCCTCCCGCCTCAGCCTCCCAGAGTGCTAGGATTACAGGTGTGAGCCACCGCACCTTGCCTGATTGCTTCTTTTGAAAGCACACCAACTTTGATCTTCATAGAGAAAAAGGTAACTTCACAAAGCCCTGCCTTGCCAAAGAGTATACATTGTTTAAAACCATATCTGTAGAAGCAAACCATCCATTTTGTTTTGAATTGGTTTTTTGGGTTTTGTGTTGTTGTTAATTTTAGATCGAAGGTGGACCAGGTACAGGACATAGTTACAGGTAACCCTACTGTCATCAAGATGGTTGTCAGCTTCAACAGAGGTGCCCGGGGACAGAACACCCTGCGCCAGCTCCTGGCTCCCGTGGTGAAAGAGATCATCGATGACAAGTCCCTGATCATCAACACGAGCCCTGTAGAAGTGTACAAGGCTTGGGTGAACCAGCTAGAAACACAGACAGGAGAGGCCAGGTAAAAGTCAGGAAGGTGTTGGGTTTTGATCATGTTTTATGATTATTGTTACATGTGCATTTGTATCTACTCTTAAACTCTGTTGAACAAAAAAAAAATGTACTGTACAAAGTCAGTTTTCAACCCAATATTTTACCTCCCTTTAACATACCCAGACAGATCACATTCTTAGATTCTTGGTCATCTTGATACTAAATGGCATTTCAGATTTCAGAACTAGTTGATCCCTAGTGCTACAACTTCTGTAATTCTCTCCCTTGTTTATTCTTTGTGTGTTTCTAAGCCTAGACCTGGAGATGGTTCATGCTCAGTCTTCACCTGATAATATGTAAATTTTTACAGTTACCAAATGATTAATGTGTAAGGATTAACAATCCAGGAATCTTATTCTGGATGGTTATTTATAGATCCAAGCAATCCTAGTTTTTTATTTCCTGTAAAGGATGTCTTGTGTACACAGAATTGTGTGGGTGGTTGTCACAGTACTGTTTTTAATAGTAAAAAGTCAGGAAAAGTCAAAATGTTTAGCTTTAGGGGATTTGTTAAATAAATATTTGTATAGCACATGATGGAATAAGTATTTGGAATAGTGGTATAGATATGTATTTATTGGAACAAAAATGTTCATGATATATTTTTCAGTTGCAGTTAGGTATATGGTAACCCGTTTTTCTGTTAAAAAAAAATCAGTCATGTATATACACACAAACACAGAATCTGTATGGGATGTCTATATGCACAAACTGCATTACACCCATGAATATGTACACATATGCATAGAGGAAGACTTGGAAAGTTATTCACTAAGGTATGAAAATTGGTTGTCTCTGCATTGGTATTTTTTGTTGTTGTTTGCTCATATGTGATTTTTTTTTTCTGTAATGATCATATTGCTTTTTATAATTAAAAAAAATGAAAAGAAAGTAAGTTAGCTGTGTCCACATTACCTGGGTCTGCCTTTTATTTTACCAGAAGAGCCTAGAGGGAGGGCCTGGAGTCCTTCCTGCTCCAGTAGTGGCAGAAAGTACCCCCTATGCATGAGAAGCTTCCCTTCCCTTAGCAAACATTTTGTTGTTAGAGTCAGTGGGCAAAGTCCAATTCACTATACAAAGCTTGACTGTAGAACCAACTTGGCAGGAGTGTTAATGCTTGTACCTAAGCCTCCAATTAATTTAAAGCCCCTGTTGTATTTTCAGCAAGCTGCCTTACGATGTAACCACAGAACAAGCTCTCACATACCCAGAAGTGAAAAATAAACTGGACGCCTCCATCGAGAACCTGAGAACGGTCACCGACAAAGTCCTGACTTCTATCATTTCTTCCCTTGATCTACTGCCGTAAGTGGCATTCGTAGCAACTTTTAACATTCTCTGCTGAAAGTTCTTGGATTACCATGTAAAATAAGCCCCTATAGTGAAGACAGGAGTTTTCCCTCATATTGTGTTTTACCATTTGAGAAGATTGCATACATTTACCTTTTAAATTCATAACTGCTCTCTACAGAGGGAACAGTGCTTCTGTCCTAGCCAAAAACATGGCTCGGTTATTATCATCAGTGCAAGTCCTGTGATTCCATTACCATCTCATTTGATGTTTAATTTTTAGGGAAACTACTCAGCTTTAGTTGATTGGAACAGACGCTGTGTGTTTTTTTCTCACTTAGCCTTTTTCCATTATTTTCTTTTGTCATCTGTTTTGTATGTAGTTATGGATTGAGGTATATAGCCAAAGTACTGAAGAATTCGATCCATGAGAAATTCCCCGATGCAACAGAAGATGAGCTATTAAAGGTAGATTTTCAAGGGTAATCTCACCATAGCTTCTCTTGGGGGTATGAACCAAAATTACTGACATACCATTTTGTAAGACTTTTCCCCGTGGCTGGCTGTTTATAATGAGCTACAGGTCTTCTATTTCTAATGACCCTCAAGATTGTTGGTTAAGCTGAGGTCAATTTGGTGATCTCAGACATTATTGAAATTCTTTGTATTAGAGCATTTTGGGGGCAATACACAAGTTTTTCACCAAAAATAATTTTGTAAATTACTATATTAGCAATGTGTGATTAAATCCGCTGCCTTAACTCCTTATTAGGATTCACATCAGAAAATGATCTACTTTCTCTTGAAAATTGTAAATAATATATACTTTAAAAAAGACTTAACTCTTGAGTTTTCACTCTTAAAAATGGTTTTTTTCTTCTGCATCACTCCAGATTGTGGGAAACCTCCTGTACTATCGCTATATGAACCCAGCCATCGTAGCTCCCGATGGCTTTGATATCATTGACATGACGGCTGGAGGCCAGATAAATTCTGACCAAAGGAGAAACTTGGGATCTGTGGCCAAGGTTCTTCAGCACGCAGCCTCCAACAAGCTGTTTGAAGGAGAAAATGAGCATCTCTCCTCTATGAACGATTATTTATCGAAGACATACGAAGAATTCAGGTGAGAGGAGCCCTTGGTTTCAGAGAAACATGCAAGAATGGTGGGCAAGAGTAGCATGTGTTCTGTGCCCAGAGCTGGAGTTGGGGGTGAAAGACAGGAACCCCGGGTGGCCGCATACATTTCTTCTACTAGTTGACACTGGGGGGAAAGGGCAGGTGGGAGAATAGGCAGGGTTGCTTCTGCCTGGTGTCTCCATCCCATCCCAACCTGAGCCCTCCTGTTATGCTGAGTCCTTCCTGTGTGTATGGCTCCTGCTACTGACACAGTGGAGTACTTACTCTTCCTGGTATGCCACACGCTAATAGTACTTAGAATTTAAAAATCAAAATAGCTGATTCTGCTTTGTTGAACTTCAGAAGAGGGTGATGATTTTTTTTAAGTTTTTCTAATCAGTAAGAACCTGCCTCACCTGAATCAAATGCAGCTGGCCTTTGTTGACAACAGGGGTTGGAACTGCTTGGGTCCACTGATATGGATTTTTTTTCAACTAAACACAGATGGAAAATATGTAGATTCATGGGATGCAAAACCCATGTATAGAGAGGGCTGACTTCGTATACACAGGTTCTGTAAGGTCAACTATGGGACTTGGGTATGTGCAGATTTGGGTATACTTGGGGGTGGGGGTCCTGGAACTAACCCCCCATGTCCCCAAGGGACAACTATCATAGGAAAAGGGAGTATTTAATTTTGAAAGGTTGGGAAAACCCAAATTTTATATTTGTTGATTGTGTGTGAATCTGTTCTATTCTGAAGCCTTTCTTAATTATACACATCAGATTTAATTCTATTGACTTTGTGTTTCCAAATTATATCACTAATCATTCCACATGGACAAGAAAGGCATGAGTCTAGTAGTAAGATTCCCTCATCCCGAAGCTCTCTGAGGAAATTTTCTTCTTGGCCTTTGTTCTGTCTGCCATTTCATCAGTAGGTCCTAGAAGTATAGCATGAATTTGGCCTCTTTTGGTCCTCACTTGGAAAATTATTTCCCATTCTTCACTTTTCCTCTGGGTTAGTGACTTAACTAGCAACAAAGGTAGTTCATGATCATTGATCTTTCTTTAGAATTCATGGCCTTTTGCGAAAAAATATTCCCCAAAAAGGAAGCCTCCCTTCACCACCTCTTAAATTCATCCTCTCTTTTCCACCCATACTTATTCATTATGGTCCTCAGAAACCCATGAAATACCATTGCCAAAGCACAGAAAGCCAGGCGCAGTGGCTCACGCCTGTAGTCCTAGCACTCTGGGAGGCCGAGATGGAAGGATTGCTTGAGGTCAGGAGTTCAAGACCAGCCTGAGCAAAAGTAAGATCCCAGCTCTACTAAAAATAGAAAAATTAACCAGATGTGATGGCATTCACCTGTAGTCCCAGCTATTTGGGAGGCTGAGGCAGGAGGATTGCTTGAGCCTAGCAGTTTGAGGTTGCAGTGAGCTATGATGATGCCACTATACTCTACCCAAGGATGACAGAGCAAGACTCTGTCTCAAAACAAAAGAAAGAAAGAAAAAAGAAAAAAAGCACAGGAAGACTTACTGTCGCGTAGAAACATGCTGTACCCCAACATGACTGCCTGCCTTGGGCTCGGAAGGCAGAGGTTGTTTCTGGTACATAAGCCTCGAGTTCCCATAGGAGAGACACCAAGGATGATTTCAGGTATATGAGACATTTACGACTTTGTAGAATAAAATACATGTTCTACCTATGCAAAGCTGGTTTGGACAAAAACTACATGAGACGACTCCTAAACTGTGATCACAGCATGCTTGTCTTTTCCTGATCTGTCTATATGTACTGTATCTTCAAATAGCAGCCTTTTTTTAGGATCTGAGTATTGGGACATTTTATGTATTTGAGTGGCCTTAACAATCTTTCCAATGGTCAGCAAATATTGTCTAGACCAACTAATACTATAGTAGATTTAACTCTCATTTTTGTCAAACTGGTTACAGAAACTCTGAAGGATAATTAGGGTGTTGTAGGCCCAGGAGCTTGTGCCAGTAGCAAAACCGACGGATTGCTTTTTGGATTGTGTTCTCTATAAAGATTTGATTCTCAGATCAAGAAATTTTCTTGGCTTTTTAATTTAAACTCCGGGAGCCATTTTTGGAATAATAACACTTTTAAGATGACCTGTCATAGTTTGATCACAGGTCCTTATCACTCTCCTCAATCCCGTGTGGAGAGCGAGGTTCAACATCCAAATACATGGACTCAGCTTTCACGTTCAGGAGCCAGGCTGGAAGAAGCTCTACCAAGTCCTCTGAAGGCTTGGGGTGGAAACAGACACTAGCCATCATTCAAAATATCCTATTTCCATGAAGCTATTTAACTCACAAATTTGCCTTTATCTTAAGACTTTTTCCCCCCCGTTATTAGGAAATATTTCAAAGAAGCGTGTGATGTCCCTGAGCCAGAGGAGAAGTTTAATATGGACAAATACACAGACTTGGTGACAGTCAGCAAACCAGTCATTTATATCTCAATTGAGGAAATCATCAGCACGCATTCGGTAAGTGGGGTGGGTTGTGGGGGGTTCTTAGCCGTGGACCCGTGGTTCAGTCTGTTATCTTGAAAATGTGTAGTCTCTGCAAACTTATTATACACAGGTGCTAATATTCATATTCTTAACCCTAAAAATCCCTTGATTATTTATTCCCTGGCTCTTATATATTAATAAAATGCCTTCTCCCAAAGAAGAAAGTTTACTTTTGACATGATCCGTGTACAAAGCCAGATTGTAAATGTGGAGTTTAAGCCCTGAGCAGGGGCAGGCCCTGGTGTTCTCCCACCCACCAAAGCTGTGCTGTCTAGACCCACACCCTGTTGTTCCCCTCTTTCAGGAATCCACTCAGGTTTTCCAGTGATCTTCTGGGGAAGTGAGAATGTTCTCTGTATCCTAATGTTTGCACATAGGTCACAAACAGGCTGCTCAAGGAAGACAGGAAACCACTACCCGACGGTGGCCTCCTGCAAAGAATCCCTTCCATTGTTTTGGAAGCCCCCATTTCTTGGAAGCAGGCAGTTTCCCACCCTGTGCTATGTCGTAACTTCTCCATCTGGTTCCCGTGGTAAACATCACTATCAGCCATTATCATATATTACGTGTCACTGGGGGCATGGAAGCCTCAGATGGATGGCCTTTCAATCATTTAAAGTAAAAAGAGAAACTAAGCATTGAGGGGTTTTGGTTTTGGTTTTTAAAGGCCAACTGGAATTTATTTCCTGAAAAATCTAGGTTTTAAAGGGTAATCTTTTCAATAATAGTTTCAGACTTGGGTCCTGGGGATATGTTAGATATGCACCCAAGACCTCCCAAATTAGAACCTGCATTCTAACAAGGTCCCAGGGGATGCAGATGCAAATTAGCATTCTAGATGCCTCAATTAATCCAACTTTGGATTATGCAGACATCTAGGGAGAAAGCATAATACACACCTTTAGAAGGTCATGTTTCTGCCCCCATCAAACCAGATATGCTAACAAGTGGCAGATTGCCCTCTTAAAATTCCAGTCTTTATTATTAAGCTCTTCCAAGAAACTAAAGCTTGAATGTGGGCTTGAGGGAAAGATTGGGTCTAGTTTTGATATCCCGTTTTTAGGGTTGGAACAGGGAACTTCTCTGACATTTGCAACAAGCTCTTGATTAAATGAATAGGCTAACCTTCTTTTCTCTATGTATAAACTCCCCAAATACACAGTGATACTCAACAATATACCATTTACAATACTAATTTTCTAATGGGCAAATAGACTGATTCATACTTGAGCAATGACCCATTTGTCTATTTTTATGGTACATTATCCCTCTCAGAAAAATTGTGCACATCTTGGCTGCACATTTGCTTAGGGTAATATCTACATGCAAAAAAAAAAGTGGTGAGTTCTTCTTTTAGAGTAAGAGATTCTTTTCCAAGAGTAGCAGAGAGGAAAAATGTTACTGTATTAATTTAGACTACTCATCTTCAAGGAGAAACAGTCTGTTCCTTTTGTTAACAAGAATTGCAAACAGAATCCAGTCCTGGGAAACAGAGCTTGTGACTGATTTGGAATTCCTTCATGTGTTAGGTTGGAAACAGATGTAACGAGGGGAAATTGTGTAATTACAGAGAAAGACTGTCCTGTTTACTGTCTGCCTTATTTGTGGAGGCATCCATGTGCAGACGTAAGCACAGCAGTAGTGTGACCCACCAAGCTTGGGGCCACACGCTTGCTTCTCCCTCTCTAAGGAATATGTACACCTTCAAAGTAAGCTCTTTAAGGAGAAATTTTCAGGAATTTTTTTATGTTCTATAATTATCATAATAAAGGGTAAAAGCTTGCCACCTAAATCATCCATTTCCAAAGACAGCAGCCAAATCAGCTGTCCTGTCTCCCCAGAGAACAAGAGCATAAATATATCCCTCTTGCTTGTTTTGTTCTTTTCTCTAACTTGTTTTCCCCCTAAAATGCCATATGTACCACCCTTCCAGATTTCACCATGTCTTTATATCACCTCTATTTAATGTCTTTCTTTGAATCAACTTATCTTTATAAAAATAATGCATATTTCTTTGCTTTAAAACAAAGTACCTCTATTATAATGAAAAACTAGCATGCCTTGCAAAAAACAGAAACTTTAGAGGAAAATGAGTATGATGAAAACAAAATAACTGGATACAATCCCTTCCTTGCCTTAAAGCTATGCATGTGAAGTGTACTCTGCCTTTGTTAAAAACCCTATTAGCTAGCCAGGCATGGTGGTGCATGCCTGTAGTCCCAGCTACTCGGGAGGCTAAGGCAGAAGGATCACTTGAGCCCAGGAGTTTGAGGTTGCTGTGAGCTAGGCTGATGCCACGGCACTCTAGCCCTGGCAAGAGAGTGAGACTTTGTCTTAAAAAAAAAAAAGCAAAAAAAAAAAACCCTATTAGCAAGTGTCAGGGAAGTGTTCAGTGTTAAAGAAAATTTAGCATAAAACAGACACTCTCTCCTTCATTAATCTTAAGGATTAAAAGGGAATGGAAAAGGCAGTCATCAAAGCGGTGCTATACTGGCTTAAGGTTAGACATCAGATCAATGGGATAGAATTGAGAGTCTAGAAATAAATCCTCAAATTTATGGTCAATTTAATTATAACAAGGAGCTAAGACAGTTCAATGGGAAAATAGTCTTTTCAACAAATGGTGCAGGGACAACTGGAAATCCACATGCCAAAGCATGAAGTTGGGCTCCTTTCTCTCCCCAATATAAAAAATGAACTAAAGACAGATTATAGAACTAAATGTAAGAACTAAAACTATAAAACTCTTGGAATAAAACATAGGAGTAAATCTTTGTGACCTTGGATTAGGCAGTGGTTTCTTAGATAGGACACTAAAGGCATAAGCAGCAAAAGAAAGAAATTGGACTTCATCAAAATTGAAAACTTTTGTGCTATAAACAGTGCCATCAAGAAAATAAGAAGACAATTGAGAGAATGGAGGAAATAATTGTAAATAATATATCTAAGGGTCTTGTATATAGAATATACAAAGAAATCCTACAACCTAATGATAAGAAATAATCCAATTTAAAAATAGGCAACAAATAGGCATCAAAGGACATAATCAACTGAGTGAAAAGGCAGCCTATGGAATGGGAGAAAATATTTGTAAATCCTATCTCGTAAAGGATTTATATCTCATCTGTATAAAGAACACCTACAATTCAATAACAGAACAACCCAATTGAAAAATGAGCAGATGACTTAAATAGACATTTCTCCAAAGATGTACAAATTGTCAAAAAGCACATGAAAAGATGCTCAACATCACTAATATGTAATAAGTAGAGAAATAAAATCAAAATCACAGTGGATAGTGCCTCACATCCATTAGGATGACTGATATCAAAAAGCAATAACCAGTGCTAACAAGAATGAAGAAAATGTAGCCCTTGTACACTGTTGGTGGGAACATAAAACGGTGTGACTGGTTTGGAAAACAGCATGACAGTTTCTCAAAAAATAAGAATTACTATGTGATTCTGAATGTATACCCAAAAGAATTGAAAGCAGATTAGAAGAGATTTATACATTCATGTTCATAGCAGTGTTATTCACAATAGTTAAGTGTCCATGAATAGATGAATGGATAAAATGTGGCATATCCATACAGTGGAATATTAATTAGCTTTAAAAAGGAAGGGAATTCTGATACATGCTACAACATGGATGAACCCTGAGGACAGTATGCTAAGTGAAATAAGCCAGTCACAAAAAAACAAATACTGTGTGATTCCACTTATATAAAGTACCTAATAGAGTCAAATTCAGTGACAGAAAGTAGTTAGTGATTTCCAGGAGTTAGAAGGAAGGGAATGACGGCTAATTGGGTACAGGGTTTCCTTTAGGGTAGTGAAATGTTCCAAGGTTAGATAGTAGTGATGGCTGCACAACTCTAAATATACCAAAACCCATTGCAACGTACATTTTAAATGAGTGGACTTTATGGTATGTGAATTATATCTTACTAAAGCTGTTGGAAATAAGATTGAAAATGGATGGGGGATGGTCATGCTTGAGGCTCTGCCTCGAGGGGGGAGGAGGGCATGGGCAATATACATAACCATAATATTTGTACCCCTATAATATGCTGAAATTAAAAAAAAAAAGAATGAAAAAAAAAAGAAAAAGAAAATGGAAAAGGGACTGTATTATGATTCAGACAGTTCAAAACAACTAAAATTATACCTCCTATCACCAGGGATACCAGTCTCATACTTTAGAAACATTGTTTTAATTTAATTATAAATGCAAACAAAAGCAGATGTGTTATCCTCCATGGTTTTCTCTCCAATGCTGCTATTCTTCAAGAGTTAACCAGGTTTCCTATAAGACCTGGCACGATACCCCCGTGGTTGTTACTCATGTTTGAGCCTTTTTGGGGTCAGGAAAGGGGGAACCATCCAGTACATCTAGGTCTCAGGCATTTCTGCCGTCCTTACCCATCAAAGAGCTTCAAGACAGATTAAAATAGCTAATGGTGATTTTAAATGATAGTAACTGTAGTGTTTTATTACTGCATAATTTTTCTTTGAAGGGACATAGAAATGCACTTCCAGTTTGCTACCAGGATTAGCTGAGAGACTTCTGCCTCATTCTAGACTCTATCC
>VBSM01002608.1:21588441-21603540 GCA_008086735.1 Cheirogaleus medius
TTGTATGTGTTGCCTTCCACATAAAGCTCCTGTTGGAACACCAGGAGGCGATTGCCCCTGAAAAAACTGACTCACTGACTGAGTTGTTGGGGTTGCTGGGAGAGGTACCTACTGTGGAATCTTTTCTTGGTAAGACCTTGTTCCTTCTACTTATCCTCTTGTTTTCGTTTAGTTGTTTTGGTTGGTTATTTGGTTTTTGTATTCTAGATTTAAAAAAAAAAATTTGGAATTTGATACTTAAGCTTATTTAATGGATAATAACTATACTTGCTCTTTCCCACAGCAAGAGTTCTGTAATTAATAGTGTCCTGAATTGTAACACAATTTGATATTCTTAAAGGCAAGCTCCAGGTACATCCAAAAGGATTTGTCAACCTGGATCATAAAGAAAACATCATTAAAGAGCCAAATTTATTAGAAAATGAGAAATTCCTTACTATGTTTTCTAAGGATATCTTTTATTAACAGTTCTGTCTTTTAGTAATGTATTCATATTTGGAATGTCTGTGTCCTATGTGATTTTAATATTTCAATCAAATATTTTAAAAAGCCACTTCAGCTATAGTAGAATGTGAGTTTCGTGAAGACCATCATCTCCCATCCAATTACTGAGCCTAACTTTCCCACAGAACCTTTGTGTAATACTACCTCATTGGTACCATCATCACCATGGGTGAATTGGAAGAATAACACTGTTGTTTTTTTCTACAGGGGAAGGAGCAGTTGATCCCAATGACCCTAACAAGGAAAATACACTAAATCAGCTTTCAAAGACTGAGATTTCCCTTTACTTGACAAGCAAATATGACATAGAGGATGGAGAAGCTATAGATGGCCGAAGCCTCATGATAAAGTAAGTTGGGCTTTAATGGGCACGTGTCTCCAATTACATGTCTGAAACCATGCAAACTCAAATATGGCTAATCCCAAATAATTCATCTAAAAGTATGTGAATACTGAAGTGCATACTGTTTGTCCAGCAAACCAGTACACAGTTCGTCAAGCTACAGGACTAGTACATATCTAACCAAAGGGTAAGAGACTTCTTATAGTTTAGGCAGGAACTAAATATTATAATAGCTTACAAAGCCTGCCTTAGTTTTTATTAATAGTTTCCCATGTAGTAATTTGATTCCTTTAAGAAATGAAGTGGATTAACTCAGCCTATGAAAACCCTTCAGTAACTGAACGGAAATATCTGTTTCAGAATGGTCAAAAGATTAGTGAAGAAATTCCTTCAACCAAATGTAATTTCTAGTATAAAATGTAAAAAGGCACACATACGGTAAGACACTATGGTAGCATCTGACTTATTGGCCTTCTTTCCTATTAAACTAATCCTGGATATGTTTACCAGCTTTGACTTTATTTATGCCCTGCTTCCTGTCCCCAAAGACTTCAAGGGAAGCATTCACACTTTAATACTCTGTTTTTTTCATTAAGGCTTCATGGATATTCCACATTAATCCTTTACACACAAAGTAAGAAAGACAATAAGATTCGTGATGTGACACCATAAATCAGAACACCATAAATCAAAAACACACGCTCAAACAATGCAGTTTTCAAGAATTACATAAACAAAAAGATACACATCAGCACATTAGAACCATCATGAATCTGGGCGAGGTGGAGACTGGAAGTGGGAAATGGGGACAAAAGGGAATAAGTAAATATTGAAGCAATACTTCACACGTTACTTCCAAGCCACATGTCCTGAGTTCTGAGGTGGTTCTTATTTGTGATAAGAGCTTTCTGTCTGTCACTGACGTGCTCCAGACGCATTCATTTCCAAATGCCACTTGAGTTTTTACAGATATTCAATCACCCGTGAAAATTACAAAAAGAACTTCCTTGTATCACTATGTTGTGATATGTGCAACTTCTTTTAGGCTTGTTTATTTTGTCCTCAGATCATCTAAGGCTCCATTTGTTCACGTAGCAAATATTTGAGTACCTACTTGCATTCATGCCCTGGGCTTGAGGCTGGGGACCTGGGGATGAGCAAGCCCATCACAGCATCTGCTTTCCAGGGGTTTGAAGTCTAATGGTGGAGAACACAGCTCGACTGTAGGACAGAGGCCAACCTGCAGGATTAGGACATATCCCTGGCCTCGCAAGAGTTCCGGGCATGGCAAGAGAGACAAGAGGGAAATCTGTGAAGTCTGTCCCTAGGTTACTCTGAGTAAGTGCCAATTATAAAGATGACTGGAAATACAGAGTGTGTGGTTCCACCATGCAAATGAAATTAAGTCAAGTATCCCATGGTATCATAAGCTTTGTCTTTAGATGTAATAGGAAGAAATTTTTTTTAATTAGTTTTGTCTGCTATTTGAATACCATTTTCTAAATGCACTCAACTCAAATGTCAACGTTAATGAATGGGAATCACAATTTGGGTAGTCCAAAATATCAAATAATCTGAATATCATATATATTCATACTTACTTCTTAACATGGATCTCCTTGGTTCTTGGAATTCTTAGAACTCACGTTTTAAAAACAAAACCATAAAAGTTTCAGGCATGTGGGGAAGCGACGTGTAGGAAACCTGGCATGTTGGAAACTTGGCTTGCCTCACCCAGTTCAGCCCTGTGTGGCTGTTTCCCAGGCTCAAGGGTGTGCTGAGAACAGACACTGTCTACTCCCTTTAATCACCATACCACATAGAGCCAGCCAGCGGTTTTATTTTTTATTGTGGTAAAATGCACATGACATAAAAATTACCATTTAACCATTTTAAAGTGTACAATTGAGTGGCATTTAGTACATTCACAGTGTTGTACAACCATTACCACTGTCTAATTCCAGAATATCAAGATTGACCAAGTAGCATCCTTAAAAGTGAAATTTGGGTATTTCCCTAAAGACTCAATAGAGTTAGCTCTATGATTTTAGTCAAGCCTTACTTTTAAATATATTATACTTCCTTTAAAGTATATATTTGAAAAGTCTTGATACTAACAGATAATTACAAAGTATAGCATTGACGGGAAACCTGAAAACTGAGTGTTTATCTTTGAGCTGAGGAAAAATACAGTCTGAAATTATGTGAAGCAAATAATTAGTCACTGACATGCTTTAAGTTCGTATGTTATATTTCATTAACATTCCATCAAAATACACTTTGAAATATTGATTTGAAAACTCTTTTATGTGTATGACTTTTTCCTAAGGTAATAAACCAAATTTCTGACTCAAGCATAAGATACAGTTCTACTCTTCATTAGAGAGCCAAATTTAACTAAAATCAGACAGTGACTTTCACAAGTTATTACAAAGTGGGCATAGTTGGGACATGAGAATACCTGGCTTTCTTCATCAAAGTATTTTACTTCCTTGTTAAACAAGTTGTGTCCTTAATTTTCAGAAATGCTCCCTTATGTTTAATTACAAAGTCACTGGCTTTCTAGTGATGAGTACCTCATCTATCTGGGGGCCCCCACAGTAGCAGAATTTGAGGTATTATTATTCCTTCTGCTTGTAAATTTAATACCATGCTAGTCTCTCATAATTCTTACTCATTGGATGAGAGTGAAGATGATGATGATAGCAAACACCTGTGTAGAGCTGACCATGTACCAAGGGCAGTTTCTATATATTCTGTGTGTACATGCATCTATGCAAACATAAGGTGAGAAACCAAATCCAAAATGATTCAAAGTCCAAAACTTTTTGATCGCTAACATGACACTTCAAGGAAATGTTCATTGGAGCATTTCAGATTTTTGGATTTGGGATGCTTTACCAGTAAGTATATGATACAAATGTTCCAAAATCTGGAAAAGTCCAAAATCCAAAACATTTCTAATAAGCCTTTCAAATCAGAGATCCTCAGCCTGTAAAAGAGAGAATAATGTGTATGTATACTTATTAAAATAAATATGTGTAAATTATGTAACACTTGCAGCAACCCCCAGAGAGTGGAGGTTATCACCAGCGATTCACAGATGGGGAAACTAAGCACAGAACAGATATAAGCCTTTTCCTGGGCAATACAGCTAGTAAGCGGAGCAAAGACTCGAACCCAGATGATCATAAATCCTCCAGGGCCTACACTCTTGGGCACAAACTTCTACAACTGGTTGAGGGCAAGGTCATTGTTTCTTGCATTCTTAGGAACCCTGGAATAAATAATGTGCATTACAGCTGAGCAGATATTGCGTAACTGTTATTGGGGCATCTTTCCAAGCCAAAGAGGAGAGGCTGACAGAGGTGGGGGCATGAAGGGCACATACAGGAGTAGGAAGAATCATTCCTTTCTCTTCCCCTTCTGTATGTGTAGGAGTACAGGACCTCAGTGTGTGCTCTTGCTGTGTCGCCAATACTGCCAAGCATAGTGGTATTAAAAAGAAAAACAGAAAAAGCCCGGTCGAGGAGTCCTGGGATAATATAGGGTTACAGCCTCAATGTGTCACATTTGAGCTACAGGACTCAGCAAGTGGCCTAAGCATCAGTTTCCTCATCCCTAAAGTGGAGGAGAGGAGGAAGGGAGGGCTACGGCGACAGTAACACCTTAGAAAGAATGAGAAGGTTCTTAATAAGATGTTAATTGTCAATCTTTTATTATATCTTATGATTCAACTTAAAATATGTGATCCTTATGGCCTTTGTTAAAGCTTGTTTTCCCACAAAAGTATGTGTGTTTAAGTAGAAGGCGGTATTTGTGATTTTTAATCATACTTAGCTACTCGAGTGCTTAAGTTGTCATCTCTTAAGAATTTGTTTCCTATCACATGATTCAGTTTAGATCTCTATTATCCCAACCAAAAGATGTCCTTGCTTTTGGTACAAACGGACAGGAGCACTAAATGGCTAAGGTAATACCTGAGGTCTGGTGATAAAAATGTGTAATGTTGTTATTAGAATCTTAAACACTGGAAATATTTCTTAGCTTCCACAAACACTAATTCCTTTTCAACCTTGGGCACACTGTAAGGCAGATGACAGAGGAGGTGGCTCAGGAATGCTACTGGTAATAACCAATGCTTTCTGAGTGGAATGGCCAAACCCAAGGGGCCACACCAGCTAACACATGCCATGTGGTCTCATTTACCGACAGTGGAATTTGAGCACAGCTATGATGAATAAACTCCCTGGTGTATTTCTTTTTTTCCTAACTGTTCCTCCAAATCAGATACTCCCTCACTCAGGGAGGGCAAGGTCTTTGCTTTGGATCAGCCTGTCTTACATATTGTTTGTAGAGTCATGGGGCCAGTACTCTAAGCAGTTGATTTATGCTGGTCAGACGTAGCTAGAATGTTGTGTTTGCACTGGAGTGGGGAGGGGGACACATCTTAAGAAGGTCATTGGCAACAGAGATGTGAGCAGGACTGTGAACTCTCTGCAGATCCTATTGTGAGGAGCTTTAAGGAATGGAGGGGTTTCACTTGGAAAAAGGAAAGGTGGTAGAAGAGGAGATGGGGGGGCCCAGTTCCAGCATCTCTCTTTAGGTTTTTGAGGGGCTGCTGATGTGGAAAGGGACTTTGAATTTTTCTGTAACATTCGTCTCTTGGGTCTTTGTTGCCTCATTTGTAAGAGCAGGAATTGGATGGTCTCCCAAAGATCCCCTCAGTGCTTAAGTCTGTGACTAACCAGGCCCAGTGAGTGGGTGTCACTGGAAGGCAGAGTGAGCTTCCTGTTTGAGGACAGAATGTTCCAACACTGCACTCTCCAGAAGAAATTTAGTATGAGGCACACATATAATTTTAAGTTTTCTAGAAGCCATGTTTTTAAAAGAAACAGATGAAATTCTAATGTATTTTATTTAACCCAGTATACCCAAAATACCATTTCAATAAGTAATCAATGTAAAAAAAATCATTAATGAAATATTGTATTTTTTTTCATACTATGTCTTCAAAATCCAGTGTGTGCTTTATATTCAAAGCACATCTCAATTTGTACCAGTCATGTTTCAAGTACTTAATTGTCACCTGTGGCCAGTGGCTGCCACCTCAGGTAGCATGTCTTTTGTGACCGTGTGAGTGCTTACTCTGGGCCAAACCCCTCGAAAGGTTTTACGTCCCTCTTTTTAGTCAATCATTGCGTCAGTCCTCTGAGAGAGTCCTGTTTTATAAATGAAAAAACAAACTTATAACTTGCACAATTCCACACAGCTAATATGCAAGAGGAGCCCAGATTTGGCCTTAGATTTGTCTGAGCCCAGTGTCCTTGACCTTGGCATCCTTGCGGGGAGGTAGCTGAGTTCCCTGTCATGGTACTGGCTGGTTCCATATAGAACGTCTAGGGTAGAACTTTGGCGATGAATTCCACAGCCCTGACGTAAAGTAGAATTCCACGAGAAATAGGCGATGTGGGCAGTTTGTCCTTTAGCAACTCACAAACGGATAAACATTTTCTGTCCCTGGCAGGGCACATTTTCGTGACCCCAGTCATTTGATCATTAGGCAGCTTCTCTAAAGAAGTTGAGTTAGATGTTTCCTGGAAGTGTATATCATAAGTAGTTCCTAGAATGTTAGTTCAAATAAGAAACAGTTACTGTATTTACATTTTTAAAAATCATCCAGCGCTTTCATTTTTAACTCACTGTTCCTGTTGAACACCATTATGAGGATGGCTGGGAGGAGGGAGTTGCACAGGGAGGAGAGGATATGTGGCTTTCTCAGCCACAGCCGCCTCAGGAGCGGGGCCGTCCCCCACGTGGCTGTAATTACCTCTGTGCCCACCTTTGACTCCCAGTCGAGCACATGGCTGTGCATTCCCAGACAGCCCGTAAATCCCCAGCACCAAAGGTCCTGGGGCCAGAGGAAATGGCTGTCGGGAGGCCAGGGGGAAGGGGGAGGAAAGGAAGCCACATTGTGATCGTTCTTCTCAGGCAGACTTGTGATAAATAGGAAATGAGAAAAATCATTTACAGATGGTTTATTGCATTTCATCCTATTTTAGAAATCACATATTTGGAATTAACTTGGAAGGTTTCTGCTCTCATTTGTGATCTGTTGTCCCTATGCATCAAAATGTGAAAATTTTGTTCTCATTTCCAAATTTTATGCTATGTGAACATTTCTTGCTGTAGTTCAGGAAGAAATTATTCATCCAGTGATACTGTGTAATGCCTTTGAAAGAACTAAGGTTAAATGTAGTAACAGAGCAACAATTAAAGTGAAACTTGACATCGATTAGACCTATGGGTAGGCTAGAGCAAATCCTGTTTGTTTCCTTTTCTTGGAAGGAAAACTAATTCCAGTGATACTGTTCCAACCTTATAGAAAAGTAAGCAAACTTGACCATTTACCTTTTATGTTAAAATCTTTTTACATAATTATATAACCTGATCCCTAACTAGGCAGGGTAGCCTATGGCCATAAAGAGCACATATGAAAGAACATATGGGTTAGCACTTCCAGAGGACCTTTCCAGCTCCTAACTTTTTACTGAGCAAGTAAACTTTTTACTTTACCTAACTTTTTACTCCTAACTTTTTACTTTTTACTAACTTTTTACTTCTGTTCTCTGCCACCTGAAGACAAGAACCCAACCCTATCTGTTAGTTCCTCAGGTCCTTAAACACCCATCCTCCTGCCTGCTAAGTCAGCCAGCAGCCCACAGCCCACACAGGACTTCTGCTCCCACTGGTCTTCCAACTATTTCATAACTTTCTTATAACTGGGAAGGTAATAGTTGGTCTGGCTCCTAAAAGCTTGTAGTGTATTAAACAGGCTCAGAAGTTTAAGTGCTATTAAAGTCAGGAAAGGAGGATATTAGACATCATCCCTCACCCTCTGCAGTAGGCCATGTCCGCAGCACTTGTCCCTCCTGCCCATCACAAAGTAGTCTCAGTCACAAAAGAAGGAGAAGTATTTAGATAGGGAATCTTGTGACATTCTTGTACCCATGTTATCGACAGTATAATCCTACAACATCAAGCATATAAAGTCCAGACTTTGATTATCAAGCATTAACAGACTTTGAGAAGCCTTGGAGCAGACCTGATGCATTTCTGCAAGATGTTTTATTTTAAGGGATTATCTTTGCAGCTTCATTGTTTTTTATGCATTGGTGAACTCCCTCAGGAGCAGCAGATTTTTGTGCATCGGGACTACTGTCTGAACGTCTGTCTTTGCTTTCTCTATTTTGTAAGGACCAAAAAGCTAATAATCGATGTGATTCGGAACCAGCCAGGAAGCACATTGACAGAAATCTTAGAGACACCAGCAACTGCACAACAGGTAATTTGTCTTTAAGTGTAAAATAATTAGTATAATAGGAGTTGATTTTCTTAACAAATCTTTAGGCCAGATGTTTACTGTTATCTCAGAGAAACTGTATCTGCCATGGTTTAGAAGTAAAGAATTTTATCTATTACTGTAGCCAACTGAGTTCAGCCATATATAAAACTCAAATGGAATATCAGTGGGAATAAAATAGAAAATACAACACCTAATTTATGCTGAATGTAATTTTGTCCTAGACTAGGAAGATAGTTCCAGGCTTTTTTCAAAGCCTCAGAATGTTCATTATAAACCTTATCACATTGTGCATGGGTGGATGCATCAATTGAGGACAGTTCTGGTTGACAGGATGTGGAAAACTCCCTTTTATATTTTATATATTTGCTAACTTTGAAGAAACAAAGAAGTGTCTCACACATTAAAGTTGTTTTCCAAATGCTTCAGAAGCAAACATTGAGTGCTGGTGTAAGTAAAGTTCCATAATAATCTTGCATTAAACTTTTATCAACATCTTTTAAAATGTGTCATTATTTAGTTCATTCTGAAATGAATTCAAGGTTATTGTTTTAGTACCAATAATTGGGACTCCCCAAACAAAAATCAACAGAATTATAAGTTACTTCTTAGCTGTGTTACACATAGTTTTCCTGACTCAATTTAATTAGTTACCAAGAAATCATACAGTTTTTAATTTTAAAAATTTAAAACAATACTTCAAATTATATGTTTGTTAATGTGTGAATATTTTTTAAACAATGAACACAGAATATCATACTAATTTACTATAAAAGGCTTTTATTCCTTAATGGATTATTTCATTTTTCCCTAAATGTATTATGACTAAGTGACTAAGAACACAGACTTCTGAGATCGAGTATAGCTCTGCATCTCCTAGCTGTATAACTCTGGGCATGTAGAAATATCTCTGTGCCTTGGTTTCCTCAACTGTAAAATGGGAATAATAGTACCCAATTCACTGGCAGGATTAAATGAGTTAAAACATGTTAAGTGGGTAGAATAGTACCTGGCATATATTAAGTGCTCAGTAATATTGGCTATTGCTTCTACTCTTGTTTACTACTAACCTGGTAAACCATTCCAGCGTCCATAACGTCGATCTGTCTGTTCTGTGTCTAACATTACTATGTCTAACAAATTCCTAGACTTCATCTATTGGGTTGGCCAATTGTCTAATATAATGAAATGAGAAGATAACCATTCTCTTTTTATTACTGTTTTCTTGAACAGGCTATACAAATAGTATTCACTTGTTTATTTACTCATCATTTATTTGAGAACTTAGGTGCTAGATTAGTGTTTTTCAGAGCTGGTAGTTTGAGAGCGATTCTCTTCTTAGAATGAAGCTCTCTAACTGCCTCACTGTTGGATTTGCTTATGAATCTCCATAAATGTGGCTGGTGTGTGAGGTTAGTTGGGTTTTGGATGCTCAGGGTTCTCATAACCATGTTTTAATGAATAATCTAGTTTTAATTTTCTCACCTGGATTGTCCAGGAATTGAAATCCTTCCATCTAGGGAATTACAACGTAACAGTTATCCATTAAAACATGTCCATTACTAAAGTGGTTTGTCACCTTGGCAATAAAGTAGCTATTTAGAATGTTGTCCAAATTAGACCTGCCATCACTGCTGTGTTACTCAAAAAGATGAAGTAAGTCCTTCCAAAGACCTACTTCCAAACCCACAAAGATTACATTCTGATTCTAGTCTTTGGACTTTGGCTTGAGGGCTTCTTTCATTTTGACATTGACTTGCTTTGTGCAGCTTATGAATCTTGAGGATTAGGGATCAGAGAAAAATCAGCATCTTGATCATCTCTTTTCAGGAAGTAGATCATGCCTCAGACATGGTGAGCCGTGCAATTATAGATTCCAGGACTCCAGAAGAAATGAAGCATAGCCAGTCCATGATAGAGGATGATCAGCTACCTCTGGAGCAGAAGAAGAGGAAAATCCAGAGGAATCTGCGGACATTAGAACAGACTGGACTTGTGTCATCCAAAAATAAATATCAAGACATTCTCAATGAGATTGCCAAGGTTTTTGGAAACTGTTCTTTCTTCTTCACTTAGCAGACATTTGCTAAATATCAGTCATGTGCTAGGACTCTGTGAGTTGGCATGAGGGATACGTAGTTGTATATGCCATCATTCCTACCCTCTTCTGTGTTACAGATTTTTAAAGGTTTTGAAGCAATTGATAACTTTTAATAGAGAATATTTACCACTCCCTCAGGTCATTAGGAGAGTTGAAACACACCAGAAATAAATGCTCAAGAAATGTAATAGACAAGTTTGATCTATACCTTTAAGTAATACTTACTAGCTTTTTGATTGACATTTTTGGGAGAGTTTTCTCCTGAGTTGTTAGTTGTCCCTGAGAATTCTCTTCTAAACAGTTTAACCTAGATGCAATTCAAACTTAAAGGTTAGTTTCTGTTTTCTCATGCCATATTTTTACACTTAAGAAACTTTCTGAGAAAAGGATCTCAACTTGGTGCAATGAAGCATCACAGGAAGTGGCTGAGATCTGTTTGTCAAGGATAAGGAAGTACACATTTGGGTTAAAAGGACATTTCATTCTTTTTATCCAAACATGCAAATTAGTATGAGTCCAAAGGTTAAAGGGAGTTAAATGATCAGAAAAAATAAATGTTTTCACCTTCTGTGAGGGGAAATGCACTCAGCTTCTTTCTTCTATGGAAAGTTATAGTCAATTCTAGTGACTCAAGGAAAGTAGCGTTTCTTTCTATAGCTTTGAAGTGGAAATATTTCTCTTCAGGAATATTGGGTAGAGAAATTAATGCTTTTGCTTAAAAAAAAAAGTTATTATGAAGGCACTTACCCAAAGATTCTATTTAATGAAGAATTTTTACTTGGGAGGGCTGTGGGGGCGGTATATGTGGATATCTCTTTGAATTCCTAGAGGAATGGTTTTTAATTTGTCTTCAAAGGAAAATAATATTAAACAGGCACCATTTCCTTAAATGAAACATTTTTATAACTTACCAATTAGAATTACCAAAAACCCCTTATATCTGCAAGTTTAAATTTAGCATACCTCCTGTAAGCTATAAGCAGCTTATGCAACTTAATGTTCTAAGAATTCTATTTAAATCTAAGTAATAGTTATCAATGTTTAATCTTTTCCGTCAGTCTTGAGAGCTGACTGAAAGTTGTTTTTTCAAACCTTGAGAAATATTTGCCAGACAAGAAAGTTTGGTTTTTACTGATTTCTAAAATGAATTCAACAATTAAATGTAAACCTTTTCAGTTTAAAGTATTCTTCAAAGGAGAATGTTCAAAATAGTCTGAGGAAATTACGTGTCTCCTGCTGAAGTCTTATTTGTGCCCCTTTTAAAACGCTATTTTTGCCTTAAACTAATTGTGTGGTGGTTCTAAAATTACTTCCTTGCTTTTCCATCCAGAGAAAAATAAACCTTAACAAGTCTCGTAAAGTGAAATATGGACGCTTTCCTGTTCTGAAGTAAAAAAAGAGTGGGAACACTTTGGTGTTAAGAGTGAAATAATGTGCCTGAGATAAACTGCAAATTAACAGACACAAATAGTGACTTACTACTTGATGTTTTTCTTGTCCCAAATTGGCAATATCGTGTAAAAAAAAACTGCTTAAATCTCATAACCTTTCACTTGTTGTTTTAGGATATTCGAAATCAAAGAATCTATCGTAAGCTTCGAAAAGCTGAATTAGCAAAACTTCAGCAGACCCTGAAAGCACTGAATGAGAAGGCAGCATTTTATGAAGAGCAAGTTAATTATTATGACACCTACATAAAGACTTGTTTAGACAACTTAAAAAGAAAGTAAGTTAAAATCATGTCATATTCATTTGTAATGTCATGATCTTTATGAGATGTCAGTTCTCTAATTCTGGACTGTAGGATTGGGTTGGGAAGCAAACAGTTTACTAGAGTCTTAATTTTATTATTTGCCACTGTGAACTAAGAAGTCAGGAATAAATCTGGAAGCTTTTTAATAGCCCGTCAGCATTAGAATTAAAGTGGCTTACCTATTGTATTATAAGCAGATAACATTAGCACATAGGGGGAACATTTTCATTATTCCTTTTGTCTTTTTTAGTTAAAGATGGGTTTTTTAAAATTCTTTTTAAAAATATTTTGTATTTTCAATTACGGATACATAATATTAGTACATATTTATGGGGTATATGTGACATTTTAATATAGGTATAAAGTGTGTATTGATCAAATCAGGGTAATTGGGGTATCCATAACCTCAAGCATTTGTCATGTCTTTGTGTCAGGAACATTCCAAGCCCACTCTTTTAGTTATTTTAAAGTATACAATAAGTTGTTGTCAACTACAGCTGCCCTATTACGCTACAGACTACTCGATCTTATTCTAACTGTATTTCGTACCCATTAACCATCCCCTTTTATCCCCAAAGGTGTTTTTAAAAAAGACTCTTGCTTTGGAATGTTTAATATAAACAATATTTTATATACTTGATAATGTTAAATAACATCAGATATTTGCTAATTGCACAAAGCAGCTTAATGATTTTAAATTGCTTAGTAGGTTTTAAAAAATCATTACTGACACAACAGGCAATATTTTGTTAGCTTTCTGTTATCCATTAGCATAAGTATTATCGATATTTATATACAATATAGCCATTTTTAGTGACTATATTTCACTTGTAATTACTAGATTAGGGTCAATGCTTATCAAATTTTCATTATCCATTTAAATATATAGTACAATATTTTCATATAATCGTTGTCATCAAATTGGCAGTAAGAGATGGTGCTGTATGAAAAAATCAATTGCATTAATCATAGATTTTTAAAAATTTTATTGTAAATTGACTTTATAATTGTGTATATTTGCAGGGTCCAAAGTGATGTTATGATTTATTAATACAATGTGGAATAATTAAGTCAAGCTAATTAACATATCTTCATCTCAAATACTTCTTTTTTTGTAATGAGAACATTTGAAATTTACTTTTAGCAGTTTTTAAATCACAATACACTATTATTAACTATACTCAGCTTACTCTGCAATACATAAGTCTGATTCCTCCTTGTGAGATTTTGTACCTTTGACTATCATCTCCCCATTTTTCCCCACCCCCTAGCCTCTGTAACCACCATTCTACTCTCTACTTCGAGGAGCACACAACTCTTTTAGATTCCACATTCAGTATTTGTCTTTCTGTGCTTGGCTTATTTCACTTATAATAATGTTCTCCAATTCTGTTCATATTGTCCCAAATGCCAGCTTTCTCTTCTTTTTTAAGACTGAATAGCATTCCATCGTGTATATATACCACACTTTCTTTATCCATTCTTCCGTTGATGGACACTTAAGTTGATTCCAAGTGTCTGTCATGAATGGTGCTGCAATGAACTTGGTAGGCAGATATCTCTTTTTTAAACTGATTTCAGATCTTTGGGTAAATACCCGGAAATGAGATTGCTGGATCAATCATAGAAGATTTGATGAAGGGAAATAACCAAATTTAAACCTTACTTATTTGGTCCCCACTAGTTCCAAATTTTAATTCATTTGCTTGGGCCTGAATATAGAGTGTTATATATATATATATATTTTTACTCTCTGCTTGGGAGGAAGAATTTGGTCAAGCTAATTTTCAGTAGAAATGAGATTGTTAGAGGTTTACTTTACATATTTATCATAACTATTTTAAGGCATTTTTTTAAACAAATCATTGTATTTGTTTCAATTAAATTTTATTACAAAACAGGCAACCAGCCTGCCAACCCCTGACCTAGACTGTCACATGTACAGCTCCAAGCCTATCGCTGTGGAAGAAGGGGGAAAAGAACTTTGTTGAAAGCCAGCAGCTCTTGTTACAGCAGCAATATTTTTTTTATGAGATTCAACTTGGCTTAACCCTTTTTTTTAATTAGTTTTTTTATTTCAGCATATTATGGGGGTACAGATGTTTAGGTTATGTATATTACCCATGCCCCCACCTCTCCCCGCCTACTTTAAGGCATTTTACACAGGCTCTGCAGTCAGGCAATTTGGATTTGGGTTCCAGTCCTCTCTTATGTTGTGTGACCCTGAACCAGTTCGGTGAACTGCTTTGAGCTTCGATTTTTTAATCTTTAAGGTGCGATTAGGAGTGCCAGCCTCACAGGTATTGTTATGAGAGCTAAATGAAATAATATATGGCAAAAGAATGTGTTGATTTCAAAGCACCATAGAAATGTTAATTTTGTAAATGCAAGATAATATTTATGAAGCACTTAGAACATGCCAATGACATAGTGTTTGTTAAATAAACTAAAGCAGTCCTAGTAATACCTTTACTTCAGAGTATGCAGTTCATGTTATTGCACCAAAGCTATTTGGGTCATGACTGCAGATAGCCACTTAGTTCAATATGCCTGAGAAAATAGAGTGTGAGTTTTATTAAAAGTATTAGTCTGTAATGTAACCTTCAATCACTTGGGAAATCCCTTTGCCCTTAAACAGTTCAGTAGTGAGGTTTTACTGCACGGGGAAATTACTATCACAAAATAAAAAGGTGTGCTTTCAGCGCCACAGGGGCCAGGTATGAACAGTGGTGTCACGCTGGGCGTGGTTATTACACTACCAGAAACATCTGAGTTCACCGTCATAGCAACAAATGATGGGTTCTTATTTTGCTAGAAATTCTCGGAGATCAATTAAACTCGACGGAAAAGGAGAACCCAAAGGGGCGAAGAGATCTAAGCCTGTGAGGTACACAGCAGCGAAGCTACATGAGAAGGGCGTCCTGCTAGAGATAGATGACGTTCAGACAAACCAGTAAGTGTGACCTGGAGTCCGCACAGAACACACATGCCATCTACTCACATAAAATCTGACTCACGTTCTTTTTTTTTTTTTT
>VBSM01002608.1:21603640-21634161 GCA_008086735.1 Cheirogaleus medius
AAAAAAAAAAAAATGCTACGTTTTAGAAATTTTATAAAATTTAAATACTTGACTGGCTGGTCAGCAGTAATAGGTCAATATTTAATTCTCATGTTCTGTGACTCTCATATATTTCCAACTATATTTTCTGCTCCTTAAGAGCAAGTGCCATATTGTCTATTTCTTTTATAATAAAGCACCTACTCTAGTATCCTGTTGAGCTATAGATCTCAACAATAGCCATCAAACCTGGTGTTTAGGGGGCAGAGTAGGGGAAAGATGATGGGAGGTTTTTGGCGATTCCTTAGGATTTTCTCAACAGGCCATTCACTCAGAATGATAACTTGGGATTCTGTTAGTTTGTTTCAGCTTTAAGCATATACTGTATTTGCAGTTTCACACGTGCGAATTTTCCTTTTTTGACTAGGTTTAAGAATGTTACATTTGATATCATAGCTACTGAAGATGTGGGCATCTTCGATGTCAGATCTAAGTTCCTTGGTGTAGAAATGGAAAAGGTGCAGCTCAATATTCAGGTAAGCTGGGATTTCCGCACCGTGGGGATGAGTTTTGTGTGTGGATCATCCACAGCTCCCCTGGCTGCACTCTTCACGACAGCAGTGAACAGCACAGAGAGAGCAACAGCACAAGCTTTATTTGCCAATATTTGTTTTTTGGGTGTTGATGATTTTTTTAAAAGCTGTGCTGTTTCAAATAATGGGACTTAAAATGATTTTAGATGGCAAACCATATTAGTCAGTTTTTTAAGCCATGTTTCGATTTTGAAGCTTAGACAAAAGATATAATATAAAAGCATTCAGAGCTATTAAAGGCTGGAAATTTTCCTTTTATTGGAAACTTGCATTTCTTTCTAAGACTACGTTATGCTCAGGATTGGAACTTTCCTGATCCTCTCCTTCCTAGAAGAGTTTACATCAGTTTGTCAAATCTATTTGTCAAATGTTTGAGATCACAAGAAAGACATTATGCAAAACAGATATCTATAAATATAAAAATGGTGTTTACAATATGAATTTATCATTATTTTCTCATAAAAAACACATTTAAGCCAAATACACTTAAACAGAAACTGAAAGAGCCAATTTATGTGCAAAAAATAATTAAGACGGTGGTACAACTAACAAATGTTCATGTACCCCCAACTTCTTAATCCTTAGGACAGGATCACTGTGAGGAAGTATTAATAATTATATTAATATAATAATTATATTAATAATTAAGTTTAATATAACACTTTTTAAATAGAAATAACATCTATTTAACTGGTCCCAAACTGCATGTAACATGGTTTCCAGTTATTCTGCATATGTCTGCAAGAGTCATCTTGCTTAAGCCCCTGAGAGTGATGTGAGTTCTGGGCTCACTGTCTGCTCAGTCCATGGCTCGATGCCCTGAAATTATCTCCCTGTCATGGGAGTGTATCCCAGAGCCCTTCTATTCTGTCTAGCAGCCATTAGAAGTGTAAAAAGAAAAATAGGAACTGAATGAGTTTGATAAGGATATTGAGATAATACAGTATATTAGAGTTCAGAGAGAAAAATAAAAGATACTGTGTAATTATGAAAAGCATACTTGAGTAAATAGTATTGTTTTCTAACTTATTTTAAACGTCACTAAGTGTATCCATTTCACAGTTTAGCTAATGAGAGTCTTTAGTTACTTTATGTAACACTTAGATAGATACAAGATAAATACACAAAGAGAAAAGAATATACTTGTGGTGATACATCCTGGTTAGTGATTCTTCTATAGAGATAGCAAAGACGTATAAGGTGATTGCCAGGAAGGATATGGCCCAAGGCCAATCAGTGTCAGGAGTTTGAGGCCAGCCTGGGCAACATAGCAAGACTCCATCTCAAAAAAACTTAAAAAAGAGCCCCCATCTAGCTCATTAAATCTTTTTTTGGTCAATAAATTCTTTTAGTATGTTTTTAAATGTGCAAAATGTCAACGTTGAGATTTAATGATGTTCCTTACAATTTCAGGATTTACTTCAGATGCAATATGAAGGCGTAGCTGTAATGAAAATGTTTGATAAGGCTAAAGTGAATGTAAACCTTCTCATATACCTGCTGAACAAGAAATTCTATGGAAAGTGAAGTGCCTGAAGAAATTTCATGAATTCTGTTATCATCTGTATTGGGGAATCAATTTGTTTAGTATTTTTTTTTTAAACATGATTGAAATCACTGCTTACAAATGTGTGATTTTTTTAAAGACCAAAACTGTTCTGCAAAATGTGCCTTTTTGATAATTTGATACTAAAATAGAATGATATGCAAAATGAATTAATGTAAACACATCCACATTGTACTGTGGTATAGGTACTCTGATTTAAAACTTTGGTCATCCTGTGATCTATTTTAAAGTAGGGGGAGAAATTTAGCTGACTAGGGACAAATATGTAAACCTATTTTCCTATGAAAAAATTTTAAACGTCCCACTTGAATAATGTAATTCTTCATAGATTTTTTTTATCTGTGGATAAATGGAAACCTAATTATTTGTAATGAATTATTTAGATAGTTCTAAGCCTTGTCTTCTGGGAGTTATCAGTTTTAAAGAGAACTTTTGTGCAATTCAAAAAGTTTTTATAAGTAATTGAAAATGACAATACAATAACACTTTCTGTATAAAAGTATATATTTTATGTGATTTATTCCTACTAAATGAAAGTGCACTACTGCCTCATGTAAAGACTCTCATACGAAGAGCCTTCAAGTGACTAAGGAACAACTAAGGATCATAGGTCCCCCCCTCCGTCCCTCACGATGTATTTGAATACTTCAATTGTGCCTCTCAATTTTTTGTAATGCTATAAAATCAGTATCTAGATGGTTTTTAAATGTATTCTTTGGAAATTGTTTTATGTAAAATAAATGTTACTTAATTACATTTATTTGACTTATTCAGTGGGTAGAAGATTCTTGGGGCTTTTCAGGAAAACAAATAATACACCTATATCTGTACTAGTTATAAAGTTAGCTGCTTTAAAGAAAAAAAATACAAAACCCTTGTGGCTAAAACAAGATAGAAAATTCTTTTTCTCAATTTCAGCAGTTCAAAAGTGAGCAAATCCACAAGGTAATCCAGGGATCCAGGCCGGCCAGTTGGCTCTGCCTGCAGGAAGGGAGAAAGAAGTCCTCAAACAGTCCATTTTCAGTTACACAGGTCACTTCTGCTTACATCCTATTTGCCAAAACTCAGTCACATGGCCATGGCTAGCTAAATATAGTGCCTAACTAGGCAGCCATATATCCATTAAAACCTGAGGTGGAGAGGGAGGTGGAATAAAGGGTGATTCCTGATGACACTATAGAAATCTCCACCCCAATCATAGTGCAGACTCTTAGGTGGGAACCCCCTGATGTCTTGTTCATGCATTCAGTAGGCTTTAATTTCCTCAGGGATTGCAAAATATAGAGAAAGTAGGTTACTTATGCTCATGTGGCACAAGTGAACTTTAAGTGTAAAACGAACAGAATTTGAAAAATTCAAATTTAAAAAGTAGAATCTGTTACTTTAGTGATTGTTTTAGGCTATAGGTATTTTTGACAAAGAGATGAACACCTTGAAACAATGTTCACTATCTCAACAGTTTGTGGGTTTATGTGTTTTTTAATGTGTTAGCCTTAATACAGACTACTACTGTAAAAGGACTCAAATACACAGTTAAGTTTGAAAATAAACCTCCCTCTCCCTTTCTCCCCTACTACTAACATTGGAAAGTGGGGAACAGGAGCCAGGGGGATGTTAAGCTTCCTTCTTGCTCCAGGAAAGACTTTTAGTGGAAATGTATAGAAGGAGCCAAAATTAGGGATGAGATGTTTGGAGGCAAAAGCGGCCTTTCCCAGCGTCTCTGCAAGGTGCTTGTCTTAACTTATTCCAACACTGAATGATATACTCAAGTGTTATTTGTATAAATAAAGGTGTTTACATCACACCAATACCCTCAAGGAAAGCTGTGAATGTTTTCTCTATCTTGGCCCACAAGATGAGGTTACTGTTGAACATATCACCAATTGCTGTTTGAGATTTTTAAGGGACATGGTTGGGTGGGTGACCCAGAGAAGGAAGCATGTGATAAAGGAGCAAGAACAAGAGGCCAGTGGGGCTGTGGGTGTGGCAAACCACTCTCAGGACGACTGAACCATCCCTCAAGCAGGGGACTGTTGTTCCTTGTGATACTGAGCCACTTAGGACTCCTGATCATCTTCCTTCCCAGGGCTTATAGCTTTTCTTACTCAGAAAAAAGGAAAAGCTTTTTTCTTTTTCTTTTTTTCTTTTAAAACACTGAGCAATTGGAACTATAACTCGATTTTTACAAAGCTGGCTCCTGTATTTTATGTATGTTCGATCATGTTTCCACTATTATAAAAGTGGTCTTTGGAGGGTTAAGAGGGCTCATGCTCCCCTAAACTCCACTTTGGCACCTGGAAATTTAAAAAAGCAAAAAGGAGTTATGCAACACTCCAGCTACTCTCAAAGGATCTGTTCTAGTGATCCTCAAAAGAGGGAAAACTTTTTTCCGATAGCGGTGAAGAAAGAAAACAACTTGGTGTGATCACGCTCTAATATGAAAGTTCAGAACTATAATGTATATGTTGGTGTATGTATGTGGTTGGACACTAATTAAAGATGCTATTCATAATATCATTTTTATGACTTTGACTGCAGTTAGGTAGGGATTTGTGGTATTCCTCAAACATTCCAAGAGGCAAACCACAGAACTCCAATGGTAAAAGTCTATATTTTGAAAATTTCTAGTGAGCATTAGATGTTCTTAGTACGGGTTAGCTTTTTGAAAAACCTATTGCCTTTGTTACTGAAACCAAAACTTGGTAACAGGTTACGATAGAGTCTTCTAAGCTCCAGAGGACAGAAGCTGTGTTTTAGTCATTCTAAGTTCAGAGCCCAGTGATACCTTGTAAATGGCAGGCACAGACATGGGTTCTAGAAATGGACTGAAAAGCAGACAGACCCCACCGCCCCTCAGGAGTCCCGTATTAATTTAGGTTGTCACTTGTATGAATGGAGCTTTTACTGATTCTCTCAGTCTAAAAAATATCCTCTTAATCTACAAATAAAATAGCTCATGCAGATTTATTATACTAGGTTATCTCACTGTTTTCCTTAGAGTATAAAGTCTCAGCTAAAATACATTAGAAGAGAAATCAATAAAGAACTGAAAGTTATGTTCACCTTATTTAACTGGAATGAACATTTGTATCTTTTGTTTTCTTTTTAACAGATACTGAATTTGACCTTTGCTTAGCATTCTACACCGTATGGGTAGTCTACCATTCTATCCACGGTGGGAATACAATTGTTGATCTATCATGAGAGATTAACTTCTAAATCTAAACTAATACAAGTTTTTAACAAGATGGAAATAAGTCTCCTGTTGGTTAGCTTATAACGTGATTACAAACCCTCCGTTTGCTTAAAAAACAAATGTGAAGGTTTCTATACAAAATCTGGAGTATGTCAAATCTACTTTGAATAAAACTTGGCTTCATTTCATATAGTCCCTGGTATCACCACCATTAGCTTCCAAAAGGAAATTACTAAGCAAGTTTTTACAATATACTGTGGCCTTTGGAGGGCTTCAAATAGTGGAGTGGTAACCAAAATACCCGAAGCAGGTAGATCATCTAATGCTTTAAAAGAAACTGCTTTCATATCATCTTGGGATTAAAACTTTTACCACATTGAAGCCATGTTTTTGTAAAACACTACTAAATACCATAAACATTATGGGAAGATGTCTAATGATTCATACAATTTGGTGACAGGTAAGTTAAAACAGAAAAAATGAAAACCAGGAACTAATATCAAGTGGTTCCAATGTGAGTGATGCTACAAAGCTGAGATTTCCTTCCTGGGGAATATGTTTATCAACGCCGGTTAGGTAGATTTTCAAAATGTTTATCATCTCTGGTTTGGTAGATTTTTCCTCTGTGAAAACTATTCTAAAACTGACAAAGGGATTTTGGCATGAGTGGCATGGAAAAAAGGAAATGGATTGATATCTTTTTCAAAAATCTCTGAAGAGTGTATAAACATGGGAATTTTGTGAAGTCTGAGACCATAAAACAAAATTAGAAATCAATCACAAAAGTCAAAACCTCCAAATTATTGGTTGAAGATTGAATTATACTGACAAAATATTTAGACCTGAATTGTATACATGTACATACCAAAACTTGCAAAAATGTAAAGTGGTCTTTTGAAAAAGAGATGACAATTAACAAACTAAGCAATCAGTTGGAAAACTTAGAAGACTAAAAAGTAAACCCAAAGAAAGTAGAAGGAAAGAAAGAATTAAAAACGTGAAAATTCATGACATTGAAAATAATAAAAGCAAAAAAGTAGGCACTGAGAAATAGTCATTTCCAGCCTCTGGCCAGATTAATCCAGGAAAGAATGCAAAAATAAGCTATATTAGGTATATAAATGGAGACCAAACTACAGATAAAATAGGATGAATAAAATGTATCATATGCATACAAGGGAATACTATAAGTTTTACAAGAATTAGATATGCATGTATCAAACAAGTCTAGAAAAATGCCAATTGCAGAAACATTTCTAGAAGGAATACTTAATATGCACACAGAATTTAAGCATTTCCCTATTCCAAGAGCCCTCTTTTTGTCACTACAGGTACATTCTGTTCTAATAACTAAGCCCCAAAGGCATTCTTTTAAACTTTACAGTTTTTTTAATGGTTAAAAACATTTTCAACCCATGAAACATAAAATTTTAAAGTGTGGTCACAGCATTATTCCATTCTTATTTTAAGAATATACACACATATTTGTATGTGGTTGCAATTTCTTGAATGATGACCAGAAACTAAACAGTGATCATCTGGGTGAGGGGAGGCAGGAGATACTTTACTTTTCATTTTATATCCTTGAACTGTCAGAAATTCCTGTCACATTTATTACTTTTACATTTTACACGGTATTTCACTGATTCTAAGATATTTTTTTCCTACTTAAACAACTTAAACCCTGAAATCGGTATGTCAGTTTAATTGGCAGCTTTATTTTCTTGTGATACATGGGTTAAAATGATGAATCTTAAAATCAATGGCATCTTAGGGATATAAGTATAGGGATATAAGTATAAGTTAGTAATGAAGAAATGTGTAATTTTAATGGTTCACATCTCCTCTTAGATATGTTTTCCGAGGAGAATTCACTGAATTGGGGCAGATTTAAATAGCATTATTTAGTTGAGTAATCCCATAATTTACGGAGTAACTTCTGTGTGCAAAAAGGTTCTGTGCTGTGAGCGCGATGGGGGGATACAGGGAAGAACGAGATCGTCTCTGATCGCACTTTCTCCTCTGCCTTAAGGGTCAGGGCTCTAGTTGGGGGAATGATATTTTTCATGCAAAAATTCCCTTTTAAAAAGCCTTAGAAACCTGATCTTGGCTGCCGCTTATGCCCCACAGGGTGCAGAATACGCCTGCACATCGGTGCTGAGGGTTGGGAGAAGGGGCTGCGGCTTAGCTTTCCTAGAAACAGCCACTGGGGGCCCCATTTCCTCTGCGGTCTGAAAGTCACGCTCTCCAGAGACTTCTCCAAGCATCTTAAGAGGACTCCTCCGCGAGCCTCAGCTGCGACGTCCCCCTGCGGGCCCTTAGCGAGTTTCGAGACGAGTGTCCCCCTGCCTATGCCTTGAATTTAGCCAAACCTTTGTATAAAATCGTTCAAAGAAATGTGAAGGGCCCTTGGAAAGTTACCAGGACACTTCGGCCCCTGGGCATCCCCAGCGTTGGGGGGCGCCTGAGTGCCGCCCGCCGTCCGGGTGCGGCCTCACCTGCAGGCGCCCGCCCTCCGCGACAAGGCGCCGCAGGTGACTCGGGTTGGGAGGGGAAGAGAGCAGTGAGGCCGCGCCCGGGAGGAAGGGAGAAGCTGCTCTCGGGTAGGGGGCGGCGGGTCCCACTCGCAGTCAGCGTGTCCGTGAAATAACAAGCGCCAGGCACAGGAAATGTCTGAAGGCAAACGAATGACAAACGTCAAGAATTCTGCCCAAACCATTCCCATGTCGGGGCAACCCTGTCGCTATAACGTGAAACTTTTAATCCACTATCTCTACGTTACAAAAGCAGAACTGCCCGGCAAACTTTTAGCTAAATACCGAACTTTGCAAACCGGCCGCAGCGCTCGACACGGGGCGCAGCGCCCTGCACCGAGGGAGGAAGGTCTCGGCGGGGCCCCTGGGCGCATCCTGGACGGGGCGCTCGCGGTGGCCGTCTTTGCTTCCCAGGAGGGTAACGACCCGCCCAGGGGGCAGCCGACGAGCCGCGCGGCCCTGTCCCAAGGACCCCGCCAGTCTGAGTCACTGACAGCTTCGCAGGTCAACGGCGCCCAAAGGAAAAACTGTCTCGTTTGGATTCCGCAGCCGGACGGTGGCCGGCGGCCAGGGCCAGGGGCGGGGCACCGAGCGAGAGGAGCTGCCGCGGGTGGCCGAGGCGCGGGGCCGGCCGGCGGGGGCGGCGGCGGGACCCGTGGGGAGGGGTGGCCGGCGGCAGACAGCGACCGCGTCTAGGCGCACACTCCGCGCCGGGGGGCGCCCTTCCCGGCTCGCGCCGCTCGTGCCCGCGCACCCGGTCCCGCCCCCGCGCCCGCCCGAGCCCCGCGCGCCGCGAGCCGCCTGGGACACAGGCTCGCGGAGGGGCGCCCAGACGCCTGCTTCTGCCCGCTCGCAGCCCGCGCCCCGCCGGCCCGCGCTGACCAGCTGCGGGACCCCGCGGAAGTGAGGAGAGAAGGTCGAGCGAGTCGCTCGAGGCGGGGACAGCCTCCTGGTGCAGCGCCGCGCGGAGCCTGGGGACAATGGGGCCGCGGCGGCTGCTGCTCGTCGCCGCCGGCCTCAGTCTGTGCGGCCCGCTGCTGTCTGCCCGCACTCGGGCCCGCAAGCCAGGTGAGAGCTGCCCCGGCAGTGGGTCGGGCGGGAGGGGGAAGGACACGGAGCGGGGACTAAATGGGCAAGGGGACGGGAGTGCCCTGACTTCACCCCTGCCTCAGTTTCCTTCGGAAGCCAAACAGGCATTTGGGCTGAGATCCTGAATCTCCCCCAGTCACATCTAGTGGGGCGTGCCCACCCCAGCCAGCCCCTTCGCACGGCCCCGCCGATGCCCCTCTGGATGCAGTTTTGGAGGCTGCAGCGCGCCTGCCACGGGGTATTGGATATGGGGCTCTGGGGGCGGCTTCCCTTGGGGGAGCCTGCGGTCCTGCGTTGGCTTCGTGGTCATTGTGTGGTCTGTTTCTCCCAGAACCACTCCCACCAATAAACGTTCTGGTCTGTTCTATGTAAAGTAGAGAGAAACGCTCCCGCTGAAGTTTTTTTTTGGTTGGAATTTTTTTTCTTGCACATTTTAGAGGCTAGGAAAGTGGCGTACAGAAAAGCCCAGTCGGTCCCTGGGCACGTTTAGCAGAGAGTCGGTATCAGCAGCCCCCGGCACGGCTTTGTGCCCAGGAGGTGCTCACGGTGCGAGATACATGTGTGATAACAGTGTGGGCTGGTGGTGGGAAGGGGGGAGGTTTTGTTTCTTACCTAGAAGCCTTTCCTTCTAAGTGAGTTGGGGAAAGGGACTCCTCCCAGAACCAGGCTTCCGCAGACACTGTGGGATCCCAGTATTTCTTAACGAAATTTCTGATCTGCTGCAAAGAGGCAGTTTATCTAGAATACATTTAACACTATGAAATAAATAGATTTGGTCAATTTATTTGGTCAAATATTTTCTATTACACCTTCTCCAGAGCTGGGCAGAGGAGTTGTTTTTAACCTGTGAAGGCACTAAATAGAAAGTGATAAAAATGTTTTTCAATTTCTTAGTAACAATAGTACTTTATAAACTTTTAGCCATTTTTTTCATAAAGAAACTAATTTTCGTGGGTTTTCTTCTTATCGGTGAAAGAATGTGCACTCTGTATTGCTCCCACACTCAAAAGTGTAGCTACATCAAGATTAAGAGGTGACAAAGATGTAGCATGTTCTCTGCTCTTCGTCTTTGTTCAGGGTGAGTTTTGAGGAGATGCTTTTAGGAAACCTAAGAGACCCAGACTGGGGCCCAGTGTTTAGCAGCAACTCGCCAGCCTGATACCATGGGCGTTAGTGCTGAGCGTGTTTGGAAAAATTGTGTATGTGATACATGATTTCACAGACTATTATGCAATTCGCTT
The DNA here is from genome assembly GCA_008086735.1 of Cheirogaleus medius. Classification (NCBI taxonomy): domain Eukaryota; kingdom Metazoa; phylum Chordata; class Mammalia; order Primates; family Cheirogaleidae; genus Cheirogaleus; species Cheirogaleus medius. Next base: position 21,613,840 of record VBSM01002608.1, read on the forward strand.
AATTTTATTTTGGGACAGGCTTTTGAGAATACAACTTTGTGTTTGAGATTTGGGTAGCGAGTGGAGAACAGGTTTATACAAATGCTGCATCCACTGTAGCCACCCTTCCTCACAGTAGCCCCCCAGGAAGGCTTTTGGTCTCCATTAGGGAGTGAAGGTAAAGGCTGCAGGTTTCCACCATGCTGCCTCCTTCCTCATGTAAGGGGTGGTGCATGCTAGATGGACACTGCTAGTGTAGACAGAAAGAGAAGTGGACACACATTGGCTAGTCTGTCAACACTGGATTCTGGAACCACTTTGGGACGGAAAGAAGAAAGGAGGATGACAAATGAAAAGGAACTTCTGTTAAGTGCATTATTCCACGTGGAGCCCGGAGCCAGGAGGAATTTTCACTTAGCTTGTCTCATTTCACCCTCTCAAAACACCTTGTTAAGGTGGGTGTTTATCCCCTTTTGCTGATTCTGAAACTAAGGCTCAGAAACAGTGGCTAGCCAAATGGGGAAAGAGGGCTGTTGGAATGGTCCATACACCTTTGGTGCAGGGAATAAATAGGGCTTTGTCTTCACAGAGTTTAACATCACTAATAAAATCAACCAAAAATGGGTCTGCTTTTTATTATCACCATGTACCAGCAATTCTAAACAGTGTCTGTCGTAAAATGCTGGTGCTGGGACCACTCCCACCATCCAACAGTACCTCTCCAGTCCTGGCTATGCCACTGCTGAGAGAGAGATTCTGAGAGAAATGTTTGTTTATTGCCCAGGACCACCAGCTGCATGTGCTAAGAGGGGCTGTGAAACCCCTCCGGGGCTGTCCCACTGCACTCTCTGGCTTTGTTCACACTCATTTTGGCATTTTCTACCTTGTTACTTTGTGCATATCTCATCTCTCCTGATAGGATTATAAACTTCTATTTATCCCCAGGGAGTCTAGAACAAATGTTCACTCAGCAGATACTTGCTGCGACATTTGTAAATTCATCAACCAGTTTACATTCCTTGGTGCAGACAATTTAAGTGAGATGACATATGTTCCTTAGAAAGGGCCAGTGTCCAAGAGAAAAAGGTGATGTTTATCAAGTTTATAAGACTCTAGAGGGTGAAAGCATCCAAGACTAGCTGGTGGTGACTTACTGCAGAACGGATTGGGTGGGTGATTGCACGTGCTGCCCTCCGACCCACAGGGTCGAGCCTGGTTCCATGGCAGGGAGTGAGGTGACCCTCTCCTTGCAAGAGGGTCCCAGCCCCTGGTCAGCCACCTCCTATTATACATCCTCTGCTTCACCCAGCTCCACCCTCTAGTTCCTCCCCTAAGGAGCTATGCTTTCTCTGGCTTCTGTCCCCAAGCCACTCCCTCTGGCCAGAATGCCCTCCCCACACCCCAGGGCACCATTTAATTAAAAACAGCTACCCTATATGGAGCACCTACTACTGCTGACACCTTGCTTAGGTAGGTCACATACACTATCTTATCTGTTCCTTGCAACAGCCCTTTGAGTAGATGTCATCCCCATTTTACAGATAAGGAAATGAAACCAAAAATAAATAAGTCACAGACTTGTGGAATTGGGAGTTGACCACAGGCCAGTCTTTCCTTGGTGAAGGCTTTCTCTACCGCCCCCTGCAGAGATAGAGCTCTCAGACTGGACACCCCTCTCACAGTGGAGGACTGACCTCACTGTGCTCCCAGTACCCATAAAGGCAAAGTCTGTGCCCCTTTGGCTTGGTCGCCCAGGGAGGTGTTCAGTAAGCATTTATGCATGGACTATGGTACACTGTCACTGTCTTTTGCTAACAGATGATAAGGCAGGCTATAAATAGAGCCCCACCCATGAATATGCTAATTAATTGGCTGTTACAAGACATGGTGATCTTTAGCCCAAACAGAAAGACAGGAAACCGGACAGTGGTTCTACCCTAAACAGACCAGAAAGCTCTATGAAGCCCAAAAGTCAAATTCTTTATGAACCAGCAAGTAATTTTCTACCCTACTATCTATCTATGTAATATTCCTTGGTGGCTTTGCCTTTATTTTTATAGAACATATCAAAATAGCATGTTCTTTCCTTTGTCCACCTCTCTCTCATTTGTCCACCCTTCCTTTGTGTGATGAGAATTTTTTGAGGCATTCTCAGCCCTCTTCTCGGGAATTTTCTCCTGTTGCCTCTGCTCATTGCCTTTCCACTCCCTTATCCTCCTGGTTCAGCATTTCTCAGCCCTTTATAAAGTCTGAACAGGTCAGTGTGTTGTGAACCCCAACTTGCACTGTCTCAGCAGCTCTGAACTTGTTCCTTTTCCAAAATGCTTCTGTCTAGTCTCTTCCTCTGTGTCCTTTCTACCCCTGCCTGCCTCCCTTAGTCATTTCACCTTTGTCCCTGTCACCCTCACAGCCTGGAACTCAGCTGGGCCTTGAGCAGGAGTACCCCCCGAGACAGTGGGGTCCTTAGGACCCTGGCTTTCTGATCTTGCTGCTCTCCTCATTTTGGACACTCGTCCCTCTTTTACCCAGAAACTCTCCTTCCCTCCCTCCCTCCCTTCCTTCCTTCCTTCCTTCCTTGTGTACAGTTCAGTTGCATTTAGTACATTTATAATGTACAAATACAGCCTCTACTCAGTTACATCACATCGTTGTCATCATCCTAAAAGGACACCCTGTATCCCTTAAGCAATCAGATCCCGTCTCCCTTTCCCCTAGCCCCTGGGAACCACCTATTTGCTTTTTGTCTCTATGGATTTGCCTATTCTTGATATTTAATATAAAAATGGAATCATGTAATATGTGGCCTTTGTGTCTGGGGAACTCCTCTTTAGCTAGTTTTCATGAGTCCCTGGGCTCCCCTTCCATTGCAGACACTCACAAAAACATCTTTGTTGTCAGAAGAGATATTAGGAACCATGACCTTGGTTTATTTTTGACTATGATGTTAGTTCTGAATACTCTACAGTTTTATCATTCAGAATTTTGTTTCCTTATTTTATGATTTTTCATTCTACTTTTTCCTCTGTCTTGCTTATGCCTGGAAATGTCACAGTAAATAGCTCTCTCTATAGGCTGAGAATTTTTTTCTAAGTATGCACTTTCATGTCCCCAAGTACCCTGTCCCACACTGACTGTGTCACTGTACTTGCAGGGGCCCACTGAAGCTAAGGTCATTATCCTCCATCCTAAGGCATCCAATGAAGTTTTGCCTACTTAAAATGCCCTTACAGATCTTTGTATATTCTTTATTTGCTTTCAAAAGTAACTGGCCTTTTGAAATGACAGGAATAATCTGTAATTTACACTTGAAGACAAATTTATATAACTTTAAGAACAGACATTGTATAATCCAGTGGTCCCCAACCTTTTTGGCACTGGGGACTAGTTTCATGGAAGACAGTTTTTCCACGGACATGGATGGTGGGGGTGGGGGACAGACCTGAAGGAATGGGGAAAGCCATCAAGTCACAGTAGCCCCCAGGGAGACCACTAGTGACCTAACCTCACCAGGCGGCTCCAGGCAAGAAACTCACACACTTCCCTTGTGTGGTCTTCATGCCTGCTGTGGCCTTGGGTACACCTATATTTACTTCTCTGTAACTCCCCTTCTAGCTTTTTCTTAGGCTTGCTTTCCTGTGCTTCCAGAGGAGTCCCTGCTCCTGGACATGGGCTAGCTGGGAGGACAGGCAGCCTCCGATACTGGCAGCCTCTTCTGGCCCTGCAGTCAGGCAAGAATTCTACCTTTAATTCTGCTTTTTCTGTAGCAGAGATTTTTGTTCACTTATGGCTCTTGTTTCTGCCCCATCTAAAACAATGTTTTAAAGACTTGTTTTTCTGTTTTGTCCTTGAATGTCTTCCTACTACCTCTGTCCTGTCTGTAAGGGCTGCACTGTTGGCATGTGTGGTTGGTGTGTAGCAAAGGTCAGCAGAACTCCAGAAGTCCCAAGCAACAGCTGTGGGCCTCGTCACCTTAAGCTATACTCACATGTCCACATACTGCCTGCTGTAGCTAAAAGGATGGGCAGATTCATTTGTTTGGTGAAATGCTGGGAAAAAGAGGGTACTCTTTTAGGAGCAGGTCATGAATTACAGGTGTTTAAAGAGACAGGATGGTGTGGTATAGTCAAAGGGTATATGAGCCTTGGAGCTGGGCAGATCTAGCTTCAAATTCTAGCTCCTCCATTTCCTAGCTGTGTGACTTAGAATTAGTTACTTAGCCTCTCTGTGCCTCCATGCTGTCATTTATAAGATGAGCTGTAATGCTGATCTCGTAGAAATGTTAGATTTACATGAGGTAAGGCAAGTGAAGTACCTGACACATAGCAGGTGCTCAGAAAATAAGTTTTTTATATGTCAATTTCATCATATTCCAGAAAAGCCTTTGAAGAGTTGATATCAAATGAATTCTCTAAGTGTAAGACTGTGTTCACACAGACATTCAAGAACTTTTTCCCTTCAGAACTAAGACAAAAGAAAAATAAAACCAAAATTCCTTGCCCTTAATTTCTAATAGCAAGTAAATACACATAAAATATTTGTTTTGCTTTTTTTTCACTTTTTATTGTTGAAATTTTCAAACATACCTCAAAATAAACGGTGTAGTTACTCCCTATACCCATCAGCCAGCTTCAACATTATGTACATATGACCAATCGTCTTTCATCTATATCCTCAACTTTCCTCCTCCGCCAACTGGATAATTTGAAAGCAAATCCCATATATCATATCGTTTCATCCATAAATACATCAGTATAGGCCGGGCGTGGTGGCTCACGACAGTAATCCTAGCACTCTTGGGAAGCAGAGTTGGGATGATCACTTGAGCCCAGGAGTTCAAGACCAGCCTGAGCAGCAATGAGACCCCCACCTCTACAAAAAATAGAAAAATTAGCCAGGCGTGGTGGTGCACACCTGTAGTTCCAACTAGTGGGAAGGCTGAGGCAGGAGAATCACTTGAGTCTAGGAGTTTGAGGTTGCAGTGAGCTAGGATGATGCCACTGCATGCTAGCTTGGGTGACAGAGCGAGACTCTGTCTCAAAAAAAAAAAAACACAAAAAAAAAAGCAGTATATATCCTTAGAGATAAGAACTCTATTTTCACGTAACTGCAATACCATTATAATATGTAAAAATTGGATAATTCCTTAATATCATCTAATAGTCAGTGTTCAAATTTTCCTGTCTCATAAATGCCTTTTAACAGCTGGTTTGTTTGAATCAGGATCAAACAAAGTCCACTACAACATTTTAACATGTAACTGTCCCCCACTCCCACCTCGTTTTTATTGCTGTTTATTTGTCAGACTGGGCCATCTGTCTTAAAGACTTTTCTATATACTGGATCTGGCTGACTGCATCTTGAATTCATGGATCTTAACATGTATGAAATGTTTCAATTCATTTCATCATTATTCTTTTGATGATCACATTGTCACATCTTTGGCCAGTGGGAACCTCTTCAGATTGACTCCAGAGTCTTTTTGGCCCAACCCTAATATTCTTCGAAGATGTTCAAGGCTCACCTTGTATGTTTCCCTACCCCAGATCTGGAACCAGCCATTTCTTTAAGCAGCACTGTTCCCCACTCCCTACTCCCCAGTCCCCCCACCCCCCCATTGGAAAATGGTGCTTGTTTGAATGTGGGGGACTTGAGCATTCCAATAATGCTGCTGTTTTCCACTTGACAGAGTTACTGTGTTTTTGTTATTTTTCCATCGTCCTTCTCTCCATTTCTCTGTAGCCTGTAGTGTGTTTTCAACCGCCCTGCTCTGTGTGGGAATGTGGACAAGGTCCTGGGACTGCTTTGTTAACTCCCAAAAAGCGTGAGCCCTGTAGGGCAGAACTGTGAGTCAAAACTGAGGCTGGTGTGTCATGGGATGCTGGCATCGAGTAAATCCCAGGATCAAATGGGACCTTCAAAGACCATCCAGTCACCCCTCTGCTTCCAGGCCAGATCTCATCCAAGTCAGAAAAAGCATTGCCTGACTCACTTATTTTAAAAATCCGCAGAGTTAGAGAGTCCATATTTAAATTACTTAGCAATATGCTGTATTCAGTAACAAAACTACTCTAGAGCTAATTAGAGAAACCTAAGTTAAGTGAAACTTAGCAAAAAGTGTGAGAACTGATTTTAAGGACCTGTGCTGCTTTTTTTGGTGAAACAAAAATATGGATGAATGACAAGAGCTTTTGGCATGTTGCCAAGCATTTTCTCCTTGACCTCCGAGCTGTGCTAGGACTGGAGGAAAAGCATGATGCTGAAACTCGAATTTCAGCTTGAGGGGCTTGAAGTAGTTGGAATTATCTAGTCACCTTGCATTGGTTTTGTTCTTTCTTTGATGCTGGTATATACTTTTTTAATTTTTTTGCCGACATACTTTAATTTCACAAAAACCAAAATATCAAATCTATAATGGCAATAAAAAGTAACACCTCAGACAGTGACATTTAATCGAGGGATTATACATTCTTTCTGGGTTCTAGCCTATAAAAATTTCATGTTTGCATGAGTATAATGTTTCTGTCATAAGCAGATCAGATCAACTATACTAAGAAGGCCTAGCCAGAGAAGACATTTTGAAAACAAGTACCTATCGCCAAAGTACTAAATACGGAGTATAGCCTAATGACAGTTTTATTTTCAGATGAAGCGATAAGGAGCTTAGTTATGAGTATGCAGTAGTTTTGAGTAGTAGTTATGAGTATGCAGTAGTTTTCAAATTGGGTTCCTCCTCCAGGTATCATCTGGATTCATGTATGTGTGTACATGTTCACGTGCACTTTTTTCCCCCTCTGTGCGTTACAAAAGTCCATAATCTAGCCAGGATCCCAGAGGATCAGCAGAGGAGAATTGTGTTATTTTAAGGTTCCTCCAGGTCAGGATTTTTATGGATAGAAGCTTCTGTGCTGTTAAAGTGCCAGAACCCATTCATTCTTCTCTTTCAGCTCCCGCACATTCATTATGACCTTGAGGATGGCTTCACATCCCTCAAGAGCTATCGGTGCCAATGTCAGGCCTCCGTGTGACTGGGTCAAGGTGAATATAGAGTAAGTTAGACACCTCACAAAGGGAAGAAAGTGATACTTCTGGAAAGGGCTGTGAATTTGAAATTTGATTTACAACTCTGAACCCTTGGCCTGTATACTTTACAACCTGCTCATGTCCCTCATCATACTGAAAAACTAAACATTGCTGAATAGCACGGAAGAGGAGCCTAGATTTCATTGTAATTTAAAATAATTTAGTGAGCAAACAGCTGGGTCTAAAAGCACACTGCATAGAAGTGGGAGGGAAAGGATAATAAAATAAGCAATGTAATTTCTCACATTGCTTAGTTTGTATAGTTTCCAAGTGAGTGTATGTCCTATTTCATATGGGATGCTCCTAGCTGCCAGATTTGTAGGCCAGACAGGTGTCAGAACTCCATTTAAATGATTCTGAGCTGAGTTCAGAGAGGTTAAGTGAATCCTGGCAGAACCAATATTAGAATGCAAATTTGTCACTAAGGAGCACCTACAATGTGCAGGGCTCTGTACTGGAGATTCAGAGGTTAATAGGAATAGTTCTTATCTTTGAGGATCAATCTAGACACAAACGTGTACTCAGAGACTTGTCACTGGAGATATTTGTCCTGTCCCTGTGACAAATCTGCAGGCCACCCCTTCACCTCTGGGGGGACCCACTCATGACCTTGCTGTGGCACTTTGACCTCAACCTTATACTGCCAGGCTCTGCCCTGTCTCTCAGTTGGTTCTACTCTAGCTCTGCTCTTCATTTTGGAAATAGATGCCAACATGTTGTATTTTATTTTCTAGTTCTAGAACTTCCATTTGTTAGTTTTTTTACTTATATGTCCTATTTCTTCATTTCAACGAAATATTTTTGTTTATTGTGTGTAGTTATAATACATTCTGTAAAATCCTTATCTGCTAATTCCAGTATTTGACTCATCTTGAAATGTGTTTCCATTGATTGTCTTTTTACTTGAGACTAGGACATACTTTTCTGATTCTTTGTTTTCTTTTTATTTTTTTGATTGTCAAAAAATTATATATATGTGTTTTGTACAACGTAATGTTTTGAAATATGTATCCATTGTGGGATAGTTAAATGAAGCTGATTAATATGGCATTACATTAAATACTTATTTTGGGGGATGAGAACACTTAAAATCTGCACTCTAAGCTACTTTCAAGTATACAATCCATTGTTCTTAACTGCAGTAATCATATTGTACAGTGAATCTCTTGAACTTCTCCTGTCTAACTGAAATTTTGTATCCTTTAACCCCAATGTCTCCCCAATCCACCCACTCTCCCTCAGCTTCTGGTAGCCACCATTCTACTCTCTGCTTCTGTGAGTTCAACTTTTTTAGTTTCTATATATAATTAGTGAGATTATGCAGTATATGCCTTTCTGTGCCTGACTTGTTTCACCTAACATAATGTTCTCCAGGTTCATCCACGTTGTTGCAAATGACAAGATTTCTTCTTTTTCTAAGGCGGAATAGTATTCCACTGTGTATAAGCACAATTTCTTTATCCATTCATCTGTCAATGGACACTTAAGTTGATTCCAAATCTTGGCTATTGTGAATAATGCTGCAGTGAACATGGGAGTGCAGGTATCTTCTTGACATACTGATTTTATTTCATTTGAATATATACCCGATAGTGAGATTGCGGGATCATATGATAGTCTATTTTCAATTTATTGCACAACCTCCACACTATTTTCCATAATGGCTGTTGTAATTTGTATTCACACCAACAGTGTATACACAGATTCTGTTTTCTCTACATCCTTACCAACACTTACTATGTTTTGCCTTTCGATAACAGCCATTCTAACAGGTGTGAAGTGAAATCTCATTGTGGTTTTAATTTTCATTTCCCTGATGATTAGTCATATTAAGCATTTTTTCATGTACCTTTTGGCCATTTGTATGTCTTCTTTTGAGAAATGTCTATTCAGGTCCTTTGCCCTTTTTTTTTTTTTTATTGGTTTGTTTGTTGGTTGGTTGGTTTAATCCCATGACAGATTAAATTGATTTATTTGTCTTCTTGCTATTAAGTTGTTTTCATTCTTTATATATTTTGAATATTAACCCTTTATAAAATGTATGGCTTGAAAATATTTTCTCCCATTCCATAGTTTGTCTCTTTACTGTTGACTATTTCCTCTGCTGTGCAGAAGCTTTTTAGTGTGATATAATCCCGTTTGTCTATTTCTGCTTCTGTTGCTTGTGCTTTTATAGTCATATGCAAAAAATTATTGTTGCCCAGAACAATGTCATGGAGCTTTTCCTCTATTGTTTTTTTCTGGCATTTTTATAGTTTCAGATCCTACATTTACATCTTTAATCCATTTTGAGTTGATTTTTGTATGTGGTGTAAGAGGAGGGGAGGTCCAGAGTTTATCATTTTTGTCTAAGGGATGGTTAGATCTGGTAGGACCTCCTGATTATTCTTATATTGAATGATTTTTGGATTGTATCTTGGATATTGTGTTGTGAAGACTCTGGGTTTTATTATATTCCTTCAAATAGTATTGGTATTTTTGTTTTAGCAGTCAATTAATTTGGTTGGACTCAAATTGCAATTTCTCTCTCTCTCTCTCTCTCAGAAGCTCAAATATCACTTCAGTTCTTTTATTATTAGCAAAGCTGTATTTGTTTATTTTATTTATTTCAGCATATTACAGGGGTATAAATGTTTAGGTTACATATATTGCCTTTGCCCCACCAGAGTCAGAGCTTAAAGTGTGTCCAACCCCCAGATGGCGCATGCCACACCCATTAGGTGTGAATATACCCATCCCCTCCTCCCCTCTCCCATCTTTCTGACACCCGATGAATATTATTACTATATGTGCACTTAAGTGTGGATCAGTTAATACCAAGTTGATGGTGAGTACATGTGGTGCTTGTTTTTCCATTCGTGTGATACTTCACTTAGTAGAATGGGCTCTAGCTCTATCAAGGATAATACAAGAGGTGCTAGATCACCATTGTTTTTTGTGGCTGAGTAGAACTCATGGTATACATATACCACATTTTATCCACCTACTGGCTCAGAGACTAAACAAGGTGTGCCATTACCCAAACAAAAATCTAAAGGTAAGAAGCAATAGCTGGTCCAGATGGGAAGGAATCAGTGAAAGAACTCTGGAAGTATAGAGAGGAGCAGAGATGTTTTGCATCTTCCCTACACATGGATGGTTCAAGGGTCAGCCAAAGCCTAGGACAGAATTTACACTGGAATTTAGAGTTCCCCCTCTTTGACTTTTTCTTTTCTGGGATTCTCTCCTAACGTTCCAGTGACTATGGTTGCCCCGAACTCTGTCCCCTGGTTCTTCAGAACATAAAGACTACAGGTTTTCTATCCGAGTTTTAGTCACCTTTTATGGCACTCGTGTGATATAGGAAAAACCAGACCATTAACATTTTCCTCAGACTGTTTTCTCTTACATAGCACTTCACTCAGCTCTTCTGACACCAGATGTTTAGGTGGTATTTCCCCACACACCAAGCAATCGATTCTCCGGCAGATTCTCCAGCAGACACCAACAGCTGGTATCCTCTAATTTAACTCAATTCTGACACTGTCTTCATGGAGATACAGTCAGATCCCAGAAGTTAAGGGCTCAGTCCTCCAGAACTTCTGACCATCCATCCGGGGGTTCCCATGGTCCCTCCTTAGATTCAATGAATTTGCTAGAGTGGCTCACAGAACTCAGGGAAACACTTTTCTTACAGTTACTGGTTTACTGTAAAGGCTATTACAAAGGATACAGGTGAACAGCCAAATGGAAGAGATGCATGTGGTATGTGGGAAGGGGTGTGGAGCTTCCATGCCCTCTCTGGGCACCACCCACCAGGAACTCCTCCTGTTCTGCTATCCAGAATCCCTACCTCTAATCCTGTCCTTTGGGGTTTTATGGAGGCTTCATCCACAAAAATTACATCATTGGCCATTGATGACCAATTTAACCTTCATCTTCTCTCCTGTCCTTGGAGGTTGGGGGTGGGGCTGAAAGTCACAACCCTGTAATCCTGCCTTGGTCTTTTGGGTGTTCAGCCCCCATCCTGAAGTTATATAGGGGTCCCCAGCTATCAGTTTTCTCATTAGCATATAAAAGATGCTCATCATTCCAGAGATTACAAGGATTTTAAAAGCTATGTGCCAGGAAATGAGGAGGAAGACCAGATATATATTTCACAACATCATAGGCACTGACATTGGCCTTTCAAGCTAAAAGTCACTGAAAACAAGAAAATTACCAGGTTTTATTCTATCTTCCAAGATTCACTCCTCCCCTCCTCCATTCTCCCCTTCTACCACCCTGTAAACCTAAATGCCTTCAGATCATTGATTGGGGGACAGAGGGTAGGGAGGGAGCCTAGAGTTTATCATTTTTATCTAAGGGATGGTTGGATCTGGTAGGATCTTACAGAGCCAAACCAGAAGCAGAACTCTCTCTTCTGCATTATGCCTGTCTCTGTAAGTTTCTGTTTACAGGAAGGGTTCCACTGCTGAAAAACTAAACCAAAAGTTTGAAAATCCACTGTACTTGTCCAACTTCCTGCCAATTTTCAAATCCTCTAACATCACTTGTAAGTGACTTACATGTCCAACCTTTATTGTGAGCACTTGCAGTGAGAGTCCTTGCCCTTTTTCCTCTGTGGGTTTGTTAGGTAGTTAATGAAGGATTCCAGGTCTCCTAGCTGTTGCCACCATCTTGGTCCTGCCCCACCCTAATTCTCCATACCTGGGGGAAGAGGGAATACCCTCCAAATCTGCCAATCAGAACTTGGCACATCAGCTGCAAAATAATTCAGAGGATTCTCTAGCCCATGGGCCAAGCCGCATGGGTACCATAAAGTCTGGAAAGTGATCTAGAACCCACATGCGCAGTAAGACTCGGGTCATGCAGCTCCCCAACTATCCATTCAAAGTGGTTCTATAGTAACGTTTTGAACACCATATCCGGACACCATAAAACAAGACCCAGACCATGACCACGCTCTCTTTTTCTGTATCGACAAGCGGTCCGTTTGTCATGTCATATGTATCATGCTTTGTAAACCTATGTCTTGCTCGTGCTCTATAATCCTACCTTGCTCCCCCTCAATAAACTTCACCACATGCTTGCCTTACTTTGGTGCTTCTGGTCATTCTTTGGCCATGAATGCGCTAAGAACCAACATTCCGGACTAAAACCTGACATAGTCTCTCTTCCCTACTCTGCTTCCCAAGGCCCGCAAAGGCTCCTTGTCATTTCTCTTCAGTGGCAGAATTTTAGCAAAGCTTCTTGGGAAGAAAATTTGACTGGATTCCAGCTGCTAAGTGCTGCTTTTTTTGATGATCATTTCAAATGGATCTTTTTGGTGGGAGGATGTGTACAGCTGAGCCTTTATTTTGACACCTGGTTGATACATCAAAGACCCTGGTTGGCCTGGCATGCACCTTGAGGCATGTAGCATTCTAGAACCCAGCCAAAGGAGGCCATCAGCCTGGCGTGAGTGGCCGAGACCATTCAGGAAGGAAACCAGACAATGCCTGAGGTGATAGATACCTTGTGGCTATGTTAGGAGATAACCCGAGGCTCTGTGGTTTGGCCCAGATATGATGACAGATTGCTACATTCTACTGTGTCAGCAAACCAAAAGAGGAGAAGAAAACTACTGTCCCCTGGACGTTGGACATAGAACTGGGAGTCCCGGGTCCTGCTCTGAATTTGCCTCTAGCTCTATAACATGTAAGAAGTCTCCTCACTTTCTGTGTGGATTTTTCCAGTAGGGGGATGGGTTTCATGGGATAGCTGCAAACTAAAGAGAAAATGTGCCCATGAAGGCATGTGGCGGAAAGAGAAGTCATAGGAGCTGGGAGTGATTTGTTTGTGTAGACAGTGGCTAGTATAGAAATCACTGCTTCATTCCTTCATGTCAGGAATTTCTTGATGTCTGCAGCATAGATCTCTGAAAGCATATCATTCACCTTTGTCCCTTTGAGGAGCAGAGTTTTAAAAGGGTTTGCTTACATCACAACAAAATGTGGCAACATATTTTGCGTCAGCTTATTCTCTGATAATGGCTATTTGTGCCTCACCTGCTCTTTACCACCCACTCTCCTAATAAAACAAAAAATAAACAAAAGTAAAATATGCTCTCTACTTATCTCTTTTGTCTTTTTAATTCATTCACTTTATTTTTTATTTTAAAATTTTATTTTTCAGAGTCCAAGGCAACAAATGCTACTGTGGATCCCCGGTCATTTCTTCTCAGAAAGCCCAGTGACAGATATGAACCATTCCCACTGGGAGAGGACGAGGAGAAGAACGAAAGTGGGTTAACGGAAGACAGGTTGATCTCCATCAATAAAAGCAGTCCTCTTCAGAAACCACCCCCTGTGTTCATCTCGAAAGATGCCTCTGGATATCTGACCAGCCCCTGGTTAACCCTCTTTGTCCCCTCCGTTTACACGGGCGTATTTATAGTAAGTCTTCCGCTAAACGTCATGGCCATCGTTGTGTTCATCTTGAAGATGAAGGTCAAGAAGCCGGCAGTGGTGTACATGTTACACCTGGCCACGGCAGATGTGCTCTTTGTGTCCGTGCTCCCCTTTAAGATCAGCTATTACTTTTCCGGCATCAACTGGCAGTTCGGATCTGAAATGTGTCGCTTCGTCACTGCCGCGTTTTACTGTAATATGTATGCCTCCATCATGCTCATGACAGTCATAAGCATTGACCGGTTCCTGGCAGTGGTGTATCCCATCCAGTCCCTCTCCTGGCGTACTCTGGGAAGGGCTTCCGTCACGTGTCTGGCCATCTGGGCTATGGCCATCGCGGGGGTGGTGCCCCTGCTCCTCAAGGAGCAGACCACGCAGGTGCCGGGGCTCAACATAACCACCTGTCACGATGTGCTCAACGAAACCCTGCTCGAAGGCTACTACACCTATTACTTCTCAGCTTTCTCCGCTGTCTTCTTTTTTGTGCCGTTGATCATTTCCACAGTCTGTTACGTGTCTATCATTCGATGTCTTAGCTCTTCCACAGTTGCCAACCGGAGCAAGAAGTCCCGGGCTTTGTTCTTGTCGGCCGCCGTTTTCTGCATCTTCATCATTTGCTTCGGACCCACGAACATCCTCCTGATTGTACATTACTCATTCCTTTCTCACAGTTCCTGGACAGAGGCCGCCTACTTTGCCTACCTCCTCTGTGTCTGCGTCAGCAGCATAAGCTGTTGCATCGACCCCTTGATTTACTATTACGCGTCCTCTGAGTGCCAGAGATACCTCTGCAGTATCCTGTGCTGCAAAGAAAGCTCCGATGCCAGCAGTTATAACAGCAGTGGCCAGCTGATGGCAAGTAAAATGGACACCTGCTCTAGTAACCTGAATAATAATAGCATATACAAAAAGCTGTTAACTTAGGAAAAGGGACTGTGGTCGGTTAAAAAAAAGATTAAAAAAATGAATCGCCTGAGGATTCTGTTAGTACCTGCCTAAACTGTATTTACTTCACCACCTAAAACAACAATGTATCATTTGCACACCTGCTTCTTATGAGAGCCATCAAGCGTATATTTTTGTTAATCACCAGAAAAGATAACAAGGATAGAAGACAATGTTGTTATTCCAAGGGAGTATTGCCAATGCTGTGTTAATAACCGAATGTCACTTGTTGATATATCTCAGTGACTTATTCATATACATATATATGTATGCACACACATGTATTATTTGCAGTGCAGTACAGAATAGGCACTTGGAAACCCTCTCTTTTTCTCCCTTGACAATTACAGAAATAATCTTCAATTCTCTGATTTTACATGCAAAGTCTAGGTTAGTGATGTTTAGCCCTGAACATCTGAAAGTGTCCATCGATAGCGAGAGATTCCATAATTTGGACTTACACAGCTTTTGCAAATAAGTGTATTTTGAAATTGTTTGACAGCAATGTTTAAGTTATTGAGGGATAAGGCTTAGTACTATCTGTGTTAGTACTATCTACTGTTTTAAAACAGTACTATCTACTGTTTAGTACTATCTACTGTTTTAAAACATATCAAAATTTGATTTCTTAAAATTATTGAAATAGATTAAAAGCCCTAGTTTTGATATGGGTAGCATTTTTGATATTTTACACACTATAAATGTAAACCAAGACTGACTGAGCATAAGTGCCACTAGTGACCACAGGCTGGCTTTCAGAGTAGCCCACCCCTGAGAGCTGCATGTGCCCACCCCTGATGGAGAACTCCAAGCAGCAGATACACGGCAGGACCTCGTCAGACCCAGACTGGCCAGAAACCCTTCAGCTGAGCCTCTGGAGAGCAGCGAGATTGGGACCACCGGGTTTGCTCCATCCTCCTGGGATTCCCCGAAGGGCTGGCTGTGAACTGATCACATTTACTGGAAACTGGCAAAGCAGAATGTGCTATCCTAGGAGGTAATGACCATGAAAGCCCTTGTACCCCTCTCAAGAGCAGAGAAAGAAGGCATGCTCACGTCCAGCAGTTGTCCCGCAAGGCTAGTCCTCACACAGAAGCACCGTTACGTGCTGCGAGCACTCATGGTGCCAGCGTGCAGAGTGGAGTAAGACTGAGACCTGCCCTCAAGAAGAGCAAAGTAGACTGTGCATGGATACAATGTGATGTAGCTATAATCAATATGTCATGTCAAGATGTGCTTTTAGCCAGCTGTCAACAAGCGTGTTTCACACAAGCAAGGCCTGTCAGCTTCAAACATTTGGGTTACTTTGAACATTGGGGTTACTGCTTCCTGTGGTTATAACTTAAGATGAAAACACAGCACAATACAGGACATGTACGAATCAGCACTGGGCGTGGTGGCTCATACCTGTAATCTCAGCACCCTGGGAGGCTGAGGCAGGAGGATCACTTGAGGTCAGGAGTTCAAGACCAGACTGAACAACATAGCAAGACCCTATCTCTACAAAAAATTAGCTGGGCGTGGTGGTGCATGCCTGTAGGAAGTCCCAGCTACTCAGGAGGCTGAGGCAGGAGGATCGCTGGAGCCCAGGAGTTGGAGGCTGCAGTGAGCTATGATCATGCCACTGCATTTCAGCTTGAGTGACCATGTGAGACCTTGTCTCAAAAGAAAAACAATAGATTACTCAAATGAAGTGTTCTTTCAAGAATTGATTGTGTCAGTCTAGTTGGAAATAACAGAAGAAAGTAGAGTTGAAATTGAAATTTAGGAAAATTATTCTATACTTTCCATTTACATTTCTTAAGAGTTAATGAGATTATTTTAAAAGCATTTTTCAACCCCTTGATAAGTATCGAGTATAGACAATCTTTATGGACTTGACAAATTAATTTGAAAATTAGTTCAAACGTATCTTTTTATACTTATGAAAAAATAGTAGCATTTTAAACAAACAAAAGGGGAAAGCTGCAAGGCAAATGTTTCTCTATTTAAAAGAACAAACTATTTCCATATCCCATAGATTAATTTACATAAAAGTAATGTAACTGTATTGTAAGTAGAAGCTAGCACTGATTTTATTAATGTGGTTACTGTATTCATTTTATCTAAACCAGTGGAGATTTACTGTCATTGTTTATTATTCAGTCTGTATATTATTAAAATATTAATATGACTATCATTACTATACTTATAAAATATTATGTCACTGTTTTTATGTGCACTCTTAAAAATGTAACCTATATTAATAAACATGAAAATTTGCTTGGTATCTGTTTAGAATAAATTGTTATTGTATCTTTCTGGCCTGGGCACACTTTAAGGATTTTACTGAAGAACATTTAATAAAGAGGTCATTTGCAGAGGCATGGACAGGTTTAAGGGAACCTATAGGAGATAGTGAAGCACCCCAGAGACTAGCAATTAAGGGAAGCTGTTAGCACCCCCAAAACCCAGAGGCCAAGTAGTCCATAGAGATCAGCTTTCTTGAGCATGGAGAATGGATCTGGAAGAATAAATAGAGAAGAAAAAAAAAAAGCACCATTTCTGCCAAAACCATTGAGTGATTAGCGCGCTCTCTTTCTCTCCCTGTCCCCGCTTCTTAGCTAAATTCAAGGTTATGTCATTGAGAATATATTCAGATTCCTGGATTATAGGTATCAAGGACAGTGTCTGCAGTTCTTTCCTGGTGAGAGACAAATATCAGAGCAGGGAGGAAACCCATACCTTAATGCCTTCCCTCCCCGAGTGACAACAATCCTTTGCCACCTAACACTCCCTCAGGCAGAGGGGAGGAGGGGAAATTTAAAGCAAAATGACAAGTTCCTCAGAGTTGAAAAGTCAAAAAAATTTATTAATAAAATCTTTCTAGATTTGTAGTCAATGGAAAAATTATTTCAACTAAACAAGAATATTTTTAACACAGAATTTTTAAGTTAATGCAAAAATTGTTCAAGTTTTTGAGGTGTGGACTCCCCACACATGCTTCAGAAATAGCTATATTAAATGAAGTCAGATGGTCATCTCCACTCATGGCCATCAGAAATAGGATCCTAACTCTAACCAGAAAGTGACCTTTAAACTCTTCTATCATTATTTTTCAAAATATGTTTCAGTTCAGAAAAACACACTTGAATTTTCTCTTCTTTTTTTTTTTTTTTTTTTGAGACAGATACACTTGAATTTTCTTAACACAAAAATGTTTTCTCCACCAAGTCAAAAATAGCATTTTTAAGGAAATGGAATATTTGGCTGTTAAATACATACTTGGAAAATTTTAGGTTATACCTTTGAATTTAAGAAATTAAAACTGTTGGCATGTCGTTGAGGAAGTCTTGAGCTCCAGAAGCAAAATGGAAAAGGTTACGCAGTGCTTATGACCAAGTTTCTGAGTCCTGGGCCTTCCGCTAGTAGCTTATCTTCACGTAGTGCCGTGGGGAAAATTAAGGGGGTAAAACACAGTCATAAATGGTAATTTGCTGGCATAATTACCATGCTGCCTTGCTATGCCTTTCAAAATTACTAGACCAAATGTGCATGGAGAGAAATTGAGCACAGGATAAACCTAATTGTGTTTTATAACGGAGGTGCAGTAAAGTGAGCTGCAGTCTGAGGAGAGAGGAGAAATGTTCCAATGCAGTGATTCTCAGAGTCCCTGAGATCCTTTCAGAAGATCTGCAAGGTCAGAACTCTTTTAAAACACTGAGACCTTTTTTTGGTGTTTTGTTTTGTTTTTTGAGACAGAGCTTCATTCTGTTGCCAGGGCTAGAGTGCCTGTGGCATCAGCCTAGCTCACAGCAACCTCAGACTCCTGGACTCAAGTGATCCTTCTGCCTCAGCCTCCCGAGTAGCTGGGACTACAGGCATGTGCCACCATGCCCAGCTAGTATTTTCTGTTTTTAGTTGGCCAATTAATTTCTTTCTATTTTTAGTAGAGATGGGGTCTCACTCTTGCTGAGGTTGGTCTCGACCAACCTCCTGACCTCAAGTGATCCCCTCACCTCAGCCTCCCAGAGTGCTAGGATTATAGCATGAACGACTACGCTCGGCCAACACTAAGACATTATTTGCCTTATTTGGTCTGATGCTTTCACAAGTGTACAGTTGAGTTTTCCAACTGTGATAGTGCAACAGATTAAATGCAGAAGCAGATGTGAAAATCTAACTGTCTTCTATTAAGCCAGCCATTAAAGAGATTGCAAAAATGTAAAACAATGCAACTCTCCTCATTAAATTATTATTTGGGGAAAAAATTTATGAAAAATACGGCATTTATGTTAATATGTAATGGGTTTATTATTTTTAGCTGAAATAAATATTTTCAAAAGTTCTTCATTTTAATGTCTAATATGGAAAATATTAGTAGATAAAAATCAATGGTGTGCCGGTGAACCAGATCTCCAGAAAAAGACAAAAAGCCCTGATTTGTATTATTTGCCCATTTCCATGGTGTAAATACTCCTTCCGCTGCCAACTGCAAGTTCCAAATAGTTTAACAGTTGGCTTGAAAAATTCCTTAATATTGATTGAATTATTGTGAGTGGATACAGGTGGACTCCAGCACACCACTGAATATAACCCACATAAACAAAGGCTCCCTGTGGTCCCCAATAATTTTAAATGTATTAAAGTGTTCTGAGCCAAAGAAGTTTGAAAACCATTGCACTTATGCAAGATTTGCCAACTTTATTGACTTAAAACAAGACAGAGGAACTGGTAATGATTGTAAAGCCAACAGTGGTAAACAGATGGCTCATGGCTGCAGGCCACCACATTGGGTCTCTAGCTGTTTCACAGCTGATGGGATCTGTGTCTTGAAGCAGTAGCAACTGAAGCAGTAGCAAGTCACCAGGTAGGGTGTGGTCCACAGATCGGAAAGCTCTGTGTGAGATCTGGTTTCCAGCCAGCTGCTGTGCAAACGGAAGAGGGAGGTTCTTGCTGAGCAAAATTTCGGGCCATCAGACCAAGAGACAGTTCAAAACAGCAGTAGATTCTAGCTGTGGCAGCATCCCTGCAAAGTGGAAATTGAGCTCCGAGTTTGTTGTCACAGGGACTGTTGACTGCACACTGGTCTCTGGAAATACATGGAAAACCAGAGGTCAGATTCAGAAGCATCTTGAAATTCAGAGAACACAGCATGTATGCTTTCAACCCAGCTGGCTGTGTGTTCCTCATTTCAGGAAATGACTCATAAGCATTAGGGAGATTAGCTTTGAAAGTTCTTCTATAGTAATCTGAAGACATTGGGTGGGGGCAGAGCCAGTCTAGCTGTTTTGCCCAACCTAATGACCACATCATTTGGTCATTGTAGGATGTGGCTGTGTGAGCCATCCAGAGAAGTGGAAACATTACCAAGGGTGAGACTGCCAACACTGAGATGCATTTAGGGGCAAGACTACAATTATTTTGTGTGTGTTTTTGTTGTTTTGTTTCTTATCCTGAGATACCTCGTTGCTCTTGAAACTGACATAGTTACTCTTGAAAAAAAATAAATACATCCCTGTCCTCCAGGAGCTAACTGGTATTTGGATTTAATCATAATACATAATATTTAAAAGAAAGATAGATTTTGAAGACTTCAGATTTAGAATTTTATCAGCTCTGCCTTGTAACAAGGAAGTTTGAGAAACGTTAAGTCAGTTCTCAACTCTGGCTGCACATGGAATCACTGGAGAGCATCTAAACAATCCAGTGCCTACCCCTACACTATACCAATATGAGTCAGAATCTCTGGGAGCAGGGCCTGGGCATCCCTATTGTTTTCAAGCTCCTCAGAAGATTCTAATGTGTAAGCCAGGGTTGATATCACCACTTTAAGAAAATGCTTCTCTGGCCTGTGCGGTGGCTCATGCCTGTAATCCTAGCACTCTGGGAGGCCGAGGCAGGAGGA
>VBSM01002608.1:21642466-21661711 GCA_008086735.1 Cheirogaleus medius
AATAAAAATAAAATTACAAAAAAAAAAACATTTCCAAGGGATTCCGATGCGCAGCTGCGGTTGAGGCCCACTCATCTGGACAATGACTGGGGAATCTGCGTGACTGATTTCTCCTTCTGCCTCTGTCTCCAGCGGCTCTCTACAGCACTGTCACTGATCCTGTCTCTACTTAAAATTCTGATTTTTTGTTTGCAGATTTTGCGTGCATACTTTTTGATTTTGGGCCAGCCTTTGGGGACATTTGCATCTAAGTGTCAGTAGAAGAAAAAGGAGTCAGTGAGGAAGGCAGAAAATGAGAAGAAAATGGTGTGATAAGGACCAAGGAGGAGGTTTACAAGGGAGGCTGCCAGACATGCTGGAGGGCTCGGACAGGAAGCCACCCAGGAAGAGGCACCGAATTGCCCCAGGGGCCTGGGGTGGGAGGTAGGAATGGCAGGGGAATGGAGAGGTCTGGAGGGGGCCAGGAGCTCCTGGTGCCCGACCTGCAGGGAAGGAAAGGAGGTGCTGGGGAAAGAGACAAGTTCAGACTGCTGTGTCTTAGAGGATGAGAAAGCTCCCAACAGGTTTGTGGAAAGAAAAAGAATGAAGGCCAGAACAGAAGGGAGTATTGAAGAAGTGAGAGAGAATCAGGAGGACAACTGCTGCTTCTGACAGGGAAAGATAAAAACTGAGGAGAATAAATACAGCATCAACCTGAGGAAGATGATCTGCCCTGTGCCCACCCTCAAATGAACCCCCCGCCAAGCCTGAGCCCAGGGAAATGCCCCAGACGCCTAGCTCTCCCCTTCCCAGCCACGTTTCTCACAGCAGTGGAGGCAGCGGCATGGTGTGGGAGGGGCCGTGGAGTGCCTTGGGCCAGGCATCACCGATGAAGAGTGGCTGGAAACAGTACCTGTAACTGTTCTCCCAGTGCATTAAGAAAGAAACTCCAGCGCAGAAATTTCGGGTAGGATTGATTCCTGGGTGGGGATTGGCAAGGCCAGGGCACTGGGAGGTCCAGGCGTGAGAAAACGGAGGGGGTTGGTGAGAGTGGCCATGAAATGATTGGCCAAGGAGTCCAAGCCTGGCGGAGGAGGGAAGGAAGCACGACGGGTGGCAGCCTAGGAAGCTGGCAGGCAGGAGCAAGGGACACCCGGTGTAACTGCAGGGTCAGCAGGAGAGGACAAAGCAAAAGACCTGGGGGCAAAAGGAAGAGCGCCAAGCATCAGAGTGGAGCTGTTGGGGCTATGACAAGGTGCCCACTGAGGCCGTGGGAGGGGGTTATGAAAAGCTAGCAGCAGAGGGGAAGCCACACAGCTGTCGGGCTTGGTAGGTGCATGGCGCACGTGAGAGGCAGTGTGGATAGTGGTTAAACGTGCTCTGTATCCACGCGGACCACTGTGCATTTCATCTCCATCTCCACTAGCTCTGTCTTTGGGGACACTGAAATTCCCTGACTTTTGGTTTCCTAATTTGTAAAGTGAGGAGGATATTATACCTGCACTCACCACACTGGTTTAAGGACTAAAGTGAGAAGATATTGGTAAAACCTTCAGCACAGCTCCCAGCTGACAAGATACAATAAATACTGCTGTTATTACTGTTAGTGCCCAACAGACTAAATCACCAGACAAAATTTCCTGAAAGGATACCTAAGAAAGCGTCGGTGGATATTTTTGGTTACCAGGCCAAGGCTCATTCTTCTCTTTTTCCTTCCTGAAAAGTTCTCTCATTTGCATCACATTTTGTGAAGTTGCTGTCTCCTCCCCACACAGCCTGTGTGGTTCAAGCCAGGCTGACCTCATCCCCACATGCCGCAATGGGCCCAATAAGTCCAAGTAATCCAGTCCCCTGGGCCCAAGAAAGAACTGGGCATGTGCCCTAATTCAGCCGATGAGACACAGAGGAGGTGTCCTAGAAACTTCTGGGGAAAAAGTCTCCTGGGTTTTAAGAGAGAGAGATGTCCTCTCTTCCTCCAGATGTTGCATTATATGGATGTAAAGGCTGTACTTTCAGAGCTTTCTTCCAATTTCATCTTTTCAAAGATTGACTCTAACTACAGTCATGCTTGTCTTCAAGCCTCGCAGCTTCCAGTAAGCACAAAGAGGCCGAAGATTTCCATATCTTGGTACCCCACAAGCCCAAGGACAGAGACAGGAGCTATGTGGAATGAATATATGAGTTGGTATTTTCATTAATTCCAAACAAAAAGAGAGGGGAGGGGTGAGGGCCAGTGGGTAGATTTGGATTCATCGTGGGTGTCTGGTGGCGAACACCAGCATCGTGCTCTGCTCTCCGCTCTCTCCTCAGTGCAGCCCACGGGCTTCCTTCTCCAGCTCCAAGTGACAGCAGCAGTGACACTGCCAAGTTGCCACCAGATGGCCAGTGCACAGCCACCACCTAGGGCAGGGTCCTCTTTCACAGGGAGGTTTTAACACCTCAAAGCCACATAAAACCAGTTGGTGACAGAGATGGCCAGTGGCGACGTGCCTGCTGGCTCTTGGTCCAGTGCTATTTGCTCTATTCCATGTTCCTCTTGTAAATAAAGCTGGGCCTGTTTTCAAAGAAGCTGATCCACTGTCTAGTCGGCAGCAGGATTTCTACCAGAATTGTTTTTTCAAGACCTTTCTTAAATGGTATTTTAAAACTATACTTTTGAAATTTTTTTAAAAAGTGAAATGCAAGAATTTGAGCAAATAAAACAATCCTAGGGGGTCACATGTTTTTATGTTTTTAGAGTAATTCTGAGTGGTTTCATTTTTAGACTTCATTAATAAGGGAAATACCCCTCTGCCTATAGAAGCAGAGGACCACATTGTGCATGTGTTTGCATGTGTGTGCATGTTATATTTGAGTGCTGTCTGCCTAAGGATCTCTGTAAAGGTCCACAATTGAGGCCATCGAGGTAGCTGGTGTCAGAATGACCTAGAGGTCAGCATATCTCACTCTACTTCAGAGGCAAAAGGTTTAGAGTAAGATCAAGGGTTACTCACTAAAGAATGTGACTTATTTCATCTTCCTTCCTGCCTCCACTAAGACTTAGTAAAACCACCTTGAAGGAAGGAAGAAAAGAAAGAGAGAAGGAGGGAGGGAAGGAAGGAAGGAAAGAGAGAAGGAAGATAGTAAATTCTGTTGGGTTGGGAATATAAACTCCTAACAGGTAAGATCTGGGTCTGTAGGTTTAGTGTTTTTTTGGTTTGGGGGTTTTAAAATTATTATTATGTATTTTTAATTGACAAATGAATATTGTATATATTTATGGAGTATAACATGGTGTTTTAGGGTTTTCTATATATAAGACCATGTTGTCTGCAAACGGAGCCAATTTTTTTCCTCTTCAATTTGAGTGCCTTTTACTTCTTTGTCTTACTTAATTGCTCTGGCTAGGATTTCTAGTACTATGTTGAACAGAAGTAGCAAGAGTAGGCATCCTTGTCTTGTTCCTGATCTTAGGAAAAACAAAGCCTCAGCTTTTCACCATTCAATATGATATTAATTGTGAGCTTGTCATATGTGGCCTTTATTATGTTGAAGTACATTCCTTCTATACCTATTTGTTGAGAGCTTTTATCATGAAAGCAGGTTGAATTTTGTCAAATGCTTTTTCTGTATTGAGATGATCATATGGTTTTTATCTTTCATTCTGTTAATGAAATGTCTAATATTTATTGATTTATGTATGTTACATATGTTGAACCATCCTTGCATCCCAGGGATAAATCTCACTTGTTCACGGCAAATGAATGATCTTTTTTTTTTTTTTTTTAGAGATGAGGATCTCACTATATTGCCTGGTGCCCAGGCTGGACTTGAACTCCTGGGCTCAAGCAATCCTGCCTTAACCTCCTGAGTAGCTAGGACTACCGGAATGCACCACTGCATACAGCCAAATGATCCTTTTAATATGCTGTTGATTTTGATTTGCTAGTGTTTTGTTGAGGATTTTTGCATCTGTGTTCATCAGGGATATTGGCCTATAATTTTCTTTTCTTGTAGTGTCCTTGTTCGGCTTTGGTATCAGCATAATGTCGTAAAATGAGTTAGGAATTATTCCCTCTCTTCAATTTTTTGGAAGAGTTTCAGAAAGATTGGTATTGTTATTCTTTACATGTTTGATAGAATTCAGCAGTACAGCCATCAGGTCCTGGTCTTTACTTTGACGGGAGATATTTACTACTGATTCAATCTCCCTCCTTGCTATTGGTCTGTTCTGAAGGTTTGGTTTTATATAACACTTCACACTTGGTAAACTCTCAAGGTGTCTATTCCTCTGTAAAACAAAGAAATGACAAAGCATCAAAAGAACCTCAGGTCAGATCTACTTTGTGACATCCACAAAGAGCTACCCATCCAGCTATTGTTCCCATTAGTTTGGAACTGATCGCCTGAGTTCTCAGTCACTCTCCACCTGATTCGTGATAGGATAAGGAGTGTTTCAAGTTGCACGTCCTGCAGACTCAGGCCAAGGGAAAATAGTGTTAACACAGAAAGCTCTGCCAGGGTTCATTTTTAAAGCAATGAGTTTCTATCCCACAAGTTGCACATTATTCAAAAGGTCATCTGCTCCAGTCAGGGTCCAAATGGTTTTCAATAAACCACTTTGCAGATGACCTAACTTAGGAAAGAATCTCATGCCCTTGGGGCAGTTTCTTTTAGGGAACATTTGCTTAGCATTTGAATGAGCTGGCTTCCTCTGGAGGGCCAGTGGTGTGACCTTGGCCCCCTAATCTGGCACAGACTTTCAGGTTGTTCAGGGTGTCAGTCTGAACTTTTTGAGCCCTCTGTCAGGCTCTCAGGAAGGGTGGGCAGGGTCCTAGGCCTCTCTTCACCTCCCTGTGGCACTCATCGTGGTCAAGCACACATTACACCCCTGCCCCAACACCAGTTAAAAAGACAGGAGACAAAATTCTTGGCCAAAAGTTCTAAACTGTGAAATTCGCAACTGTTGGCAACTAGCCAAACCTGGATTTACTTGTTTTGTGGGCCTAAGGTAAGAGACAGATTTATGTTCACTTGGTTTTCTTTCCTGGTACAAAGTACCTTTCTAGAGTTGGCCTGGAGCCCTGTTAGGGAAGGGGTGATTCTTGTCTGAGGACTGCTGTCGTGAATATCAGCTTTAATCAGCTTTAAAATTACCTCTTATTCAGGTATGAAGACCTGAACAGTACCCCAAGACATCACACAAATGACCAAAATAGAAGAGTGCCTGTCCAAAGACCAGCTTTCCCATTTTGCAGAGAAAAGCAGGAATCTCCAAAAGGAGAAAGACATGTGCATCCCAAAGGTATTGAAACCTGGGAAGGGGCAGGTCATTTTTGGTTTTCTAGTCTCAGTCGGAGCCCAGAGGGATTTAGCAGAAGCTGATATCAGCTGTCTTTCTTAACCAGCATCGGACAGAGATTGTACCTTCCACTGAAAAAGAGAAGTCTTTCCCCCAGACTATTCAAAGAATTTCTGCATCACTCAGCTCAGTTTTTCTTTCCTCTCCAGACAACGCAATGCTGACATTCCTTAAAGAAGTGATATGATTTTCTAACTCACCCAAACCCTCTACAGGTGCCAATTTTGATTTCTTAATTTATCAGCAAGATCAATAAGGGTTTGAGGGTCTGACCAACCGGAATAACAGAGGTTCCCTTGCTGAGTCAGGGAACAGCTGAGACTGCAATGTCGCCTCTGAATTCCCCGACCAGCATTGCATCTGTCACCAGGTGACTGACACAGTGTGCAGAAGGGATCCTTGCTGCCACTGCTGCTGGGCAGCCCAGGTATGTCTCCTAGACAACCCCACTTCCTTTCTCCATCTCAAATTCCTAAGGAAGACAGGTAATCAATGGAAAATGTAGTGGATGCATAATTTAGATGTTCAACTTCACTATATTTCTTTAATAGCAATCTGGTGTCTCCACCCTACTTGCAGTGAGATTGTTTGTCTTTCCTGCCCAGGAATCCCAGGGGTTCAGTCCTGAGGGTGAGCCCTGCTCTGCGCTGCTCCTGCTGCTCCTCACCGGCTCCACACTGGGGCAGGATCAGAGGCGACTGGAACATCAGCTGCAGGCTCCGACCAGAACCAGCGCTCCGCTTCCGGTCCCCCCTGAGCAAGGTCACAGTCTACTCTCTGGAAGAGCAGCCCTGCAATGGCTGATTCCTTGCTGGAAAGGTTTTAAATTGAATTTAGCAATTTTGATTTAACATGCCAGATGATGTAGGTTTTACTGAAACTAAATTTCCACTTCCAGCAGTAATTATCATAGATAATAAGTTTTGAGCAAGTATTATGTTCCAGGCCAAAGTACTTTAAATGATTTAGCCCATTTAACCTCACAACCACTCCAGAGGTAAGTATTTCTATTATTCTCATTCTACTGAAAAAGACAGTGAGCCTAGAGAAGTTAAACACATTTCCCAAGGAGACATATCTAAGAGGTGGCCAAGCCAGGCTTTGAGCCCAAGAGGTCTGACCCCAGGGCTTCCAATCATGACCACCATGTCATGACTCCATCTTCTGACCTTTTTTTCCTCTCTTGGAACCAAGTATGAGCTCACATTCATACAGCTTGCCCTGATGTGACCTGGCACAGGCAGATCATTTACACAATTTTCAGCTCTCCTCTCATTCACTCCAAGTGTAGTTTGGAGTCCAAGGGATCAAAACACAAAGGGAAATGCTTTGGGCAGGCTCTGGGCAGAACTCAATTAAAATATGGTCATTCTAACCACCTACAATATGCATATATTCTTTTTAAAAAGATTATTGTCAAGATGAAACACAATATTCAAATACTCTTACAGAAAACTAGTAAAGCCCTGCTATTTCATCAGTGGATTGCTTCTATAATGAAAGAGATCAAAGTAAATTCTTGAGGTCAGGGTCTTATTCAGTTTAATATCCCCCAGTAATTCTGTCAAAATACAAAGCATAAGTAGGTACCCTACAAAAGTTAGATAGTGAATGACCAAAAAACAATGACATGAGAAATGACCTACTATTCTACAGATCTTATACTCTTTGTAGTTCTTATAATATTATGTATAGCTGTGATGCAAAGGCCAACTGTCATTGATCTCAAACAAGCCTCTGGGCCTAAATAATATGAAAATACTAACTGATCTTCAACACTTGCGAGGAAGGTAAGATGCACAAGATTTACACATAACTCTGTGGAAGACTGACCATTGCCATTCTTTTATAGTCATAATTACCTTAATAAGACAGAATTTTGCTCAAACAAATTGTTAAACTTGACAGTGAAAGGAGCCCATGAATGATGATGACTTTATTAATTGGCATTATTTATTCCGCACTGGGGTTGCTCTCTAGCTGGTGGTATGAGCGCTTGTGTTTTGCTCCTGGAAATTTAAACTTATTAGAAATAGGAGCGATGATTTTTCTACAGAGAGCACAGTTCCAGGAAGCTGTGGATTAATGTTAATAAATGCTTGCTCTGAGAAATAGTCAGGGCTGTATCCTCTAACTTGCAGTAGGCGTACGCTCCTTGTGTACCTCTTTTTCTCCTTTAACCATCAGTTAATATATCAGCGCTGTAATCCCTGAACATCCAAAGGACCCAGTCAAGCTCGCAAAACTGCTGTATAAACATGGTAGCAATAGTTTCTGTGTATTTATCAAAAGAGATTTAAACAGTACTGGTATTTATAAATACAAGTAAACAAAAAGACAAAAACCCCCACAAATTTATATAAAACAGTTTCCAATTCAGGAAGGTAAACCAAGCAGGCAAGTTGGACATTCTTTCCCAAGATCGTAATGAAGTGATAAAGAATTTAAAAGAGTATAAATCCATAGTTACAAAGATGGTGAGGGAAGGGTTGAGCATCATCAGTTGAGAGATTTCAACAAATTTCTGGGAAATGAAAAGATTAAAAAAAGCCTCAAAACATGAACATGTAGACAAAGGAGGTGGAGTAGAGGGTTATGAGCAGGAGGGGACCCCAGAGGGGGTTTGGACTGGAGTCTGCATGGGGGGAGAAGAACACTGAGAAGGGGGTGAAAATAGAATGTTAAATGGAGATATTTTCAAAATGCTGTAGAAAATTATTTAGGACTCAGAATCTAAACCAGCTATCAAAAATGAAGGCAGATAAAGAGATTTTCAAACTGCTAGGACTCAGCACGTTTACTTACGATGTACCCTTTCTTATGAAGTTACTTGAGGATGTACTTCAGTTTAAAAAAGAGAGAGAGAGAGACTCAAGAAAGAAAAAGATACAAGATCTGATCATGTAAAAAGCAAAGGTATAGCTGGCAGAGGTTGGCAGGGGAGGGGGTGAAAGAGAGAGGATACTAATGTTCTCATCTGACACTCTGGGGAATTTGGAGTTCATGCCTAAAATTGATAGAATAAGAAATAGAAGTTTAAGATATTATTCTTTTTTTTTTTTTTTTAAATAGAGATGGGATCTCACTCTTGCTCAGGCTGGTCTCAAACTCCTGAACTCAAGCAATCCTCCCATCTCAGCCTCCCAGAGTACTAGGATTACAGGCGTGATAAGTATATTATTTAGAGTTATAACCATTTAAAATATAGAGTTATAACCATTTAAAATTTGGCTAAGAATATGGTTATCAACAAAATTGAGAGGAGAGGGGGCAGGAAAGTGAAATTTAGCGTAAGTGAACTAAATTCTAATCCCTCATTATTAGAAGTCAACAGATACTTTCTAAAGCTGAGAATCAAGAAGTAGAAATAAAAGCAGACTGTGGTAACATCCAGAAGAACTTGATATAAAACCAGATATTGTTAAAAAGTGATTGTCTCTGGGAAGTGGGAGGAAGGAAATGGAAGAGGGAAAACAATTTTTTTTCTGAAAACCCTTTGTAACTATTAGGGTTTTTTTTTTTTTTCTTTATCCATGTCCTTATGTTACTTTGATCTTTCAAATTGTGTATGTAACAACTGAATTATGGCTAGGCGTGATGGCTCATGCCTGTAATCCTAGCGCTTTGGAAGGCCAGGAATTTGAGACCAGCCTGAGCAAGAGCGAGACCCTGTCTCTACAAAAAGTAGATAAATTAGCCAGGTGTGGTGGCACGCACTTGTAGTCCCCGCTATTCGGGAGGCTGATGCAGGAGGATCGCTTAGAGTCCAGGAGTTTGAGGTTGCTGTGAGCTAGGCTGACGCCACTGCACCCTAGCCTGGGCAATAGTGAGATCCTGTCTCAAAAATAAATAAATAATTTAAAAATTTGAATGATGGCTGTCTACTGACAGTTTGACTTATAAATCCATCTTCAGAAAAAGTATATTTGAGAAATGATTATGGTCATTTCCTTTAAGTAGTCAGCTCAATGAATTATAGCTTTTTGCTAATTCGATTTGACAACACAGTTTTGAAAATCACCCAGAAGTACTGCATGGCTTTAGCTGGCTTTTAATGGAATAAAATTCAGTTTTTCTTTGAAGTCTTTATAACCTCCCATAAGGAAACTGGTGACATTTTGGAGTTCTGAGTGCACCCTGAAACCACAGGTGCTTGTGTGACACAGTGGGAATGACCCAGAACCCTGGGCACCCATTCTGCACCCGGAGAAACCACCAGCTCTGGAAAATGACAGAATGGCGCTCCCTAGTGTCCATAAGGCAAACTGCACCTTCCTGGGCCTCGTTACAGGGTGAGGTTATTAAAAAAAGATCTGAGCCTGAAGAGACTATGAAGTAGTGGCAGGAGAAATGGGACTCCATCTGGACCAGCATATGCATTTATTTATGTACTTTAGTCAATAAATGTGATTTCCAAAATTATTTACATAACAATTTCGGAAATTTCAACATAGCCTGGATACTAGATGATTTTGGGATATTTATTAAGTAATGTCCTATTAATGGTATTTTATGTAGAGTGTCCTTATTTTAGGAGATGCTTGCGGAAGTATTTAGGGGTGGAATGTCATAAGGTCTGCAACCAACTCTCAAAGGGCTCCTCTCTCAGAGTTAAAGCCAAAGCCCTACAATGACCTACAAGGCCACATTTCATCTTGAGCCCCCTTCTCTGTCCTCCTCTTCTGCTGACCCTTGTGCTCCCAGCTCCAGCCACACGGGCCTTCTCCTCCCTCTTCTGCTTACACGCCTCTTCGTTCTCTCTTCCCTGGGCCCAGAATGCTTTTCCCTTGCTGCTTTCCCACCTGTTCAAAAGACACCTTCTTGGCTGGGTGAGGTGGCTCACATCTGTAATCCTAGCACTCTGGAAGGCCAAGTTGGGAGAATCACATAAGCCCAGGAGGTAAAGACCAACCTGGGCAACATAGCGAAACCCTGTCTCTACAAAAAAATAGAAAAATTAGCTGGGCATGGTGGCACATGCCTGTAGTCCCAGCTACTGGGGAGGCTGGGGCAGGTGAATCATTTGCGCCCAGGAGTTTGAGGCTGCAGTGAGCTATGATGACACCACTGCACCCTGGCCCAGGCAACAGATTGAGACCCTGTCTCAAAAAAAAGACGCCTTCTTAGTGAGACTTTTCCTGGCCACAATCTAAAATTTAACCTACCACCTCTGTGCATTGTTTTTCCTTCTTACACTTATTACAATTTAATGTATTAAAATGTCACTTAATTTATCTTTTTTTAATTGTTTGTTATGTTGCCAAAAACATACATAATTTACATGATTGTTTTGCTCACTGCTGTATCCACTGGACCTAAAACAGTAACCATAATATACTAGGAACTCGAGATTAAAAGAAGTAAATTGCACATGTCCTTAACATTGCTGGCTTCGCCTTCCCCCAGGTGTTGCTGAAAATGTCAGGCTCAAATCATGAAAGCAGCAAGAAGAATTTTTCTGAGGAGGAAATAGATGATGAAGAAAGGGTGATTTTGACATTGGTTCCAGTTAGATAGAACAACAAACAGAATCAACTGTTTCTTCAACTTCTGGTGTCAAACCGAACAAGCCTGGGAAACACAATGAAGTTCCTCTACCTCCAACAAATGAATAATTCAAAGCTCCCCCTAAAGCTAGACGTAAAACACCAATTCTTCCCTTGCCAACCATTTTGCCTCCCATTAATAACGTGTGTCGAGACACTTTGCGGAACGGGTGCCAACAGCTCCATTTGAGTACTGATAGCGAGAACATAGTTGTTTTTCTGAGGCTTCAGCAGCTTGCTTATCCTGAACAGAAACACAATGTTCCTGAAACCTCAAAGGAGGCCAGATTATGGCCATATTCAAGGAGACACAAGACAGGGACCAAGAGAGCAAGGACCAAGAGAACAAGGCTTTAGGAACGTTGCAAGAGGAATGAGAAAGCAGAAGAGACTGATATGGTTGAAGTGATATAGTCACCTGGGCCATCTTCGTTGGCATGGTGGGGAAGGATCGCTGCAAGAGCTGCTCAGCCTAAGGCTGTGAATTCATGTTCCATTCCTGTTTCTGTTGAGGCTTTTTTAATGCAAGCCTCTGGCATCAGGTGTGTGGTCCATGGTGCAGCGCTCTCAGCAGACACAGAGTTGGGTTCGCCTGCAGTTTCGTACAGGTCAGGCCTGGGTGCCTGCCACTCCCAGAAAGACAGATGATTTCTCTCTTCCTGTTACCAGCTGGCCATTTCCCGTCCCTGGGCCTGGAAGATAATATGTTATGCCCCAACTGTGCTAAGAGGAATAAGAAGATAATGAAAGCATTAATGACAGTGGAGAAAAAGAAACAACCTGGTTTGAATACACTGTAGGAGACCAGAATATGCCACCTCAGAGTAT
The DNA here is from genome assembly GCA_008086735.1 of Cheirogaleus medius. Classification (NCBI taxonomy): domain Eukaryota; kingdom Metazoa; phylum Chordata; class Mammalia; order Primates; family Cheirogaleidae; genus Cheirogaleus; species Cheirogaleus medius. The sequence goes on from VBSM01002608.1 coordinate 21,654,161, forward strand.
TAGAGAAAGATGGATGTACTTTCAGAACGTGTGACCTAATATAAAAGAATGGAAGAAGAGATCATTTGAAGGAATCTTTGTGGTCTACAAAACGGAATCGAGTGATTAGGACTCTACAGTGAAGATGGTTGACTGGGTGACAGCCTCATCAAAAGAGACTCTTTGGAGGCCTGAAAAGCCACTAAAATAAAGTCACTGCAATTGATTTTTTTTTAAAAAATATACTAGGAACTCATTTAATATATATTGAATAAAAAAATAAACAGAGTGTGGGCTCAAAATTTTAACCTTACAGTCAATTTGCAACTTTTATTTATTCGTTTGTTTGTTCATTCATTCATTCATTTTTAGAGACAGGGTCTCACTCTGTGGCCCAGGCTAGAGTGCAGTGGCATGATCATAACTCACAGCAACCTCAAGCTCCTGGGCTCGCGCAATCCTCCTGTCTCAGCCTCCTGAGTAGCTGGGACTACAGATGTGTGCCACCACATCCAGCTGCAACTTTTGTTTTAGACTGCAGCATGTATATTAGAGAGATTCCATTTAGTGATGGCTGGCCAGTTTGACTGGCTTATGCTCTGAATTAAGAATTGTTTACTTTTTCCTATGTAAGCTCTAATTTGAGTGTTTATAAGTAAACAAAATATTTCTTCTATGCTATGCCTTTTAGGCACCATTGACATTTTGGTAGATATCCTTCCAGGCTTTAATGACAAATTCAGAGGTCAGTGATTGCTGTAAAACACCTGAGATGGTGCTCCTAAGGGATACCAGCACAGGGACTCCACCTCCACTACCCAGGCCCTATTAATGTCATTGATGACACACGGATGGGTAAAAGAGAAAACAAAAATGACAAAGTCATAGACGAGGGTAGTAACATTTTAAGCAGAAAGAAACTATCCTAAATATAGGAAGTCAGAAAATGAAGCAACCATCATGTTGCAAAATCCTATGGAGAGGTAATGTAATATTATAATGTGGTCTAGTAAAATGAAAATGACACAAGCAAAAAATAAATAAATAAATAAATAAATAAAATCTTGAAGCTGAAGATGTGGTTCTAAATCAACATCCGGCCCAACCTGTGACTCTGCATGTGATCTTGAGTACTTCAGCTGTCAGGGACTCGGTTTCTTGACCTGCAGAATGAAGATAATGAAAGCATTATGACAGTGGAGAAAAAGAAACAACCTGGTTTGAATACACTGTAGGAGACCAGAATATGCCACCTCAGAGTATTAGAGAAAGATGGATGTACTTTCAGAACGTGTGACCTAATATAAAGGAATGGAAGAAGAGATCAGTTGGACTAGATCCTCCCTTCGGCCACTTGCAGCTCAAGTCTCTAGTGCTATGGAGCTGCACCTTTTCTGGCCAGTGGAGCAGAGGTCAGAGCTCTGGGTAGCACTTCACAGGGCTTTGACTGGTCTGCCTAGAGGACCTAGCCCTCTCCTGGTCCCTTAGCCACATGACAATGAATCCATCATGGAGCCCCTAAATGGCTCAATTTGGATGCCCAGCAGGTGTTTTGAAAAGCTACTGATTTGGGCCAAATTAACAGGAGGGGCAAGGAGTTGCCTTGGAGAATCAAATAAGGGTGGCAGGCTGAACCTAACTCATTCTCTGCTCTGGGCTCCCTTTCTGTTTCCCTCCCTCCCATAGTGGCTTCCAACCCTGGGAGCCATTTTCAGGGCTAACAAAGGCATTTGTGGAATGTTCATTGGTTTCTATTATTTGCCACAAGCAGTCTTTGGTTTTTTTTAACTTGAATACTTAACACTCCCTCTTAAAACCAGGGCTCAGCATAAAAACTATGCTTCACACTGTTTGCAAGAGCCAAACACGGGAAACCCAGACGCCCTTTAAAAATAGGATGGATAAATAACTGGTGGTATAGCCGCATAATGGAGTGGTGTAGAGCAATGTGAATGAATAAGCTACAGCTACAAGCAACACCATGAATGAGTCTCACAAACAAAGAGAACCCAAAAGCAGCCGGGACAAAAAAAAGAGTACATGCTGTATGATGCCACTTACATAAAAGTCAAAAGTTAAAAAACGGACAAAACTAATCTATCCTTCTGGAAGTTAGAACAGTTGTTACCCTTGTGGGAACTAATGACTGGAAGAGAGCATGAGGGAGTCTTCTAGGGTTCTAATAACATTCTGGTTCTTGATTCAAATGCTGGTTACATGGATACATGAATTTTGTAAAAATTCATGCAGCTATTAAGAAACAATGGTGATATAGCACCTCTTGTATACTCCTGGATAGATCTGGAACCCATTCTACTAAGTGAAGTATCTCAAGAATGGAAAAACAAGCACCACATGTACTCACCAGCAAATTGGTATTAATGGATCAACACCTAAGTGGACATATAGGAATAACATTTGTCGGGTGTTGGGCGGGTAGGAGGGAATGGATATATACAAACATAACGAGTGAGATGTGCAACATATGGAGGTTGGTCATGCTTGAGGCTCTGCCTCGAGAGGGGAGGGGGGCATGGGCAATATACATAACCGTAATATTTGTACCCCCATAATATGCTGAAATAAAAAAATTCATGCAGCTGCACACTTATTACATACACAGTTTTGTAGGTATATAATACTTCCACAACAATTTTACATACATTTTAAAAATTAAATAAATGTATTTTAAAACGACCTCACTGAGCAAAAAAGAAAATCATCACATCACATAGAACTTCATAAAAGCTTTGGATAATTCAGAAACACACAAACACACACATGCAGAGGGAGACAGAGAGATCCTGGTAATATAATAGAAAACAGGCTCACATTTGCGGAGAATGATTTTTAAAAAAAACTTCAACACTCAGGAGAAGGGAAGGAAACAGGTTTGAGGAGGCAGAGGAATTAGTAAGCAATAAAGCATGACTCACCCAGAACAATGACAACCCAGCACTGTCCTTAGTCATTTGGACTCTCAACAAAAAGTTTCTGAAATTATCCTGCGGTGCAGGCGAGTGAGGGGGTGTGCCCCGGAGCCTTATTCATTCAGACTGGTTTCTCCCTGTCCTAGATCAACACATATGTCACACATAAACCACCCATCCCACTTAAACATGGCCACAGACCGTCATGAGAAAGACCTGTCCACTCCCCAGGATTATTCTTGTGATTCTAATGTCCTTCAGGTTGAGTGTTAAGTCCATGTTGCTGACTCTTGCCAGACCCTAAAGCAGCGGTTCTTTGACTATAATGTCAATAAGAGGCCTTTGAGGAACTTCTTAAAAATGCAGATTTCTTTGGGCAAAGACTCGGATTCAGCAGGTCACAGGTGGAGCCCAAGCATCTTCATGTTAACCAGCCTCCCCTGCCTTCCCACCCATCTGCCATAAGAGTCTGGATTTTATCCTGGATGTTGTTGTGATGGTTAATTTTATGTGTCAGTTTGGGCCATAGGGTGCCTGGATATTTGGTTAAATATTATTCCTAGTGTCCCTGCAAGTGTTTCTGGACAAGATTAACAATTCTTTGGGTCCACTGAGTAAAACAAACTGTCCTCCCCAGTATGGGCGAAACTCAGTCTGCTGAAGGCCTGAATACAACAATATTTGTTCTCTCTGTCTGACTATCATTGAGCTGGGAACATCAATCTTCTCCTGCCTTTGACCTTGGACTTGGACTGGAACTTACACCATCAGCTCTCCTGGGTCGCCAGCTTGCTGACTGCAGATCTTGGGACTTCTCAGCCCCCATAACCACATGAGCCAATTTATTCATATGCTAGGGCTGTCCGGAAAGTATCCAGCCATGTAACCATTATATTAACAATGGCTGGATACTTTCTGGACATCCCTCGTGTACATATACCTTATTGTCTCCTATTCTCTCTCGATGGATAAATATCCTATAGGTTCTGTTTCTCTGGAGAACCCAGACTAATACAATTATGAGTGATATATTGAAAATATTTTGGAACTCTATTATGCTCATCTGAAGAGCCTTAATTTTTGGTTTAATAGGCAGTTAGCTCGGCTGAATTCAAACTCCAAATTCTGTCTCCCCCATGGTGTGTGGCAGCTGAAACCTCTTTTCAGTTCTTTTTGCCTTACCTGCACTGCCTAGAGTCTATCCCACGCATGCACAGTTCAGGGGTCAGCCAGACACTCGGGCAGACTTCCCATTGAGCTGGGAACCAGAACTGGCCCTCCAGAGAAGCAGGAATGTGGCGCGAGGTCCGATGGGCTATGCGCTATTGGATGGGAATTGATGCAGGCTGACTCCCAGGATGAAGGCAAAATGATGGGGCCTGCCAGGCAAGCCATGGAACAATGGCAGTAGCTTAGCACAGCGTGTTCCTTGGTGTGCAGAGAGTGCACTAGTCCCTGGGATGCTACATAAGGTTTGGGAAATACTAGGTAGAATAGATATCTTTAATGCTCAAATTCTTAGAGCATGGGTCTTCATAAAAGAGAGAGACACACATTTTCTAAATGTGTTTCACCATGGAACATTTTTTCAAAGTTTCATGAGTCTTGGCATCTAAGGAACTATCCTTTTGAAAAATGTTGGCTCAGAGCAGGGTTTCTCAACAGCACTACTGAAAATTCAGGACAGACAATTCCTTCTTTGGGGTCTGTCCTGTACACTGTAGGATGTATAGCGGCTTCCCTAGCCCCCTCCCCAGTTGTGACAACCAAAAATGTCTCCAAACATTGCCATATGTCCCCGGGGGGTAAAATTTGCCCCAGTTAAGAACCACCAGATTAGAGCAGTGGTTCTCAAACTTTAGAGCTTATCAGAATCACCTGGAATGCTTGTTAACCACCTAGTCTTAAGCTCCACCACAAAAGTCTGATTCAATAGATTTGGGCTGGGACCAGAAAATTTTTATTTCTAACAAATTCCCAGGTAATCCTGATGCTGCTGGTCTGGGAACCTAACTTTGGGAACAACTGGCTTAGAGCACTAGGCACAGTAGCTCTACTTACCAATTCCTGTTCTGCAGCTATGACAGAGAAGCCTGGGCCAGATGACAGTTTGTATTACTTGGTCCAGAGGGCAGAGAAATTCAAAGGAGGTTGTGCAATGGACCGAATGTTTGTGTCCTCCCCAAACTCATACGTTGAAATCCTAACCCCCAATGCGATGGTGTTAGGAGGTGGGGCCCTTGGAAGGTAATTAGGTCGTGAGGGTGGAGCCCTCATGAATGGGATTAGTGCCCTCATAAGAGAGGCCTCAGGGAGCTCTTGAGCTCCTTTCTGCCGTGTGCAGACACACTGAGCAGATGGCTGTCTATGAACTAGGAAGCAGGCCCTCCCCAGACACTGGATCTGCAGCACTTTGATCTTGGGGTCCCCCGCCTCCAGAACTGTGAGCAACAAATTTCTGTCATTTATAAGCCATCTAGTCTGTGGCATTTTGTTATAGCAACCTAAACTAAGACCAGTAGGAAAAGAGAAAACTGTAATATCAGTGCCCGGCAATTTCTGTCTTAGTCAATTCAGCTGCTATAACAAAATACCACAGACTGGGTCATTTATAAGCAACAGAAATTTTATTTCTTACAGTTCTGGAAGCTGGAAAGTCCAAGATGAAGGTACCAGGAGATTCAGCATCTGGTGAGGGCTCATTTTCTCATAGATGGCACCTTCTAGGTGCCCTTGTGGCAGACAGGACAAACAGCCTCCCTTGTGTCTCTTTTATAAGGGCACTAATCCCATTTATGAAGGCAGAGTGCTCATGATCTAATCACTTCCCAAAGACCCCATGTTTCAATCCATTGAGTTGGGGGTTAGGTTTCAATATGTGAACTTTAGGGGGACATCCATATCCAAACCATAGCAAATCCATGCTATAAAATTGAGGATCACAATAACAATAAACGCCTAAAGTGTAGAAGACACTTTACCTTGTGCTTGACGTACATTATCTTATTTATTACTCCTAACAAACCCTATGAAGTAAATATACATTATCCCACTTTTACAGATAAGGAAACAAAGGCTCAAGGAATATTCATTGAGTTGTGGAGCAGAGATTTAAATCCAATGCAGTTTCCAAAGCTTATGGATTTTGGTGCGCAAAGAAGTGTCTTATTTAGCTTTGCAGTCAATTAATGGCAGTTGAATAAACCAAAGAAAATAGGCCCTCCAGGTGTTTGGCTTGCAGATTGCCACAATCGGAGAGCCCTGGGTGGCTATGTGGAGACAGCTGCCAGCTCGACAGGTAAGGGCTTCTACCCAGGTGTGTGGTAGTAGTAACATAAACAACAATGTGATGCTGTAAACAAGGAAGCACTGTGGCCTCAGGATAGCACACTTGACAGGTGACCTTGCTCAAGATCACCCAGGCACTAATTGCCAGACTCATTTGAATGACAGTGATAGAAATAGTAAATGCGTTCTCCCTAGAGCTGCAGTCTCTATCCCTGAGCTTGTCCAGCCCTTCCCTTCTTCTCTTCTTCTCATCTGACTACTTCCCACGCGCTTGTGGCACACAATGCTACCCAATCCCTTTCCTTCTATGTTTTTTTATTACAAAAGGAATATGCTGATTCTATTAGAAATGCAAAGGATACCAAAAACTAGAGCCAATGTGAACGTCCCTCTTTCCTCCTCACAACTTCTGGCCACTTCCTTCCTCAGAGTTAACCTCGGCTGACACTTTACAGGACACCCTTCCAGTTTCCCTTTCTGTGTACGTAAGTACAAGTAGGTGTATGTGCACCTGTATCTTTTGCTTTTCAGAAGGCCTTCGATCATACTCTAGGCCTGGTTCTGTGTCCTGCGTTTTTCATTCAGTGGGGCATGGTTAGGCGCTGTTGTAAATTTGTGCAGATATAAATTCATGGGGTCCTCTAATGTAGTCATACACGTGCATTTACATGTTCTACATATTTTTGTAAAAATATTACTTCCTTTAATTAGTTCTGTTATTATTTTATATGCAAACAATTATTTTCTACAAATTTTTTTCTTAAATTTTCCTTTATATTTATATTGACCTTTTAAAATTACATAACTAGGTAAGTTATATTATGAGTATCATTTCAGGATAGTAAAGGGGGCATTAAAAATATTTTTTAAAAGGTGCAGAGCCTGATAGCTGAGAACCATGGCTTTCCTCATTTCGAACGCTGTATAGTAATTTGCAATATGAAATGGCTTTTTTATAACAGGCATGTGGATGTTTCCCAACAGTCCCACTGTGGATCTTGGCAGACCCTCTCTCTCCTTCCCTGTCCTCCTCTAGTGACAAACTTCTCCTTTGAGTGCAAGGGTACTGCCACGCTTTATTTTTGTATATTTTTTCACACTTTTAAAATTGGTATATAATACTTGTACATATTTTGGGGACACATGTACTTTGATACGTGTATAGAATGTGTAATGATCAAATGAAGGTAATTGGGATATCCATCATCTCTAACATTTATCTTTTCTTTGTGTGGGTCAAGCTGTAAAAATATAGGTTTTCCAGGCAGGGAGCTACGATCGCACCACTGCACTCCAGCCCGGGTGACAGAGCAAGACCCCATCTCTAAAAAATAAAGAAATAAACATAGAGCCT
>VBSM01002608.1:21710665-21738488 GCA_008086735.1 Cheirogaleus medius
GATAATAAATGACTATGTTACTGCTTTATGTATTTACTATACTTCTATTTTTTTTGGCTGGTCAAGTGAGGCAGTGGGAGGGGCGAAGGAACAAGAAATCTGTAACTGGCTGTGATCAATAAGTTGTAAACACCACTGCACTTGGACCAGCATATTTGCTATACTATTTATTGTTATTTTAGAATTTACTCCTTTTGCTTATTAAAAAAAAAAAATAAGTTAACTGCAAAACAGCCTCAGGCAGGTCCTTTCAGAGGTATTTTCTAGAAGAAGGCATGATTATCATAGGAGATCACAGCTCCATGCGTGTTATTGCCCCTGAAGACTTTCCAGCGGGACAAGATGTGGAGGTGGAAGACAGTGATATTGATCATCCTGACCCCTGTGTAGGCCTCTGCTAATGTGTGTGTTTGTGTCTCAGTTTTTAACAAAAAAGCTTAAAAAGTAAAACTAAATTAAAAATAGAAAAAAGTGCTTATAGAATAAGGAAATACAGAAAGAACATATTTTTGTATAGCTGTACGTGTTTGTGTTTTAAGCTGTTATTACGAAACAGTCAAAAAGTAAAAAAAAAATAAAACTTTATAAAGTAAAAAAGATACAGTAAACTAAGTTTAATTTATTATTGAAAGAAGAAAACAGTTTTTTAAAATAAATGTAGTGTAGCCTAAGTGTAGAGTGTTTATAAAGTCTACAGCAATGTTCAGTCATGTGCTAGGACTTCACTCACCGCTCACTCACTGACTCACCCACAGAAACTTCCAGTCCTGCAACCTGCATTCATGGTAAGTGCCCTCTACGGATATTACTATTTTTAAAAATCTTTTCTACAGTACTTTCACTGTACCTTTTCTATGTTTAGATGTGTTTAGATACACAAATACTTACCATTGTATTACAATTGCACATGGCATTCAGTACAGTGATATACTGTAGAGGTTTGTAGCCGAGGAGCAATAGGCTGTAGCCTATAGCCTAGGTATGTAGTAGGTTGTCCCATCTAGGTTTGTGTAACTCTGTGATGTTTGCACAATGACAAGTTGCCTAATGATGCATTTCTCAACATGTATCCCTGCTGTTAAGCAACACATGTCTATTTGTATTCTCCTTCTCCACAAAATGTATCCATTACAGTCTACATATGATTTCTATTTTGCTATTTCCACTTACCATTTTACTGAAAAATATTTTATATTTTGGTAGTCTTTATAATTCCAATTTTAAATGACTGCATGATTTTATTTTTTAGATAAGCATGGATTTGAGTCTCAGCTCTGTTACAATCTAGTTATATGATCCTGATAAATCTTTTCTTTCCGTTTTTAAATGGCTTTGAGTTATAGTTGACATACAACTAACTGCACATATTTAAATTCTGTATTTTGATCAGTTTGACATAGTTTACACTAGGGAAACCATCACCACAGTGAACATCTCCATCACCTCCAAGCATTTCCTCATGGCCTTCTGTGGTCCCTCCCTCCCACCCCTCATAACTGAGATTCATTCATGTCATTGCTATGAAAATGACAGAACATTTGAGTCAGGTTACATAAAAAGACAAAAACTGAAAACTTTAGATGGAAGCAACTCATCCTTCCTTATGACTCCTGCCTTGGCCCTGGAGCAGTTCCTAGGGACAGGCAGATGTCGCTGGCAATTTGTGGCAAGCTCAGGTCCCCTGGGGTGTCCTCAGCCTGAGGTGGGTGCCAGCCATGCCCCAGGTAATGTGATGGCCTCTTCTTCACGTACTTCCTTTCTTTCAGGCTCCACAGCCAATGCCTCACTTTCAAATATCTTTACTCTTTTTGCTTCCATCTTTGTGGATTTGTGCCAGCTTTTTTCTCTAAAATAGTCTTTACTTTTAAACTCCTTCAAATCTGATATTTCCATTTCCCTCATTCTTTGCCCACTATCTCAGACCTTTTAGCTCTAAAGGTCATGACTCATACTAAAAATTGCAAAGTACAGTGGTAATAATTAATAGAGCAAGCAAGATGCACAGGACAACCTGTCTGTGCTATAAACAGGTGTGTCTCACTGTCCTAGGATTTTGTGTTACCTGTAAAATTGTGTCTCTAGCCTGACAGATTCCCGTTGAGCCTTTTGACATTGCCTTTGTTTCTGAAAGCGTCCTAGAAGGCAGAGGCTGGAGCTGGTTTATATAAAAAATAAGCTCCTGAAGAAGGGTCACCTGTCTTATAAACATGATTTCAAACACATTGGGCAATTAGAGGGCTACCAGATGCAGTCCCGGGGCCTGACACTAAGGGGCAGCATGCACCAAAGGAAACCTTTAGTTTTGCCAAAGCCCAGCAGAAAGGAAGAGAAAACCACCTTGCTTTTAAACCCCAAGAGCACAAGCTGTAGAGGCCAAATTTTCATCTCTTGAATCAAATTACAGCATTACAATTTTCAATATATATTCTAATAAGAGTTTTACCTTCCAACTGAATTCTCCAAGTAAATTATTTTGTGGTTGAATATGATTTAAATATAATACTGCTGAGACCTACATACTCTGTAAGATGTACCAATTTTAGTGCATCTAAAACTTCAGTGCATTTAACTTCAGCAACTTAACCTGATAATATTTAATTTCAAATTCAAACTTTTTATGTTCATTGAAATGACTATTGTCTGTATGTATGTTGTTCCTCTCCCCCACCCTCTATTCCACATAAAAAGCAAATTTTTATGTGGAATAAAGACAATCAAATAATAATTTGGACAGTTAAACTAGACAAGGCTCAACTCTTGGGAGATCTTACAGTTTCTCTCCCTGATTGATTTCTTCATTAATCCATCCATCCACAAAGATTTCTGAGCGCTTCCATATGCTGTAGAATACAAAGATGAACCAGATATCAGCCCTGACATCTAGGAACTCATTCAAAGTTTGGAGACTGGGAAGTATATGGCAGACCAAAAAAAAGTGATTTCAGGAATGTGATAAATGCAAAGATAAAAAAAGACAAGGAGTTGCACGAGGGCTAAGAGAGGACAGAGGTGGGCACCTATCAGACGTGGGGGACGTGGGATAGGTAGTTGGGAAGAGTGCAGGAAAACTTCCAAGAGGAGATGGTGTTAGAACTGAGTCTTAGAGCAGTAGGTAGAATCAGCATTCCAGGCAGCCGGCCCAGAGTGTGCAAAGGCATAGACGGATGACAGAGCCCAACATTGTGGTCAGTTTGCTGGCAGAGCCAGATGTTTGAATGCCTGGGAGTGTGGTTGTTGATTTGTGTTTTAGATCAACTACTCTGAGAGCAGAATGGAGATCAGAACGGAGGGGCACAGATAGAAAGTAGAGAGAGCAGTGAGGAAGCTACTGCAGTGACAGACACCAGAAATTATTAGGCCCTGAATATTTTGAAGAATGGAGAGAAGTGGACATTTCACTCGGTGTTTAAAACTGGTGACAGAAGCCTGGGTGACGACTGGTGGAGTTGGATGACTGAAATGGTCCGCACAGGAAGAGGAACAGGTGAGGGTGGGAAGAGGGGACAAGTTCTGCTTTGGTCCTGGGAGGCAAAGTGGCACACAAAAGAAGCCATGTTTGTTCATTTCTACTTGACCCCCTGACTCTGTGACAATGTGCACCTCTCCAGAAAACTTTGAAGACAAAACAGGATCAAGCACATGGCCCCATATCTCTTGCGTGAGTCACTGCATTGCTAAGTAGGTACATAGTCCTAGTCCCTGCCTTCTGCACATAAGATAACCCCTGACGGGGTCAGCAATGATGCTTCTGTAATCTATCACCACATGTACTCTTACACCCAAACTTTGACGTAATTCTGCTTTAATGCAACTTCTGAGCAAGTCTGACGACTTTGCACACCGACCTCACTGCTGTATGTAAGCTTTGGCTGGAATCCTGCACCGAGGTGGTCAGAAAGAACCTCTTTGAACGATCACTCCCAGGCTGTGGCCTTGATCTACGGTCCTCAGTGAGACTTCTAAATAAAACTAGCTCTAATTCTTTTAAAGCTTTTCTTTAGTTAACAGTCCTAATTGAGTTTGAAGAGCTTGTGGGACACGCAAATAGGAATGGGGTCCAGGCGGCAGTCAGATAGCTGGCAAGCTCAACAGAGAGATCTGGGCCAAATAACTTGATTTGGGAAGTGATTGAAATTAAAGGAGTAGCCGAAACCACCAGGGGAACAGTATTTAAAAGTCAGAGAGGAGAAAGTGCATTAAAAAATGAGGAAGAGACCCAGAAAAGTGTGATCACAAAGCCATAGGGGTGTTCTTGCAGAGGAAGATCCAACATAAAAAAGCCGTCAGTGTTCCCTGCATTCTATGTACTTAACCCAAGCAAAGAACCTGATAAATATCTCTTCACTGCATGTAGGTACATTCTCCCAGTGGAATAATAATGCGACTTTAATGAAGAGTTGGACAGATCTCTAAGTGCTGATATAGAAAGATTTTAAAGATATATTAAGTGACATACATTAAATGAATAATCAAACACTAATTTAAATATACGTTTGAGATCGGGCATTGAGTGTACAGTGAGGGCATCGCAGGGCGGTTGCTGGGGGGTGTGGGGGCCGTGAGGGCAGGGAAGGTCACATCCAGCCCGTGCCCCTCCCCCGACTGGCCTGCTGGAAGAAATAAAGAGGAGACACGGGCTTGCTTTCTGTATAATTAGTTTCAGCCCTGAGAGGACAGGCAGCACATTTCAAACCACGGTGGCCAATTTCTGACTTTGGTTTTTCCAGGGGCTCTTTTTCTTTATTAAGTCTGTCTCACTGGGAAATCCCGTTGTGGGTTCCTGCATACACAGTTGCTCTGAGATTTATTCTATTTCAATTTTTTGACTAGGTAATACATTCCTATTACTGAAAAAGTTAAAATCAGTGGAAAAGATATAAATTGAGGTCGTACTCCCAACCACTCTGTTCTGCCCTTTCCCCCTCTTTCCCCTTATAGCTACCAATTTATTACTTTCTTATGTTTCCTTTCGGCGATTCCTTAGGCAAATGCAAACATGCACATATATGCTTGCCTGTATAAGACATATATTCTTATTTTTATTTCTTTTTACACAGCTTGGATCACTGCTTTGTACCTTTCTAAATCAGCACATGGAGAGCTTCCTCTTTTTTTTTTAAATATAGTTTAGTCTGCTCTGAGTTCATTCCCTTGACCTTGCTGGGGAGTCTCCGGGCATGAACCAGGGTTTCTTCTTTGCTCTGCTATTTTTAGTGTTATTCTAGGTCATCAACTTCCTAGCAACCAACTGCATTTCAGTTAATGAGAGATAACTGAAGACTTCCTCTCTCCCGCTCCCTGTCTTCTCCTCTGCTGCACACCATGGCCCAGTCTTCCTGGCTGTCCCTTGGGGCAGCAGCTCACACCTGTTCATTCTGGTGATTAAAAACACAGCAGAGGCACCTCCATTTAAGTGTCTCATCACTGGTAACTTTCATCTTCTTGGGAACAGGTGTTCTGGGGTGGAACCCCCAGGTAAAAATACTTAGAGTTTAATTGTAAACAACTGTTGACAGAGGTGTGTATTGGCTGAACAGGTATGAAGTTAGCTATTTTCTTCCTTTTTTAAATTTATCTTTTAGTTCTGTGTTTTAATATGACTTGTCTGACTGTCTTACAAACGTGCTGAAACTGCTGCATCTTAGGGGAGTAGGGATAGAAAAGAGAAAAAGCTCATCTGCAAAGCTCTCCTTTGCAGCTTGCCCAAGAATGGGCAGAATGGTCTCTTTAAAGAAGGATTATTATGATTTAACAACCACCACTTGTGTAGCGAGCCAACTGGGGGATTGTAATATTCTGTTTTAATGAAAATGTCGATGTTTCCCCTTTTGTTTATGTTGAGTACGTGTCTGCTCCCTGGATTTGGTGGCCTGCTTCCGGAGTGGTCAACTCTGCTGCTAACATGCCCACTCAGCTGGAGATGGCCATGGACACCATGATCAGAATCTTCCACCGGTACTCTTGCAAGGAAGGGGACAGATTCAAGCTCAACAAGGGGGAACTGAAAATGCTCCTACAGCGAGAGCTCACGGAATTCCTCTCGGTGAGTCACGGTTTTTCTGCCTCCTTCAGTCGAGGGTGGATGAGGTACAGATTCAGGGACAGCCTTTATGTCCATACTCTCCTAGGATTCTGTCACCAATGCCGTATAATTTGTATGCAGGTTCAAAATGCAGGGGAATAAAACACTGGAGACCTTTGTTTTCTATGTACATGGGCATGTGCTCTTTTCCATATTGCCTGGGGTTAGAGTTTCCAAGTGTTGAAAATTATATTTGTTGCTTTCACCAATTATTCAACGTTCTGGTGCAGCAATCAAAGATAGAACTTGTTATATACTCAGAGCTATAGTTATAACTGGCTCTAGCTAGTTATACCTAGAGCTGTGTCCTGCTATCTGTGAATTAATATTATATATGAGGTCAGAGATGAAGCCTGGGGCACTTCATGCTGGTGGCACATTTTCTAGTGAGTAACAAATGCTTGGCTTTGTCAGGCAAGCACAAGCTGATTGGAATTGATGGCATGCCTGTGTTTGGCCAGGGACCAGCGTGGTAGCAAACAGATTCCCGTCTCAAAATAGCCAGAAGTTGAAGAAATCTGTATGTGAAGCCTTGCAGTGAAGGGTTGAGGCCCCCTCTGAGGAAAACACTTCTCTCTGATGTTTGTGGAGTTGCTTTAAATTGATTTTTAGCACAATGTACTACCCCTGCGTATTATTCTGTCCAAACCCTGCATGAAGACTACAGGTTGCAATTACAACCCTCTTTTCTCCCCACCCTCTGTGGGAAAAGCTTAAAGCAAATTATTTTTGAAACACAGTCATCCTTAACAATAATGTTTTAATGATTTTAGGAGTTTCCATAAATTTATTTCTTTCCCTCTCAAATTCAGTTTGGCTACTGTATTGTATGCCATTTAGAATAAAAAGCTCAATGGGTCAAACCTGGCACCTTCATTTATTCAAGTGAAATTTGTAATTGTTTTGATCAAGTTGATTTCGATCAGTTAAGTTTCCGACCATTTAATGGTTGGCAGCAAATGAGAGGACAGTGGGGAATTCCTGGAGGAAGTGAATTGCTTTTGGAAACATTTCTCATCAAGCACTAACCGTGGTAGGAGAGGTGGGAGTTTCACGGTCCCACCCTCAGGAAACCTGATCTTCTTTCTGGGCTCCCTGCTTTGCTTTCCACCCATAAAACACAGCCATCCTTACAAGGTCTACCCTTTATTGGGTGGCTCTTTTTTGTGTGTCAATTGGGCTAAATAGGGCTGCCAGATAAAATATTCTATGTCCCATGCAATACTTGGGACATACTAAAAAGTTATTTGTTGTATAATAATATTCAAATTTAGCTGGGTGTCCTGTATTTTTATTTGCTAAATCTTGCAACCTCAGTGTTAAGCATGCTCAAAAGTGTGTTGACGTATCCCCCAAAATGTGTGGGTAAATATTATCCTCCTTTTATAAATTAAAAAATGTAAAAATGTTAAATGATCTGCTCAAAGTCCCATTTTTGGTAAATGGTAGAGCCACTCACTATCCCTGTTTGGCTTCAAAGCCTCATGTCACCTGGCTGCCTCTCAGTCCTGGCCTTCCACCTGGGATGTCCCGCAAGTGCATATTCAGCAGCTGTAGCTCACTTTGATTAGCTTCTGTTTGCTTTTCTTGGTCTTGAGGTCTGAGCCAGGATTGTATGAACGTTGGGTAGGGGGCTAGACTCGTTTAGAATTTGTGCCTGGTTCAAATCTTCCTGCAAATAGGCTCTTGGAAATTGTCTTTAGATGCTAAAAATGGAAATTAAGGCTTTAATGTAAATAAAAGAAAAATGTGATTTCAATGGTCGTCATGAACCTCAAAGCCTGAGAGTTAGAAATCTCCTCTTTCCTTTTAGTGCCAAAAGGATCCCCAGTTGGTTGATAAGATAATGCAGGACCTGGACGCCAATAAGGACAACGAAGTGGATTTTAATGAATTCGTGGTCATGGTGGCGGCTCTGACAGTGGCTTGTAATGATTACTTTGTAGAACAATTGAAGAAGAAAGGAAAGTAAAGATAGGTAGTACGCTAATCTAAAGGCAGAAATATATCCAAAGTTATTATTTTTCCTCTATACTCTTCAGATCTATAGACACAGTAATGTCATTTACAGATATAATATATAGTACAGATAATTAATTGCTAGTATTACTAAATTATGTGTACTTTAATATATTGACTTTACATAATTATTCCAAATCTTATATTCCCTACTTGAAATTTGCCTATATTATTAAAGATGTTATATGTATTTTTTTGATCTGCCAGAAAGAGAGCATCACAAAAATTTAGCTACTTTCAAATGAGACTAGAACTTAGCAAATTTCTAAGACATCCTTAAATTGTATTTGAACTTCTTACCCTATTAATTAACTGGCTCTCCCCACACTCTTGTGCCTTTACTTCCAGTGGAAGAAGCTATTAGAGTCTGTCAGCAAAAGTCTGATAAATAGAAGTGCTGGCTTTTGAGTGATTTAGGAGTCAGGTAGATTCAGGGCTGGGTACTCAAGCCAAGAGAACCGAAGCCAGCAACCCTTGGGGGTTGGTGGATAAATCCTCCCTTGCCTCTTGGGTTGGATAATTCTGAGGCAAATGTTTTCCACAATTTCCCGTGTTCCCCACTGGGGTTCAGCCTTGGTGGGCCCTGGGAAGGCTGCCTGCCCTTCCCTGTCTCGCTGTACTCCCCCACCCTGCGTTTCTGCACCTCTCAAATAAATGACTGCATGTGAACCCTCGTCTCAGGGTCTGTTTCTGGGGGGACCCAAACTATGACAGATCCTTTGGAGAATGTTAAGAACGGGAATGTTAGGACTGTAGTTAGACTTTTAAATGGTTATCCTAGCTACTCCGTAAAGAAAGGACTACGGAGAGGCCAGTCGTGCAGGACAGAGACCAGTTAGGAGGCTGTTGCGGTGGTTTGGGGAAGAGACGATTGTGTCTGAGACCAGGATTTCAGTGGCAGAGATGAAGAGAAGCAGTTGAATTTATTAAGTATTTTGGAGATGGGGCTGATCGGACTTACTGATGAATTCATAGCGAAGCGTGAGGAAAAGAGAACAGTCCACAAGGACAGAGCAGCCACTGCTGTTTATCTGCTATCCTTCCCAGCCTCTCTTATAGCTGGGGCGGGGCTTGTAACACAGTTCTGGGCGATGAGAGATAAGCACAAGTCTACTAGGAATTTCTGGGAATGTTTCAACATTTCCATAGAGGTCCTATGCCTTCCACCTTGTTAATTTCTTCCTTTTCTTTCCATTGGAATATGCATGTGAGGCTGGAGGTGGGGCTGCCATCTTGCAACCATGAGGATAGTGGAAAAAAAGACAAAAGGAACCTGGGACATTGTTGTCACTGAGGAGGCACTGCACAGCCCTGGTTGCCAGCTTCTGGTCCTCCCATTATGTTGGGGGCGGAAGGAAGAAAGACAACTCTGAAGTTAAGTTGGATTATGTTACTGCAGCCAAACACAATCTCCAATGTTTAGACTTTTGGTCAAACGATGCAATTTACTAAATGAGAAAGACCGAGGGAGGAACATTGAGGTGAGGGCACTGGTGAGAAATCAACAGCTCTGTCTGAGATAGCTATTGGACATCCAGGCGGAGATATCAGATGGGAAGTTAGATGTATGATCTAGGCTAGAGCTCAGGGGAGAGGGGACTGGAGACACAGAGTTGGGAGTCACTAGCATCTGCATGGTCCTAAGCCACAGGACTAGAGGAGAGGACTTAGCTAGAGAAGAAGAAAGGTCCAACAGTTAGCTGTCAGGAAAAGGAGGCGCCAGCAGTAATACAACAAAGGCATGGCAAGGGAGAGGGAAGGAAAACCAGGAGGATATGGTGCTTCAGAACTATCTGGAGAAGAAAGTATTTGGAGAAGGAAAGAGAGTGAAATGCACTGAGAGGAGGAGAGGAGTAAGATGAGAACCGAGACTTGACCACTAGATTTGGCAAGGTAGATATCAGCGACACCGACAAAAGAACCGATTCCCCAATCTGGCAGGGAGGGAGTGCTCAATAAATACTTGTTTAAGGATCAAACGAAAGAACTTGCCAATTGTTGACTTTCTGCTGCTAAGACCTGTCATTTTTTTCCTTAAATAGAACAATATTTTTTGTTGCCTTCAAACCAGTACTGAGCAGATAGGACAGGGAGAATTTAGAAGGAAGGGCATTCAAGAGAAGAAATGTATACTATTGGCAGTTACTCCTGTCTTTCAAAAGGTTAAAACAAAAAACAACAAGAAAATAAATTGAACATATATTTTAGATGTGCTTAGGTTCTTTTCATGCAAGAGAGCGTCTGAACATTTCTCAGGGGCCTTTAAACTTTTCGTTTTAATTTGCTCCAAAATTTACATATTCTAAAATGGGTCACCACAATGTGAAAAGTAAATCCAAAATTTTCCTCACGTTCTGCTCTTGGAAGGACATTCTCAACATAGAGAAATAAATGGAAAAACAATGTTCATTTCATGGTGTTTCTAAAAATCGATCAAAAGTGGGGAAAAGCAATTTATGTTTCAAATTAAATTTCAAATGAATAAGAATTACATGATGTACCAAAAGTTCTTTTCTAGTAAAGGAGAGGCTTTTTCTTTTTTTATGTTAGGTACACACAATAATTTTGTAGGAGGCAAAATTGATTATTTCTTATGCCCAGGGGCACTGGCTTTTGCATTTTCTGGAGTTTAAATAAACTTGAAGTTTAAACAACATTCAAGGGCCATCTCTGAATGAGCACATTCTAATGTTTCACATTTTCCTGCTGTGGTTATTAGTGCAGCTTGTGAGAAACAATAGCCCAGCTCTGCTTGGAACCCCAGGTTTAAGATGTGATTGACAATGCCAATAGCTAGAAAGCTCAAACAAAACAATACCTTAAAATTTAATTTTGAAAGCAGATATTTTTCTCCCTCACCCCAAGGATAGTGGGGACAAGAAAGACTTTCCAGAGGCAGAGCTTTGAGTCCAGTCTTTAATGAGGCAAAGAAATGGATCAAGGTTATTAAAGAAAGAATATGACAAAGCCATGTAGGTGTGAAATGGCAGAATGTTCTGTTTGGGGTACCCTGGGGTGTTGAGTGCGGGAGGGCAGGAGATGGGGCTGGAGAGGAGAACAGGACTTACAATCAGAACTAGCCTTGGATGCTAATGTGAGAAATTTGAAATTCATCCTGAATATTATGGGAAACTATTGTAAGACTTTAGTTTTTCCTTTTTACTTAAATCAATTTTGTTTATGTAAATATCCCCCTAAAAAATTTTAAACTTTTAAAGCAGTGGTTTTGAACTCTTACTTTACATCCCAATTACCTGTGGTGTTTTTTAAAATGTAGCTGAATAAGCCCCACCCCGGGAAGATTCTGATTCAGTTAGTCTGGGGATGGGACCCAGGCATCAGCATTTTTTAAAGAGCATCAGGTGATGCTAAATTGAACATCGGTTGAAAATCGTTGCTTTTATGGTGAATTGCTGCGATCAAATAATCAGATCAACATCTGACTGAGGACTGTCTGGGACGGCAGCTGCTCCGACTCTAATGTGCGTATGAATCACCCAGAGAACTGATTGGCTGGGGTGGAGCTGAGATGCTGCGCTTGTAACAAATGCCCAGGTGATGCTGATGATGCTAATAGACATGGTCTAGACGCTAGGACGAAGAAGAGAGAGTTTAAAAGGAAGTATGGAGGAAAAGTTTGGGAACACAGACATCTGCAGAATAGTTCTTATTGGAGCATACTTCCTTTGGAAGAAGTAAGACAACACAGGCCCAGAGACGACAGGCAGAAGGGGAGAGAGGTGAAAGAGACTAGGGACGAATGTTCCCAAGGATGCTGGGAGGGGGCACGGGAACAGAAGGGATGTCACCAGACTGCCTCAGGGTAAAGCTTTGGGGAAAGTTATTTAACTTCTTTAAGCCTCATTTTTTTGGGGGGTGGGGGGATGTCTCTACTACAGTGGCCTCACATGTTTTAGAATCAACTAGGGGTACTTATTGAACATTGGAATTCCCAGGCCCCAACTTCCTCCGAAGAACGAAAATGAGGAGCAGGGAGGGTAAGAATCTGAATTGATAGCACACACGCTGGGTGATTATTATGCACCCTTAAGTTGGAGAACTAGAACTTTGATGGTTAAAATAAGCTATCAAGTGCTTGGAACATAGTAAGTGCTCAATAAGTAGTAACCATGGTGAGATGATGGTGGTCATGGTGATAGGGCAAACTTCTCTGGTCCAGCCAGATTCTGCAGAACAGGGGTTTTATCATCCTAATCTTTCACGTTGGTCCCTACTGACGATATCTGCCAGCTGCTTGCCACAGGGTAAGTGGGGCACTCCCACATAGCTGTTTGTCCCTGGACCTTTCATGCTTTCCCAAAGGGTTCCTTTTCAAGAGCTGGAATGCTATGGAGTCATTAAATAACATGTTTTCAAAGAACAGTTACTATGATTAAAAGTGTTTACTATATAATAACTTTAAACAACAGGATGTTTGATTAGTCCAAATTTGGTTTAAAAAGTGCTGTGGCATGAGTTTTTAAGGTATTGCTTTGTTTCTACTTGTAATTTTTAATTTTCTTTTTTCTAATCAAGAAGAGAACAGGCTTCCTTGCAAAGGGAAGGTCTGTGATAGGGTGGAAAGCAAAAGTTGCCCCCAAACCACTTCCCTTTCTAGCTTTTGTTTTTGAGAGTCTGAGCCACTAAGGCAATTATATTGGGTGCCTCCAAGGAAAGTGTCAAGAGAAAGGGAATTGCCCTGAGAGAAGTAGTTCCTCCGAGATTCCCTCGAGCATTGGAAGAAAGAGAAGTGTGTGGGTTCCCAGGGGAGGGCAGGCATGTGACCTCTCCAGAGAATCCTTTTCTACTGTCCAACCTTTTCTCAGCCTTTATCTGTACACACACACATACACCAGCCGCTGGAGGTGGGTGGTCAGCTCAGGGTGCACTCTGGGTTTCTGCCATCTCCTCTGCAAGTGTTATATCCTGTTCTCTAATTTTCCTTTGGAATGTAGCATCTGTTGTCTTGAGGCATCAGCCAAAATTTTAACATCCAGATACATACGCCTAGAAGAAAGACTGGAAGGAAACTCACTAAGGTGCTTACCATGGATGGTGGCATTATAGGCAATTTAAATTCTTTCTTTATACTTTTATCTAGATTCTGATGTTTCAGTAATGAACAATAATCAGAAAAATGTGCTATGTTATTTATTTTTATTAGAGAATTCTCTGAACTCTAGCTTCAAATGTCTCTCTTCTTCCTTTGCCCTAGTCTTGCAAACTCAAGTGTCTTTTTCTCTGAGACCACTTCCCTGGACACTCTTTGCCACTTCCCCTCTGAATTGTCATTAATTTCTTTATAATAACCCTAGCTCCTAGCACAGGACCAACAAATCAAAGAAGCTAAGTGCATGCTCTTTGAAATGAATCTAGCTTGAGAATGCCAAGGATTTTCTTGTTACCATCATCACCATTTTAAAGCTTTTCTACAGTTCAATTACAGCACCAACCGAATCACAGAGCCATCTGCCCCTTCACCAAGAGAGAGAACAACTTACAATGTGCTGCTCTGTGGCATTCCTCAGGGCTAAAGAAATAGTTTTTTTTAAAAGGGGTTATTGGCAAACATTCCTACCAACAATTCCTAAATGTTTGATGAATTCCTAAATGAAATTTGATCATCAAATATTACCTAGTGCCACCAAAGAAATGATTGAAAGTTAATGCCCAGGAACATTTTACCTATGATTTTGTGTTCCTTTTTACTGCTGTGTAGTCTTTCACTGCATGGATGTACCACAGTTTGTTTATTCATTCACCAATTGAAGGAACTTTGGGTTGTTTCCAGTTTTGGGTGACTATAAATGAATCTGCTATAAACATCAGTGAAAAGGTTTTCATATGGACATAAATTTTCGTTTCTGTTGTGTAAATACCTAAGTTTGAGTACTTACGAGTAGTATGGTATCATCGGATTTTAAAATTTTAACTTTCTAATAGGTACGAAGTATTACCTCATTGTAATTTTAATTTTTATTTCCCCAGTGACTAATGATATTGAACGTTTCTTTATGTGGTTATTTGACATCTATATTTCTTCTTTGATAAAATATCTCTTCAAATCTTTGGTCCATTTTAAAAATTGAGTTGTTTATGTTTTTATTCTTGAGTTCTAAGAGTTCTTTATATATTCTGTATATGAACCTCTGTCAAATATGTGTTTTACAGATATTTTCTCCCTTTTCCTTCTCTTAACATTGTCTTTTGCAAAGCAGATAGTTTTAATTTTGAAGAAGCAAACTTTATCAAATTTTTCCTTTATGGATCATGCTTTTGATGAATCAAAGAAATCTTTGCCCAAGCCACTGGTTTTCAAATGGAGGGCAGCCCCTCACCCCCTGGAATGTTTGGGGGAGGGGGAGGGGCTGCCTCAACTGTCTAAAGACATTTTTGATTTACTAGGGGTAGGGGTGCTATTGCCATCTAGTGGGAGAGACCAGCAATGCTGCTAAACATCCTGTCATGCACAGAATAGTCTCTCAAAATAGAGAATTATCCAGTTCAAAATGTGGATAGTACCAAGGTTGATGAGCTTAATTCAAGGTCACTAAGATTTTGTTCTATTATTAATATTATTTTAAGAGATGGAATCTCGCTATGTTGCCAAGGCTGGCTTCAGACTCCTGGGCTCAAGCAATCCTCCCACCTCAGCCTCCTGAGTAGCTGAAACTACAGGTGTGTGCCACTGTACCTGGCCTGTTTTTAAAGAAATTTGAAATTTTAAGTTCTGCATTTAAGTTTATGATTCATTTTGGGAGAATTTTTGTAGATAGTGTAAGGTATGGATTGAGGCTCTTTTTTTTCTCAACTTTAAATCAAGATCTCATGTCAGTAGCTGAGCATCACAGTACTTTATAAATTTTTTTTATTCTTTTATTCTTCATTAAGGCATAATTGACAAAATAAAAATTGTATATATTCACAATATACAATGCAATGTTTGGCATATGTATATGTTGTGAAATGATTAAATTGAACTAATTAACATATTGATCACCTCACATACTTATTATTTTCTGTGATGAGAACATTTAAGATCTATTCTGTTAGCAATTTTCAAGTATACAATATGTTATTCTTAACTATAGTCACCACTCTGTACAATAGATCTCCAGAAGTTATTCGTCCTGTCTAACTGAAACTATGTACCCTTTGACCACGTCTCCCCATTTCTTCCCCCTCCTCACCCTCTGGCACCTGCTACTACCATTCTATTCTCTGCTTTTAGGAGTTCAGCTTTTTTAGATTTCATATAAAAGTTAATCATGCGGTATTTATCTTTCTGTGTCTGGCTTATTTCACTTAACATGAAGTCCAGGTTTTTCATGTTGTTGCAAACAACAAGAATTGCTTTCTGTTTTAAAGGCTGAATAGTATTCCACTGTGTATATATGCCAAATTTTCTTTATCTATTCATCTATAAATGGACGCTTAGGTTGATTCCGTATCTTGGCTACTAAAGGTTCTTTTTTTAAAAATTTTTTTGGCAAGTTATCCAATTGTTTCAACACCAATTGTTGAAAAGACTATCCTTTTTTCCTCCTGAATTGCCTTTGCATCTTTTTTTGAATATCAATTGCTCATATATTTGTGGGTCCATTATTTGAACTCTCTATTCTGTTCCATTGATCTACATGTTTATCCTTTCCTAATACCATATGGTCTTGATAACTATTGCTTTATAGTAAGTTTTGAGATAAGATAGTCTGAGTTTTACAACTTTGTGCTTCTTTTTCAAAATTATATTTGCTATTATAGTTTACTTCATTCTTTTTTATTATAGCTTGTAGTGTTTGGCAAATGGCCAACCCATTAAATTTGTTATTTGGTTGAAGCTGAGACTGAAATTAAATATCACCATTGTAGAAAGAAATTTTAGTATAAAAGAATAAATATAAGATTTTATTATAAATTTAAGTTTTTAAAGTAATTATTATTATTTTATTAAATTTTGGAGTAGTCATACTTTTATCCATTGAATATATACTGCAGGGACAATAATTTCTCCACAGCTAGGTTTGCTTCTGCACTGAATATGCTACTGAGAGCAATCCCTAAAAAAGATATACTCAGAAAATGACAGATTAATCAAAATGGAATTCTAAAAAATATTCAAGTTACCCATAAGAAAATAAAGGAAAAAACAGAGAAACAAAAAGCACAGAAAACAAATATAAAACAAAAAATAAAGTGGTAGCCTTAAGCCCTAATATATCAGTAATTACATTAAATATAAATGGTTTAACTTATAACTATTAAAACACAGAGATTGGCAGAATGGATTAAAAACATGACCCAAATATATAATCTCTATAAGAAACTCACCTCAAATACAATAATGTAGGTTAAAAGTAAAAGGACAGAAAAAATTATAATGAAACTAATTAAAAAATATATTAATACTTCAGAGCAAAAAAAAAAAATTACCAGAGACACCAAGGGACATTACTAATCATAAAAGGGTTAATCTACCAAGAAGGCATAGCAATCCTAATTATACATGTACCAAATAATGGAACCACAAAACACGTGAAGCAAGAAATGTTAGTACTGAGAAGAGAAATAGACAAATGCACAATTATTGTTGAAGACTTCAACACCCCTCTCCACCCCTCTCTCAACAATTGATAGAACAGAAAATCAGCAAGGACATAGAAGAAATCAACACCACCATCAACTAACAGGATCTAATTGACATTTATAGAACAATCTACCCAACAACAGGATACCACATATTCTTTTCATGTGCCCACAGAACATACGCCACATGTCCTAGGCCATAAAACAACAGCAACAACAACAACAAAACAACTCAATAAATTAAAACCTGTTGAAATCATTAGAGTGTGTTTTCCAACCACAATGGAAACAAACTAGAAATCAATAACAGAAAGATAACATGAAAATCTTTAAATACTTGGAAACTAAATAGCACACTTCATAATAATCCATGGGTCAAATAGGGAATCTTAAGGAACATTTAAAATATACATTGAACTAAACAAAAACAGAAATTCAACATACCAAAATTTATGGGACACAGCTAAAGAAGTCTTGAGAGGGAAATTTATAGCATTAAATCCCTACATTAGAAAAGAGAAGTCTCAAATCAGTATTTCTCACAACTTCATGTGAATCTATAATTATCTCAAAATAAAAAGTTTATATACAATTAAATATGTATTAATATACATTTCATTCATCTAATAGAATTTTAAAACATAAAACATGAGATTTCCAGTTTGTCTTTTATCTAGCATGCTTCTATATGCTATTCATAGACAGTCACAATAATTCTGAATGACAGGCTTTGTTGGTATTACTGACATTGTCAGGCTGCCTCAGTACTTATACAATTTCACAATCATACACAAGTTTAGGAATGTCAGAAATGATATTAAAGTAGGCATTTGGCTATTTGGTCTTCCAGAGTCCAAGGGAAAGTGTAGGTCAAAAATCAGAAATTGACTGAGTACCAATGTCAAAACTGATGCTTAGTGAACCTAAATATCCAATATTTCCATTATGTCAAAGTTCCAGTTTCCTGTTGGTGGACACTTAGTTTTTGTTTTCTGCTTTTTGCTCTTACAAACAGTGCTGCAATGACAGTCCTTAAACATATGTCTGTGTATACTTACTGGCGTCTACCTGGAGGGCTAATTCCTAAAACTGGACTTGTGTCAAAGGTATATGCATTTAAAATTTTGATCTATGCGTCAAATTTCCATCTAAAAATCTTATACCCATTTGTACTTCTAGCATCCCTATGTGAGTCTTGCTTTTCCACATCTTTGCTAACATTGGATATTATCCTTCTTTATCTTTTGTCAATAGAATAGGGTTTTTCATTTGTTTTTTAAACAAATAGTCTTTATTTTTTAGAGAACTTTTAGGTTCACAACAAAATTGAGTGGAAAGATGAAGTGTTCCCATATGCCACCTGCCCCTACATGTGCATAGACATCCCCATTACCAACATCCTTTACCAGAGGGGCATATTTGTTACAATTGAACCTAAACTGACACATCATTATTGCCCAAAGTCGGTAGCTTACAACAGGTTTCATTCTTAGTGTTGCACATTCTATGGGTTTGGGCAAATGCATAATGACATGCATCCACCATTGTAGTATCAAACAAAATACTTTCACTGCCCTAAAAATCCTCTGGGCTCCATCTATTCATGCCTCCCTCCCCACTAACCCCTGGCAACCACCAATCTTACTCTCCCCATAGTTTTGCCTTTCCACAGTGTCATGTAATTGGAGTCATATGGTATGCAGCAATTTCAGATTGACGTTTTGAACTTAGTAATATGCATTTAAGTTTCCTTCATGTCTTTTCATTGCTTGATAGTTTGTTTCTTTTTAACACTGAATAATATTCCATTGTCTGGATATACCACAGTTCATTTATCTAGTCACCTACTGAAGGATATCGTGGTTGCTTCCAAGATTTGGCAGTAATGAATGAAGCTGATAAAAAAAATTATGTGCAGGTTTTTGTGTGGACATAAGTTTTCATTCATTTGGGTAAATATCAAGGAATGCAATTGCTGGATCATGTATGGTAAAAATATATTCAGTTTCATAAGAAACTACCAAACCGTCTTCCAAAATGGCTGTGCCATTTTGCAATCCCACCAGCAATGAACGAGAGTTCCTGTTGCTCCACATCCATGCCAGCATTTACTGTCATCAGTGTTTTGAATTTTGGTCATTGTAATAGGTAGGTAGTGGTATCTCATTGTTGCTTTAATTTGTAATTCCCTAAGACGTAAGATGTGGAGCATCTTTTCATATGTTTATTTGCCATCTGAGTATCTATCTTCTTTGGTGAGGTGTCTGTTCAGATCTTTTGTTCATTTTTTAAATTGGGTTGTTCAGCTGGCAGTTCAGTGATGGACCAGGGAAGGGCTGCGGGAGTGGGCGGGACTCAAACATAGCCCTCCCTGCACTGGCCCCTCCTCTGGGGAGCTGCTGCCAAATTTGCGAGAAAATATCACCTAACCTGGTGAGGAGATTTGGAGATGGGGAGAGAGGCTCTAGAGAAACTAAGCATAAAGCTTAAGGCCAAGACTTAAGGAAAAATCTAAATGCCAGAGATGGGAAAAGAACCAAGTAGGGCCTAGGACAACAGAAAGATGAGAAAGCTGAGGGGGCTTGGGAGAGAGACCAGGCTGACAAAGCCCAGAATGAAATTCTCCTCAAGATACTGACAGTTTCCAGCCCATGGCAGTCGAGGCAGCTTTTCAAAATAGAAAGGAAAAGATTCCTCCCGAAGAGTTAACAAAACTATCTGATTCATGCTTTATTTTCTTATAAATCTCCATAGTCAATACAAGGATTAAGTATTCTTTCTCCCAGCCTCCTGTCTTTAATTTCCTTGTTTTTCCTCTAGCTATTTTGTTATGAGTTTGGTTGTCTATGTGTCAAGACAATGTGTTTGACGCTCATGGCTGGGGCAATTCAGTCAATTCAGTCTGTGATTCTCCTGTGAGGGTGGCTGTAAGATGTTCCTGCTGCTTCCTTCCTACACCAAGAGTAGTAAGAGCAAGATACCAAGACCTAGAGCAGCTATACTGACCCATAAGAAATGAAATGTGGAAATATGTGTTGTTAAGAGAGGCCCTAAAGCAAGTGGGGTTTGAATCTCTGAGGTCCTTCCTAAACTCTGAGATATATTCTAAAGCTCAAGCTCCTCACGCTGGCTACAAAGCCCTTGGCCTCTGGCCCTTACCTACCTCCCCAAACTCGGCTCCTGCCACCTCCCCCAGGCTCTAGCCCACTGGAGCCTTTATAAGGTTCTGGGCATCGATGGAGGATGCCATGCTGTGCATTGTGGGATCTCTGCCCCAGGTCCTTTTGTGGTTGGCGTTGTCTTTCTCATGTCCATTCTGATGTTACCTCCTCAGAGAGGTTGACCCGACCCTTTATCCCCTCCCCAACCACTCCTGGTCCTATTTCCTTGTTTTATCTTCATCAAACTTCTAGTATCAGAAATTATTTGGTTTATGTGTGAGCCCCAGGAGAGCAGACCCAGGCCACCCTTGCTGACTGCTGTGTCCCCACCATCTAAAACCATGCCTGGAGCATAGTCAATGCTCAAAAATGATTTGTTGAATGCATAGTGAATGGCAAAAATTCCAAGTTCCAAAAGGTCAAGCTGACTCATTATTCTTTATTTTATTTTATTTTTCCTGACTCATTTTCTTTGCATTTAAATCCCTTGCTGGTAATGAGTTAAGCTTCCACTACCACTCTCAGACACGACCAGTCTGCTTTGCAAAATTGTCACCTCAATGCTGGGAGAAGTTAACGACCCTTGCAATGATGCCTTCGGTCCCTTTGGTCCCTGAGGAAAGCTGTCAGAAAATTGTAAAAGAAAACCCAAAGAACTTTTTGGTAAAGGAAGAAATAAGATAAAGATTTGAATTTCTCACAGCTTCTGTGGCTGTCTTAAAAAAACAAAACAAAACAAAACAGAGAGCATTTTAACATATGAAATGGCCAGTATAGGAAGAAGGGAGTTAGGGGGGTGAGGACTAATATTTATTAAGGTCCAGGCCTTGTCCCCATGTTTGGCCCAAATTATGACATTGAACCTTCTCAACAAGCCTATGGGGAAAGAATTAGTATCTCCATTTTACAGATAAGGAAGCTGAGGCTCAAAATGGATAAGCAAATTTCTCAGGATCCTACGGGTAATATATGGAAAAGCCAGGTTCATGCTGAGGCCCAGCTGACTCCAAGGCCATCTGTGTGGATGTTGTTCCCAGTCCACACCCTGGTTCCTCAGACCCACCTCTCTGCTCTGAGGGCATGTTGAGGGGAGCGGGGGACTCCCCCTGTGCTGACAAGACACAAATGTTAGAAGACCCATGGGCAAGAACACCTCCCAGGCCCTCCCCATCTATATTAATTTCAAGTATCCTTTAGAAGTACCTGAGTTTAATTCACTATCATTTTTATACAATAGAGACCTTTATAAATTATAGCTTTGGGGTCCTCCAATTGCAATGGAAACAAGGACCATAACTGGACCATCAATAATCTCCCTAGAGCAGAGGAGCTGAACATAAAAGCTGCAAAAAGATGCCTGAAGTTTTTAGAATTTGATTGCTTCCTGAATAATCTTTTACTTGGCAGAATTAAATGTAAATGTTGTTGTGCTTGTGGCTGCACAGCCTATTTTGAAAATGGGATAATGCATCTTCAGGGTGGGAGCAAAAATCCTTTGTCCCTCCTGACGTATTTTACATAATAATAAAAGATGCTCCTATGGAGAAGGGGTGAGCCAGGAGGGTGAAGCTACTTAAAGTGGCTGCTTTCTTTCTGCATTATGGTACACAAAGTAGCAAACTGTCAAAGCCCTGCACAGCTTCGGTCTCCCCTTTCAAAATGATAGAAGATTAGTGAAGACAGAAGTGGCTCAGGCTCAGTAAGAAACAAGAGTTCTTTTCATATCCAGATGGGGCTCTCTAATCCTCTGCAAACTCCCAGTGTCACTTACTGAGTTCGAAGTTGACTATTTGGCTGTCTCTTGTGTGACCTTTACTATTAGAGTCTAAACCACAGTAGGAGGAACTTAACAATAAACCTTGTTGATGGATGTATCAGAAAAAAAATTACAGAGCCTCAAACTGAAATGAAAGCTCCTAGCTGAATAACGCACTCAACACATGGAAAAACACAGGCAAAAGTTGAGTCTTTGAGTTAGATAATCGTCCTGGATTTTTACATGGCAGAGAGAAGGGTGAAGATAAATGCATATTGTACTTTTTTTTTTTGCTGAAAAGAGTTAACAAGTAAAGCTTTAAGTTGTGTGTATGTCCACTTCATCAGGAAACTCCATTATTAATTCAGGGAAAGAGATGTCAGACCAATTGAGCGATTTGTCCCTCAGGCATATGCAATAAAAGGAAACATCATATAAATTAACAGAAAATTATTCTGATACACAAAGTAAAAGGGATTTGAAGGCATTATTTCCAAATCGATTGACCCACATAAATTTGGCTAAATATGAGTCCAACATATTGCCGCAAACTCCTCTCATGGTCTTGCACTTTACTTTACATTTGCTCTAATAATACTAGCTGTTTTGGGCATGCGTGCCAAGAAGTGACACAAAATGGAAGCTGGGATCATTATGGTTAACCTGAACATGTTGGAAACCAAAGAGAGGCTGTTACTATATACAGCCCGTGAATTGGAGTGAATGGTAAAACCAGGCTGAACTACACGTTGCAAAATAGGCAGCAAAGTTTGTGCAGATGGTCTTCAACATTTTTCCAAATAACCAATAAATAGTTGATGGGTATTATCTACGATACCAAAAAAACCTGAACCACAGGGACAAATTGTTCAATTGATCCGAGATGCCAATCCGCTTCCACTAAAGGAAAGAGGCTCAATTAGTAGGAGCTCTCAGAAACAGGTAGAAAGAACGGAGAGGGGCATGTGTATAATAGATGTGCAGACCTTCATGCGCAGAGGCAAATGTTACTAAAAACACCTTGGGCATCGGCATCCTACGATGCTACCGATCCAGCAGCTGATCTGCTTTTCCTGCAACACAGTGAGGTATTTGCAGTAAAGATGATTTCTATTTCTACCATAGTAGTTTTTCATCTTTCAAACAAAGAAATTGGAGAGCTAGAGGAGGCCCAGGGAGTTCCAAATCCAGTGTTTTCTACATTCTTCTGCACAGCAGCGTCATTTGTGATACTTGTTAAATACAAAGTCCTAGATTCCACTCTGGATTCTGGCTGCATCTCCAGGGAAATGGCTGGGATCTCTCTACTGAACAAGCTCCCAGCTTGTCCTCAGGCTCGGGCAGATCTGGTGACATGATGACTGCAAGTCCACATTTTACCAATGAGAAAACTGAGGTGCACAGGAGTGACATACCAAAAATCCCTTGAGATACAGCAGAACCAAGTCTGAAATCAGGTCAGAAGCACATAAAATCCAACTTCATTTGATTTCCATGGTAAAGAGGCACAAATCTCACAATGTGGGTTTCAGGGCCACGGAGCCTCAGGTTTGGTTGCTAAGGGTGGGAAGCGATTGGACCAACTCCTCCTGTTCAGTCTGCTGCAAGAAGTTCTTTACCAAGCTCAATACCCTAGAAAAGATATAATCATCCAGCTCTGAAAATTCCTGATTAGCTTGTCAGCTGGGATTACTTTAGCTTTACATTTAAATCATAATTCTATTTAATACCACCAAGTGCTGTTCTATTGATCGCTGGGTTTGACTCACAGCTGATATTTTTGAGCAATTGACCATTATGTCTGAAGTGCAAAGGGGGATCCAGGGAGAAGAAGGGTGTTTGCATGGTTTCCTGGCATATCACCCATCTGGGAGATGGTGTCCTGTGGAGTCCACCACAGGAGTTATTTTAAAAGTACAGCCCGACAGAGCTTTTGTGGATAATGATACCTAAATCAATTCAGTCTCAGCCCTGGAGAGTTAGAGTGAGTTGTGCAAAGTTAAGTTCTTCCTGGCCTGAAGGAGTGGAGGCAGCGAGTTCAGAGTGGGTCTGCACACTTACAGAAACTGCAAAAAGGCAAAGAAAGTCCGTTGTACACTTCAAGGGGCCCCAAAGGGGTCTCCTGAATGATCATTTGCAAACTGTGATGAAGAAATTGTCATAGATTTAGTCCTATTAATACATTTTCTGCCTAAGATGTAAATTTAAGGTAGAGACATTCATTCCTTTTGTGTATGTGTGTGTGTGTGTGTGTGTGTAAACCTATGTTTTCTGTATTTATCCTAAGTATAGCCATAAGAGTCCTCAAACTTACAAAATTCAACTGATGTTGACTTATGTTTTTGCACATAGACATATTTTTGATATATGGACATATTTTTGCACTCATATTTTTGCACATAGACATATCTAGACATATTGTCTTATGTTTTTGCACATATATTTGCACATATGTGCCATTTGTGATTTTGGAGTGGGCTCAAGAGGCTGTTCTGAAATCCAAGAGAGTTTTAAACCATCTGGATTTGAAACCTACAGACTGACTAGTAGCAAGCAAAAAGACAAGACAATAGAAACAATCAAATTTCCAGTTTACAGGGTAATTTTGCTTCTTGCAGAGACAATGGCATTTCACGAAGGGGACTAGAAAGCCCTCCAAACAAACACTGATACCTTAAACTCAGACAAAGTGATTCATTTTCTTTATGGCTAAGCACTCTGAGCTCTTCCTTGGCAATTCAATTAACTCCTGAGAGAACAAAGAACATGGTTTACATTGGACCTATTTCTCTGGGCAGAGAAGGATAGACACAGGAACTAACACTTGATGAATCCTATGTTGTACCTAGCAGAGATAAAGCTTCTGGCATGTTATCTCAGTTAATGCTTTCAACAGCTCAAGTGGGTAAAGATAATCACCACTTTACCTCCCAAACACAGGAAGGTGAATAAATTGCCCTAAATTGCATAGCCAGAAAATGGAGGTGTCTTACTCAGTTTGGGCTGCTATAACAAAATACCATAGACTGGGTGGCTTCAACAACAGACATTTATTTTTCACAGTTCTGGAAGCTACAAAGTCTAAGATCAAGATATCCGCCCATTCGTTTCCTGGTGAGGGGTCTCTTCCTGGCTTGTTCGTGGGTAGGCAGGGAGAGAGAAAGAGATCTGGTCTCTCTTCTTCTTATAAGGACATTAATCTCATCCTGGGGACCCTACCCTCATGACCTTAATACCATCACATTGAGGGTCAGGGTTCCGAAATATGAATTTGTGGGGCAGGGAACACAAACATTCCATCCATAATGGGAGTTGTCCTCCCTCTCAGTCTCCTAGTGTGGTTGAATCTTGGCAGGAAGGGAGAAGTGCTATGGAAAGGGCCAGATGGGTGGGGAACCTGAGACCATCAGGTTGCATTAGGAGGCCACTGACTGTGGGAGTCCAATATCCAGAGGCAAGGTGCAATCTTGAGAAGATGAGATCACTTATTGGGATGAAAAAAAGTTTTGATTTTTTTTCTTTCTACTTCTTTTTTTTGCACCACAAGTCATAATGTGTAAAATTTGATGCCAGTATGTACTCACACTCACATTCACACACACACATATATGAAGAGAGGTACGGAGGAACAGAACAGGATTAGTATCTGTAATGGTAGTTATCTCTTGATGGTAAAATTATGAGTTATTTTACCTTTTTTTGCCATTCATTTGTTTGATTTTTCTAAAATAGATTGTTTGTTAGTATTATTATCATTATTATTATTTTAGAGACAGTCTCGCTCTACCACATAGGCTGGAGTACAGTAGCACGATCATAGCTCACTGTAACCTTGAACTCCTGGCTCAAGCAACCCTCTCACCTCAGCCTCCTGAGTAGCTAGGACTACAGGCATGTGCCACTACACCTGGATAATTGTTTTTTTATTTTTGTAGAGATGGTGTCTTGCTGTGTTGCCTAGGCTGACCTCAAATTCCTGGGCTAAAGTAATCCTCTTGCCTCAGCTTCCCAAAGTGCTGGGATTACATGTGTGAGCCACCACATCTGGCCTGTTTATTATTTATGGATGTAATTTATACTAAAAACTTCCCAAATGTATCTTTTCACAAGGCATCAGTTATTTTCAAAGGTCACTTGTGTTGTGTCCCCATCTTTCACAATAATAGTTTATAAATTCAAGCACTTAATCTTAGTCCATATTTTTCTCCCCACCAAAATGACATGAGACTTGCTGCTGCTGTTCATGCAGTTCTTATGCAGGACTAACTCATTGTTTTGATACCCTGTAGGCACAATCTAAGTCATATAATTTGTTTAAGTTGGAAAATAAGCATTTTGCTGAGCTTACCACAGGCTTTCAACAACAGGAGATTTTCATGCCCTTATCGTGACAAGACGGAAGTGAAGACCTTTTTTGAAACTCTAGTTAGGAAAATGAAGCCCACTGAGCTGCCCACTCATTCTCATCCCACAGACGAATGACTCCATCATTACGCTTTTCAAAGAAAAGTCATTTATTTATTCATCAACATTTAAAATATAAAAACTAAATGAAGCTAGACATTTTTTTTTCTGGTGAGGTTTAGGAAGAGAGATTAAAAAAAAAAAAGACTAGGATAAGAAAAGCCTTTGATGACTCTTTGTAATATTTAAAACCTAAACAAAGCAGCTTAGTACCAGTGGGAGCTGAAACTAATTAGAAATCAAAATTATATTCGCCTCATCAATGCTAAAATAAATCCAAGGGAAAACAAAGAGGTACTTTTGTAATTAAATTTAATTTAGTGTAATAATCTTAATTCTTGCTATTTGCAACTGCGGGAGTTATTTTTAAAAGAATGTTTAAGGATGTATTTTTCAATGCGTCAACAGTGTGCTGAGTCTTGTTTAAAATTGAGATGATTCAAAGGAGAGGGGAAGAGGAGGGTGCATCCGGTGGGGGGAGGGATGCAGAGCCTCAGAGAAGCCAGGAGGCACCCGATGGCAGGCTGGGTCCCCAGGGCGAGGCTCCCCCTCCATTCCCTACTGTGTTGCCCAGTGGAGTTCTCGCCTCCCTCAAGGGACAGCATGGAAAGGAGGAAACTGTTCTAGTGGTGTCTCCTCTTTCAGGAGCAGTGGAGGAGGGGAGGGTCCGGTGGAGTGAGTCAGCCTCTTCTAGAAGTAGCCCTAGAATTGCAGTGAGTGAGGGGATCACCTCTGGACAGCGTGAATGCACCTCAGAGCACTAAGAAGTCCCTGATCTGGTCGAGTCTCAGCCTCATCTGATGGTACATACCCATCACCTTCTCAGAACAGCCCACGAAATGCTGCTGTGTGGAGGAAGGAGCTGTCACTTGTCACTCAGGTGGTAGCTACCATCCACTGAACAGTCGCTACATGCCAGGCCCTGTATTACGTAAGCACTTTTCATCTACTCAATATTCATCTACTCAACCCCTCTTACTCAATATTCACAACCTCCTCAGCACAGCAGAAATTATTATTCCTATTTTCAAAACTACAACTTGAGAATATTATTCTCATTCTTTCATGGCCACACCTTTCTTTTTATTGTGGTAGAGCACACATAATAAAATTTACCATGTTTCAGCGTACAATTCGGTGGTAGTAAGTACATTCACAATGCTGTGTAACCACCACCACCATCCACTTCCAGAACTTTTTCATCATCCCAAATAAAAACTGTACCTGCTAAACAAAAACTCTGCATTTTTTCCTCCCCCAAGTCCTGGTAGCTGCTAGTCTACTTTCTGTCTCTATGAATTATTTCTGGCCTATTTCGCTTAGCATAGTGTTTTCAAGGTTCAGCCATATTGTAGTAGTCCATGGTGTGGACTAGGAAACTGAGACTTATATGAAATAATGGTCCAGGGCCACAGAGAGAATATTAATAAGTAGCAGAAGAAGAATTCAAATCCAGAGAAGTCCCACTCCAACGTCCATGTTGTTAATCATCCTTGACCAAGTGTTTCTCCCAGTGCAGACCACAGACCACTAGATCACTAGATCGGAATCACCTTGAGTGTTTGAAAAATGTAGATTCCCAGGCCCCACCCCAGTCCTACTAAATGATAATCTTTGTATTTTTAACAAGCTCCCCACTTGATTCTTATGCAAAACTAAAGTTTGAGAATTGCTTCATTATTCTCTATTGAAAATTCAACTAAGGGCCGGGGCGCGGTGGCTCACGCCTGTAATCCTAGCTCTCTGGGAGGCCGAGGT
>VBSM01002608.1:21748001-21780296 GCA_008086735.1 Cheirogaleus medius
GACGGGCACTTGGGTTGTTTCCATGACCGTGCAATTGTGAATTGTGCTGCCATAGAAAACAGACATATTAAAAGCTAGAATAAAATATGATAAAGGCTATTCAAGTCATATATAAAATACTCTGAGTATACAACTAAATCTGTTGCTCAGAGTTTGCTTCAGGAGGCAGGAGGGAGGAAGGGCTGGCAGGGGGGAAGTAGGCTGGCCGCTGGCAGGGGTCCGTCCCGCAGAGGTGAGATAAGGAGGCACCGGAGATAACTGAGCACTGCCTAGCTTGCGGTTTTCTCTCCTGCTGTCCTTATTTAGAACCTCTCGTGTCACTGCACATCGCTGGCAGACTTTTCTCCTTTGGATCTATTCTAAGGCACTAAGGAATGAGACTCTTTATATCGCATTTCTCTGCCGTCAGGGAAGAGGCTGTTACGTGCCGATGCGCGTCACCACTACTTAATGACATACGACGGTTCTGGGCCCGGCGGTACTTTTCCCTTTGATGCAGGCAGTGAGGGATATTAAATGGCATTTCATTATGATCTACCGGCTAGATGTTAGTCATGGCATATTTTAGAGTAAGCCTGAAGGGAGATGAGATAACAATGTCACTCCAAAGTCAAGGAAGCCGTTGCGTAAACACAAACAATCCCCAATCTTCTTTGCAGTTATTGATCTGCAGGTGTCTTGCTTTGAGCTGCGCCATCTCGCTTTTTGCTGCTAGTCTTATCATTTGGTTAATTTACAGGGCTGCTGTCTTTGAAGAAGGGTTGACTACCTGGCTGGATATAGAGCGATCTTTTTAGTCTGGACGTTGTTTCTGACTCCGTGATAACCTCTAATTCTTTCCTCCCCTCTTTGGAAACCGTCTTGCCAAATCGCTACTTTCTTATTCCCAGTGTTCCCAGGCCGTAACAGTCATTGATGTTGATGTCATTCAACAGTCCTTGATATGGGATCAGAATACTTCGGGCAGTTCCTAATGGTCTTATCTTCTGTTGTTTCTGCTTTGTGACTTCAACATCCCTCTTTCCTCAATCATCTCATTTTCACTACACTTTTCATTTCACCTTTTCTCTCTGACACGGCTACTGTCCATTATGGTGCATAACCTTCAGTGGCACCCATTCTCAGCTAACCTTTTGAAATGCAGTTCTGTAATTATAGTTCTCTCTTTTTCTAACTATGGCTTTTAAAGTCTGTTAATGTGCTAACATGAAGTCATTCATTCTAATTTAATAATAATATGAAAAACATACCCTATGTATGCAACCATATAACACCATTATCATTAGAAGTAAAACCCTAGTGATAAAGACATATAATATGATTCGTATAATTTAATAATTGCTATCATTTAAATCTATCCTCTCTGTATTATATATGTTATAATATTTAATCCCTACAATAATTCCCAGTATGTATTACTATTTGACAGGGGAGAAAATTTATGATCGAAAACATCACTGGACCCAGGTAGGGTTTGTTTTGTTTTGTTTCTTGTAGATACCTATTATTTTGTGAATCCATCATTCCTTCTTATGAAAACTGCTTCTCCCTTCTCCATCCACACGCTGTCATAGGAATAGTCATGTTATGACAGGATCCTACCTGCTGGCCTATGAGCGTCCTTCCACAGTTTTGTGGACTGGGGTTTAGAACATGAGTTCATAGCATTTTTATTTGTTTAATGGTAACACATAAAGCTTAGGAATTGGTGGTCTGTTTACCACCACAGAGACTGCAGGCATTGGGGAAGGCAGCTTGTAGACAGAGAGACTGAAGAGCAGCATTCAAGTCCCTGCCTTTAATTTTCCCACCCATGTATTCTAGAAGATGCCCTGTGTCTTGATAATAAATTCCCCTTTTGGCTTAAGTTCAAATTTGCTTTCAG
This sequence comes from Cheirogaleus medius, assembly GCA_008086735.1. NCBI lineage: Eukaryota > Metazoa > Chordata > Mammalia > Primates > Cheirogaleidae > Cheirogaleus > Cheirogaleus medius. Next base: position 21,749,887 of record VBSM01002608.1, read on the forward strand.
TCACTTGCAGCCCCCAAAAGTCTTACATTCTACCGACAGCTAATGGTCATTTAGATTGAAAATAGCTGGCACATGAAGGTTTCATTCAAAGGCTGATTTATACTAGTTCCTCAAAGGGCATTTGCTGAGTTTCTTCCTTCCTGATCTCTAACACATCTGAAAAATAAATCTTTTTTTTTTTTTGAGACAGAGTCTCACTCTGTTCCCTGGGCTAGAGTGCCATGGCATCAGCCTAGCTCACAGCAGCCTCAAACTCCTGGACTGGAGTAATCCTTCTGCCTCAGCCTCCCAAGTAGCTGGGACTACAGGCATGCACCACCATGCCCGGCTAATTTTTTCTATATATTTTTAGTTGGCCGATTAATTTCTTTCTATTTTTAGTAGAGATGGGGTCTCGCTCTGGTTTTGAACTCCTGACCTTCAGCGATCCGCCCACCTTGGCCTCCCAGAGTGCTAGGATTACAGGCGTGAGCCACCGCGCCCGGCCCTGAAAAATAAATCTTATCTGTTAAAAACAACTACCAAAAAATAGCCAAATCCATTTTTAGAAAAGTAGAAAAACAACCCTACAATTTATATGAAACCACAAAGGATCCCAACTAGCCAAAAAAATCTTGAGAAAGAAACAAAGCAGGAGACATCACACTTCCTAATTTCAAAACATATTACAAAGCTACAGTGATTAAAACAACATGGTACTGGCATAAAGACAGACATTTAGACCAATTGAGCAGAATAGAGAGCCCAGAAATAAATCCACACATATATGGTCAACTCATCTTCATCAAGGGTGCCAAGAATACACAGTGGGAAAAGAATAGCCTCTTCCATAGATGGTGTTGGGAAAACTGGATATCCACATGCAAAAGAATGAAACTGAACCCTTTATTTTACATCATACACAAATAAATCAACTCAAAATGGATTAAAAACTTAAAGACTTAAAGTAAGCCCTAAAACTATAAAACTCCTAGAAGAAAACATAGGAAAGACCTTCATGACATTGGTTTTGGCAATTACTTCATGGCTATGACACCAAAAGTACAGGCAACAAAACTAAAAATAGACAAGTGGGACAACAAACTACAAAGCTTCTGTATAGCAAAGGAAACAATCAACAAAGTGAAAAGGTAACCTAAGGAATAGGGGAAAATATTTACAAACCATATATCTGATAAGGGGTTAATTTCTAAAATATATAAGGAACTCCTACAACTCAATAGCAAAAATACTAATAATACAATTAAAAATTGGGCTAAGGATTTAGACATTTCTCCAAAGAAGACATACAAATTGTTAACAGGTATATGGAAAGATGCCTAATATCACTAATTATCAAGAAAATGCAAATTAAATCCACCATGAGATATCACCTCATATCTGTTAGGATGGCCATTATCAAAAAGATGAAAGATGACAACTCTTGGTGAGGATGTGGAGAAAAGGGAACCCTGGTACACTGTTGGTAGGAAAATCAATTTGCACAATCATCATGGAAAACAGTGTGAAGTTTCCTCAAAAAATTAAAAATAGAATTACTATATGATCCAGCAATCCCACCTTTGGGTATTTATCCAAAAGAGTTGGAATCAGTGTGTCAAAGAGATGTCTGCACCCCCATGTTCATTGCAGCGCTATTCACAATAGCCAAGATGTGGGAACAACCTACGTGTTGATAAATGGATAAAGAAAATGTAGTATATACATACAATGGAATATTACTTAGCCTTAAAAAGGAGAAAATCCTGTCATATACTACAACATGGAACCTTAAGGACATTATGCTAAGTGAAATAAGCCAGTCTCAGAAAGACAAATACTGCACAATTCCATTTATATGAAGTATCTAAAGTAGTCAAACTCATAGAGGCAGAGAGTAGAATGTTGGTTGCCAGGGGTTTAGGGGAGAGGGAAATTGGGAGTTGCTAATCAAGGAGTATAAAGTTTTACTTATGCAAGATGAATAAATTCTAGAGATATGCTATACAACATTACACCTATTGTTGACAATACTGTGTTGTGCACTTAAATGTCTATTAAGAGGGTAGATCTCATGTTAAGTATTCTTACCACAATGAAGTAGAAAATAATAGCCAAATTCATTGAAACAAAAAGTCATCTTGAAAGCAATTGAAAACAGTTTTGATGTTGTTTTTGTTGGCTAACTACGATAAGTTTATTCACCCATCTTTATTTCTTAAAGAACTTAATAATATGTTCCAACATTATAAATGTTTCCAACATTTCAACAAATTGGCCAAGAAAGGAAAAAGGAAGTTCTTCTGCAGCATATATTGGTGATGTTCTCTGTTGGCATGACAAACAAAAGAGAAAATTTAGTATTACAGGGAGGGAATACTTAACACATTGACTGCCACACTAGAAAAAAATTTTTTTTTCCCTTGGGGCCATGGTATTTTATTACAAAAATAGAATAAAAACTTTGAAAACAAAATGATCCTTTCTAATTTTATGAAAATTTTTTATTTTTTTTATTGTTTCTGTGTATGAGTTACAAGCAACTTGAAAAATAGTTCTTGAGGCTCTCAAGGTGAAGAGACGTGTGAGTTACATATGCTTCACGAGGCCCTGGACTCAAAACTAACATTAGTTAAATTCAAATCACATGTCAGTTAATGGGATCATGGGACCCTAGAATAGAAAGAGACTTAAGATTATGTGGTCCCCTTTGCTGCTCCTGATACCTCAGTGTATAAGCCGTGGCCGAGACTCCGCAGGCTTGCACTTGGCTATCACAGTCATGTGTAGGCCATGTTTCTAGGCCACAAAGTCCCTCTGCATGCTAGTTAGATGTTGTCTGTGTGCACCTCTTCAGTGCAATTTTAAATTCAGCCCTCTCCCACCCCATGATCATGGATTAAATATGGATCTGATATTGTGCGGCCAGTTTGTCCTTCAGGCTTAACACAGGTGACAATTTGCTCTGGGGCTTTGTGAAAGAAAAAAGTCTCAACCCTACCTAACAAAAAGAAAGTCTTAACTCTGCCTAACAATAATTGAAGACCTAAGAAATGCTTATCAGGAACCATATAACATCAACATTGGAGAAGATGTCTAGAACAACATGGAGAAAAACTAAAATATTTGAAGAGAATGGAAGTGACCATAGAGATAATTTCCAATCAGCATACCCGGGGACTCTGAGTTTTCCTGGAACATACTTAAAAAAAAAAACAGTCAATTTGGTTGAACAAACAGCTAATTATTAATATTAGCTTTCAAATATTAAGCTAATTATGTGAATGACCAAATCAGTCCATGAAAACAATTTATTCTCAGTCCTCAATGACACACCTACTTATTGCCCAGAAATTTTCTTCTCTCTAATCCAAATTACTCTTCCCATGTTCTCACCCATTTTTAATACTTTCACTAAGAGAATTGCTACTTGGCTTTTCTTTGTCCTTTATCTTTTTAGTTTTCTTCCATAGGTTATAGTTTCCATCCTTTAATAACCTTTACTTTTTTTCCTTAGAGACAGGGTCTCGCTCTGTCACCCAGGCTGGAATGCAGTGGTGCGACCATAGCTCACTGCAGCCTCAAACTCCTGGGCTCAAACAATCCTCTTGCCTCAGCCTCCTGAGTACCTGGGACTACAGGCACATGCCACCACGCCTGGCTAATATTTCTTATTTTTCACAGAGACAAGGTTGCCCAGACATATGTTGCCCAGGCTGGTCTCAAACTCCTGGCCTCAAGCAATTGTCCCACCTCAGTCTCCCAAAGTGCTAGGAGTACAAGTATGAGCCACCACACCAGGCCTAATTACCCTTATTATTATTATTATTTTTAAAAAGCAGTTTCTACTGGCTTAGTAGATAATTACTAAGCTGGTGAAAATTACACAGTAGTTTCTCCACATAGGCTTTGGTGGGAATGAAGTTCATTTTATAGTACAATGTGTGGATTATTATGTAAAATCAGATGCTATGTTATGATATGATGTAAAATCAGTCATTGTGCTGGCCCTCATTCATCCCAGCTCTTGCTGTGTGTGGTTCCTGAGGAGGAGGCATCATAAAGGATATTGGGAACATCACTGTTGTCTGTGTGTTTATCTGTGTGTGGGGAGGTGTGTGAAGGAGCTGGCTCGAGAAGAATGTCTCCTTGGTGGGGCTAATAAAGCAGCCCCGAGAGCTGGAGTGACACTAGGTGCCAGACCCCCAAGGTGGGAAAGACAGAGGTGTCCAAGGTGAGTGCTAGACTGACTCCTGGGCGCAGGCCAAGGCTAAAGCTAAGCTGACAGGAAAGGAGTGAGGGCCGTGGCATGCCAGGTGCGTGCTCCTAAGGCTCCCTCTAGGCACAGAGGTGTGGGAGACAGACCTGAAGATGGCCTGGCGTGTTTGGGGCCAACCAAGATGGAGTTAAACCATTTGTTTTTCTCCTTTTTTATTCCCCTCTGGTTTTTTAACAGCCTTTCTAAAAATCAGACTCTAAACAGTCCCTGGGAGAAGGAAATGGTGACCAGCATTCATGACCTCTGGGTGTTCTTCTCCCTCACACTCTCTGTGGCTCAGAATTGTCTTGAACATAAAAATGTCAAGTTCTGATACCAGTAGACTAATTACTATTCAATTTTGAGTATTTTTAAACTAAAAATATAGCCATTTCATCCTGTGAAAATCCTGTAGTATGGTCTTGCTATTTTGTAAAAATTTTTAATAATGATGCTTAGTGCATAAACTGGAAATGGGTAGGAGAGTCAAAAGGGGAGCATCCCTATATTTCCCACAATTTTGGACACAAAGAAGAACAATTTTTTTCTCTCCTAATCAGCAAAGATAAGCTTATACTTATTTCTGGATTTCTAAGTCATTTGTTTAGCCCTGTAAATTTGCTGGTGAGCAGTTATAATAGAGCTTCTCAGTAGTTCTTTCCACCAGAGTGTTAAAGTAACCCAGGTATGTGAAGGCATGAAATGGAATAACCTAATCTCTCAGTGGTTCAGATGGATGCTAAGGTCATGACACAGTTACCTGGCTCAGGAGTGTGCACATCATATAAACACCCCAGTCAAGTTGCAGAGCTCAGCTAAAATCCAGAAGTCCACTGACACCAGAGTTAGCTTTCTACTAAGGAAATGCTGTTAAGAAATGGCAACAGAATAAAACAAAGATTAAGGGACAGGAAGAAAGCCTGTAATTGCATTATTGTAATATTCTGCAAAATCACACTTTGACTTCTGTCAGCCTCTCTTTGGAGCTGAAAATGCCTCAAGTTTCTTACTGACAGGCATGAGCAATTGCATGAGTACTAAATTCTTTGATAATTCCCAGCACGATTCCATCCAAGGTTATGTGATGAGGCTGCATGATAACCTTATATGTGTTTGGGTATTTCATGCATGTGTGTAACTTTGTTACTTTGATTTGCAAAACTGAAAATTCCCCCAATGTCCACAGAAAAGTAGAATGTACCATTTGGCAGGTCAAGAAAATGTCCTCCCTTATTCTTTATCCCTGCCTCATTCTTAATCCTACATTTTTAGTTCACTAAGTTGTAGCGACTGCAATCATTCTTGGTGAATAATACTGGGCCACGCTGAAGATTTGTGACTGAGAGCTGGACCCTCGTCATCGCCACGTACTTTGTCAATGAGACAGGGTAACCCATGGTTACTGAGCTCCGATCAGGAAGGGGCAGAGAGCCTCCGCTCCCCACTGCTCTATAAAAGAGACCCAGCAAAGGGACCCTACCAGCTCCTAGCTCTCAGGCTGCGCGAAGGTGTGGGAAGGAAAGCCCAAGACCTCCGGAGCAGAGCATACCAGCTGCCGAGGCAAGGCCAGCATGTCACCTAACTTCAAACTTCAGTGCCACTTCATTCTGATCTTCCTGGTGGCTCTCAGAGGGGAGAGCCGGTACCTGGAGGTGAGCCATCCCTGCGTCGACCCAACACACCTGCCTTGCGTGAGTGTTCAGCCCTGGGCGGCAGGCGGGCTGCCTCTGTCCTCAGCCTTTTGGGGGTTTGCTCTTTGTTCCCTCTCTGTTGGAGCCTTTCTTGCCCCTGGTTTTCCCTAGACGGTCTTCCTCCCAGCCCCTTAGTATCCCTGAGTGCCTGCCTTCCTCTGGCTGCTGGGGGCTTCCCTAGTCCCACGGAGAGGGGTCAACGTCCCGTCTTCTCCGGACTCAGGGAAACACGGACCCCACTCTCTTTATTCGCTTCGCTGAGCGGCCAAGAGGGTGCCCCGCTCCAGGTCCCTTTTCTTTCCCACCCCTTGAACTTTTCCGGACTGACCCGTTTTTCTTGCTAGCTGCGGGAAGCGGCGGACTACGACCCTTTCCCGCTCTTCAGCGCCAACCTGAAGCGGGAGCTGGCGGGGGAGCAGCAGTACCGCCGCGCGCTGCGTGAGTCGGGCTGCCGCGCTGGCGACCGCGGGCGCAGGGGAGCGGGGAGGTTGTCCCGGACGTCTCCGGGAAGGGGCTGCCCGGGCTCGCCAGCCGCGCGTTTCCCGTTGAGGAGGTGCGCCCGGGACGAGAGGGGGTGACGCGCCCTGGGGCGCGGGAACCCGGTGTTGGGGAGCTGGGCGCTGTAGAGCCCGGGAAGGGGGCGCGCGCACAGGGGCTGCCCAAGGTCGGAGCCTTGGTGGCTGCAGCTCGCGACTCCTGGCCCTGTGACACCCCCACCCCCCGCAACCCGCAGGGTGCCTGGACATGCTGAGCCTCCAGGGCCAGTTCACCTTCACCGCCGACCGGCCGCAGCTGCACTGCGCCGCCTTCTTCATCGCCGAGCCGGAGGAGTTTATCACCATCCATTACGACCAGGTCTCCATCGACTGTCAGGGCGGGGACTTCCTGAAGGTGAGGCGTCCCTGCCTCGCGCAGCCCCAGCCGGGAGCCACGCCAGGGTTGGAAAGGGCAGGGCGCTGGGCCCACCGTGGGGCTGCTGAGCGCGGGGAGCCGGGGACAATTCTCCGTTAGACACCCCGCTGGTGCCCAAGTCGGAAAGGCGCACTCGGGAACCCTCACGAGGCAAAAAGCTTGCCCCGACCCCTAGACCTCGCCCCACATCCCGTAGGGCTGGTGCCTCTGAACGCTGCAGTGGTTTTTAAATTCCCCTCTATGCGCTTTCGAGGCACTGGGAACTTCTAAGGACTTGAACTCGCGGCGCGAAGTGCTGCATGATACAATCTGGGGCAGAGGAATTAAGACAAAAACTAACTAGGACCGGCGCTCCAGTCCACCCAAGGAGCGGGTCTTGGTTAGAGGGCCCGCCCCACGCTCACGTCTGAGATCTGGGCCCACCTCGCTCCTGCTAGTCCTTCTCTCTGCGGAGCTGTTCCAAGCGCGCAGAGGCTATCTTCAATGCCTGGGCGACCCAGTTGTGGATCACTAGGGCATTGGCTGCTGCGAAGCATGCTGAGGGGGGATCTAATTTGAGATGGGTGGGAGAGGAGGACAAGCCCCCCAAATTAGCAGCATCCCCACTTCTTGTCCGCATCCGTAAGTCTAACAGGTTGGCTTAGAATGGCTGATGGAGTTCTACTGCCCAGTTAAAATAATCATGATTAAAACCTCGAAAGTAGAATTACTTTGAAACCTGGCAAACACGTTGGAAATAATTTTTAGCTGGGTTGCTGGTAATGTTGTTCATGTGGACTAGACTGGACTCATTAAACTGGAGACCTGTGGTGATGTGAGGAATAAAGTCAATAGAAAGTGACCCTGTGTCCAACTGCAAAGTTTAACAAGTGAAGGGGAAAAGTCCCAAGTGGCATAGCAACCATCATTGCCTGACTGTTGAAGCAGTTCTTGATATTTTAAAGTAATATGTGATGATAAAAAAAAAAAAAGATAAAAATGGGCATATATAACCATTGGCAGGTAAAGTTGCTGCTCCAGTTTTTTGTTTTGCTACCTATTTTTGAGATATTTTGTTCACATTTCAATGACTACAGGAAAGAGAGCAGTCGAACGAAACCCAAATTATGCTTCTGTTGAATTCTTATGAAGGTGGGATGTGGAAAACATGACCAAGATGAAAATGTACATTGCCTGTAGTTTCACTTACCAAGGTGGTCGAAATGATAAAATAATTACAATAAAGTTGATTTACTTTGAAAGCTCTATTTGTAATAAAAAATAAACATTAATTAATTAATATTACTTGCAAACAACCCTCAAAGTCAAAAAAATTCAAATGAAAAGCAAGCAGGCAGGGAGTGTAGGCTATTCCTCACTTATGACTGAAGGCCTATTGCTGAATAACTTTTCCCCTCTTTCAACACACCCATGACTTCAGGAGCTGATGGAAATGATAGCATCTATGTCTATATTTTTTTGAAAGGTGTTTGATGGTTGGATTCTCAAGGGGGAGAGGTTCCCCAGTTCCCAGGATCATCCTCTCCCCACGACGGAGCGGTACATAGATTTCTGCCAGAGTGGTCTGAGCAGGAGGAGCATCAGATCCTCCCAGAATGTGGCCATGATCTTCTTCCGGGTCCATGAACCAGGAAATGGATTCACGTTAACCGTAAAGACAGATCCCAACCTCTTTCGTAAGTGGACTCCCTGTCTTCTCAGTTAAAAGGCAGAACTTGAGGGTCAAACCTACTTTTCAGAGGTAATACCATTGCATGGACTTAAGAAATTTGAACTGAGGAATGATTTGAATGGAAATTTTGTTTTAATTAGAAATGACCTAAAGGGTATTTTCTATTCATGATTATGAAAATCAAATCACAGTTTTTAATTTATTTCCCAGGCTAGGTAGTATACTAATTTACAATGGGTACAATTCTACTTTTTTTTCTCCCAAAGTCTTGTTCTGATCTCCTAAGGTACTACAATGCATTCAGTGACAAACTTTTAATCTCCCAAGTCATTCTACTGATCCCAGATAAGCTTGCGGGATCAGATATGAAGTTACAGTCCTAGAGATATTTAGGCAAAGGCTAAAAGGCTGCATATCTGGGATGTGGTAGACACATGTCATGCCCTGAGTGGGGGGTTGGACCAGAGCACCTCAATGTTACCTTCTGATTTTCAGCCCACCACTCTAATTTAATTCCTTTTTGATGGACACTCACATAGATTGTGCTATAAAACTGAAAGCCCACGCCTAAAGCACATTATCTTAATCAAAATGAGCTTACTCCTCTGTTTATTGTTTTTTTTTTCCACTATTAAGAGAAAAATCTTTTCAAAAATTAGAAGAAAGCATATCACTCATTTTAGATTGTACACAATAGTATTTACATTAATACTTCATGTAGTTGAAGGATGGGGCCTAATCTTCCAAAGAATAATGTACCACTGATCTTCTGATTTCTCTTTTTAAAAAACAAAAAAATTCTGAATGAAGACCCCACCAAAAAGGCTATTTCTGAAGACTGGAGCAGAGTAATTCTAGAGGACAAAATAAAATATTTTTCTTATGTTTTGTTTGGTTAGAAATGAGAAACCTTCTAGAATCATCAAGGAATTTCAGTTCTTTTCAAAATTAGATATCATTAAAAATATAAGAAGGCAGCAAGAAGTAGTTCTGATCAATCAGAAACTTTTGTCTCATAATCAGCAAAAAAGTACAAATTCTGATGCTTCTAGTTTCATATCTAGAAGAATAAATATATTGTAAATCTAGATATGAGATATGAAACAAAAAAACTTAGAAATTCTTGTGAGTAAATTAAACATTAGTAATTTACCATTTAGTCAACTTATCACTTAACACCTGCCAAATACTTTTCAGACTTAAGCCTGGTGTCTTTTTATTTTTTCTTAGCCTATTTCAACACTATTAGAAAATACTTAAAATTATTTATTTACCTTATTATTTAAAAAATAACATTATGGCTCCAAATTCTATGAATGAAGGCTTCAGACAGACAGGGTTTGAGTTCTGGCTTTACCTCTAAGCCTTGATTCTTTCAGATTCCTAACTTGAACCTGGATATTGGTTAACTGAAATGCTCCTAGAACTCTGACCAGCTAGTATTGTTCGTTCAGTTATTGATTTATGTCTTGTGATTGTTATAAACGAGGTAACCCCTTGAGATTAAGTTCAGCAGACCCTGCAGCCCAGGGCCTCCTGACAATATCCACATGTCACCGATGACTTTTATTCCCCATCTCCTTCCTGTCTCCAAATTGCCTTTGTGATACATATACTCTCTTCCCAGGCAGAAGGCCCTAGACCATGAACAGGAGCCTAGAATAAAGATACAATAAATTCCTATAAAAATCCAGCAAACCAAGTAATGCCAATGTGATTTTTTTTTTTCCTACAAAGCCTGCAATGTCATCTCTCAGACCCCAAATGGAAAGTTCACCCTGGTAGTTCCACACCAGCATCGCAACTGCAGCTTCTCCATAATTTATCCTGTGATGATCAAAATATCTGATCTCACCCTGGGACACTTAAATGGCCTTCAGTTAAAGGTGAGTTGCTTACTGGCTTCCCAGGCATTTTGTGAGGCCACAGCTTTGTCAGAGCAGAAGCAGTCATCCACAGCAAACCTGGGCATTAGCAAATTGGAGTAGTACGTCCCTCTGGATCGACTGAAAGCCCACGTGCTTGCCCTTGCTGCTGTAACTAAACCCTTATTCTATTTTAGTTATGCTGCAAGTCGCATACTCAGGTGCCCATCCTGACTCCTTGAATACTTTCCTCATGATGTAAGAAATGTTTTCAACTGGTGAAGTTGTGGTATATAATTACAATTGAACTCTCTTGTACTCGCCTCTTTTACAAAAATTCTCTCCTAGCAGAACCTAGTATGAGTCATCTACACAGCTGTTTTTCTGATTATTGGAATTTTCTTTTGACATGAAGGAAGTATCTCATTGACAGAACTGTGTTATGAAGGAATGCTAACTCTAGCATAAAATACAAAATTGGATTTTTATATTGCAAAATACAGTAAAGTATTGAAGAGTATTTTAATACTCTTCAGGTGATTCAGTACATTTTGCCTTAAAAATATTAGCGGAGAATCCCCATCAATTTGTCTTCAAATGAACTTCTGTACGGACCTTAGAAGTTTGACCATATCTGCTTACACTGATAGCTTCTTCCCTCTGAGTCATTCTCATTTCCTTTCACTGTCTCATATGCCTAGGTTAAGATAACTCGTGTATTTGCTGCTATCAAAGGCAGTCATGGTTCCTAATCAGACAGATTTTAGTGAATACCAAATAAATAGGACCAGGACTGAGAAAAGGAGTATATCCAATTTTCTTTAAGCCCTAAATTCATGGACCCGTGCCTATCTTTCTTAGTTGGACCTTAGTGGAAGAATAATCCTTTGATAATGACATGTTTGGGTCCCTTTGGTACAGCCTTATCGGCTTAATATTGTTTGTGTGTCATTCTTGATGTAAAATACAGGAGATGGGAAGTGTGATCACAGATTGGGAGAGCTGCACTTTAGTTATTAAGGCTATAAGGAGTAATCTTGGTATTTTCCTCTGAACAATTTGGAGCCTACAGGGTTCTAGGCATCTATTCCTTTAGAAAATATTTCTGAGTGCTTACCCTGGGCAAGGCACTATTCTAGATGCTGGAAATTAGCAATGACCAAGACGGGTCTTGCTCACAGGGAATCTGCATTCTAGTGGGATGAGATAGGCGAAGTTGCCATGTATTTCAAATAGTGCTAAGTGCCGTATAGAAAATGCAGCAGAATGATGGATACGCAGTGACTGGGAACAGGTAGCTGGAGGGAGGGGCAGCAGGCTGCCTGAAATAAGGTGGCTAGGAAAAAAACCTTTTGAGAAGTGAGAACTGAGTGACAGGTCAGAAGGAGCCAGCAGCCCCGGGAAGAACAGGGAACAGTAGTGCAGAGGCTCAGAGGAAGGAATGGGCTTGCTGGGTTCCCAGAATGGAAAGAAAGCAAGGTGGGGAGGTGTGGCGTGAGATAGCTTCAGGGAGAGGGGCAGGGCCAGAGTGTGGAGAGCCCTGCAGGCCATACTAGGGAGTTTGAGATTATTCTAAGTACAGTGGGAACCCACTGGAAGGGTTCAGGCAGAGAAGTGGCATGATCTGACTTACACTCTCTGAAAAGTCATTCTGGCTTCCTTGCAGTGAAGGGGCTGTAGGGACCATACTCCCCTTTTCATGGCCCTGGTGAGATGTTTCTTTGATTATTATTAATGTGCCTATCAAGATTATTTTCTTAAATAAAACACTCCAGATTTCTTATATATTGGAAGGTGAGTTCCACCAAAAAAAAAATCCTTCCATTTTCCACATTGAGTCGGTGTTTGGATCTTACATTTGGTACAAGGAGTATAGGTACTCCTCTGGTACACTGTTGTAGTCTAGGCAAAAGATAATGGTGGCTTAGGGGGTCACTGTTGAGAAACTGAATCTCACAGAGGTCCCTACATCACTCAGTTTCTGCCACTGCTTATAAGAAAAGCTGAGAGGTTTGCAAAGAGGAGAGAAAAGTCATGGAACACCAAGGAATAGGTGCACCCAACTTCCTTGTTTCTTTGTTTTGTTCCCCTCACTTTAGTTTCCACTTCTTCCCAACTTCTTTATTTCCCCTTTCTCTCTCCTGAGTCTGCCCTTTTCCCTTCAAGACCATCTGCTGAAATTTGGAACCTACAGAACAAAATGGAAAGTTTAGTCTTAAGAGATGTTCTTCTTGGATATCCTCTACTCCAGGGAAAGGCAATTAAGGGATTTTCCTTCACCCCTAAATGGCTTATTGAACTCTCAATACAAGAACATGAAGCCCTGTACACAGTGGGCCTAATTAAACCTCTATTTCATCAGTTGATGAAATTACGTGTAAAGTACCTAAGCATAGAACCCAGAGTGCAGTAGGTAAGCCCTCAAAGAGTATATATCCCCAATGCCTGCCTTCATTAGCCAACACAGTTGCCGTTATATTATTTTCCAATTTATTGTTTAGTTCCAGTCGTATTTCAATGTCCTTCTAAATGTCTGAACATGTGTGCTCATGTACGTGTGTGTTTTTCAAGTTCTCTATTTTAGATCTTGGTTCCTATGTTTCAGGGTCTATCTGGTTAACTATCGAGCACCCTGTCACATTCCACTAGATCTCCTAATGAGCACACCCCAACGAAGAAGAGCATGGTGGGTGAAACTGGCTATACAAATTGTAGGGGCCAGTACAAGATAGAAATGTAGGGGCCCTTATTACAGATTTATTGAGAATGCAGCTGAGCATTAAACCAAGCACAGGGCCTTGCTGGCGTGGCCCTGTGTGGCTGCCCAGGTGGCATGCCCGTGAGGCCAGCCCTGGTTACAGCAGGTGGGTGGCCCAAAGTGAAGCATTTGGGACTGAGAGTGGCTGCTTGTTTGTGTGGGAAAGTGAGGCACAGGAATTGCTGTGGACAAGACAGTGTGGGAAGGATGAAGGGAAGCTGAGAAAGGTGGTGACAGTGGACCACACAAAGTCTTAGAATCAATTCTTTTGAGTTTCTAAAAATAAATTTGTTTTAGTCGAAAAGAGAAAAATGGTAATTCTAGCTAACTTTTGAGCCCCAAATCAGTGTTTTATTCTTTTTTAATATATGCATGATTAATCTAAATCCTTATGGGCAGAAATAATATGTTCCAATAGCAGAAAAATTCCTTCACAAAAAAAGAGGAAATGAAGTGAGGTGAAGGAAAAATCAAAGTGAAAGCCCTATTTATAAAATGCAGGTATTTGACTTGGTTTAACTCTGATTGCATGCATTAAGAAATTCAAGTAATTCAGTATGTATGTCCAAATGATTCAAAAGCAAAGCATTTTCAGGTTCAATTTTCACACATCTCGTATGGAGTTTACAGATTCCCATTTTACCATTCCAGTCCTTCAGCTTGAGGGGGAAAAAAAACATGTACTGACACATTTTTTAAAAAAAATGATTACTCAACTGATTTAGAAAAGCAATCTTTATGAATTTTTTCCCTTTAAATGTCTTTTAATTTCCGGAGTCCCAGATGTTAAATTAAATGGCACCGCCAGGATGTTGAAGGCTGATTGAGTGGATTTACCAACCTGCTGCTGGTCAAATGGTTTGACTTCTGTAGTTTGTTTAAACATATCTTTCTCTGTTGCTTTGTCCCCTTAGAAATCGTCAGCAGGTTGTGGGGGGATAGGAGACTTTGTGGAGCTGCTGGGAGGAACCGGATTGGACCCTTCCAAGATGATGCCTTTAGCTGATCTTTGCTACCCTTTTCATGGCCCTGGTGAGATATTTCTTTGATTATTATTTATATGCTTATCAAGATTTTTTAAAGTAAACCACCCCCAATTTTTTATACATTGGAAGACAAGTTTAACCAAAAAGACTTTAATTTTGCACAGTGAGCCTGTAATGAGGATTTTTACATTTGAGCCTATGTACAATTTCAAAATCTATTACCAGAATATCTGATATTGAGAGAGAAATCTATGAAGTAATAACGATATATGTTTAAGTTTAGCCCTAAGAAAAACTGTGAAAGACAAAGCTTTTTAATTCTGTCTTCTTCCTACCTTCTTAGGGGTCCCTGCTTTCATCCTCTAGAAACTAAAGGGTTTGCCCACTAACAAAAAACTACGGTTCAAATAGCAGATGTATCATCACTTAGTAATGATATGATAATGAAATAACTAAGTTTTCCATATATGTCCATATGTATGTGTCTATTTCTCATAGTAAATAAACAACAAAGTGATAAGCCTCACCAGACATTCTCAGAACTGCTGAATGTTCCCAACTTCTAATAGCTAACTAGCCTCTCAAAGGCCTCTGCAACACAGAGGTAAATTCTGAAATCTAGGAGTGGTCCCCAGTAATAAAAGACTGGTTTAGTGCACAGCATACCAAACACAACCAGATCTTCTCTGTCAGGGATCAATGAGGAGTTTCCATGTGATTATGCTCAGGTAGGGTGAGGATGAGTGGGAATTACTGACCTCATGACCAAACTTATCAACCAAGCCCATGCGGTGAGAGGAGAGGATTACATAAAACATTTCTATAAAGGTCACTCCCATATCTGTACTTCAGGTGCAGGAATCTTAGATTATCTTTAAAGAGACGAAAGTGAAACAGAAGAGGAAGAACAGCAGTCTCTAACCTCGTAGTTAATTCTTCCCATTCTTCCCGCTTCCTCTCCTTCACCCCAGATTGTTAACCAGCTAGGTAAGGAAGCTGAAAAGCAGCCTGTCCTTTTGACCTGTGGTTACCTTTCATAATTAAAACCAGGTCAGCCCACCAGTATTCTCTCTCTCTGAGCTAATATGTACCTTAATAAACAAAATATCTCTGACATAGAATTAACATATAGAATAATTAATTACAAAATAATAGAATTGATATATAAAAGTCTCTGAAATAGAATTAATATACCTCCCTGTCTATGGGTTTTACATCCATAGATTCAATGAACCACAGATTGAAAATATTTTAAAAAACAATTTAAAGAAATATAAATAATAAAAATAAAAATACAGTATAACAACTATTTATTTGGCATTTACATTGTATTAGATAATATAAGCAACCTAGAGATGATTTAAAGCTGCTGTCCCCAACCCCTGGGCCATGGTATTAGTCCGTGGCCTGTTAGGAACCAGGCTGCACAGCAGGAGGTGAGCAGCAGGCGAGTGAGCATCTCCTGTCAGATCAGCAGAGGTATTAGATTCTCAAAAGAGCAAGAACTCTACTGTAAACTGCGCATGTGAGGGATCTAGGTTGCACACTCCTTATGAGAATCTAATGCTCGATGATCTGCGGTGGAGCTGAGGCGGTGATGCTAGCAATGGGGAGCGGCTGCAAATACAGATTATCATTAACAGAGAGGTTTGACTGCACAATAAATGTAATGCACTTGAATCATCCGGAAGCCATCCACCCTCCACACTCCCCAGCCCCCGACCATGGAAAAATTGTTTTCTATGAGTCTGGTCCCTGGTGCCAAAAAGGTTGGGGAACCTTGATTTAAAGTATAGGGAGGATGTGAGTAGGTTATATGAAAATAGTACATCACTTTATATAAGAGACTTGAGCATTGTGGATTTTGGTATCTGTGGGGGGTCCTGGAACCAGTCCCCCACAGATACCAAGGGATGACTGTACACAGGTAAGCACTAAGGCTTGATATGTACTCCACCCTCTTCCAGATACACCTGCATTAAAAAAGTTTCAGAAGAGATTCAAGGTGAGATTGGGCTCAAGGCAAACTTCCTAATCAAGATAAAGGCAAAAAAATTCTAAAAACTCACTTTGCTGAAAACTGAAGGATTCTTTCATGCCGACTGAAATTTGAGCCCTGATTTAAGCTGCCAGTGCACGTGGCTTCTCTAGCCTTTGGCATGCACTGTCCCAGGCACTGAGTCACTTCATGCTAGTGGTGGGAGAGCACCTGTGAGGAGATGTACTTGAACTGGGTAAGAAGATAAGACAGGGACTAAAGAACACCCAGGCCTTAAAATGTAGACAATTGAAGCCAGAGTTACTTTTCTGCTTGAATGATAGAACTTGAATTAGGCAAAAAGGTGAGACTAAGGCCAAAAAATCACTTTTGCCAAAATTACCTAGATATTTGAAATGAGGTTTAAGACAATTTTAAGGCTTGAATTACATCACTCTTTGGTTCATTTGAGAGTTCATTTTTTTCTCCCATTCACCAAGTTGTTCAGACAATGTGGAACTATTAGAGACCCTACCCATTAAATTGGATTTTATTAGCAATTATGTCAAAATAATATGTAAGTATTAGGCACATTAACTAAAGCAAATAGGTCATGTTGTGTAGATTAAATTTCAGAATAAGACCAGAAAAATAATGATTACCTTCTAATTGTGTAAAGAAAAATAAATTTGGACCTCCTGGTAGAAACTTAACCTAGACTCTCTAGTACTTATATTAAAATAATTATAGGATTTATATTTACAATGTCTTACTATGACTTTTACCTCAATAACTCTATTGAATTGTTTTACTTCATTTAAACCCAGGTACATGTTTGTGAAGTACCTGCTACACACTGACAACGCTTGCATTTCTCAGAATTTAGAAACATCTCATAGAGGCAAGGGGGCGAGTTTGAGAAAACTAAAACAGCAGAAAGTATTCTTGTAGGGCAGATAAGTCTTGCTCAGGAATCAGCTTGAGGCTGGAGAAATAAAACATAAGTAATTTTTAATAAAATAATAAGAGTTTCAATATGTAACTGCTCAGGCACACCTATACTAAAAGAGATCTAAAAGTTGTCAGATGCTCATACAAAGAATAAGATTGGATTTAACAGAAGTAAGGATAGTGTAGGCCATTTCATATAAGAAGTATGGAAAAAATGAGAGCAAAAAGGTACAGGTGGACAATAGAACAAAAACTAGTATATCTGGTGTGAACAGGTGATTTTTTTTTTTTTGGTCTCATAAATGTCCAGCAGTAAGTACATTTGGTCCTCTAGCCCCTGCCCACCAAATGCCACTTGCCACCCCAGAGACTGTAGCAAACAAAAACTGCCCCTGCAAATTTCCAATCTGTCTCTAGAGGGCAGTACGGCCCCCACTACAGAGTTGCAGAGTTGACAGACTGCCCTTGTGCGTTCACCACCCAAGCCTTGCAGGCCAGAGAACGTGAAAAAGGCCAGGACACATCTTGCCTCTCTCCAGCCAGTTTTATTTGTATAACAGTGTTCTTGCACTTGAGCAGAAAGGCTGAGTTCAATTTTACTATTCTATAATTAATTATATACAGTATCATAGTGAAAGTGCACACAAAAACGGTTCACCTGATAGCAGATGCATGGTTTGGGTATGTGAGAGGAGGATATGTCCCCTGGCTTTCACTGTGTTTAAATTATCCAGTTGACAGAGACCATTTGACTGTGTGGCTTCTAACCTGCTGGGAAACTTTTGTTTTTCCCATCAATTATAGCCCAAATGAAAATCGGCTGTGACAACACTGTGGTGCGCATGGTCTCCAGTGGGAAACACATAAATCGTGTGACTTTTGAGTATCGTCAGCTGGAACCATACGAATTGGAAAATCCAAATGGAAACAGTATCCAGGAATTCTGTTTGTCCAGTTTTTGATTAACCAACCCACTGATTTACATGCTGCTAAGTGAGTTTTTAATGGCTGTTGTATATGGTTTTGATGCCCAGCTAGTTAAAAAGCTTTTCATACCAGTCAGTATTTCCAGCCTTGAGCACATGTACACACACTAATTTTTGTGCTTTGCTTCTTTTTTGTTTGTAATAGATAAGTGAACACATGGCAGAAAATAAGCCTCTATTTGGTAGAAAAAAAATTTTAATGGAAATCTTTGTGCTGCTTTGGTGTATTACAAACCTGAAACTGGTAAGATAAGTGCAAAGCAATGTGCAATAAAATATTGTATCTCAAGGAAAGAAAAATGGTGATACTTGTATCTGTTTTATAACAGAAAAAAATTCAAAGTCTTGTGTAGGGCAAAGTAGTTGCATCTGTTTATTATTCTGTTTACAAGAGACAATAATTATAGCTATTATTTATTGATTTGTAACAATTTGTTTTTAACAAAACTTTGTAGCATGGAAAAAATTTTCCATCCACAAATACATACATGAATAAATATATTTACTAAGTTGGCACCTTGACATTGAGCTTTATTTTCTTTCTTGAGTGGTCCCCTCCCTTGTTACCATCAGAAAATAATGTTCTCATATGGTGCAGAACCAAATGCTGAAATAAATCACTTGAGATTTCTTAGGGGTAGTAGAACTCTGGATCACTGAAGCAGAATTATTTAGAGCTGGTGTAGAATTGCAGTGTTTGCACAAGCAATGCTAACTGATTGGTACTAGCAGGGAAGAATGGTGCAGAGATCCATTTTCCACTATCCTCTGAGAAAACTCAGAATACATGTCTTTGTCACAATGGATGCACTTTTCAACAAGAACAGCTAGGACCTGAAAACTCTCATAGACACAGTTTGCAGAAATCTGAGTCCTTCGATACTGAAGGCAGTTTACTGTTGACTGAGCTTTGTTCACCTTAGTTTGAGATTAAGCATGTGGTATCTAAAAGACATCTTGGAACAAAAATATGAGGCTCGGAGCAACAAAGGAAATACTCCTAAGTGAACTCTTTATTTTGGATTAACAGATGGAAGCTTTAAACTATGCCATACTTAATGGCCTGATTATGGATCCTGAAATATATTTGATATAAAGTTCACTAGAATGTACCAGAATCCCCATACATTGGACTTGTTAAAAATCTGAAAGCCAGGCATAAGGAAAAATACTGATTGAAAGTGCTACAGGTACCTAGGATTTAGCACAAATTTTGGCTTAGCAAGTATTTTGGAATGAGTGACTTCTTTAGCAAATGAATGAACAAATGCCTGGATGGATGAATGGATGGATGGATGACTATATAATTCTTGATTAGTTATATAAGATATTGGATTCCTCATTACATTGAAAATAAATTCTATAAAATTGAACCATTTTGTCTTTTTTCACACTCCCTCTAGCAACCAAAGAATTGAGGCAGTTACATATATCCCCAGCAAAAGTTTCTGGCTCTTAACCCTCATGACTCCCTTATGCCAAGTAAAACACAATTTTTTATTGCATTTTACCATGCAAGTTAGAACCACCTGCTTTTATTCCTAGGAATATTTTGTAAGCTAATCAACCTCTCTACACTAAGATAGATGCAACTATGCTCTCTAAGGTTCCTGTGGCCCTAACATTCTGTGGTCATTCATTTGTGACATTTTATTTCAAAGCTTGTTAGTGCACAATAGTTTACATTCTTTGAGAGGATGGTCACTCCAGTGAATTGTTTGTGTATTATTCTTGGAAGTTCATGACTTAGTCTTCATTCCAAAAGGATGGGACACCTTTCTGGAAAGAAAATGGTAGATGTGATCTCTGGGGGAGAGTTACAGGGTATATCTTCACTGGCATATCCACTGAGTGAGTAAAAGTTTATAGGAGACATTGGTCAAACTTGAATTCCTAAGAAAGACAGGATAGTATTGTGGTTAAGATCGACTCTGGAGCCAAACCTCTGTGAATCCCAGCCTACTACATACTTGAGCAAGTCACTTGCAAGTCTCCATTGCTCAGTTTTTAATCTGTAAAATTGGGGTAATCTGTAGTACCTTTATAGAAGGATAAAAGTACCTTTTTCATAAGATTTTTGTCAACATTGAATGGTTACATATATTTAAAGCTTAAGAACAGAGTCTTGCACGTGTTGACTGTTGTTTGCATTATTATTCCTTCGAAGCAAATATGTCACCCCAGCCCCTCTTTACTCTTAGCAGGTACCTGCTTTGTACTCTGAAGGGTCTGCAGTGATTCGATTATACTGTTTCATCACAGGATATTTGTGAGGGAGCTGGGGTCAGTTGGGGCTGTGGTCTGTGACAGAGAAGCATAGCATTCGAGGGTAGATCATGTCAGGGCTTCTCTGAGCCTCCTCTCACAGCTCACCGCTGTCTGCAGGCTGTGCACTGTTCCAGGACTGACGCCGGCCTTGGACGAGAGGAATTTGAACAACTTTTGTCTGACGTGCTGGTCGTGAACAAGTCATCTCGTAAACGGTCTGTCTAGACCACTGCCCCTTGTGTTCTATCCTCCATCTGTGTAATCTTCCCAGACCTTGGTTAATCCATCCTAGCTCTTGTCTGACCCTACTCTTATCCCCAACTCCTACCTTCAGGCAGGAGTACTAATGGGGGGAGAATAGGGCTCTACTTACTACTTACTAGTAACTGATTTCCCAAACTCCTCCTGCCTCCAAGCCTGAAATTCTGAGCGTTTTTGCTCATAGGCTCTATGTCGCTGACACCATCCCATCTTCTGGACACTTTTCTACCTCCTCTAAGCCTTCCCGTTCCGCCACTGCCACTGTCTTCTAGCCTGTCATCTGTGGAATACCCTGATCTGCCAATGCTACTGGACTTTCTCCCAGTCTCTAAAGCAGCTTGTCTTCTTTACCCAAACTGCTTCCTGGTACTGTTGCTTCATTTAAGTGGGCAGGGTAGAAATGCTATGTGTTTACCCCAGTTTATTTCTTCTACCTCCTGAGCAAAAACTAGACTACAGTTTTTCAACCTCCCTTATGGTTAGGTTTGGTTATGTGACTGAATTCTGACTGAAAGAATGTGGGTAGAAGTGCCATCCACCCCTCATGGGATCCTCCACACCTTCTCTCTCTTTCCTAGTCTACTGGCTAGACATAGGTTCTAACAGAGGATTCCAAGACCATATAGGAAGACAGTGCCGTAGGATGCAAGGAGCCTGGATCTCTGCATGACCACGTGGAAGGCTGCCTATTGACCAGGAATATCCACATTGCACTTTGTGTGAATGAGAGACAAAGTTTTATTTCGTTAAGTCACTGATATAAGTATATATAGCATTGAGTGTTGCCATACTTCATACAGTGGGCCTATCTAAATCCAATTCTCATCTATTCTTGAGTTTTCCAGTCTGGTTTTGCTGCAATTATTGGAGAGGCCTGACTTGACTCTCTTCCAAAGAAAAAGACCTCAAATGCACATCTTTGATCTCATGAACACCAAACTTTAACTGATATAACCATATTCAACTTTTCTACATTCCTTAAATAATTTTAGAACAGTGATTCTTAGATGCCTTTGAAAATATGACAGAAACTACAGATCATCTTCCAGAAAAAAATGCCCACATATAGAAAAATATCCCCCAAATATCTGAGAGTTCACAGATCTCTGAAATCCGCCTAAGGATTTCAGGACCAGAACCCCTGCTCTTAGGTTAAATAATAGATAAAAGTCAGCTTTATACCAGTCTTCCCAAACTGAGTTGCCCTCTATTCAGTATTAGTTAAAATGATTCATTAGTTAATTTGGCTGCAAATTAAGTCCACAATAGCAATTTAATCATTCTGTTTCTATATTTAACTATTTAATTTTGCCTTTTACTGGATGAGGTCTTTTTCATCTGCTGTGGAGTTTTTCCTCAAGGAGGAAATACATTTGACTCAGGAAAAATTTTTGTGACAATGATTTTTCCAGGTCTCTCCCAACTTCAAACTTTCCTTTCTTGCTATTTTAATAGGGAGGCAACATTGCCAGAGTTTGCCTGCAAATTACAATCTTCATGAAAGAAAAATAAAGGTTTGATGGACAGGATTTACTTGTAGGCAATTTGTTTATGTATTTCAAAACAACCAACAGAGAGTTGTGGAAAGAAACTCGTATTATAGGGTAATCATATGAAATTACATCTGAATATACTCTTCTCTGTACAGTGGAGTATTTCAGAAAAGAGAAACACCTTTGTATGCTCATATAAGCAAGTTGAATGGCTTCAGTTGTATGGATCATTTATAATGATTACCATCCATTTTTCTCTTTGCATTTAAAAGTTTTTTCTTCATGTGTGAAGACAAACTAAACAAAGAGAAAAGAAACAGATATGAGAGAGGCAATATGAGTGAGAGAAAGAAGACTTGATTAGAGGGTTTGAAAATATAATGAAAATCAAGGTCTCTAAATTGGACTCAGCTTTGCTCTTGGTAACAACAGCCTGCTCAATCCCTTGGCAGCTGAAAAGCTGAAAACAAGAAGTGCTTTTTTGTTTTAGGGGAAAGACTTAATGGCAACGCTAAGACATAAAGTTGGATGAGCTAGACATAACCATGATCTTTGTAACTAGAAGGATTTTCAGATAGTGGAGATTCCTAGTAAGTAAATGGACTCCTCTTTCCAGGTTTCTAAAGTACAAGAAAATGTGCCCTCTGCTATTAATGCTTCAGCTGTAATCAAACCAGCCAAGCACACAGGCACAGGCGGTGGCCACCCAGGGGTGTGGCTTGAGGGACAGCAAGAGGCCCACTTAATTGAAAATATTGCCCTACATGGAAGTTCCCACCCTTACAGCGCTTTTCTTTTGTTCTTTACAATGTATATTTCATTAAGCAAGTAATTCATTAGTACTTTATTGTCTTAAAGATTCAAACCATACAGAAGAAACTAATTAGTCATTAACTTGGCCGTATAAGGTATCGCTAATTATTATGACATGACATAGAATTGGCAGATAGGTTTTGAATAAATGAGACAGCAGTGAGTGAAATTAATAGTATGAGATGCTGAAAAGGAAACAGACTTAGATGAATGCTTCACAAAGCTACCCGGACAGCCAGCAAGGTATTGATGGCCAAAAGTTTGTACAGGTAAGCAAAGAGAAAGTTTGCCATGGAGTTGGGAGTGTTGTCAAAGACAAACTTCGTGTTCTTCTGCAGTTTTGCCTAGGACCAGCTCAGAAAGCAGTCTTACCTGTGTGGGTTGGGTGGGACCACAGAATGGATCTCTAAAGAAAGATATAGACCTGTAAGTATAGGCCTCACAATGGAGGGGAAAGAACCCAGACTTCAGGAACCAGCTTTGGGAAGCTGATTCAACACCAACCAGCTGTGTGCCCATGACCAAGTCACTGCGTCCCGCTGAGAATCAGCTTCCTCACAGCTTCCCCTACCTTTTAATGCAATGATTACATGGAGTGCCAAGCACCAGTCTGGGCACAGGGCAGACAGACACCATAAATATGAGTGTCCCTTTCTTGGGAAAGTTGTTTATCAGTCAAGTCTTTGGTAATGTAATTTTATCTTAAATGCTATAAAGAAGTTTGCTATTTAAAGGAAACAGAGGTGGCTCCTTTAAGTGGTATGAATTTATTTGGTAAAGAGAAAATAGCTTGTCATTTTTGTAACACTAAATTGTTATATATTTTGCCGGGCATAGTAGCTCACACCTGTAATCTCAGCGCTTTGGGAGGTCGAGGCGGGAGGATTGCTTGAGGCCAGGAGTTCGAGGCCAGCCTGGGCAACACAGAGAGACCCCATCTCTACCAAAAAAAAAAAAAAATGCTTTTTTTTAAATTAGTTGGGTGTGGTGTCCCACACTTGTAGTCCTAGCTACTTGGGAGACTGAGGTGAGAGGAGCCCTTGAGCCCAGGAGTTTCAGGTAACAGTGAGTTATGATTGTGCCGCTGCATTCCAGCCTGGGTGACAGAGCAAGACCCTATTTCTAAAAAAAAGAAAAACTTTTTAAAAATTGTTATATATTTTAAAAAATGGCCTTACCTCTACAGTACTTACACATCAATTCTTTAAAATAGGGTGGTCCATTTGCAAGGTTAATAAAATGGTAGATCATCCTTGCCATCTGCTCAGCCAATCCCTCTGTCCGTCATGTCCAGGCGTATTAGCAGGGCTCTCTATGATTCTTCCCTCTCCCAGTTTTTCCAGTGAAAAACAAGCAGTGCTGGTGTCCCTTAGGGGACACTGAAATGCCAACCCCAGAGTAAAGGTAGGAAAATGTGAAGCTGATATAACTTTCTGTAAGGATACAGGTTTAAAAACAAAATTAAACAAGTCCAAAGCCTATCTCTAAGATCAACCAAAAATAAGAAAATATTTGGCTTTATTCTGTTTTAAAATTATTTACTTGTCATTATTTGGAGATTTTTTTAAAAGGTCTTTTTCTTTCTTTTCTTTTTCTCTTTTATTTATTTATTTATAGAGTCAGGGTCTCACTCTGTCTCCGGGGCTAGAGTGCAGTGGCACCATCATAGCTCACTGCAACCTCAAACTCCTGGGCTCAAGTGATCCTCCTGCCTCAGCCTCCCAAGTAGCTGGGACTATAGGTGCATGCCACCGTGCCTGGCTAATTTTTAAAAAATATTTTCTAGAGATGGGGGTCTCACCATGTTACTTAGACTGCTCTCAAACTCCTGGCCTCAAGCAATCTTCCTGCCTTGGCCTCCCAAATTGCTGGGATTACAGGTGTGAGCAACCGAGCCCGGCAATTCTTAATATAAATTACAATAAAAGCTAATAGTCATTGAATATTTTATTCAAATAAAATATTCAATAAATATGAATTCAAAAACTATAGGCATACCTCATTGTATTGCCTACTCTACTGTGCTGTACAGATACTGCATTTTTTAACAAATTGAAGACTTGTGGCAACCCTGAGTTGAGCAAATCTTTCGGCATCATTTTTCCAACAGCATGTGCTTGCTTCGCGTCTCTGTGTCACGTTTTGGTAAATCTTGCAATATTTCAAACTTTTTCATTATTCTCATATCTGTTATGGTAATCTGTGATCAGTGATCTTTGAAGTTACTATCATAATTGTTTTGGGGTGTCACAAACCATTTCCTTATAAAACAGCAAACTTTATCTATAAATGTGTGTTCTAACTGCTCTAACAATCAGGTGTTCCCCCATCTCTCTCCCTCTCCTCTGGCCTCCTTATTCCTTGAGACACAACAACATTGAAATTAGGCCAGTTTATAACCTTACAATGGCTTCTAAGTTTTGAAGTGAAAGAGTCGCACGTCTCTCATTTTAAATCAAAAGCTAGCAATGATTACGCTTAGTGAGGAAGGCATGTTGAAAGCTGAGACAGGTGGAGAGCTAGGCCTCTTGCAGCAAACAGTTAGCCCAGTTATGAATGCAAAGGAAATGTTCTTGAAGCAAATTAAAAGTGCTACTGCAATGAACACATTAATGATAAGAAAGCTTTATTGCTGATATGGAGAAAATTTGAGTGGTCTGAATAGAAGACCAAACCAGCCACAACATTTCCTTAAACCTAAACCTAATCCAGAGCAAAGTCCTGACTCTCTTCAATTCTATGAAGGCTGAGAGAAGTAAGGAAGCCACAAAGGGAAGTTGGAAGTTAGCAGAGGTTGGTTCATGAGCCATCTCTGTAACAGAAGCACAAGGTTAACAGCAAGTGCTAATGGAGACACTGTAGCAAGTTATTCAGAAGATCATTGATGAAGGTGGCTACATAAAACAATAGATTTTCAATGTAGACAAAACAGCTTTGTATTGGAAGAAAATGGCCATCTAGGAGTTTCATAGCTACAGAGGAGAAGTCAGTGCCTGGCTTTAAAGTTTTAAAAAAGAGGCTGGCTCTCTTGTTAGGGGCTAATGCAGTTGGTGACTTTTAGTTGAAGCCAATGCTCATTTACCAAAAATCCTAGGACCCTTAAGAATTATGCTAAATCTACTCAGCTGGTGCTCTTTAAATGGAACAGCAAAGACTGGTGACACAACATCTGTTTACAAAATGGTTTATTGAATACTTTAAGCCCATGGTTAAGAACTACTGCTCAGAAAAAAAATTCCTTTCAAAATATTACTGCTCATTGACAATGCAGCTGGTCACTCTAGAGCTCTGATGGAGATGTACAAAGAGATTCATGTTGCTTTCATGCCTGCTAATGCAGCATCCATTCTGCAGAATGAAAGCAACATGAATCTCTTTGTACATCTCCATCAGAGCTCTAGAGTGACCAGCTGCATTGTCAATGAGCAGTAATATTTTGAAAGGAATTTTTTCCTCTGATGGATCTGGGTGAAGTCTATTGAAAATATTCTGGAAAGGCTTTACCATTCTAGATGCCATTAAGAGTACTTGTGATTCACAGAACAGGTAAAAATATCAACAGTAACAGGAGTTTGGAAGAAGTTGATTACAACCCTCATGGATGACTTGGAGGGGTTTAGGACTTCAGTGGAAGAAGTAACTGCAGATGTGGTGGAAATAGCAAGGGAACTATTAATAGAATTAGCACTAGAGCCTAAAGATATGACAGAATTGCGGCAATTTCATGATAAAACTCTAAGAGATGAGGAGTTGCTTCTTATGAAGGAGCAAAGAAAATGGTTTCTTGAGATGGAATCTACTCCTGGTAAAGATGCTGTGAACATTGTTGAAATGACAACAAAGAATTTAGAACAATACATAAACATAATTGATAAAGCAGCAGCAGGGTTTGAAAGGATTGGCTCCAATTCTGAAGGAAGTTCTACTGTGGGTAAAATGGTATCAAATAGCATCACATGCTACAGGGAAATGTTTCTTGAAAGGAAGAGTCTATCAGTGTGGTAAACTTTATTGTTGTCTTTTTTATTAAAAAAATGTACATATATACATAATCTTTAAAGGATAGTCAAGTGAAGCAGTGGGAGTGGAGAAGGAACAAAGACATTTGTAACTAGATGTGATTGTTGTCTTATTTTAAGAAATTGCCACAGCCACCTAAACCTTCAGCAACCACCACCCTGATCAGTCAGCAACCATCAGCATTGAGGCAAGACCCTCCAACAACCAAAAGATTACAACTTTGCTGATGGCTCAGTTGATCATTAGCATTTTTTAGCAATAAAATATTTTTAAAATTAAGATAAGTACATTTTTTAGACATAATGCTATTGTACACTTAGACTATAGTGTAGTGGAAACATAATTTTTATAAGCACTGGGAAACCAAAAACTTCATATGACTGGCTTTATTGCAATATTCACTTTATTGCGGTGGTCTGGAACCAAACCTGCAATATCTCCAAGGTGTGCTTGTATGTTCCTTGCACTGTTCTACAAACTTCCCATGAGTTAAAACATTTAAACTTATTCTCACTTTACTGATAAGAAAACTGAAGCATACCAGAACAAATCACAGTTGGAAGCAGTGGAGCCAGGATTCAGACTTCCACAATCTGACATCCAAGCTTGCCCACTGCACTGCCTGAGACCATTGCTAGAGTAAAGCATGAAGCTCCATCCTTGCGGAGGTTTCCACTAGCAGGGCGTTGACATTGAAAACATTCTGGTCCTTACTCTTTTGTCAAAGCACACAATTCACAGTGATTTTAGGGCATTTGTCTGAGGATTTTATAACAAATCATCCCAACTCCAGCTCTCAGAATGGCCCCATGGGATGGCTCATTGCATGTGTCAATATGGCCAGACCATGGTCCCCAGATATTTCACCAACACTCATCTGGATGCTGCTGTGAAGGCATTTTTTAGGCAAGATTGACATTTAATACATTAACTACCATGTGAGTTGTATTTAACTCACAATAGTTTTGAGCCCGGGCCCTCGTGAAGCATATGGAACTCATACGTCTCTTCACCTTGGGAGCCACGAGAACTATTTTTCAACTTGCATATAACTCATACATAGAAAACAATAAAAAATAACAAATTTTTCATTACATTAGAAAGGGTTGTTTTGTTTTAGAAGTTTTTATTCTATTTTTGTAATAAAACGCCATAACCCCAAGGAAAAATGTTTTTTTCTAGCGTGGCAGTCAATGTGTTAAATCAGTAGACTTTGAGTAAAGTCTGTAATGTGTGTGGGCCTCATCCAATCAGTTGAAGGCCTTAAGACGAAAAAGACAGATGTCCCCCCAAAATGAGAACATCCTATTGGTTCTGTTTCTCTGGAAAACCCTGACAAACACACCAAATACTGCTATTTTTGTTATTGTTGTTCTGGAAAACTCTCCCTTGTACTCAGTAACTATAGGAATTTTCTCCCCACAGTCCCACGTGACCCTCTGCTCACAGTCAAACTGACGTTCACATACAGGAAGGAGCACAAAGGGGCAAAGAAATGGACGCCAACAGGACCATTAGCGCCTCCTCCACATCACCTTGGTCCCCTTAACTGGAACCTGCTGCTGAAGACGGCAGGAACCAAAATAAAACCCAGTTCTCAGCCAAATAAAGTATCTCTGAAAAGAGAGTCCAAAATAAAAATGATTATGAGATGTTGTTATTCCACTTTTAGGAGAAACGGTAGAAAGAACAGCAACCGGTTACACAGAAACTTAAGATTGTGCCTACGTAATTTCCAAGCAATGTTTTATTTATAAACCACGCTAAGTAAATGTTATCACTTAACATTCATGATTAACAAAGGTTTTCTGGCTATTGTCAAATCTCAAGTGAAAGGCTTTTAGCTTCCTTCATTTCTTCTCAATGAACCCAATTTGGAAGTCTCTTTAGAAGCAAAGGCTGTAATTGGAAAGCACTCCCACATGCAGGAATGAACAATGCGTCCTCCTAGGTCATTGATAAGATGTGATTAGAACGGATAGGAAGCTATGGTGGTGCTCTATTCAGGATTGCAGAAATATCTGTAATGCCACTAGGTAACAAGACAAGAGCAGAACATTATTGGGGGAAAAATATTTTAATTCTTTAAAAATGTAATAAATGTAAGAAATGAATAAAAGAGTCATTAAAACATAAAGCTCAGTAAATGGCTTCAACAATATTGGGCATAGCTAATGAAAAAATAAGTTCTGAAAGAAAATTTAGAAGATAAAGAGGCTAGAATGAGATGTACCAACATATATCTGAGTGGGCCACCGGTCTATGGTATCAGGCATTTTGTTTCTTCTCATTGTAAAAGATGAATATTCTCAGACACTTTGCAGATTTTTAAAATAGTTCCCTTGAAAATTACTACCTGAAAAAGTGACTCCCATTAAGATGCTGTGAAGAACTGATTACTTTTATTAATGGAATGAATGTAGGTGAACAAAATTAATAAACCAAGGTACTTCCTCCCAGGTATGATCCATCTGCTACTTTTCCTTGCCGTCATTTTGTTTTGTTTTTTATTCTTAAATAATCTTATAAAGTACCTCAATTCCTAATTTCACTTATATATATAGATTTATATTTAATTGATACTCAAATTTTTATACTAGCACATTGTTTTAATTTCAGAATTTACTGCATCTCTATATAATAATGCCATGTAACATTTATTCAGTGTTTATTATATACTAAGTGCTGTAAAATGGTTTACATATACTATCTCATTTAATCTTACAACAATCTAAAATAGTAGTAATGTTATTTTCCTTATTTTACAAATGAAGGAACAGAGGAAGAAAGAGGTTAAGACACTCCAAGATCATATAGCTACTTATCCATAAAGGAAAATAATTCACATTTGTTTATCAAGGTTAATTCATTGCAAGAATGATTCATCTCATTCCTAATTATAAATCACTCTTTTATATTGCCTGTTTTACTATCCCTCCTCTCCTCCTCCATTACAATCCATCCTAACCCATCCTCCTTTCCCTCAAACAATGCCAATAGTCTGGAAAAAATATCTAGATGATTCGATGGGTTTGCTTTATTATTTTCTTTTTAATCAAAGTATTTCCTTCATTTTCATTTCATTATGGTTGTAGAGACCTGGCTTGTGGTATTTCATATGTATGCTAGGAATGAAGGAAGATTCTTCAAACTTGGTGCTCTAAGCTATCAAAACATTTTCATAATGATCGTTAGGTTAAGGTATAGACAAGAAATTCATTGCTGTGATGGATAAGAGGCATCGGCATCCTCCCGAGTCCTGGCTAGAACAGACAAAGCTTATTTTTGTTTGGCAAAGTTTCGAGATGGGATTTCTAGAACAGCCTCCTCTATTTGGTGCTGCTGGAACATGGCTCCTGATCCACAGACGGGAGTGCCAAACCTTCCCCTTGCTGGATAAACAGTGTCTCTTTACTGCTGAAATTCCAACAGGCCCCCAAGGCGGATGAAAAAAAGCCATGCTTCAGAAGAGAAACCCCATGCTGGTGGCATTATCATGCAAAGGTAAGGCTGTATTTG
>VBSM01002608.1:21787520-21803261 GCA_008086735.1 Cheirogaleus medius
CTGGGAAATGGACAAAATGTTGATTTAAACTAGTGGTTCTCCAACTGCAGCCTCCATCAGAATCACCTGGAGCATTTGTTCCAAACACATGCCTAGAGTTTCCATTTCAGAAGGCCTCAGCAGCCGAGAATTTGCACTTCTAACAGGTTCCCAGGTGATGTTGATGCTGCTGGTCCAGGAACACACTTTAAGAAGCACTGATTTACACAACCCCGTTTCCCTGGATCCGTTTCCGTGGATCCTTTGCATTGGAATCACTTTTACCACTCACTTCGTCCTGAGGAACTGTCTGTAGAATGGGGGGTTCAGGAGCTGTACTATATTGCAAAGATATGCTTGGGAGTAATTTCTGGACATCACACCACCTCCCCACCGCTTCCTCCCTTGAAGACTCTGAAGCAGGAAAAGCATGGCGGTAGCGTCCTGGAGCCGGGCAGGTACATAGTCATTGTGATCTGAGGATTTTTCTTTCTGTGTATTTCCTCTAGTCCACTGACCTTATAGAAGTCACTCTTGTCTGCCTTTTACCAGTATTGTCATATTTGTGTTGCTCATAGTTGTTGGTGTTCTCATCAGCATCTCATTTGCAAAACAAAAGATGTTTTAATAAAAGAGTTAGCTTTTTATTTAATATAAGAGAGTCCTGACTTACTAAAACCACTGTGGCCTAATCCCCCTTGAAATCACAAAAATGAATACAATAACAAATTCTAAATATTTAAAAATTTCAATTAGATTCAAGGGCTCTTGCCAATTTAAGGAAAAATGCTATTTCATTGTTTTAATTTGTAATCTCTAACTATGAAGAAAGTTGGGGGATTTTCATGTATTGACAGTAATTCTGTAATTGGCTATATTCTTTGTCCATTTTTCTTTTATTTTTTGAAACAGAGTCTCACTCTGTTGCCCGTGCTAGAGTGCCCGGGTGTCAGCCTAGCTCATAGCAACCTCAAACTCCTGGGCTCAAGCAATCCTTCTGCCTCAGCCTCCCGAGTAGCTGGGACTACAGGCAGGCGCCACCATGCCTGGCTAATTTTTTCTCTATATATTTTTAGTTGTCCAGCTGATTTCTTTCTATTTTTTTTTCTCGTAGATATAGGGTCTCACTCTTGCTCAGGGTGGTCTTGAACTCCTGAGCTCAAATGATCTGCTTGCCTTGGCCTCCAGGAGAGCTAGGATTACAGGCGTGAGGCACCACGCCCAGCCTCTTTGTCCATTTTTCTATTAGGTTGCTTATATTTTTCTCATTGATAAGATCTCTTTGATAATAAAGTTAGCCCTTTTATGTCATATATGTGACAAATATTGTTTTCTCAATATGTAATTTGTCTTTTGACTTTATTATTTATTTATTTTTATTTAAGAATATTATGGGGATACAAACATTTTGGTTACATGAATTACTTTTGTACAGTGTGAGTCAAAGTTATAAGTGTGTCTATCACCGAGATATTGTGCATTGTACTCATTAGGTATGAATTTACTCATCCTCTCCTCTCCACCCAACTTGCTTGATTTTTGTTGAATTTTACTACCATATGTACACAGGCATTTTGATCATTTAGTTCCAATTTAATAGTGAGTACATGTGGTGTTTGTTTTTCCATTCTTACTATACTTCACTTAGGAGGATGGTCTCCAGTTCCACCCAGGTTGTTACAAAAGATATTAGTTCATCATTTTTTTTATAGCCGAGTAATACTCCATGGTATACACATACCACATTTTATTAATCCACTTATGTATTTATGGGTACTTGGATTGTTTCCACATCTTTGTGATTGTGAATTGTGCTGCTATAAACATTTGAGTGCAAGTGTCTTTTTTATAAAATGTCTTTTTCTCCTTTGGGTAAATATCCGGTGGTAGGATTGCTAGATCAAATGGTAGGTCTACTTTCAGTTCTTTGAGGTAGCCCCATACTGCTTTCCATAGAGGTTGTACTAGTTTGCAGTCCACCAACAGTGTGTAAGTGTTCCTTTCTCTCTGCATACACTCCAGCACCTGTTGTTTTGGGACTTTTTGATAAAAGCCATCTCACAAGGGTTAGGTAATATCTCATAGTGGTTTTGATTTGCATTTCCCTGATGATTAGAGACACTGAGCATTTTTTCATATGTTGATTGGTCATTATCTTCTTTTGAAAAGCTTCTGTTCATGTCTTTTGCCTGGTTTATAATTGAGTTCTTTGATGTTTTCTTGCTGATTTTCTTGAGTTCTTTATAGATTCTGGTTATTAGCCCTTTATCAGATGTGTAGCATGTGAGCATTTTCTCCCACTTTGTAGCTTGTCTATTTGCTCTGTTGATTGTTTCTTTGGCTGTGCAGAAGCTTTTTAATTTAATCAGGTCCCATTTATTTATTTTTGTTGCTGCTGTGATTGCCTTTGGTGTCTTCTTCATAAATTTTTTGACTAGGCTGATATCTATAAAAGATTTTCCAACCTTTTCTTCCAGAATTCTTATAGTTTCATGCCTTAGGTTTAAGTCTGTTGTCCATTGTGAATTAATTTTTGTGAGTGGTGAGAGGTGTGGATCTTGTTTCAACCTTTTACATGTGGCTATCTAATTTTCCCAGTACCATTTATTGAGTAATATGTATTTTTGTCTCCTTTGTCAAAGATCAGATGGCAATATGAGGATGGCTTTATATCTGGGTTTTCTGTTCCAATCCATTGGTCTATGTCTCTGTTTTTGTGCCAGTTGGTATTTTAATGGGGATTGCATTGAATCTGTAAACCACTTTGGGTAGTAAAGACATTTTATTGACTTTAGGTATTTATATCATATCAACATTTTATATTTTTAAGTAGGGAAATTTATTAAATCTTTTTCTTTATGATTTTAGGTTTTATATTAAGCTTAGAAAGTTAATATTTCTCCAATCCAATATTTTATTCTTAAAAATTTCACTCATGTTTTCTCCTTGTACTTTTATGGGTTTCATTTTTATATTTAAATTTTTCATTTATCTGGAATTGATTTTGTTATAGAGATTTGTTATAGAGATTTTGTTATATCTCATTTTGCTTAGAAATGAAATACAGCTTGTTTCTTTCCTAAGTGACCAGCCAGCTATGCCAATACAATTTGTTGCATAAACAATCTTTTCCCCTAGTCACTTAAAATGACATCTTTAACTTGGGTTTATTTCTGGGCTATTTCTGCTTAAGTACCAAACTGTTTTAACTATTATCTTTATAATACATTTTTAATAATTAAAAAAAGCAATGGTATTTTAGGAAGATTTAGCTGGGCACAATGTGGAGGAGGCGGGAGAAGACCCTAGACACAAGGTAATAAGGGAGAAATCAATGGAGTCATTCAGGTATGGCATGGTAAGTGCTGCGGGTTGGTGGGAGTGAAGAAGGACCTGCCTAATCCCAAGGACCTGCCTAATCAGCAGGATTGAATGATCTGCTGGAGATTAGGGTCAAGAAGAACAAAGGATCACCCAGATTCAAAGATTACCAGAGAAAAGGAAATAGGTCTATTAACCTATTGCATCAAACTGAACGGAATCACTCCAAAGTGTCAGGTTTGGGTACTGGGACAAAGATGCTATTATTAAAAAGTCACATCTTTGTATGTCTTTAACTTGAGAATTTTGCCAAATTTAGTTTGAAGCCATATTTATTGGATTTGGCTAAGTAATAGTTCTTGGACATTACACACACTTTAAGCATTTGTATTTCTGGTGAACAATCAGTTTTAATATATCTCTTGGGGTGAGTTAATACAAAATACTTACAGTTAATTCAAAGATCAGATTTTTGGGGTCAGATTCATGTGATTATTAAGCCATACTATTTGAGGAGCATACTCTAATACTTGTGGGTTGCCTGCCACTTATAGGTGTGAGGAGGCAGACTCATCGATGCCTTAACTCTGTGGTCAACTGATTGGGCAATGACACGTGGAGCATCGCTCTTCGTTGGTCTTGATCCTTCAATCAGGTATATCTAAAAAACCTTATTTTGAACAACTGCAAAATAATTTTTATGATGCAACTCTTTTTTAAAACTGAAAAATTTATTAGAAAGATAATGCACACACACACTCACTCTACAAGTTCAACAGTCCAAACTGTTATAAATAAAAAGTGGAGGGTCCACATTTTCCCTGTCTGTGTCAACTCCCACTCTCCAGAGATAAATGCTTTCAACATTTTGGGGTGTCTCCAAAAGACATTTTTCTCTATATAAACAGTATCACATACACATATATGTATGTGTGCATGTGTATATGTATGTATACCTGCACATATTCACATGTGCATAGGTTTTTTATTTTTAAAAACAATCATACTCTACATTTTTTTTTTTTTTTTTTGAGACAGAGTCTGTTGCCCGGGCTAAGTGCCATGGCGTCAGCCTAGCTCGTAGCAACCTCAAACTTCTGGGCTCAAGTGATCCTCCTGCCTCAGCCTCCCGAGTATCTGGGACTACAGGTGAGCACCATCACACTTGGCTAATTTTTTCTATTTTTAGTAGAAACAGGATCTCATTCTTGGCTCAGGCTGGTCTCAAACTCCTGACCTCAAGCAATCTTTCTGCCTTGGCCTCCCACAGTGCTAGGATTACAGGAGTGAGCCACTGTGCCTGGCCCATACTCTACCATTCTACAATTTGCTTTTTTCACTCAATCTATATTATTGGTGTCTTAAATGTCTATCAATGTCCCTTGAGGTACTAATATTCACTGCCAGAAATAACCTGATAATAAATGATCTTTCCTATGTTGTTTGACAACAAACTATTAAAGCCTGTGATCAGTAGTTGTTGACTATATAATTACTTTAAAATCCATATAATGTAAAAAGAAACCCCCAGCTCTTTTTAAGTTAT
This sequence comes from Cheirogaleus medius, assembly GCA_008086735.1. Classification (NCBI taxonomy): domain Eukaryota; kingdom Metazoa; phylum Chordata; class Mammalia; order Primates; family Cheirogaleidae; genus Cheirogaleus; species Cheirogaleus medius. The sequence goes on from VBSM01002608.1 coordinate 21,792,367, forward strand.
GCTAATGTAGTCAGAGACTTTTAAGAAAAGCAGAAATGTATTGTCATTAATTTAATCAAGCATCCACCAGTGTTTTGCAATAGAAACATGGCTCAAGGTGTAAGCACACATATATGTATTAATATATATACACACACATAAATATATATTAATATCTCACACAAATATATGAAAGCTGTCTGGAAAGTACCCAGCCATTATTAATATAATGTGTTCATATTACATGGCTGGATACTTTCCGGACAGCCCTCATACATTGCATACACTGACATATATATACACACTATTACACATATACACATACATACATATATACACCACACACACACAAGCATCTGCATCATGTCTGGCATAATTTTGCTCTTTTCTCCTCTGTTCTTAACATCTTTCTGGCTCCTGTGTCTTTAGCTTGAATTCTGGCTTTTCTGTTGGTGAAGGTGAAGTTGAAATAACCTGAATCCTGATCAGTAGGCCAAATGTGGTGGGGTGGCTGGTTCCAGTGGGGCCTTCTAGTGAACAGCGCTGCTTGGGTCCTGGGCAGACCCCTGTATCTGAGGTCATACAGATACATTCAGAACCCTGTGCCCCGACAAAGGAAGACTGCTCTGCAGGTTAATTATAAGTGGATGATTAGGGAGCTTCATTTCCTTCATTTCCAAACCTCTTCTTTGACCTCTCTCTTTTTCATTGGAAACTTTCCAAGGAAGCTTACAACAGTGTCATAGCTTTCTGGAAATTGAAACTTTTCTCATCTTTCTTTCATGGAAACCCAAACTTTCTCAAATGACTTTTATAACAGTTTGCTTTTGGAGTTTTCAGTGGCTATACAGAAAACAACATTATTTTAATATACAACTTATTTTCAAGTATATGTGTTCTGTGCATAAAAACTGACTTATATACTAGCGCATTATTCATATCATAATATGCTAATATGTAAGTTTTTTAAGTTGTGTTTTGGTTTTTATTTTATTTTTTTGTCTTTGCAAAAATTTTCACTGCAAGATCCTTTTCAGCAATGGCTTTTCTACGGATCTGAAGTACCAGATTGCAGATCATTACCTACTTGACAAGGGAGGAGAGAAAGAATTAATATAATGTCCACCCATTTTCTTCATCTCCTATAAGTCAGTTTCCAAGTTTCTTGAATCTTCTTTCAATTTTTTTCTCTAATTCCCATATTGCTTTAGTCTGAGTTCCTATATCCAAATTTGGGATTATAGTAATAACCTGCTAATTGCTCTCCTTGGAGCAGTTTCTCCTCCACTTCAATCCAACCCATGCATCAGTTTCATGCAGATCATTTTAGAGCACTGATTTCATCATCTCTCTTTCTTGTTCACACTCAAAGGCGACCCAGTGTGTACGGGATTCAATTCCACAATAGCATTTGAAGCCTTTTATCATCTGCCTTTCTTTATCAACTTCCTAGTTTTCTCCAAGATATCATTTATAGAAACACTTTGCAAATGGGATATGGTAGGCAGAATAATCCCCCCCCATATGTCCACATCCCAGGCCCTGAAACCTATAAATATGGTACCTCACATGCCAAAAGGGATGTTGCAGGTGTGATTAAAGTTAAGGATTTGAGATGGGGAGAGTATCTGGGATTATCCAGATGAGCCTAATGTAATCGCTGGAGTCCTTAAAAACAAAGAAGCTGTCTGGGTTATAGAGAGAGGTGGATTGACTGAAGAATGGTCAGAGAGATGCAATGTTGATGGCTTTGAAGACAGAGGAAGGGAGTTATGAGCCAAGGAATGAAAAAGGTAAGGACATAAATTGCGGCCTAGAGTCTTCAGAAAGGAACACAGCCCTTCAACACCTTGATTTTGGTGCAGTGAGACCCATGTTAGACTTCTAACCTACAGACCTGTAAGAGAATACATTTGTGTTCTTTTAAGCCATTAAGTTTGTGGTAATTTTTAATAGCAGCAATAGAAAAGTACCATATGGAGTAAACCACTGCATATATAGGTGTTTCTATTTGCCAAACAATTCTCCCACCTCTAAAGAAGCCAGGTTCAGTAATGGCTCCAGATATGTTCCTAAACTGGCCCACTACCTGAAATGTCCTCCCCATTTCCTTTCCTTTATTTAAATATTCTCTGTCATTCAAGTCTAGTGGAAGATTGATTGCTTTCAGATTACTCTAATCCCTTCCTTTCAGGGTGTTGTCTGCACTCAATTGCTACTCTCCTACCTTGTTTGTCAATTGTTTAAAGTCTGTGCGTCTTGCTTCCATAATTAGATTTTAGACTATTGGAGGACAGGGACCATATTTTAACTTTTTTGTACTTCTTAATAACCAGAAAACTCCACACACACATGTGATCAGCCTTAAATAAATAGTTTAATATGAGAACATTTAAAAGTTAAAAATCAAATTATTGCCATTAGGAAAATAATTATTGAACTCATTGATGAAATGATAATGCAATTCAGTGAGTAAACAATCCAATTATCAAATAACCTTCCCCAAGAAAACACCACTGCATAAAGAAAGGCATTTCTGTGTGTATTTTAGTGGCAAGTTAAGCTGTAATGGAAATGGATGAGCTGGCTCCAGTTGCAAGACAGTTATACTTAACTACAGAGAAATAGCATTATAACACTTATCAGCTTGGGAAAGAAACCAGCCCGCTTGCTAAGTAGGATGGACAGGTTTATTCTTAGGGCTCGAAAAGTGAGATAAACTCTTAGGGGTGCTGCATTCATAATGCTTAGCTACTCCTTTGTTCACACCTTCATTAAATTTAATTTCATTCCTTGGAACAGGAAAATGCAGCCTTTAATAAATTGCTACAATTTACATCCTACTCAGTATTACACATCGGGAAATGATTTCAGTCCTGACGTTTTGCTGCAAAATTATGTATGTATTTAGTGTTGGAAAATGATAAAGAGAGTTCTTGAACCTCTTAAGGAAAGCAGGATGAACAATAATGTAAGCATGGGGTGAGACAAGGATGAGATTATTTGATGTTCTTGTAATATTGTTGATATTCTGATTCACTCATCTGCTAATCCCTGTAACTGCTTATTTGTAAGAGAACATTCATTAGCACGATCCTTTGGACTTTAATGGCTTTGGTAGTTATCGATTATATTTGCATCCTATAAAAGGAGGATTTTAAAAAAGGTTTAAAACCCATGTGATTAAGCGCCAAGGACACAGGAAAGTTGGCAGCAGGGTCTGAAATTGAGTAGAAAAAGTTAATCTTACCCTTGGATAAGCAGGGGAGAGAATGCAGTATGCTGCTAAGTAACAACTGGTCCACTGATGGATGTCCCTGGATGATTTGGTGATGACATCCATGCCTCCTCAACAGTCAGGGCCTCTGTCATTGTCACTGCCTCTTAGTCCACTGGACACGTAAACAGCTCAACACAGATAGAGTCCCTAGAAAGAAGAAGGTCATTTTTCTGCTTTCCCAGAATTGGTGGCCAGTCTGTATTGCTCCTAGATTAGTCTTCCATACATCTTGACAGCTTGTCTGCTGGCCATTGCCCGGCTGCTTGCAATGCACTGGGCATATTGCTAGGTGTATTGGTTCCAGTGATGAGAAATATATTTCATCCATTAAGTGACAACATGTACATGTATTTCTTGATGAACACATGATATCAGACATCATGAAGAGTTCTTGCTTGTTTCAATTAGTTTACCCTGAAAACTGTTGAAGAGCCTGAACATGAAGTAGGTACAGCAGTCCCCAACCTTTTTGGCACCAGGGACCAATTTCATGGAAGACAATTTTTCCACGGACTGGGGATGTGGGTGTGGAGTGTCGTTGTGTGGGGGTGCAGATATCAAGTGGTGATACGAGGCCTGTTCCCTAACAGGTCCACGGATCAGTAATGGGCCCTGGCCGGGGGTTGGGGACCACAGACAGGACTTAGCTCTGCCATCTGAGACCCTCAGCTTGGTTTGGGTGTGGTGCTGAAACACCACTCTTCCCTCATCTCTGTCCCCAAAAGTATCTCCTAACTGGTAAATGGGTCACCTTCTCATTCTAGTCCTCGATTCTGTGATTGTCAGTGTCTTGCCAGGAGTCACCGACTTCTTCCTCCGCCTTCCCACAGCACCTCATTTGTACTTTGGTCGCTCTGCCCTTGGGTTAATTTTGATTGTTTAGATGTGTGCCTCTGTTACTACTCATATTAAGTTCCTTGACAGTAGAGAATCTGCTACTCGTATTTAAGTGTCCCTCAGGACATAGCAAAAATCTGTCTACATGGTGGATAGACAATAAACATTTGCTGAGTATTTTTTAAGTGAATAACGGCAACAGAATTAACTGTTAACTTTCAGATTCCTATAGAACCAACTCATAGGATCTTTTAAAAATGTCCTATATAAAGTGTTATTACAGAATTAATGTAAGCTAATTTTAAAATCTAGAAACTATACTCAAGTAAAAATAAAGAGGAAAACTACCCATAGTCTCTCAACCATATGTGACACTGTATGTATTATGGTGTTTATCTACCTAGGCTATTTTCTATGCATATGTAAACATACATAGAAGTGAGATCCTCTTTGTATAGTGTTTTGTGATCTTATTTTTTTAAACTAAAAATATTTAATCTATGTGCAATTAAAATATAATCAATGCATACATATATCACCATTTTGGCATTTGCAGAGCATTTTGTTGTACAGATATACCTTATGTTCTATGTTTATATTACTTCCCAATTTTTGTCTTTATAAAGCAAGTTAAGACCTTGTTTCTTGACTTCTGCTGTTTTGTTAGCTTGAAGCCACTCATCAAAGGGATGCACAGTGTCCTGTGTGGTTACAGCAACCCCTAAATTCATCATGACCTGAAGAATTACCTGATGTCTGGTTACATAGAATCTTTACTGTATCCTTAACAAAATTATGTGGAATGCAATAAAAAAAACTGTACTTGTTCATGAAATCTACCACATTCTTTTGATAAGGAATATGTATCTGAGAATATATTAGAAACTTTAAAATGACCAAGCATATCCCAAGACACTTAGTATTTGAGTAGAATTTCTTGTCTGTAGAAGTCTCTTGGTACCTTCAAACTCCAGGTCCATGGCAAAAAAAAACAACACTGATGAAACTGAAATCAGTCACAGTAAGACCAAAAATGAGGATACATGTTCCAGGGGATTTCATTAGAATGCTCAAAAATATTAATGATTCAGACTAGCTTTCCTTTCCTTTTTTTTCCTCTTTGAAAATGATAATCAGTTAATCCATGTAGCATTTTGCATAGATAATCTAAAAGTCCATTTTAAAAGCTATACTTGTAGTCATTGGCTGATGAAATCAAACTCCACTGGTTACTGCAGGCCAGGGTAGAGCTGGAGATAGCTACCATCCACACCGGACCACCACCTCCCTCCCTGTTACAGAAAAACCTGCTCTGTCAAGACAGTTTAGGGTGAGGAAATGAGGAATATGGCAACCGTGTGCTGAGCAGGACACCTCAGGTTCTCTTCCTGTCCATTCATTCACTCAGAGCACAGCTCAAGTCACTCTAAAATGTACCCCAGGCTTCCTGGATTATTTATGCCTATGATACCCAATTATCAAGAGTCCTATAACACCATGTCACACTACACCAAATAAAAGGAATAACCAAGGGTGAAAGTATTTGAGAACATTTGGAAAATGATACAAGCAGTGAATAAAACCATAGAGATCAGTGACTCATATTTTATGAATTAAATTCCATAGGCATATAATATATTTAAGAAAAAGTGCTAGATCTCTGATTGCCATGTGTTTCTGACATTTTATAGACCCTGACATCAGATATGAGTACTCAATCGATCCAGCACCATGCACTGCCACTGTAATTAAGACTAAATGAAGTGAAAATGCTTTTAACAAGTGTGTCAGAGAATATGCTATGATTCATCTACTCACAATGGAATTAGAATTCTAGAAATATGTTGCCAATTTCCTTGCTGTTAGAGAGGACTGAATTTTATAAAATAAATGTACTGTCTGTTATTTATGACTCAGGTCTAAAATAGTTTTGGTAAATGAAATCTTTATATAACTATTAATCTGATATCTGTTTTTTTATAATAGTAAAAAAGAAGCTGTTGACAATTTACAATCCATTGCTGAAATAAATCTATAAAGTGGAATGCCACTATCTCATTATTTCTTGATACAGACCCATCATAATTCCCACACATTTAAGGAATGCTGCAGTTTAACTTTCAAACACTGTAGTGTAATTGAACTTATTTACATATATATCAGACCATATTGGAACCTAGAAACATTCCATGAGTAACAAGAGTTACTATTTTACTTGAAGATTATGTTGAATTATACATTTCTTTTGAAGAAGGTTGAGAGTGCACTGGCTCTGAGTTAGAATCATACTCTGTCGCTTACTAGCTGAGTAACCTTAGGTAGGTTATTTAACCTCTCTAAGCCTCAGTTTCCTCATGGGCAAAATAGGGATAATAACGGTATTGGCCTCAGCATGTTTTTAACTTTTTATTTTGAAATAATTGTAGATTCATAAGAAGTTGCAAGAATAGTGCAGTGAAGTCCCATGTACCTATTACCCAACTTACCCAATAGTGACTTCTTCCATAACTATTGCTCACTATCAAAACCCAGGAAGTTGATTGGCATAATACAAACAACTAGATTATAGTTCTTACTCAAATTTCACCAGTTTTTGCATGTGCTCTTTTTTGGGGGGTGGGGAGGGCAGGTGAGCACCCTGTCTAATTCTATGGCTTTTTTTCATAGGTACAGATTTGTGTAACCACTGTTACGATCAAGATACAAACATTTGGATTAAATACAATTAAAGTGCTTAGCTCAGGAGGTTGCTCATAGAAGAAACTAATTAAATGTTACCTATTATTATTAGATTATATCAGATGATCTTCCTATTCAATGCTTTCCAATTTTATGAGGTACTTGGTTGGTTGACATAAACGGTATTTTAGAAGCTAGAAGCAAGGCTCTTTGTATTAATCATGTTTTTAAAACTTTTCTATATTTTATGATGCTTTGACGTCTTGAGTCCTTGCAGACCTGGGAAGAGACTGCCCCTTCCGGGGTAGCTAATTTCTAGAGACTGCAAACTATTTGCCTGTGAGCATGCCTTTGATATGCACCAACCAACCCTAGTCCATGTCCCCATCCACCTCTTTTTATCAGGCTCCTGCAGCCTGAGACACTATTCCTCTGTTCTCAATCACCCCAGGCCCAGGTATAGGACAACTAGAGACCAGCCCTGTAGCCCAGAGCCTGCTGAAATGAAAGTATCCAATCCCAAGCCTGCTTAGCTGCTTACACTGTCCCGCCATTCCTTCCTTGGAAACCATAATGAAGGCTTTTGCTGAGGCTTTCCCTCCTTCCTTCTGCCTCCTGACCCACCCTGGTGCTTCCCTGTGTGGCCCTGAGTGGCTTGGCTCTTCCCCTCTTCTTGGGAGCTGTGAATGACAAGCTGTCTTTTCAATGGCAATTGTCTCCTGATCTATTTGCCTCACCCTACCTGAATAAAGACAAAATCCCAGGTACATTTAAAAACACTCTTCAAGTCCCAGTTACTTCCCTATTTGGGAAGGATATAAACTGGAACATTCAAAGTGAGAAGTGAAATCTGTTTAAGATGAATGGATGAATGCTTCAGACTGAAAGGTCCCAGCTTAGAGCAACAAATTCACCTAGGAAGTATGTGAAAGAATTTGGCACATATTAAGCACTCAGTGATGTCACGGTCCTGATCTACTTTCTCCCTCTTTGCCCTTAATTCAGAATGCAAATCTACATAGTACTAATATCTACACCTATAAGAGAGAAGTTAATTCTTTTCAGCAAATGTCCCTTATGCAAGAGCTTCATGCATTGCCCAAGGATGCCTTTGCTTCTGCAAAGAAGCCTTCGAGGTCCATCTGCTTTCCAGGAAATGAATGTTGGGCCTTTCTCAGTGGCAGTCCTCTGACCCAACTGATCTATACCTTCAGGTCTGAGGTCCCTGGCCTCTGCTATGGCACACCTTGAAGTCTGACTCACTTTGCAGTTTGCACCTCCATAAGCACCATCCTCATCCTCCTATTAGACTTCCACTGCCTACCAACCCCTTTGAAACATCACTACCTGTTGTTGCCAGATTCTTGCTCCTGCTCTTGAATGATTCCATCTCAGAGTGTTATCAAGCAAATGGGCTCGCTGCCCAATGTACACAGAAGCTAATACTCTGTGGCAACAGCTTTTGAGAAAAGGAGACATAGCAGGCTCAAATCTGACTCCCTGATTTGGGGTCTGGGGCAAGTTTATCAGCTAGGGGAAAGAATTTAGGAATGATGGCTTGGCAGGGTCTGATTGGAGGGCTTCACATTTGTTCATTTATAATAAAGTATGTTGAGATGGATTTTAGCAGTGGGCCACTTCTGGAAGAGTTCTGGCTTTCAGGTTCCAGTCATGTCCTGTCTTCTTCGTTCCAAAGGGAGGAATTGTGAGTTCTAAGTGTTGTTAGAGGTCAAAGCCTTTTCTATTGCACATGCCCAGATTACATGACTTGCAGTTTTTGTCAACTCGACGTTCTGTTATCAACAGAGTAGGGCCAATTTGGCCCTATGGTTACAAGAACTTGGATCTGTCCTACCTTATTTTCCCTCTGAATGACTTCTCCATTTCAGCTTTGCTTTTCATATTCATAACCATATATGCCTGCCTCCCAGTGACAGTTTCCTACCCTGGGTCCATAGATGGGCTGCAGGGGGTCAGTGAAGCAATGGGAGAGAGGCGGGTTGGGTTTTTGAAAATTCAACTGATTACACAAATATATAGAATGATAATTTTTGCCTGCTCCTTTGTGTCTCCAAACCAGTTCTATACCCTGTCTGCCCATGGGAAATACCTGGGCAGCTTTTGAAATGTACTGGCCCCACCTCCAAAGTCCAAACTTAATAAGTCTAAGGTGAAGCCACACATAGGTGATTTTGAAAGCTTCTTAGGAGATTCTTGCAAGAATCCAAAGTAGAGCCTCATTCTCTTGGTTGGATGTGGGACGGTGGGTAAACTCTTGTCACGTCAAGAATCTCTGAGGGGGATTAAGCTGGAAGAATGAGCACAGGTGCCTCTACACACCGCTTTACCACCGCCAGTCCCCCAAATTGTACAGTCAAGCCTGAGATGTGGCCACTCTAGTGAGAAAATTTGACCTCCTGTAAATTGGTAGAGGCTTGAGCAGATTCAGCTTGGAATTTTGGGGTAGGACAAATTCACAGCTGTTGTTGTGGGCTTCTAGCAAGAGGCTTATAAGATCTTGTCTTTCTTGATGCTTGCAGATATTGAGGATCAATATTTAGGTTCATTAACTTACTAGGAGCTGTAAAATGCTGATATTCTAATTCTATCATTTCTTCTTCATTTATTACCTGAAATACTTCTATAAAGAGAAATTTCCCTTCATCTACTATTTGGTTAGCCAGTGGTATGGTTCATATAGGAAAGGCAGGATAATTATGCCAGTTACTTGTTCTCAAAACAATGATTTGGTTCACTAGTATCATCCACTGTGATTAATTAAAGCTTCTTTGTCTTTTGTTTTGTTATTATTGTCTTTTTGTCTGTGATACAGTGCTGTAGCTAACTATCCAATTTGGCAAGTGAGCACAAGTTGATTAATATGCAGTCAGACATACCACTTTTCTTTACATACTTCAGTATGCATTCATTCATGAATTAGCCTGTATTACATTCGCATCAGCCATTGCTGAAATTAACTACAAAAGTAATGACACAGAAAGGGTTTGAATAAGCATATGCCTACCTGAACATAAAACACATAAAAACTTTAAAATACTCAGCATGTCTTAGGTTTTTTTTTAAATTCCAGTCTATAGAGAGCTCTGATTACTGTATAATTATAATTTAATCCTCTAGCTATTGTGTCATTCTGGTAAGAACTGCTAAAGAGCTAAGGCTTATCTTGTTTTTTGAAAGTCAGAGTGGAAGTCCAGCCTATACTTCTCCCTTACACACAGTTGGTTCTTCAAATTCCCAACAAAAGCAACACAACCATAACACAGGTAGGGTACATTGCTTGTCCATGTATAAAGATTAAATGAAGTAAGAATTGCACTTTTAAAGAGAAGTACCCAACCACATGTTCTTATAAATTTATGCAAATAAGTTCACTAATGATTTTAAGTTAGAAAAAATATATATGGAAAAATATGCATTCATATAGTAACACTGAGTCTCAGCCACTTGGCAGAAGACCAATTTATGAGTCAGATTCTGCTTTAAATTAAGGTGTTAATAATGCTCTCTGTGCATTTGAACCTTGTCCAAACTAGTCAGACTCCTCTGAGCCCTCTTCTCAACTAGGCCTCAACCTGCTAGCCCAGCTGTAGCAAGAAACCTGCTAAATCAGTTTAGAGAGAATTCCCTGTCTGCCCCCCCCATATTTGATTACTCTTGGTATCTAATCAAGTTCCTCATACCCCATCCTTGATATCTCCTTACCCTGGCCTTCCCTCAGTAAGAATCCCCCCACCCTTGGGATCTCTTCTCAGTAATTTCCATCTATCAATACCCCCACCCTGCTCCTTGACTGTAAACTCTACTTGTTCTTATATTCACTGTCAAACCCATTCTCTCTCTCCTATTGCAACAGCCTTAACACCTTCACCTACTGCAATAGTCCTGAATAGTCTTCCTTACCCTGTTAAAAGTGTCAGAATAATTTTTTTCTTTAACAAACTCCAGGCCCACCCTACACTAGACAGCACTGATGTGTACCTCCCTGGATTACCTGAGGTAGAGGTGTGGAAGACCAAATCAATATGACTGTCTCTCAGTATTCCTTGCCTATTCCTAAGATGACCAAACAGAAAAAATCACATTCTTTTTTTTTTTTATT
>VBSM01002608.1:21806874-21839860 GCA_008086735.1 Cheirogaleus medius
AATATCTTCTAGAAGCTGACTTTTCTGCAGAGACACTCTGTCTGGCGGTGTTTCACGTCCGCCATCTTGCTCTGCCCCCCCCCAATGTCTTTATTTCTGTCTGCATTCAGATGTTAATAGAAAAAGACCCAATCTCTGTAAAATGATTTTAAAAGGTTTATTCTGGGCTGAATGTGTGCCAGCCCAGAGCACATGGCCTCAAGAAGTCCTGAGAAAATGTGCCCATGGAAGCTGGGTTATAGTTTGGTTTTATACTTTCATGGAGATGAGAATTACACGTAAGAACCTAAATCAGTATATGGGGGTGGCTGTACCTTGGTTTGGCCTAAAAAGGTGGGACATCTCAAAGCAGGAAGGAGGGGGTCTATGGGTTATAGATGGGTTTAAAGATTCTTTGATTTGCATTGTTTAAAGAAATGAAGCTTTGTCTAAAGACATGAAAAGTTTTAACTTAAGAATACATGTTTATCAGAGACAAGCCACCAGACATTTACCAAAACTCAAGTGGTCTGTTAAGTAAATTGATGGCCTATAGGTGTGGTTGAGCTTTGTCTTGTATAGCCTTAGGCCTGTTAATGATTTAGCATCTTCCTGATATAAAGAATAATATTTCCAAAAAGGGTGGGGGCATGACAAAGCATGTCTGACACCTCCTTTCTTATGGCCAGAAACCCAAGTTTAAGTTTTTTGGGGGTGCCCTTGGCAAAGAGGGGGTACACTCAGTCAGTTGAGGAGCTTAAGATTTTATTTTCGTTCACAATTCCCCATTTTTGGCCAAGATCTTCCAGAAGCAGCATTGAGGGCCAAACTTTTATTTTGTCCCATTGTTGCTGGGTAGTGTGGATACCTGTGTCAGGTCCATCCAGGCCCTCGGTGGGATCCCTGTGGCCAAGGAACTTATAGCTGTGGAGATGAGGGGGAAACTTCCCTTTCCCTGAAAGTTCACTGAACGATCAACTCATAATTAAGAAGGATTAACAGGATTACAGGCATGAGGCACCATGCCTGGCCACTGACCATGTTATCTTAGACAAGTTACTTAATCTCTGGGCTTCAATTTCCTTATCTGTGAAATGGACATCATGATGATGATGATGATGATGATGATATGTATCCCACAAGACAGTTATGAGGATTAAATTAGTTAATATCTGTGTAGTGCTCAAAATAGTGCCTAGCACATAAAGAATTATTTTTGTAAAGTAATTAGAACAGTGCCTGGCACATAGCAAACACTTTATAAACATTTATTGAATAGAACAACAATAATAACTAATATTCATTGCAAACTTGCCATGTGCCAGCTTCCAAATGTCGCACTTAACACACATTATTGCTGTTCATCCTCCCAGGATCCCACATGGAGGGTGCTATTATTTAATCTCCATTTTACAGACGAGGAAACCTGAAACAGAGTGCTTAAGTAACTTGCCCTAAGTCACTCAGCTAGTATTAGCAGAACTGTATTTAGTTAACCTGTGTCTGTCTAAAAGTTATTTTACTGTCCCACACACATCTCTGTTGCAATAAACCATTTCACTCATTTATCAAGTTAAATCTACACAATTTGCTATCTTCCGGAATCCTAATGAGCTGCATAAGGACCCAACTTTATCTTTCTCTTCTTTTTGGTACACATTCAGATTAACTTTGTCTCATGGCTATTTTATACCTTGCTATATTTAGTGCCAAATGAAATACTGTGACCATTTAATAAGTGTGTGATGATAATATGATGATAATAAAGAAGTTGTGGATGGGCGTGGTGGCTCACACCTGTAATCCTAGCACTCTGGGAGGCCGAGGTGGGAGGATCGCTTGAGCTTAGGAGTTCAAAACCAGCGTGAGCAAGAGTGAGACCCCGTCTCTACTAAAAATAGAAGAAAATTAGCTGAACAACTAAAAACATATAGAAAAAATTAGCTGGGCATGGTGGCACATGCCTGTTGTCCCAGCTACTGGGAAGGCTGAGGCAGAAGAATCGCTTGCACTCAGGATTTTGAGGTTGCTGTGAGCTAGGCTGACGCCACGGCACTCACTCTAGCCTGGGCAACAGAGTGAGACTCTGTCTCAATAAAATAAAATAAAATAAAAAAAGAAAAAGAAGAAGTTGTTAGGCTCATAACCATTCTGTCCTTGCTCTTCAGGAGATTGATTCAAGAAATTAATCCATTACTTTGTTGATTAAATATTTATGCATTATGATCTCTGATTGAATCCTCACAAACTAAAGCAAGGCTAGAAGTACACATATTTCAATAAACGATGGGATCATGACCAGGCCATTCCTTGAAACAAGGTAAATATGTTGTCATGGCACTCTGATGTTTCCTTTGGATAATTTTAATTTCCTTTCCTATATTCTTAAATATTTTTAATTACAAGAGAATTATCAATAACTATTGCTCCATCTCTAGGAAAGAGGGAAGAGAGGAAAGAAAAGGGCTCCTCCAGAATCAAGAGGGATTCATTCAGCAACCCCACTCCACCCTACCCCCAAGGACAGGTGAGAGATGCTCCCTCACACTCACTGAGGGCCCAGTGCAGGACCTCACCCGTCCTCTCCCTCTCCTTGGGTGCATGGGTGTCTTGGGGTATTACCTGCCCTCGACGCAAACAAGATGCTCCCTCCCAATCAGAGAACAAAAAGAAGAGTACAAAGAAAGATTTTGAAATTGACTTTAAAGATGATATTGACTTTGTTGTGTATTTTCGAAAAACAAAGGCTGCTATTATTCTGGCCAAGTCCACTTTGGAGAACCAGAAATGGAAAGCCACCACTCTTCCTACAGATTTCCACTATGATGTCAATACTCTTGTCCAGCTTCATTTCAAACCAGGCACAAGGTTACTTAAGATGGCCCAGAGCCAGAAGGCAGAGACTGAGCATTATGAAGAAATTGAAGACTATGATTACAACAACCCTAATGACACCTCCAACTTTTGCCCTGGATTACAGGCTGCTGACAGTGATTATGAAGAGTCAGATAATGTATCTGTGGGACGCTGGGTAGCAAAGTCAGGGGGAGGAGGACAGCGGCATGTGCTCCTAGGTAATCCGGGAGGAAGACACTGGAGGGATCAAGTCCTCATGGTCCCCAAGGGAAGACAGTTATCAGAGTCTCCTAGTGCAGGCAGTGGAGACATTCCCTTGAATGAAAGCAGGGCCAACTGCAGATGATGGCTCAGCTCCCAGGAAGTTACTGGAACCAGCACCAATAGCCTTCACCGTGGTCCTTTCTCAGATCCACCAGCCCAGCTCTTCCTGGGCGATGCACTCTCTCTTTTGCTGGCCCCTAACCCAGCCCAACCCCGCTCCCCTCCCACCGTTTTCTCTTTCGTTCATCCTCTTGTTTCCTTTTGGTCTCAGGAAAAATTCTTACTTCCTTTAGCTCCTAACCTTTTCTAGGATCTTTCTTTCTTTTCCTCAAGCCCCAGTCTTTTGTTCTTTTCTGGTAGACTGATGTACATTAGTCTCAGAACCCATTTTTTTCTTTTATCCTTGAGTACAGAGAGACAATGGCCTTCAGACTTTTCCGACAATCTAGGGGAAAATCATACTATATTATATAACTTATAACTATATATTATAATTATATAATATATAGTTAAATAATATAGTATAATTATATAATATATAGATATACAGTTATATATTATAATATATAATATAATTATAATTATATAATATATAGTTATAATTATATAATATAATTGTTAAATTATTACAATTATAATATTCTTATAATAATATAACATTTTATATTATAAATTATTTTATATTTTGAAATATAATATTGTTATAGTATTTAATGTTATAAATATTAAAACATAAATTTGATTAAAATAAGACAATATAAACAAAAACATTAATTGTATGTGTTGTTATTATTATCTTAAAATGGTCTGAACATTCCTATCTTTCCACTCTACCTTGTGTGAGTGTAAACAGCTCCAGGGAGGCTGTCTGAGTGCTGGCGAATTGTGGGAAAGGTTCTGAGGATGTTTTCCTGGTAAGTAGAGAGTGTTTATTCTGTCCCAGATGTCTGTTTTGATTCTGTAAATGAAAATTTGCATTGCTTTTTTTTTTTGCATCTAGTTAGTGGAACCAAAGACATTATTGTAAGATTTCCCTTACTCTATTTTCCCTAATAATCTTCAGCATGTTTGTCCTTTAAACATAACTCTCATAATATTTTTTTACTTGTGCTTCTATGGAATAAATGGCATTCAACAGATGATATGATTCTAATGCTGGTAATCTTGTTTTACAATTATACTTTTATTTATGTGATTTCTCAATTAATGTCCCTCATTAGACTGTAAATGACAAGGAACTGAATCTATTTTGACCCAACATGGTACCCACCCCCCGAGCCTTGCACTATGCCCAGCACACAGTTGACATTCCATAAGTATTTGTTGAACAAATAAATGTTTCTCTACTTTGTCTTTAAAGCCTTTCTTGAAGCTTTTCTCCACACTTTAGAGATAAAGATGAAGAAGAATATTGGCAGAACCGTATTAAAGAAGTAGGTCTCCTGTGCCCCAGCTCTCTGGGTTCTTATCCAGCTGACTTAAGGCCTCATCCCACATGACAGTTTCAGCAATTGGTTGTAGCCACCTGGGGCAGCTGTGTTGAGAAGGACTAGGAAGTCAAGCCTGGGCCCAGAGGGAAAGAGCCCAGTGCAGAGTGGCTGCATGCTTGCTGTGTATGTGCTGCTCACATTCACTTGTGACCTTATATTCACTTGGTCACCTGCCTGAGAGGTGCTGGGACCAAGGAACAATCACATATCTCCAGTGTTTCACACAGCTTTTTCTAGCTCATAACTCTGTGAGTTCCTTAGTCCAGCCATCTGTCTATGAATAACTCGGGTCCTCTTTTCACTTAGTGGTTTTTCCATTCAATCCAGCAGCACGTACATACTGTCATGGGAATATGCTGGTGGTGCTGAGTATACAGACATTCTGCTCATTATGCATTTTTAAAATAAATTTTATTTTCTAGAACCCTTTTAACTTAAAAGTAAAATTTACTACTCATTTTTAAAAGTCTGAATTAAACAGTAATGTGCAAAAGTAACAAATTACAATTTGCCTGAACCCATGTAGCCTACACATGCATGTGCACACACCTGCACATACACACACACACAACCAGTCAGCCTCCTCTTTCCACCATTGTTACAACTTCTATACACCACTTCTTGAATAATATTTATCAAAGGGGAAGGAGAAAAGCAAAAAACTTCAAAATACACCAGTAGCATTTTTTTATGTCATACAAGTTGAAAAACATTCATGAAAATGTCTTTGCCAAATTACTAGTAAGTTTTAAGTTATTAATTGCTGGACACTGTCAATTAATTGACACAATCATATGTTGCTTTACCACAGGGATACGTTCTGAGAAATTCATCGTTAGACAATTTTGTCATTGTGTGAACATCCCAGAGTGTACTTAAACAAACCCAGATGGTATAACCTACTAGACACCTAGGCTATGTGGCATTGCTCCTAGGCTACAAACCTGTATGGCATGTTACTGTAATGAATACTGGAAGCAACTGTAAAACAATGCTAAGTATGTGTGTATCTAAATGTAGAAAAGGTTAATATGTTGCACTACTATGTTACAAAGGCTACAACATCACTAGGTTATAGGAATTTTTTGGCTCCATGATAGTCTTATGGGACTATCACCATATATGTGACTGAAATGTTGTTATGCTGTGCATGATTATACTTGTTGGGGAAAAAGTTGGAGGATATAAAACTTATATTCTGAGCCAACTTTTTAACTGAAGCTTTCCTAGGTCATTCACACAGAGGAAGAGGAAGAGATGATCAAGAAGAACCCTGAATATTTTATTTTATTTTTTTTTGCCTCTGAATATTTTCAAACCTTCCATTGCTAATGAAAATAACACCTGGAATCCAGAGGTTCTTAAACAGTGTCATTTTATCATAATGTCAGCAATCATTCCTTGAGTTGAAATTCTCATAAACTGTGTCTAGAGACTATTACAATTAATACCTTACTTAAAATATAGGATATTAAAAATTACTAAGACATTTAAGAAAGTAGATAAACTACTCTAAGTAAAATTTAGTGACTATGTCATTTATACAGTACATTTGGCTGAATGAAATAGAAACCCAACCATGGTGATTTAATCAAATAAGGTTTATTTTTCTTACTTAAAAGGAAGTCCAGAGACAGGCAGTTCACAGCGTCATTAACATCCCAGGATCCTCCCATCCTTCTGGTTTGCAGTTCTTAGGGTGTGGTGGTCATTGTTGATTGCCTCATGGTCACAATATGACTGCTTTACCTCCAGCATGATACCCATCTTCCAAGTAGGGAGAATAAGAAAGAGAAGGGCAAAACCAAAAGAGTGAATCTGTCCTTTTATTAACAGAAAGCAATAGCTATCCTAGAAGCCTTGCCTCTAGACTTCTACTCATACATCTTTGGCCATAAGTGTGTCACATGGTCATCTAGCAGTAAAGGGCAGGAAGTATAGGTTGTAGTTAGGTGTATTGCTACCCTGAACAAAATTCAGGTTCTCTTGTCAGGAAGGAGGGAGAATGGATCCATCCTTCAATTAGCAGTGCTTGCCACAAAAACACTTTTTAAAGTTGAATCCAGAAAGTGTTTACCTCCCAGGAACCTTGGAGGTAGTGAGAAAATGAATGAATTCAACATTCTGAATGAAAGTCTTTTACAGGTTCCAGCTGAGGACAAAGATATGACCTACGCTCCCACCAGTGGGCAGTTAGACAAACCGTGTTTCCCTGAAAATAAGACCTACCCATAAAATAAACCCTGTAGGATTTCTAAGCATTTGCGCAATATAAGCCCTACCCTGAAAATAAGACCTAGTGATGGGCGTGGCTATGCAGCGTATCTGCACAACCCATGCATTTCGTCCCAGAGCGGTAAAGAAGACGAGCAGCCCTTCTCATCTGCCCCATGAGAGCTCTATTGCTTGACATGAGAGATTGGGGCCAATGGTTCTAAAGGAAATAGAGTCACAAGAAACTCAGGATGGAATTCGGGGTTTGGAGAGTTATGTTGATGTTCCAGAAGAAGATGACTTAACTATATTTGAACAAATGTAGATTGTTGTATTGTACTTAAAAAAAATAACACACCCCCTGAAAATAAGCTCTAGGATATCTTCTTAAGGAAAAATAAATATAAGACCCTGTCTTGTTTTCGGGGAAACACGGTAGTTCAGCATGGGCTGGCTTGCGTGATTGTTCAAGAACTAGGCAGGAACCTTCCTACTTATGCTGTATGATACCTGAAAGGCACTAGCAAGCAACGAACACCCTCAAAAGAATGTAATAATGATGCATGACTGCTAATTTTTATATTTTATATCCAATTTTAACACTAAGATATTCCTGTCCAGAATGGGCCAGTTGCATTTAAAAAAGTGCAGTTCAGATAGCTAAATAACTTGTTTTTTAAAAATTCCAAACTTTAACTTGCATCTCTTGAAAACTATTAAAGGAGAACCATTTCATACTACCCAGCAATGCTTCTTGCATCCCTATTCTCTCCTCTCCCATTCACTCACACATTTTGTTGTATCTTACAAAATATCGATCCATTATAGATAAGAAATTTTTAATTTTAATTTATTTATTTAGAGACAAATTCTCTGTCACCTGGGCTAGAGTGTAGTGGCGTCATCATAGCTCACTGCAACCTCAAACTCTTGTGCTCAAGGGATCCTCCTGCCTCAGCTGCCCAAAGCTAGGATTACAGGTGTGCACCACCATGCTCAGCTGATTTTTTTCTATCTTTTGTAATGGTGAGCTGCTCAGGTTGGTCTCAAGCTCCTGTCCTCAAGCGATCTTCCCTCCTTGGCCTCCCAGATTGCTGGGATTACAGTTGTGAGCCACTGAACCCAGCCTAGAAATTTTTTTAAAGGTCCTTTGCCACAAAGAATCTGAGAAGTTCTGTTGTAGTATAAATTATTGATTTTGCATCATGAAGACCTAGAATTGGTCCGTTGGAGACAGACTGTGCTCTGAGGGTCAGCATTCCCATTATTGGGGGATGGGGAAAGGGAGGAGAGTGTGGGGAGGCTTATAGTACAGTAATTTTTTTTACTTATTATTACAACTATAAAATTAAGGTACAAAATGTAAGTATTCTGGTTGGGGGTGGAGAAGAGTTTCCTTTGCCTTTCTTTGCCATCACTCCAATGCTAATGTTACACTCCCTCATTCTTTCCTAGGACCTCTGGGGGAGGAAAAAGGTAATGGTCCATTGACCAAAAGTAATACGGAGCAATAAATCAGAACTATTGAAATGCTCTGGTTCCCCAGACATTTTTGTGTGACACCAAACAGCAGGATCAGGTAGGGGAGAGTTGGCTACCCACTGGATTCAATATAAATTATGACAGTTAGATGTTCATTAAATATAGAATTGATGACACTCTAAAAGAAATTGGATATAAATCAGGTTTTATTGAATTGACAATATTCTTCTGTTGTAGAATACAGTAATATCTCAGGTATTTGGACTCCAGCCTGCTGGAACTCACAGCCTCCTGGAATGGCTCTAGATCAGGTTGAGTATCAGTTCGCTGTTGCTGCATACAAAACACCCTAAACCTCAGTGGTTTTAAGCAACCATAATTCATTATTCCTCACAATCCTGGGGTTGATGTCTGGGTTGGTTTGATTGTCACTGAGATTGCTGATGTGGTGAGGGTTCCCTGGAACCTCTATTCCAGGCTGGACTTAGCTGGAGCATTTAAGCTGGGACAGAACTGCTCCATTTGTCATCCATCCTCCTCCTGAGACCAGCAGACTTGCCTGGGTACGTTCTTCTCATGGCGATGGCAGAAACCCCAGAGGGCAAGCAGAACCACTGAGGCCTCTAAAGACCTGGGCTTAGAACAGGTCCACTCTTCTGGCACATCTCCTCACTCTACTGGCCAAAGCAAATTACATGGCCAAATCCAGACTCAAAGGTGGAAGGGAGAATCGCCCTTTCTAATGGAATCACAAAATTACATGGCAAAGGAAGCGGAAATAGGACTAAAGAATTGGGGTTGTTAATGCAATTTCCAAAGTGTGATGGTTAATTTTATGTCAGCTCGACTGGGCCACGAGTTGCTCGGATATCTCCTTAAATATTATTTCTGCTGTGTGTGTGCTCAAGGTTGTTTCCAAGAGAGATTAGAGTGTGAATTGGGGAACTGAGTAAAGCAGATGACCCTTCCTAATGTGGATGGGCATCGTCCAACCACTGAGGGCTTGCGCAGAACAAAAAGGCAGAGGAAAGTAGGATTCTTGCTCTACTTGAGCTGGAATATTGCATGGGTCTTCTCCTGCCTGCAGCACTCCTGGTTGTCAGACCTACAGACTTGGACCGGAACCTATACCATTGGCCCTCTGGCTCTCGTGCCTTCAAACTACAACACTGGCTTTCCTGGGTCTTGAGTGTGTAGACAGCAGATTGTGGGATTTCTCAGCCCCCATAATCACATAAGCCAATTCTTTTTAATAACTTATATATAGATATATATGTGTATGTGTGTCTATTATAATATATATTATAATATGATATATGATTATATATTATAATGTTATAATATGTGTGTGTATCTATTATACTATACTATAATATAATATATGATTATATAATATAATGTTATGCGTGTGTCTATTATAGTATATAATATTATGATATTATAATACATAGAGATATGTAACACCAGAGCAGTACCTGAAGCAAACATGAGTAGTGAAGAGGATATAATAAAGAAGTCACAGAAGTTACTTTTCTAATTCGATCCATTGTTTTTAAACAAAGAGATCTCACACAGAAATCCAGATTTTTGTTTTTTCTTGAAAAATCAGAAGCTCTGCAACACAGCATCCCCATTCCCACATGGCTCCACAGTTCTCAGAAGCTGAGTAGTAGCTGCTCACTGCCCTGTCCATTTATTTGCTTCATCTCCTTAGCCCATAGAGCCATTTGAGGTTGCTTTACACAGTACTAGTTCTACAGCCAGATCTGTTTCTTAAGCTTCAGATGGGCTCCTGGAGTGCGCATTGCTAACCAAGCGTTGTACAGGCATCCTGCAGGCACCCCAAACTCCATAATCAACAAAATTAGAACTAAAGCATCCCTTCCTCCTCCATGCAATACACTCTTCTCCAATAATCCCCACCTCTTTTGTCCAAGCTAGAAACCTATCCAACACTTTGACTTTTCTTTCCCTCTCTATTAGAATATAAGATTCCATTCACAGTAAAACTAGAGTGCCTGGGAAAGAATGCCCATGACCTTTTCAGAAAAAGTTTTAAAACTACACTATAGTAACAAAAATGAATGAATGAATGAAGCAAAAAAAATTATGTATGTGGATTGACTATCTTAATGTAGTAAAGTTTTATGTTGATTCTTTCCCCCAGTAAATCTATACATTCAATGTCATCTTAAGAAAAATCCCATTGGATTGTTCGATGAACTCAACAAACTCATTCTAAAATTTCTATGGAAAAATAGAGGTTCATGAATGATTAAGTTGATTTCGAAAAAGAAAAACTGAGTAGGGACTTTAGCCTGCCATTTAGTAAGACATACTACAGAACCAAAGAAATGAAAACAGAATGGTTCTGGCATGGGAATAGACTGATAGACAGAAAAGAATAGAAAACTCTGAAGTATACTCATATACAGAGGTGGGGACCTGATGGATGATGATGTGGTACCACAAAGCAATGCAAAGTAAATGGTCTTAAGAAAACTAGGTCATGTCTTAATCCCTCTCCCCACCCCAGATGGTGTAGAGAATGAAATGTGAAGGTTCAAAGTAAATTATAAGGTCAAGAGAAGAGCTACTTGGGTAGGGGAAATCTTCATGAATAAGATTCAAAAGTCTAAACCATAAAGTAAATTAAATAAAACAAAGAAAATAAAATAAATACTGATTTGACTACATAAAAATTAAAGATTTCTGGTCAAAAAAAGGACACCATGGACAAAGTTAACAGATATATGACAGACTGGGAGAGGATATCTGCAATACCTAAAACTGATAATGGAGCAATGCCTAGTTTATATAACGAACTCCTGCAAAATAACAAGAAAGAAATGGGCAAAAAGATAGGAATAGGCAATTCGCAGAAGGGAAGGCACAAATAGCCATTTCAACATACATACATTTCAACAATTGTATAAAATCCTCTAGGAATCAGAGAAGTGCAAATTAAAACAGCAGTGAAATACCTCATTACATTCATACTGGCAAAAAGCACAGGAATGGCTCATATTATGTATTGGAGAGTGTATTGGTAAAACATATTAAAAAACAAAATCAAATTGTGCAGTGAGTCAAGAACAAGCTCTCCTGCTGGTATGCACTTCACTGGGGAAGCAGGGGAAGTCTCTTCACCCTGCTGCTTCATAAGGATGGCTCTTTCTAATTTGGGGAGAGAGTAGGTGGGAGGCAGGGCAATGCAGGATTCAAATCCTCATCCTACTTTCCTGGCCGTAGCCATATAGCTGGTGCCTGTCCTTTTCAAGTTGCTGCAGCAGGAGTCTTGTGAGGTCAGGCCTGTAACTCCTACTGGGGCATATTCCTATTTTTTATTTTGTATTTCTGGTCTGTAAAAATCATTTAATAAAGGGAACTGACTTGGAAACTAAAAGAGAGAGAGAAAAAAAAAGAAGTATGCTTCTCCAGTGCGCTGACCCCACCCACTATGTTAAGTACCGCTTAGATCTGAAAACCAGGTGTGGCAAAGACTGCTATTTATCTACTCCATGTGCATTTTGTCCTTCTTCTTTGTAGAACCCCTACATGATTAGGGGAATATTGTGTCTAGCTTAGAAAAATACACACATAATTCCCAGCCCTACTTGCAGCAAGGGGTGGCTATTGATATAGAAACAGAAGCCATTGGGTGGCAATTTGGGAAAGTCCTTATGTCTCTTGCCATCTTGTACCATGGAGGGACCTGGAGGCTAGAAACATGCTCTAGGAATAGCAGAGCAGAAAGACAGATGGAGCCTGAGTTCCTAAAGACATGTGTAGTCATCACACCCTGGAGTGTCCATCTCTAGGCTTTTTTTTTTTTTAACTTTTTTTTGGTTTGTTTGTTTTTGTTTTTTGAGACAGAGTCTCACTCTGTTGCCTGGGCTAGAGTGCCGTGGCATCAGGCTAGCTCACAGCAACCTCAAACTCCTGGGCTCAAGCGATCCTCCTGCCTCAGCCTCCTGAGTAGCTGGGACTACAGGCATGTGCCACCATGCCCAGCTAATTTTTTCTATATGTTTTTGTCCAGCTAATTTCTTTCTATTTTTAGTAGACACGGGGTCTCGCTCTTGCTCAGGAGGCTTTCTCAATGTAATAGGATAGCAACCTAATCTGTGTAATAAGCCACTATAGACCACCTCTGGCACTAGCAATTCCTGATACTTAAGGCTTTTTCTCAAAACAAAACAAAATGTCCCTGTTTTCTAATGGTCAGAGGTAAGGTACAGACTGGTTGCCTGATGAGGTTAGGATAATCTGGACTTGAACAGATTAAGACAAATAAGAGAAACATTGTGTCAAGTTAAAAATCTTATATTTCATTCTCTAATTAATTACTAAAACCTGAAATACTGTCTTAAAGGTATCTTACAGGTGGTGTTTATGGAAGTTTCTACCCCTCAAAGGTGGAGAAAGTGGAAAATATAGCATCTATAAAAAAGATTTTGCTGGGCACAGTGGCTCACACCTGTAATCCCAGCTACTTGGGAGGTGAGAGGATTGCTTGAGGCCAGCCTAGGCAACATGGAGAGACTCCGTCTTTCAAAAAATATTTATTAAAAATCAGGTGGGCATGGTGGCATATGCTTGTAGTCCTAGCTGCTCTGAAGGCTTAGGCAGGAGGATCCCTTGAGCCCAGGATTTCAAGGCTGCAGTGGGCTATGACCATATCACTGCACTCCAGCCTGAGCAACAGAGCAAGACCTCCATCTCTCACAAAAAAATATTTTTAGTAAGTTCAGCAATAGAGTCATTAATGCATTAAGGGAAATCAGAATTTTTTGGCATTAAATCTTTATTCTGAGTTCTACATATATTCTAGTTATCAGCCCTCTATTGGATGTATAGCATGCAAATATTTTCTCCCATTCTGTAGGTTGTCTATTCGCTCTAATGATAGTTTCCTTGGCTGTGCAGAAGCTTTTTAATTTGATCAGGTCCCATTTATTTATTTTTGTTGTTGCTGTGATTGCTTTTGGAAAATCAGCAAGAAAAAAATCAAACAACCCCATTAAGAAATGGGCAAAGGACATGAACAGAAACTTTTCAAAAGAAGACCAATGGCCAAAAAACATGAAAACATGACCAACATCTCTAATCATCAAGAAAATGCAAATCAAAACCGCAATGAAATATCACTTAACTCCAGTGAAAATGGCTTTTATCAAAAAGTCCCAAAATAGGCTTGGCTCACGCCTGTAATCCTGGCACTCTGGGAGGCCGAGGCTGGAGGATTGCTTGTCAGGAGTTTGAGACCAGTCTGAGCAAGAGAGAGGCCCTGTCTCTCTAAAAATAGAAAAAATTAGCTGGGCAACTAAAAATAGAAACAAAAACTTAGCCAGGCACTGTGGCAAGCGTCTGTAGTCCCCAGGAGGCTAAGGCAGGAGGATCTCTTGAGCCCAGGAGTTTGAGGTTGCTGCGATCTAGGCTGATGCCATGGCACTCTAGCCTGGGATACAGAGTCTGTCTCAAAAAAACACAAAAGTCCCCAAATAACAAATGTTGGCGTGAACGTGAAGAGATAGGAACACCCATACACTGCTGGTGGGACTGCAAACTAATACAGGTTCTCGGCTGTAAAACAAGGAGCTAGAAAATGTATCTATACAAAAAGGTTTTTCAAAGAGAGTAGCAAGTGCAAATGCCTGAGACCAGAGGCTGCAAGGCCCGCATAACTCCAGAGCGTCGGTAGCCACTTCCCCACTAGCTCCCCACGCCCTCACGTACGGCCTAGCCTCCCCGCAGACAGGACGTGCGCATGTGCATTATCAGGCACATCCCGCTTTCCGTCGCTTCCTGTTCCGGCTCGGCCCCGCCCACCGCTGGAGCCATTGTTTCCGGCTCAGCCCGGGAACTGCCCGAGCGTTTCTGGCCAGTGGTTTTCTGGCCCGCCTACTTCTCCTACCCTCCTCCAGCTGTCTGGGTTGCTGGGGAAGGTAGTTGCCAGTAAAGTTTTCCGATTTCAAGGTCGCGCAGATCGGGTAGGGCCGCCTTCCGTCTTCTCGGTTGTTGCCTGAAGCTCCGGTCGGCTACAGGCGACGAGTTTCAGGGCGTCATGGCCAGGGGCCACCGCGGCCAGCCGGGTGTGAGGCCGCCTTTCGCTGCCCGCACGCTCCCGTGGCCTCTCGGTCCGCCGGCGCCTGTCTCGGCCTGAGCGTAGCCCCTCCGCGCCCGCGGGCAGCCTCGCGCCTGACCTCATGGCTTCCGAGGCGCCGTCTCCACCGCCGTCGCCTTCGTTGTCGCTGTCGCCGCCCGCCTCCCCCGAGCCTGAGCTAGCCCAACTGAGGCGGAAGGTGGAGAAGTTGGAACGCGAACTGCGGAGCTGCAAGCGGCAGGTGCGGGAGATCGAGAAGCTGCTGCATCACACCGAGCGGCTGTACCAGAGCGCCGAAAGCAACAACCAGGAGCTCCGCACGCAGGTGCGCGGTCCGTCTTCAGCCCCGCGCCGCATTCAGCCGGAGGCGAGGCCTTTGAAGCCTCTGATAGCGTCGGAAGGGTCCCTAGCAGGGCTCAGAACTGCTTTATGAAGTACTTGAAGTAAATAAATAAAAGCTCAGTGCAGTTATACTTCCAAAAACATTTGGAGCGAATCCAAGAGTTCAGGTTATTGATTTAAATAAGTGCCCCACAGGTGGCATGAATTAAACTTAAGTACTTTGGCTACGTTTACTTCATTTTCATTTGTCCCAACGTCCCATTGACAGTAGGCGCATTTATAATGTTTTACTCTAGGTCACATTCTGAACTTGAATCGGTTGTCTCTACCGCTCACGCTATGTGTAAACTTCTACTGAGCCTCAGTTGCCCATAAAATGAGGATGATACTAGCACACAGTTGTGAAGGTTAGATAGACATGAGCAAACTGTTTCACAGTTTTACAAACTGTTGAATGCTTACATGTGTAAGGTTGCTATTGTGGGCGTTTATCATCTTGGGTTTTCTTGTAGAAGCAAGGAAGATATAACCATCTTTGTAGAGACATTAAGTAGCTTGTTTCATTTTCATGGTACACAGTATGGACAAATGCTTAAACTGTCACATTAAAAAAAACACAAAGCTTAATTTTTTTTACTGCTTGATCTATTGGGCAGTTGCACTCTCCTTTGACAAGTTATTTCCACATAGTTATTAATTTCAACTTAATTGTTGTCTAGTCCTTCATGATTTATTGGTACATTTCCTGAAACCACATATATGGGCTAAATACTAAAACATCATCAGACTATTACGCTTTGTTACTAAATAAGATATGAAAATAACTGCTGAGTTGCAATGACTTTGTATGCTCATACAAAATTCTTGACATTATGACATTATAGAAAGTTTTTATTTTCTCAACAGTTCTTTCTTGAACACCTACAATGTATAAAAACTGTGCTAGGAGGATATAAGTGTAAAGTTATGGGGGGAGGGAAGCAAAATATGATAGCTTTCTAAAAACCCTTTTATAATTCTAAATTGTTAACGTACTGCTTATGTTAGAGATCCTAAAGAAAGCATTGTTTGCTAATCTTTGAAGAGCCATTTTGGTTATTACTGTTAATTTGATAAATCAGATTGACTAAGTAATGGGACTTTGTGAACAGGATCCTTTACTTCTGAAAAAAGGGAATGTTTTTATGCTAATATTTTAAAAGGTCAGCAGTTCTCCCTGCAACATTAGAAAATTTAAAAACTACAAATTCCTATTCCTACTGAATTATATAATATCACTCAGTGCCATCCACCTGGAATTAACTATTCACTTAAATATGTTTATGCCACTTAAAATCTTCAGTGTACATTTTTCTTTAAATAGTAGTCTTATGACTAACTGCAGTAGAAGGGAAGAGAGAAGGTAACTGCCAGAGAGGGGCATCCACCCTCCATGTGCCTCATGCACCAAAATGCCCTTGAAAGGATGCTGCCTAGGCCAGGGCAACAGTGTGTAAATGCCCATAAGCAAATGAGAGGCTGTTTCAGTCAATACGCTTCAGTGAGACAGGACTTCAGTGTGAAACAATGTCTGCTTCGTGCATGAAACAAACTAAAACACAAGCTTCTAAATATTTCTTTAATGATACAGAAAACTTAAACAGAAAGCTAGGGAATGAGTTGCTCTTGGCATTCTCTAAAACTTTTACCAAGAAAAATAATTACTTGTAATAGCAGGAGAATGGAGTATACATTATTAGATTGTTACATTTCTTTTTCCTCATTTTCAATTTTTTTTTTTCCTGTTTTCTTTCAGGTGGAAGAACTCAGTAAAATACTCCATTGTGGGAGAAATGAAGATAATAAAAAGTCTGATGTAGAAGTACAAACAGAGAACCACACTCCTTGGTCAACCTCAGGTATTCAACTCTTACTGTGAGGATATTCTAATACTGTTACATTCTTATCATGTTAACATAGAGTTTTCTTTAGATATAAAATAGACTAAGATCTAGATAAATATGAGAACCATCATAACATTGACTTCTCTGTATGATTTGGTGTTTTCAGATAATCAATTTGCTCTTCTGGTGGAAAAAGTAGAAATATATTGTCATTGCTGTAATTTCTATAATGTTGCTAATGTGTTTTCAGTGTGGCATACTCACTGAGTAATTTTTGCTGTGCAGTAAATCATCTATTTTTATATCTGGCCTTCCTTGTTACCAGGGGCATGTATTTTGTTGATGCATTCCACTTAGCATTATGTATAGTGCCGGTCTACCATGGCCCCATCAGTGTCATTATGTTGTAAGGCAAAATAACAGATAGATAGCAAGTTTTAGTATTAATATATATGGATCACAAGAGGAAGTAATGTTTCCCATTAAGTTTTGCCTTGATTTATTCAGGACATAATTTAGCTGAATTGCTAAACATAGCAATAGTACTAACCTCACACATCTGTATGATATATATGTATTTTTTAAAGTCAACATCAGGGCTGGGTACAGTGGCTCATGCCTGTAATCCCAGCACTTTGGGAGGTCAGGGCAGGAAGATCACTTGAGCCTAGGAGTTAGAGACCAGCCTGGACAATGCAGAGAGAACATGTCTCTACAAAAAGTTAAAAAAAAATCAGCTGGACCTGGTTGTGTATGTCTGTAGTCCTAGCTACTTGGGAGGTTGAAGCAGGAGAATCCCTTGAGCCCCTAGGAATTTGAGGCTGCAGTGAGATATGATCGTACCACTGAATTCCAGCATGGGTGGCAAAGCAAGACCCTGTCTCTAAAACAAAAAAAAAGTCAGCATCAGGAGAGAAATTTGACAGAAAAATCAACCCCTTGTACTTTGCTTTTATTTTGTTGTCAATTGATTACGGTAAACATTAAGGTATGTGATTAGAAGTTGTTAAGAGTTGCTAAGTTTTTTTTTTTTTGACAGAACACAACCTGTCTACCTATTTTCTTTTTAATCTTGCTGTGGAAAATCCAAATCTACTTACCTTTTTTTTCTTTTAGCTTGACAGCTGGGGTATTAAAGGACATTAAGATCAAAGATATATACTTCTGTAGAAGTATCTGCACCATGAGTTTTAATCTTTTAAAATGTGTATAATTGTACAAATTGTGACTTATTTGCAATATATGCTGTTTGTGTTCAGTGCGAGTGTTTTGAAATTAAGTCCTTTTTATATACACTATTCTGATATGATATCACTTAATTTGTTTTTGCTGTAGATTATTATTATCAGGCATACTATAATGATGTTAGTCTTCCAAATAAAGTGACTGAACTTTCAGATCAGCAAGATCAAGATACTGAAGCTCCTACTTTTAATTCTAAAGACCAGTTGCAAATAGAAAATGATACGTACACTGGTACTGATGGAACAGAAAATGTTCAATATAGACAAGACCATTTTGCCTCAAATTCCCAGGTAATAAAATGCTAAATATGAAACTGCTGATGCTCAAGAACTTGCCTTTCTTTGTTGTTATGTAGAAAGTAGACTTCTTTGGTCCATCATAGCATATACAAGGATTATAAACATTCTTATGTATAATTATGCAAAGACTATTATAGTTTTTGAAGAACAAAAATTAGCAACTTATTTATATTTATAATTGTGTTCCTGCTACATTATATTCTAAAATTTTATGATATACATAAACTAAAACAAAATCTGTCAGTATATTTTCACTCAAGTAGAGAACTTTGGACAACTACCACAGTACCATGTTCACACCTAGAAATTTTAATGCCTCCTTTATGTTGAATATCCTGTCACTTTTCAAGTTTCCCTGAATGTTTTATAAATTTGTTTTTACAGTTTGTTTAAATCAGGATCTCCACTGTGTGTGATATATCTCATTTAATCTGTAGCTTTCACCTCTATCTCGCTTCCTGAATTTTTTTCCCCATTGAACAGGTAATTATTGAAGAATCTAAATAATTTGTCATATAGAATATTTCAAGGTCTATATTTTGTGAATTGCTTTTCTATAGTATCATTTATTTTAAAATAATTGTCACTTACTTTAGTGTCTTCAAAGCTGAGTCAAAGTTGAATTATCTGACATACTAGTAAATATTTTTTAAAGTAGTTAAAATTGTAATTGATTGCCACCCCTTTCCATTGTAGAAATTGAAGTCATTAAATGTAGTTCTAAGTCTATTTATTGTTTCAAATTCTACTAACTTTTAAATTGATATTCAGAAGTTTTTGTCTTATTTGATATGACTCTATCTTCTGTAGGAGCCAGTGTCTGCATTAGCAACAGAAGATACATCTCTAGAAGGTTCATCATTAGCTGAAAGTTTGAGAGCTGCAGCAGAAGCTGCTGTATCACAGACTGGATTTAGTTATGATGAAAATACTGGACTGTATTTTGACCACAGCACTGGTTTCTATTACGATTCTGTAAGTATCTCAGACCTTTTAATACTCTGTGGTTACATGCTTAGTGCCTGATACCAAACATTAAACCCTAAGCTGAAATAAGAAAAGCAAAAAGCTATTTGACAGAAGAATTATAAAATAGCTTATGATGCTGTACATCTATGTTTTTAATTGGGATTAATGTTTTAGAGTGGCCTAATAACCTTTTATATATGAAGTAACATACAAAAATGTTAGAGCTTTTATTGATAAAAGTAGATAATTAACTACATTCTTATAAAATGTTTAAGGACCTAAACTAATATTTTTTTCATAGAATTTCTAGGGAATTGAGATTGTTAATTCTAGGCTTGAGGCGAGATTTTTAAAAATTGTCTCAAATACTTTTATGAGTCCATTTTAGGTCACAGAGGGAGACTTTTTCTTGAATTCTCGTGTTTATCATTCAATGTTTTATGTTCTGTGTCTTTTAAGCATTTCACTTTAAAAAAAAATCAATCTGTTAATAGTGAGAACTAGAGAATTAAGGTGGTCAGAAATACTATGGACAACTGACTATGACATAACCAGAAAATAAAGTCTTGATCTATAATACAGTGTTAGGGATATTGAAGTCTAATTCTTATTTGGATTTCATTCAAGATTTGATGAAAATGATGGAACTCACCCTCATACCTCAATGTCAAGGATCTAAGAATATAATCTAGATCCTTGAGGTCCCCTCGGGAATTACAGAATGTGGTGCTCAAAAGTAGAGTAGATGTTCACCCTTCTAGTTACTGAAGCTATTGTTAACTAATATAGGGAACATAATGATAATACTAAATAAGAGATTTCATTAGGTTGTCAGTCTGCATACGGTAGCCATTGTAATTTTTTAAGTCCTTTGTGAAGAGAGGCTTTTCTTTCACAGGAGTATGCTAATTGACAATGCTAATTGATATCCAGAAAATTAATATTTAAATTCTTATCCAAAGGGAGTAGCTATTACTTACTGGGTTTCTAGGCAAACAGTGTTTCCAAGTAGACATTAGCTTTTGTCATTCTTCTACCTCCTTTCTATAGCCTTTCTTCTGACATCAGTTCTGTAAACAGTTATATTTGACTGGTTATGTATCTGAGTAAATTAGGGACTTCATTGTGTTCTATTTTTATTGTGCTAGTTTTCATTTTAATTACTTTTTTCTTGTATTTTGAAAGTGTATGTTTTGTACTGACAGACATAACAGATTAAAAAAGTTTGAGTTAGAAATAAAGATTGGAAATCTTCCATTCGGTTTCTTAGTTAAGGGAAGGATGGTGAGAATTCTAAATATTTTTCTAAGAGATCTGCAAAATGCATGGGATAAAAATGACAAATTGCAATAGTACCAACAATTAGAAAAATAAATTATTCTTTTTCAGGAAGTTTTAGTTGCTCAATCTCAGTACATCATAAGATGTTTCCAGGTCTGGTCTGCATGGATTTATGATGTAAATAACATATAGACTGTTCAGTTAAATCTTGGTTATGGAGTACTGGCCAGTATCTGTATAAATGCAGGTGATTACATAATTTTATCTTCCTAGTTTTTAATCCATAATTTGCCAAAATTCATTTTGCATGGCTCCTTTACTCATAAGATTACTTAACTTTACTGTAGAATTAATTAATTAATGAAGACAAACGTCTATTGATTTCTTTCTATAGAATGTTATGTTGTAGTATTTATGAGCTTAACTTTGTTTTCAGATTTTTCTTCAGTGATTTTACTTACTGAACTTTAAAAGGCCAATCTTTGTTTTATGACATTAAGAGGAGGGTTTGGGGGTTTATACTGCCAAACCATTATTACACAATCATAAAGAATAATGAGTCTGGAATTGCTTTCATATGGTCAGCTTTTCTTTATGCATGTCTTAGTTTTCATGCCTTCAAAGAGATTTTTTGTCGTCATTTTTTGTTGATGTGTTTAGTTGAACCATGTGAAATTGCTGTTATGAGTAAAAGATGGCCAAGTATTGGTAATTTCTAATGATTCCATTTAATATTTAGATTTATTCATTTTTAACACTAGGAAAATTAGAGCAGATACGGAGTGGTAAAGTATTTGGGAAAATTATGAGCATTTTTTATTATGTTTAATTTATTATCTTCTGAAAATACTATGTTATTAAAAGAAACATTTACTGTATTTAATACATTTGGCATATCTATTTTATTTCATCTTACATGAGTAGAACTTAACTGTTTTCTTGACTTTGAAAGGAAAATCAACTATATTATGATCCTTCCACTGGAATTTACTACTACTGTGATGTAGAAAGTGGTCGATATCAATTTCATTCTCGAGTAGATTTGCAACCTTATCAGACTTCTAACACAAAACAAAGTAAAGATAAAAAATTGAAGAAGAAAAGAAAGGATCCAGATTCTTCTATAACAAATGAGGAAAAGGTAATGTCTTCATAATTTTAAAAATTTATATAATGATGATAACATAAACCAAAATTTTTAAGGAAACTGAAAATCATTCAATAACTCTATATTTTAAACATATCTTTGAGATAAGATGTCAGAATCCAACCCCAAGGAGATTTCAGATGGAGCAAACATGGACTTTTCCACAAATTCTCAGTCACTGGAAATAGAAGGCATTTTTTAAAATTTGAAGGAGGTAGATTTAGGGCAGATAAAATATCTTGTGTTTAATTTGGAAGAACAGCATTCAGACTCTCAATTGATAAGTTGATGTCATGCACAATTCACAATAAAAAAATACAGTTTATAGGTAGGCAGGTTCAACTTTCTTAGTCATGTTGAGCAATTTCTTGCCTACTAAATTAGCAAACATTTAAAAAAAACCCCATTGCTGGCAAATACGGAGTGAGGTACATTTTTACAAGGATTAAAAGTTTAAATAGCCTGCAAGATATTGGTTAAGAAAATGGTGATACATTTCATTGAAAAAGTATTACTTAAGCATTCAAATGGTACTTTATAAAGGGAATTTTAAAAATGTTCATGATATACATTGTGATACAATGTTAAATTAAAAGAAAGAAATATAAAAAATGTTACCAATGTTCTTGCTACTCCCTAAACATATAAAGTTGGTGGTTTATAGTCAGGAAAGTAGGCTTATTTGTTGTATTGGTATTTTGTGAATTGTGGCAACTATTTGATACTTTACTCTTGAAATTTTATCTCATGTTTTTCTCTTCTTAACCAGAGAAAAATACTTAAAATAATACTGAATTCTAAAGTTTACATGTAGAGTGAGGATTCTGTTGGATTTATTTTCTATTCTCTATTCGATTTGTTTCAAGTATTACTCTGTTTTTCACTGACAGTACTTAGCAATAGAAGAATATATGACTAAACTACAAAAAATTATTTTTCTATTTGCCTTCAAGACATCTATTTTAATGGCTTGTACCTATTTCTAGTAGTTGAACTGTTTGAAAGGTTAGGTTGTGAAAGCACCTCTCCCTGGCAGTGAGAAGAGTGTTTAGGGATCCTTAAATGGCTGTTTCTGATAAAGCATTCTGTGATAGTTTGGTCCAGCCTATCTCCCATAACTGCTTATCTTTACCATCCTTCTTTGAAAATACGTAAACTCCAGGACAGGAATGTAAGAAAAATCCTGATGGAATTTTTAGAATTACCTGACGATTCTCAGCGGTAACTGTGAAACTGTAGAGACCAGTTAGAGTATCTTGGTTATTTTCTTTATTTTTTTAAGATAATCTTGAGCCATACTTTTTGGAAGTAGAGGGTATGTGGAAGGAAGACAGCAGGGTGAGGAGATTTGAGTAAATAACTTGAAATATACATATATGCCTCAGTGCCCGTGTGTAAGCACTCTTTCTTATCTCTTAATACCTAACTTAATACCTAACATGTATTGGCAAATAGCTTATAAAAAGTAGCACCTCTGGCAGTTTCCCTTATTTCCCCCCTGCATATGTTGTCAATAAGTAATTAGTAGTAATAATAATAAAATATGTAAGATTGGAAACTGCTTTTTTTAAAAGTATATATAGGTAGGGGAAATTTTTTGCTATAATTTATGAGGCTTATAAAGCTCCTCATAGTTTTCTAGCTCCTTGCCCTTGTTTTTGTCCTTGGTGAGTTTGTATTGCTTGAAGTGTATATAGTTTATCACACTGAATGTTTAGCCAGTCTCCAAACTGAATTTATGTTGCTATTAAAAATATGTGTATGAGATGCTCTCATATTTTATAAAATAACAGAAGAACATATGTATTCATTTCATCATGTTGCTCTATGGTAGAAAGAAAATTGAGAGTGTATTACAAACCAAAGGAAAAAGAGGAAAATAACTCTTTGCTTCTTGTAAGGCTAAAATAATAGATTTGTCTGTTGTACAACATGATGACTATAGTTAATAACAATGTATTGTATTCTTGAAAATTGCTGAGAGTAAATTTTAAGTGCTCTCACCACAAAAAATAGTAGGTACTGTGAGGTACTGTGCATGTTAATTAGCTTGATTTAGTCATTGTGCAATATATACATATTTCAAAACCTCATTGTACATGATAAAAACATACAATTTTTATTTGTGTTGAAAAGTGGATTTGTTCATTTACCACAGGGCATGCTGGCTATATATGTACAACAAATTTATAATAAAAGGCTTATGCTCTGTAGGCTGAAATTTGGGGATGAAAGAGATATAACTAATTTGTACTTTATACTTTTGTGTATTATCAAGTCAATAAAGTACTAAATTTTAGCAAAAGTATAATTTTGCTAGATTGGGTACATTTCAGTCTTTAAATTCATGTTGTAAGTGAAATCAATTCTGTATTTTATGTGTTGACTTGATAATTGGTTAAAAGTTTAAAAGGAAAATTTAGAGTAGATGTATACTCTAGGCCTGCATTATCCAGTAAGCTAGCCACTGGCTATATGTGTGGCTAATGAGCATTTGAAGTGTAGCTAGTCCAAACTGAAATGTGCTATAAGTGTAAATATACTCTGGATTTTGAAGACTTAGTACAAAAATGGATATAATCCACTCATAAATAATTTTATTTTTTAAACATGGCTACTAGAAAATTTAAGAGCACAAATATGGCTTACATTATATTTTTATCAGACAATGTTAGTTTAGGTTATCACATGTTTCAGGCCTGGACTGGGAATGTTAGGACATTGAGAAAAGATAGGGTGACAGATTTGGGATAAATTGTGGATGAATTCTCTAGCAGCTAGTAATTAATTTCATATGGTGGTTAAGGGGGTGTCAAAGATAACTATAAGATTTTTTTATTTTTTATTTTTTTTTATTTTTTTTGAGACAAAGTCTCACTTTGTGGCCCAGGCTAGAGTGAGTGCTGTGGCGTCAGCCTAGCTCACAGCAACCTCAATCTCCTGGGCTCAAGCGACCCTACTGCCTCAGCCTCCCGAGTAGCTGGGACTACAGGCATGTGCCACCATGCCTGGCTAATTTTTTCTGTATATATTTTTTAGTTGGTCAATTAATTTCTTTCTATTTTTTTTAGTAGAGACGGGGTCTCGCTCAGGCTGGTTTCCAACTCCTGACCTTGAGCGATCTGCCCGCCTCGGCCTCTCAGAGTGCTAGGATTACAGGCGTGAGCCACTACGCCCGGCCTAACTATAAGATTTTTAATTTGGATGATAAGAGAATGATACTATCATTAACCAATAAAAGGAACATGAGAAGAAGAGTGGATACAGATTGTAACTATTGTTATTTTACTGTACATATATCTCTACTAACTCATTGAAACTTGATGTGATATTATACTGTGCTTAAGATGATTCTAATTTGTTCCCACCTATATCACCCACCCTTCTCTAGGATTTGAATTCAGAAGATCAAAAAGTCTCCAGTGTTGAACATAAAAGCTGCATTGAGGGAGAAAATTTTGCAAAGGTGAAAAAGAAGGCCAAAATAGACAATCATTACAAAAATAGTCCCTCAGAATTCACTATTCCAGTTAGTGGAAACACTGCAGAATCTACTCTTAATGAAAGCATCTCTAATTCAACTTCACTTAAAGATGAGGAAATCACAGAGACTGATAGTGAGCCAGAGGAAGGTGAAATTACAGACTCTCAGACTGAAGATAGTTATGACGAAGACATTGCCAGTGAAGACCATGTGACTGCAGAAGATACTGAGGATGAAGGTGAGTAAATAATCACTGTTTTAATTTAAGTCTGGTAATTATAAAAGAGCAAAACAGTTGAAATTGTTAGTGCCTCATATAGTATATCTACCAAAAAGTAAATGGATTATTTTAATAATATTGAAAATTATGTATATTTTTAGAGAGTAGAATATAAATAAATGGCTAATATTAATGCCCGGACCTTCAGAAAGTTTCACTGTGGCTTCAAGGCCACACGTGGCCCTCCAGATCCCCAAGTGCGGCCCCTTGACCAAATCCAAACTTCATAGAAAAATCTCTTTAGTAAAAGGATTTGTTCTGTAAAATTTGAAGATGCACTCAAGGATCCAGAAGGCCATATATGGCCCCAAGGTCAAGGGTTCCCCATCCCTGGATTGGTAGAACATAAAACCAAGCTACCTACATTCTAATCCTAAAGTATACATTAAGTCTGTTTTAGTGAGCTAGATAGTTGTAGTCTATTTTTGTAACTGAGTGGGAAAAAGCAAGTTGCCTTTAAAAAGTGCAGTTCATAAATTAAGTTACATAGGTATTATGGTAAATCTAATTTTTTTTTATTTGAAGATGTAAAGACACATTTTTAAAACACAAGATTTTATATTACAGCTGGCCTTCTGTATCTGTGGGTTCCATATCCATGGATTCAACCAACCTCAAATGGGAAATATTTAGGAAAACAAATGGATAATTGTGTCTGTACTGAACATGTACAGACTTTTTTTCTTGTTATTCTTTTAATAATACAACTATTTACATAGCATTTACATTGTATTAGGTATTATAAGTAATGTAGAGATGATTTAAAATATATAGGAGAATGTGTATAGGTTATATGCAAATATGCACCATTTTATATAAGGCACTTGAGCATCTGTGGATTTTGGTATCTATGGGTGGGTCCTGGAATCAATTCCCCACAAACACCAAGGGACAACTGTATAGTATATAAACTTACTTTGTTTTGTTCTCAGTGGAATTTTAAAAAAAAATTTTAAAAATTAAAAAAAAAAGTGGACCCAATTTTTGTAACTTAAAATAATTTGAAAATTTGTTTGGGATATTTTCAAATTCTAAGAACTTAAAAAGGAGAGAGTTGATTATTTTATAACTGTGATAGATGCTAAGTATGCTATATACCTTTATGTTGGTCACTTTAATAATAACGTTAAGCCTTACTAATTGCTATATATATGATATATAGCAGAACTTAAGAAGCTTGTTTTAGGATTAAGATTTTCAACCAGTATATTTTATTTTATGGGTACCTCCTAGGTATCCCTATGAAATTTTTTTTCATAGCATTTAAATTAATGTTTACCCACTTTTTTCCTTGGCAGATGAAGAAAAAATTTGGCCCCCATGTATTAGAGT
This sequence comes from Cheirogaleus medius, assembly GCA_008086735.1. NCBI lineage: Eukaryota > Metazoa > Chordata > Mammalia > Primates > Cheirogaleidae > Cheirogaleus > Cheirogaleus medius. The sequence goes on from VBSM01002608.1 coordinate 21,833,528, forward strand.
AATTGTTATTAGATCACCAGTGTTGCAGACAGGATCACTTTTTATCATTACCGCTGTAAACCCTGCTACAATTGGAAGGTAAAAATGGTTAATATTATTCTATCATTCTTTCAATTATTTCAAAAAAGCTTTATTGAGTATGTATTGTATGTCAAGCATTGTTCTGTGTGCTCTGGATACAAAGAAGTCTAAGACAAGATCTCTACCCAAAGAAAGCACAGTATGAAGAAAAAAAAACACATGTAAACAAATAATTATTGTGTGAAAGCACAGGAAATCTAGAGTAGCAGTAAGGAAACTGGATAATCTATAACCAGGAGACTTACTGTGATAGACTTGCATTTTAACATTGTCTATTTTTAAAAATTCTTTTCCATGTCACTCGGTAAGTGCTGCATTTATATAATATGCTTCATTGTTTCTTGGCCTTTTGGCTAAGATCAAGTATATAATATACTTGAAAAATTATTAAAGACGCTTTACTTTGCAGAGAAAAAGATATGGAGCATACTCTCCGAATCCCTGAAGTTGGTGTCAGTAAGGTAAGCTCTTCATTTTTGAAATATAGTCTCCTAGATGTAATTTGTAAAACCATCATTACAGGAGAGAGCTTATGGTTTTTCTCCATTTTATAAGAAGGTTAATATTCAGTGTAATAATGGTAATGAAGGCAGTGCAGATTTTCCTTATTACCATGTTGGAGAAAATAAAAATTCTTTGTCATACTTTGAATAAACTAAATTATGTTTATTTTTTTTAATAGTCTGGAGCAGGAGTAGAAAACATAGATTAATCTTAGTATTTAAGTAGTACCTATTTAATAAATATTTATATAGTGAAATAAATATGCTACATTTTATGGCAGTTCACAAATGAATCATACCTGGCATCAAGCATCTTTAGTAGGTGGTTACTTTGAGCCCAGAGTATTTTACAACCCAAGAATGGTCTGTTTTGTACCACCCAAGGATCTTGTTTACAGCTTTTCCCAATTGAGCCTCTAATGGTTTCAGAAAAAAGAACAGTTGAGTTTTCAAAACAAACAGTAGAAATAGAATTGCAACTTAATTACTAAGTTAAAAAAAACCCTCAAAAACAAAAGGTTTAGCTACTGAGACTCTTTATACTAAATATTTATCTTTTTCTTTAGTATGTTTGCTGTGTTTTTCTTCCTCTCTTCTCTCCTTTTTTCCTTCTTTTTTGCCCTTTAATACTTCCTATTTTGTTTCTATTTAGTGGACTATAATGTGGAACTGAAGTAGATTTTAAGTGATTTTTGGTTATTTTGGGAAAAAATTTGTTTCCCATTATTGGTTTGAAAGTCTAGTTACTTTCATTTTTTGAGACTGATTCAGAGGGAGGAAAATCCTTATGATCTTAACTCTATCCAAATTATCTTGCTTTTTTACTTTTACTATGAGCCCTGATTCTCCTGCCTTCAAAGAAAACCCAGTCTTGTAACTTAAATAACAAAGACATCCTTCCCCACCTCCAATCTTAAATATAGGTGGTTCTCTGGTGGCATTCTTGTCTTTTCTTTCTTTCAAACTAACATCCACTAGTGGAGTATATAATTTGTTGGTGAAATTTGCTCTGTCGAACATATTTCCTTCAAGGAAATATGGTTAATATATTAAAAACCATTTAGTCTTTCTAGTAATCTGAGAAATACAAATGAAGCCAAAGTGTCAATTTTTATACCTCATATTTCATAAATATTACTTCTGTTAGAAGCATAATTTAGAACACCTTTTGGAATAGAGTTTGGCAATATTGAAAGATTTGAAACTGTTTTAATCCTTTTATTCTAAATTCAGCTGGAAAAAATATACAAAGGATGTAAACAAAAAATTTACAAAAGATAGAAACCCAAATGGCTAATAAATATAAGTTTTCGGTAGTAATCAGGGAAATGCAAATTATAATCACAACCATAAGACTTTATGTCACACCTCTTAGGCTAGCAAAAATTAAAAATTTTGACCAAATCAAGTTTGGCTAAGGATAAATAGAGCAACAAGAATTCTCGTAGACTGCTAGTACAACCACTTTGAAAAACAGTATGTCAGTATCTAGTAAAATTTAAGATTCGCATATACTGTCATTTAGTGATTCCATTCCTAACTTTATACCCCAGAGCAACACTTGCATTTTGTACGTAAAAAGATTGCATGTACAAGAAGGTTCATAGCAACATTTTTTCAAACAGTAAAATCTTGGAAAAAACTCGGATGTCCATTATCAGAAGAATAGATAGATTATGGTATATCCATACAGTGGATTACCATTCAGCAAAATGAATGAACTACAACTGTACACATCTGGGTGAACGTCATGACTTAATGTTAAGTCAAAGAAGCAAAATAAGAGAAATATATGAACAAAGTGCTATGGAATAAGGAAGGAATGATTAGTTCTAAGTATTGAAGATCTGGAAAATTTCTCTAAGAATTTGGCCTTGAGTGTTTCCAATCATGTTTTATATTAAAAATTTTTAATGTTATGGACAAATACTGATATTAGGTGAAAAATTTCAAATTATATATATGTAGTATAATCTTTATATTAAAAAAGTAGAAGAGGTAGGGCATATACTAAATTATTAATGGTAATTAAAGGTAGAATTATAGATAATTTTTCTTCTGTAGCCTTACTATTACTACCAGAAGCATATAATAATTTATATTCAGTAAAAAGTATTAAAAATATTAAAAATTAAATTATCAGAGACTAAAGTTCACGTCATATCATAGAGAAATTGTTATCCATAGTTTTAAAAAGAAGTATAGTACTTCATAACTGCTTGATTTTTGTTTTCTAAGTTTCACGCAGAAATTTATTTTGACCATGATTTACAAAGTTATGTCCTTGTGGATCAAGGTAGTCAAAATGGCACAATTGTTAATGGAAAACAGATTCTTCAGGTGAGTGTATATGTATTATAATTACCTGCACATATTTTAAAAACTGAAATGAAATTTTTATTCCTGAAGACCATAGTCATTATAGATATTATTTGGTTCAGATTAGAGTCAAGCCCAAATGTGTTATTTGGAAAGGAATTCCCAGGAACATCTAAAAAAGTATGTAATCAGGATACTTGGCTGTTGAGTTTTGACTTCTAGTTATATATCTATGCCTTATTTTTAGATATGAATGCATTGTAAAGCTATTCAGAGTAAATGTTCTTATATCAACTTTAGAGATCCTCCTCCTTTTTTAAAAAATTGTCTTAATGGAATTGTTGCTAAACTGGAAACGCCTTGAAAGCAGGGACTATGTCCGTCCAGTTAATGCTTATTATCCCCAGCACATAGCAAAGGGCATGGCATAGAATAAGAAAATATATGGGAAGAGAGGAGAGAGGGAAAAGAGGAGGTAAGGACGGAGGCCTTAGTCTTATAAGTTGCTTGGTTCAGCTATCTTCTCCATTAATAGAACTTTTTTATGGGTCATCTCTCAAGTTGAGGAAATGGGTACATGTGTGTTTCTATCTCATTGAGAACCATTTCAAATATTTTTTAGAAATTATAATCAGACATTACTTAGAGTAGACATAAAATAACCAACTATTTTGGATTTCTGTTTTGTAAACTTTTTCCTCTCTAGCCAAAAACTAAATGTGACCCTTATGTACTTGAGCATGGAGATGAAGTGAAAATTGGAGAAACCGTGTTATCCTTTCACATTCACCCTGGCAGTGATACCTGTGATGGCTGTGAACCAGGGCAAGTTAGAGCTCACCTTCGCCTTGATAAGAAAGATGAATCTTTTGGTATGTGAAGTATATGTTACATATTGGTATGAAAACTTTTTGCTTTAATTCTGTGAGTGTTCTAAAAATGTATCAGTCAGCTATTGGCTTCTTATCTAATTGATGTGATACCATATTGAGATATATTTATACAAAGCCATCAGCCTTGGATATAATTGATAATAATGGATGGAGATGTATTTATATTTCAGTAAATATTATCAAATGAGACTTAATAAATAACTTACATTTGAGATTTGAGACCTAGTCTTATAAATTATGATTGTAGTTGATTTTTCTTTGTAGTAACTTAGCTAGGTGATGTTGTGGCATTAGATTGCTTTCTGACTAGAAAAGAGACTGATTAACTCTGTTTTAGAAAGCTTTTGAAGCAGACTGCAGTGGTAACTAAATGTCCTTCAAGAATAATTATACTTGAAAATTGCCAAGAGAGTAGATTTTAAGTGTTCTCACCACAAAAAAAATGACAAATATGTGAGATAATGCATATGTTAATTACCTTGATTTAGCCAGTTCACAATGTATACATATATCAAAACATCATGTTATATACCATATATATTTTACATACATATAATTTATATTTTACATATATGCTATTTTTGTCAATTAAAATAAATAATTTTAAAAGTAAATTGTGACATAATTATTATAAAGATTGATTTCCTTTTGACTTCTATTTACTGGTATGAAAACAGTCATCCACAGTTAAACCCTATCATATAATATTAACATAGAAAATGATAGGCCAAGGCATTAAGGGTTAATGTTTTCTGTCCTATTGATCATGTTGGTATATTGTCTGTATGTACCATTATTTTTTATAATAGCATTGTAGGATATTGCTGTTGTGCTTTAATCCCACTCATCTGAAGCTCCTAACACTTAAATAGAACTTTGAACTAATAAGAGGTAATCTTTTTTTCACATTAATTTTTCCCTTAGATGCCCAGTGTGCATGTTCATTGTTTACTTTTTATTTTCTGATACTAATTTAAAAATGAGTGTGTCACATTATACAATAACATGAATTTTAGATTCTGCAGTTTTTATTTTTATTTTGTACATGCCTATGTTCCTTTGGAAAATTCACTTAATATTTCTGCATTTGAGATTCTATTATAATAATCATTATGAAAAATTGAGGTGTTCATTATTCATTTTGGTATCTATACTGTAATCTTCCTATATTACTTTCTAAATATGTTTAGTTACCAGAATGTTGAAAAAACATCATCACAACCCAGGATCCTTATATCTGAGGCCTGAAACCCCTGGGCCACAGACTAGTACTGGTCCATGGCCTATTAGGAACTGTGCTGCACAGCAGGAGGCGAATGAGCAAGCCAGTGAAGCTTCATCTGGATTTACAGCTGCTCCCCATTGTTCGCCTCACTGCCTGAGCTCCACCATCTGTCAGATCAGCGGTGGCATTCTCACAGGAGCGTAAATCCTACTGTAAACAACCCATTCAAGGGATCTAGGTTACGCGCTCCTTGTGAGAATTTGTCCGAAACCATATCCATACCCCCTTGCCTCTCCCATCTGTGGAAAAATTGTCTTCCATGAAACTAGCCCCTGGTGCCAAAAAGGTTGGGGACCCCTGCTTTATATTAATGTTTATTTCAACTTCTGGTTAATCTGAATGGGTTACTATTAATATTTTATTAATTAAATATCATTAGTATTTTCTACAAGTCAGATCTAATGGATTTTTTTTTGTAACCAAACTTTTTTTCCTTTTAGTTGGTCCAGCATTAACTAAGGAGGAAAAAGAGTTGGAAAGAAGAAAAGAATTAAAAAAAATACGAGTAAAATACGGTTTACAGGTAAGGATGTTAAATACTGTTTCAAGTATTAAGCTGTATATCTGGATTTGAGTAAAAAATGCCTTTAGGGAGGCTGCAGCAGGCGGATCGTTTGAGCTCAGGAGTTCAAGACCAGCCTGAGCAAGAGCGAGACCCCGTCTCTACTAAAAATAGAAAGAAATTAATTGGACAATAAAAATATATAGAAAAAATTAGCCGGGCATGGTGGCTCATGCTTGTAGTCCCAGCTACTTGGGAGGCTGGGCAACAAGAGTTAGACTCTGTCTAAAAAAACAAAATGCCTTTAGATATGCTGAGTATATTTTACATATAAATAAAGTGACTTAGTATGATTTTGAAATTTGTGTAATTTCTATTGTTTATTGTTCTGATATTCATAACCTAAGAAACTGCTGAGGTTGCAGTAAAAAAATGGATAATAATAGCCAACATTTGAATAGCAATTTCTGATTTTCAAAAAACTTAGACTAAGATGCCATTCAAGTAGCTGGGTGCAGTGGTGTGTGCATATAGTCCTAGCTATTTGAAAGGCTGAAGTGGGGGGATCGCTTGAGGCCAGGATTGAGGCTGCAATGAGCTGTGGTTGTGCCTATGAATAGCCACTGCATTCTAGCCAGGGCAACATAGCAAGACTGTATCTCTGGGAAAAAAAAAGAGGCTATTGAATAACATAGTTAGAGGACTAATACTTCTGATTTCAAGACCTATTATAAACTGCAGTGATTAAGA
>VBSM01002608.1:21839960-21860941 GCA_008086735.1 Cheirogaleus medius
AAAAAAAAAAAAAAGATAAACAAATGAATGGAACAAAATAATGAGTCCAGAAATAGAGCCATATATGCACATATATGGACAACAACTGGTTTCAACAAAGATGTGAAGACAGTTTGATGGAGAAAAGGTGATCTTTTCCAGAAAATGGTTCTTGAATAATTGGATGTCCATATGCAAAACAACATTTGTATTATATACAAAAATGAACTGAAAATGGATCATAGCTATAAATGTAAAACTTAAAACTTTAAAACTCCTACAAACCTTTTTTTAAAAAAAGCAAAGATTTCTAAGATATTTTAACACCAAAAACATAATTCCTAAGAACAAATTGATAATTTGCACTTCCACAAAACTGAAAACTTTTGCTCTTCCAAAGACACTTTTAAGAGAATGAAAAGAGAAGCCTCAGACTGGGAAAAATATTTGCAAATTATGTATCTGATAAAAGACATATCCAGAATACATAAAACCCTCAAAACTCAATAATAAGAAAGGAACTCAATTAAAAACTGGGCAAAAGATTTGAATAGACATTCCACCACAGAAGATAAACAGATGGCAAATAAACACATGAAAAGTTGTTTACTGTCACCAGTCTTTAGAGAAATGCAAATTAAAACCATAGTGAGGTACCACTACTATTAGAATGGCTAAAATTTCAAAAACTGACTATAACAAGTGTTAGAAGGGATGCAGAGGAACTAGAACGCACATTCCTGGTGGGAATGTAAAATGTACAATTCCTTTGGAAAACAGTTTCGTAGTATCTTAAAAAGTTAAACGTGCATCTATCATATGATTCAGCCATTCCGTTCCAAGATTTTACCCAGGAGAAATGCAAACATATGTTCATACAAAGACTAGTAAGCAAATGTTCATAGCTGTTTTTTTTTTTTTGTAATAGCCAAAAACAGGGAAGAACTTTTAAATGTCCATCATATATGGATAAGCAATGAATAATATATCCATATGGTGAAATACTATTTAGCAATTAAAAAGCAGGAATTATTAATGTAATCCTGGATGAATCTCAAAATAATTATGTTGAGTGAAAGAAGCCAGGCAAAAGGAGTGGAGCAAGTTCACTGTGCACTGGTTTCCAACTTGTCTGAGGTCTGTGAGATAGAACACATTCATATGCAACATGAAGCAGATTTATTATAGATAGGCAGCAATGGACAACAGGAGCCTAGGATTCATTGTGAAGCAGTCAAGCTGCCTTCTGGGCAGGTGGAATCTTGACTGTGTGCCCCACTGGCACAGCAGATATGAAGGACTCTGGAAAACAACCTACCTTGGGTTACATACCCAGGGGCCACGTAACTCACTGGGCTAAAATGTTGAAGGACATCCTGTTTCTAGGTGGGGACTACAACAGAGCCCTGGCTGTTCCAGCTAGTCCCTCCTTATCTCAGGATATTACATTCCAGCATATGCTACAGTTTTTTTTGAGAACTACAAGTAAGAAAGGGGAGAACTGTCTTGTACCATTTATATAAACTTATAGGAAAGCAAACTAATATATTGTGACACAAAGATGATCAGTGGTTACTTGGACGTGGGGGAGGAATGATATATAAGGAAGGTCTGGAGAGCTAGATTACAAAGAGGGACAGGGACACTTTTGGGTGAGATGGATATGTTTATTATCTTGCTAGTAGCAGTAGTTTCATAGGTATATAAATCTCAAAAGTATCTTGTACTTAAGAGTTTAAGTATGCATAATTTGTTGTATGTTAATTATGCCTCAGTAAAGCAGATTTTAAAAAGTTACCATTTAATCTTATAGGTAGACCAGGAAGGTAATTAATATTTCCAGTTTACTTTTCAGAACCAAAGCTCAGGATTCTCAGCTAGTAAATAACAAAGCTAGATATAGAATTTAGGTCTTAAGTATATTTGTCCAGTGCTTTTTATACTTCATAAAGATGTGGAAAAAGAAGTTGCTGCCAAAAAATAACATATTTTTTTTCTTCAAAATCATATTTTTTGCTGTTTGTATTTTACTAAGAGAAATCACAACAGAAAAAATGTCAAGGTAGGCCAATTTGGGAGGAAAATAGAAGACATATAAAGAGAGATGAAAATTTTCTCAACTTTTAACTCAATTTTATCATCTTCTGTGGGAAAAACTCACTAGGGTAGTTAATTTTATATTTTTCTTCTCTGTTTAAAAGCAAAATTAAGTATAAACTCTGTAGTTCTTTCCTTGAGTTGCTCTCCATTCCCTAGCACGTGTCTGGATGAATGCCATTCTTTTTATGTAAAGATCAACAAATAATAACAAAAGGGAAGGGCAGTCTTCTCTGGAGCCCCAAGCTGGACTGACTGTCTCTTCTTTGTGCCACCGTCACACCTTGTGTATACCTTTATTGTTGAACCAATCATACTGTAGCAGGCTAAACATTATGTGTGTCTTCCCTCTGGGATTATAAATTGCTTTGCATTACATCGCCTATCATGGAACTTGACATACTCTTTACTCAGTCATTGTTGATCAACTGACTGATGAATCATATAAATGGAGTGGTATGGAGGCAAAAAGCTATTATTGCCAGGGTAAAAGGGTATTTGCCTTTTTCTCATTTTTAAAAGTCTTTTTGTATTTTTCCTTTCCAAGACACAGTATCAAACTATTTTAGGTCCTTTGGAACTTTCAGTTCCTTAGAGAAAGGGGGAAATGATTTTTTTCCCTAACTTCAAGGGTTCTATATTTTTCTTTGAATTCTGGGGTAATTCATATGACAATGTCATATGAGCACAGCATTAAGTCAAAATATACTATATTTTCACCATATTATCTTTTTACCATTTATTTTGTGGTATAACTTGAAATATAAAAATTTTAAAGGGGATAGAATATAAATAGCATATCTAATATCACAATTGTCTTTCTATCATAGCTTTATTTCATTGTTTATAAAAGCCACATTGAACCACATTTGCTAAAGTAAGGCAAATGTACAGACATTGCATTTTTATTTATCAACTTTCTTCAATGAGTATTTTGTGTTTGTTAAGAATATAGAATACGAAGATGAAAAGGCATTGAAGAATCCAAAATACAAAGATAGAGCTGGAAAACGTAGGGAGCAGATTGGAAGTGAAGGAACTTTCCAAAGAGATGATGCTCCTGCATCTGTTCATTCGTAAGTATTGAATTATAATTGCTTGAAACTTTCTTTGTTCCATAATCACATTCATAGGGTGGTCTGACTTACAGGGCTATATATTCTAATAAGTAGCCTTTAAAGGAATGGTTTCAGAATAAGATGGAAACACTAAGTCTACTTACACTTTCCTCTAATATTAGAATTCCATATTTCCCAAGAAAATTGCTGAGAATATACATGAACACATATACTTAAACATTCATATATGCATAGCTAACATTCTAACCACCCAGTTGAGTGAGTATACTTTTATATACTAGATATCTAAAAGCCTGGACTAGTAAGAAATTGGTATGAACTGGTATTTTTTATAATTATTTTAACACTCAAATATATGTATTGTTCTTGTTGACCCTGAAATACTGTTTTTCTTATTTATTTTTCTTTGACTCAATTATTTTCTCTTGGTAAAGGAGCTTTAATATAGATGAAAATGTGATTTTGAGGCCTACAATATGATAATATTTCTGCATTTAATCATATACTAGCTGACTTTTTTTTCTTTCTCAGAATATAAATTTTGAGTTCAGTTAAAATTTAAATCTTTCATGTAGAACTGGTAACTAATTATAAAATTTTGATTAAATAGCCTATTTCATTGATTCTAAGATATATTGTGATAAGTTTTACAATTATAAATGGTGGCAGCGTTTTCTTAATGGTACATAAAATTACAGTGCATCTTAACAATTGATGGAGTCAGATCCATCACCAGTACTATATTTGATGCAATATAATGTTAGAAGTTAGATACACTAAGCAATACACATTAGAGTTAAATAAGGTGGCAATAAAAAATGAAACACATTGGTTTGACAATGTTGGGTTTATTGTTATTGAAGAGCTAATTTAGCACATTCTGTAGAACTGAAAAGATAATCTGATAAAACATAAAATTAAAACATCCTTAAATTAGTAGAATGCAAAATCATAGGACAAAATGAAGTTAGTAAGAGGTTTTATTTCACTTTACCCTTTTAATTAATGTATAGCATATGTACAGAAAGTACATAAATCATAAGTATATAGCTATCAAAGCACGATATAGGATGAAAATTAAAACTAAAAAAAGTATATAGTTTAATGATACATCGTCAGATTAACACATTGTGGAATATACATTTATTAGACAAGAAATAGAAGATTTCAGTAACCCCAGAAGCCTACCCTCCTTGTGGCCTTTCCTAATCACTGTCCCATTGTCCTCCCCAGAGGCAACCACCAGCCTGACAGCAGTAGGTTAATTTTACTTATTTTAAAATTTTAAATAAATGGAACAATTCAGTGTTTATTTTGTGTCTGTATTCTTTTTGCCTCAGATTTTGTTAGGTATAGTTTATTTTTATTGCTGTGTAATTGTCTTATCAACTACAGTTTATCCATTTTAACCATTGATGGACATCTGGATTGTTTCTGATTTGTTGCTATTAGATTTGCTGGAAGAACATTCTTACGTGTGTCTTTTGATGCACATGTACATGTTCTTCTGTTAAGAGTAGTATGTGTAGGAGTAGAATTTGTGTGCCTTCAACTTTATTAGGTAATGCCCATTTTCTAAAGTAGTTGTACCAATGTTTAATTCATGAATTAATTATAAATGTGTACTAAAACATCTTTTATAAATTAGCTATCCTCTTAATTTTCCTTAAAGTGAAATTACTGATAGCAACAAAGGTCGGAAAATGTTGGAGAAGATGGGTTGGAAAAAAGGAGAGGGACTGGGAAAGGATGGTGGAGGAATGAAAACTCCGGTAAGACTTACATTTTCTTTCATTCGTTCGTTCATTCTTACAGCAAACATTTACTGTGTAACATAATGTGCCAGGCATTGCTTTAAGTATTAGGAATAGAGTAGCAAGCAAAACAGAATGCCTTTGTGGCATTCACAATTACCAAATGTATATGTGTGTTTTGTTTTATATTTTATGTTTTTAGAAAGCCTTGTTTAGAGTTTTTTCCTACATCAAATCTGGGAGAGTAAGTGATGTTTCCTGAACCAAAAGTTCTTCTGTCTTTTAGTTGGGGTTTTTTGTTTGTTTTGTTTTTCCTTTTTTTTTTTTTGAGATAGGGTCTCTCTCTCTCTGTTTTCTGGGCCATAGTACAGTGGTATCATCATAGCTCACTGCAACCTCAAATTCCAGGACTCAAGCCATCTTCCTGCTTCAGCCTGTGTAGCTGGGACTACAGGCACACGCCACCATGCCTGGCTAATTTTTCTATTTTTTTGCAGAGACTGGATCTCACTCTTGCTCATTCTGGTCTCAAACTCCTGGCCTCAAACAGTCCTCCTCCCTCAGCCTCCCAAAGTGCTAGGATTGCAGCCATGAGCCACTGGGCCTGGCCTTTTAGTTGTTTTTAATGACTTCTTTACCTGTTACTGAACATTGCAAGAACAATCAGTGTTATTTTACAAACAGGAAGATTCTATATTAGCTGGGGAATCTATTAGGTTCAAGAATTAGAGCATGTACATTGATATAGAGAATTATGTCTGGAAAACAAAACAGTGTTTTAATTCTGTAGTCTCATAATTCATAGGAGGTTTGGGTTATCTCTCACAAAAACCTTAAAAAGTAACCTGACTACAGAACTTTCATGATAACTACTTGGTACCTAAAGAAATAATAGATTGATCAGTGTGAGTATATACTAGTATTTTCATTGAGGTACAATGGAAAGAACAAAAGTTTTGTAGTCTGACCTGGGTTAGAATATGTGCTCTTACCGGCCACTGGCTGTGTGGCTTTGGGCAGGTTCAGACTTCAGTTTTCTTATGTAAAAATGGGAATTATAAGAACGATTTTTCAGGGATGTCTTGAAGATAAAGCCCCTAAGCATGGTACCTTACATTAAGCATTTAGTAACTGGTAGCTTTTAAAGTTCTTAAAATATTAGGAAGGCCTCCCCTCTTGTTAGGAAAATAATCAAATTCTCATTAAAACTCTTAATGTTTAGCCTACTTGTTTACTTATTTAGGTGAGGATAGAACAGTAGGTTTAAATATGTCCATTGCCTTTATTTCTAGTTAGAGTGGGATGACGTACTGTTCAGCACGTAAATGAAATTTGGTGATTGCTGTTTAAGGAGCACCCTATTTTCTGTAGAGTTGCTTGTTATTAACAGGCAAGACAATGTAGAAAAATGAGTTTAAGTTCCATTTTTGATGGTGTGTATATGCCTCTATGTATTTGATGCATTTAACAGGTTTTTCTTTTGCATCAGTCTTTAATAAATCAAAAAATTATAGAGTACCAAGTTGGGCACAGCAGATTTCAGTGTGTTTAAACTCTAAAATAAGTCCTCTGCCTAACTTTTGGTGACAGATCCAGCTTCAGCTTCGGCGAACACATGCAGGCCTGGGGATAGGCAAACCATCCTCAATTGAAGATGTTCATCTTCTCCAAAACAAGAACAAAAAAAACTGGGACAAAGCCCGAGAGAGGTTTGCTGAAAAATTCCCAGAAACTAAACCTCAAAAAGATGCACCAGGGACCATGCCTTGGGTAAAAGGGACTGTAGAATGATGGTTAATCATAGGACAATATTTAATCTTTTTTTAAAAAGAGTTTGGAAACTCGTCTTTTATTGCAGAACTTTTGTCCCCAAAAGATTCAGTGGCACAAGGGAACTGTGTCACAGTTTACCCTCTCATGATTCAGAAAAGTGTAATAAAGTGTGGTTTGCAGCTTTTAAAAACCATTTTTTAAAACTAATAAATAGTGACTGAATCAAGGTATGTAGTAAGTGGACTAAAGTTCACAGGACATGGAAGAGTTTATCAAATTTTGTTATTTTATATTGTGATTTACAACATCCATATAAGCAACTAGCCATATAAGTAAAATTCATATAACCACTAATGACTTAATTGTATATTTGTCCTCTGGAAGAGTTTATCAAACTTTGTTATTTTATCTTGTCATTTACAACATCCATATAAGCAACTAGCCATATAAGTGAAATTCGTATACCCATTAATGACTTAATTGTATATTTGTTCTCGTCTCCATGTATTCATTATTGTAAGGTGCATCGCAAAAGAAAGAAACATCAAAAGTTTATAAAAACAATTCTGACTATATGCATCCTTGTTTAAGCCCTTTAGAACCTAGATAAAGAATGTTGGGAAAACATGGGTAGTGGTGCATAAATTGTATTATCCTTGAAATAGCCTAAGTAATATTATCAAAGAACTAATGAACAGGTGACATGTTGTAGTAAATTAGTCTTTTATTGCTTTCTTCTGTGAAGAATCTGTTGATTGTACTATATATTCAGCATTTACCTTTGGTTTGTTTCATAGCTAATGGAGATATTTAGGTATGAACAACTGAGTAAGTACAGTATTGAAATATTCAACGTGCTGGCATTTGTAGTTTTGATAAATACCATTGCGGGCAATGGAGTTGTGCCGGAGAAATCTGATTTCTAGTGTGAAAGGAATACCTAGCCAAGGCCTCAGGCTCAGGATACTTATTAAACATGTCCCCAAATGCAATAAAAACATTATAACATTAAAAAGAGTGATTTACTGAACCAATGATTTAAACATAATGATATGCTTTGAATTTGCAACCAGCCAGAATTTTCCTCTTTAAGTCAGCAGAGCAGTAACAGGAGAGCCGCAAGTACTGACCTGTAGTGCAGCTTTTTGGGTGCAGGTGTCACTGCTCTGCCAGCTATCACTATTCTTTTCCTTTCTGCTCAACTTTTCTCCCAGCTGTTTGCTGGGAAATTAACACTGGAACTGACCCTTTTCTGGCAGTGAATATAAGCTATAGCTCCCCCATCTCCTATAAAGAAATGTCTTTGAGATTTAGAAATAAGGAAAGGAATATTCTGAAAATAAAAATTATACAGTAGTGAAGATAATTCAGAAAGAAAGGCTACCTATTGGAATTTCCAGTCTAAATGGTATAAGGTGCTTCAGGAGAAAGGGAAATGGGGAAAGAAATAAATTGTGACTAAAGAGATACGAACAAATTGCCAAGTCCCTATAAGGTTTACACTGGGATACTCAGGCCCTATAACTCCAAATTTGGATGAAGTATTTTTGGATCCTTCCTGGCTACCTACCCAGTGTAACACACATATGAACATTAGTCTTCAAGGCAGCAGGAGTGCCCTGCGTTATTTTCTCTAAAATAGAAAAAGAAGTATTGGTCTAATGTGGTTCTGGTGCTGCTGCCCTGTGTATAGGTAACAATATAGAACCCCCCAAATAGATTTTGCTTCTGGTGAACCTTACTCATTGGGTTCATATAGACTGACTATAATATTTTCCATTATTTTATGGGGAAAAAACTTTTTTCATAGTTTTCTTTTGTTAAGAAAATAGGAAACTTGAAAATGGTGATAAAAATTGAAATATATGTGGTGTTTCCATTATTAAACCCTTTTGCAGATCTAAAGTCTCAGGGCTACACTATATAGTGGTTAAAGTGCTGAATAATGTCTGGGTTTATTTCCATCTGTAAAATAAGAATATCACATATGTTTGTCTTGAATAGCAAATGAGAAAATGTATATAAAAAGCACTTTGTAAACTGTAAAAGTAATATAAATGTGAGCTTCTACTTGTTTAGAAGCATAAATGTGAATTATGTACAATTTGGATTCTGCATAAAATTGTTTTGTGTCTAATATTTTAAATATTAGTTTATTCACACAGTAAAAATTTACTAATTTAGTAGTTTTTACATGTTTAAGTGGAGCTACATGTTGCTGAATTTTAAGAGATCTAATATCTCATATTTTTGCCAGTACGTGAGAAGCTGAGAAGAACAGAAGAAACCATCAATATCAGAATAAAATAGAAATTGTTTCCTAGTACTAAGTAGCTTGAGGAAGCGCTCTTATCCTCAAAGAGAGGAACTTTGAAATAATTTTTATTTCTTGTGTTTTTATTTTAGTCATGAACTTATGAAAAGTTATTTTTAACCCAAATCAAAAACTGTCTGACTTTTCATGTAAAAGATTATTTATTAATTTGTCATATATTCAAAGAGCAGGCAAAAGAAGATAGAAATCTCAAGGGAGAGCAGGAGGTGTCAGAGATTGTGTACAGAGGCTGCCCTGTAAAGTTGCAGGACAGAGGGATGTGCTTGGCAAGGGGCCAGAAAGCACTTCTGGACCCAACATCTAAAGATGGTCTCAGGAGCAGTTGAAAGTATTTTCCCCAACATCTTGTTATAAGTGTGCTGCTGCTTTTTGTAGGGCATCACTTATATCTCTGCCCTGAATCTTTAATTCAGAACATTGCATTTTACTTTTTCAGACTTAAAGTGGAAATACGTTAGGATTCTTTAAAATGAGGCAGTTTTTACCTATGTGTCTTTGTGTTTCAGGGGCCAGGCTTTCTCTTCTGCCTCTCTGCTTCACTAGTCTTAGTGTTGGCTGATGGCCTCATAGTCTCATAGTTGCAAAATGACTTTTGAAACTCTAGATATCATATTCATGTCTAAAACAGGAAGAAAAGGGAAAGAGCAGCACGTAGTGTTAGTTCTCTTATTAGGAAAACCAAAACTTACTCGGAAACTTTCACAGTTGACTTCTTAAGGTCATCAGCCACAAACAAGTGGCATGGCTACCCATGTGAAGAAGGAAAGCTATAAAAGTAGGCAACAGGATGGACACAGTTGGCTTAAGCCAATCATGAACCATCACCTGGGGCTGAGCATATTGCCATGAACAAAGCAGAAGGGAGACAGTGGATATTGAATGATCAGGTGGGTAACTGCCAGATTATCTATCAGTGGGGACCAGGGAGTTGGTTAAATTGTGAAGCAGTTGATTTCATAACCATTAATCAGCTGTGTCCTACAATTAGATTTTCAAACTTTCACAGAACCCTTAGTATTATTGCCGTAGGAGTTGCAGCTCTGTGTGTGTGTGTGCGCGCACGCGCGTGCCCGGGCGTTGGGAGTGGGGAGGGGTCAGGATGCCAAACTGGTGACTCCAGTTCTCATGCTCTTAACCACATTTGGTCTACACCGATCTGGTTTACAATTCAAGCTTCCAAATAGATTTCATGTGAAGAAAAGCTTTCATTACACACAAAAAGGGGGGGGGAACTGAGTCACTTGCCTTTAGGTATTCTCGCCTATTGTGTTAAATTTACATAATTAAGAAATTAAGGATTTTATCTCTGAGGCAATGAGGAATCTACTGAAGGAGTTTAATCAGTAAAGGGCCCTCATTAGATTGCTTTGTAGCAGAATAACTGGTTGATTGAAGAGAGGCAGAGTGGAGGCTGGAGACCTCTTTGAGAGTAGATTGACCTCCCTGAGGGTTTGGTTCAAGTATTTATTGAGCACCCACGAGTGCTGTGCAGATGCTGAAAGGCAGGAATCTTGCCTGTCTTATTCACTGCTGTATCTTCAGCACCTGGCGCAGGGTTGGAGCTCGGAAGGGCCTCAAGCATTTACTGGTGAAATGGATAGAATGCATATATGTGCTATGTCTGACACTGTGCTAAGCTCTTAATATATATGTTTTATTATTGCCACTATTTTATTAATTAGAAAACTGAGGCTCTAGAGGTTTTTATTTTGCTCGAGGTCAAAAAGTGTGACAGATGTGGCAGGGCTGGGGTTTCAGTCTTGATTCTTTTCATCTCAGTGGGATGGTTAAAAGTACAGGCTGATTGGTTCAAATTAAAATTCCACCGCTTCTGAGCTGAGTGACCTTTAAAAATTTATTTAAAACCTCTGTACCCAAATGTCTTCTTGGGATTTTGTAGAAGATTAAATGAGATAAGGTGTGTGTGGCACAGAGAACAGTGTCTGGCACATAATAAGCCCTCAAGTATTAGTGATTATTAGCACCATTATTCATGCTATCAGTACAAGGGTGCAGTCATAGGAGTAGAATCCTGGGAGTGGAGATGGTGTCACTGAAGTCAGAGGGGATGAGCAATGAGGCTAGCAAGTGGGTGTGTCATCTTCATTCCCCAATGTGATGACAGGAGATAGGTGTGGGCAAGAAGACTGAGTCAGGAGCTGGATTTCTTAATATTGGAATGAGCAGGAGATTGGTAAGATGGTAGTGAGAAAGGATAGAAGGTATTGTACGTGACCCTCATCCTCAAAGGAGGAGTGGAAGTGGAGCCATCTTGAAAAACAATAGGGAGATCTAGCAGGCCAACCCTGGCTCTCAGTACCCTGTGGGAGCAGGAGAGCTACAGGGAGAATTCCAAGAACTCGATTTCAGATACTTGTATATAAAAATCTTTCAACAGCATACATTAATTCAGCGAATAGCCAAGAAGCACTTAGTACAGGCCAGGTGTTCTAGGCACTAGAGATACAGCAGTAAACAAAACAGGACTCCCTGCCTCCTTTCATGGAGCTTTCATTCATTTTTAGGTGGTATGTGGTAGAGTATGAAGTGATAAAATAAAGACCTTGATATTTCCAATAGAGTATTAATCCAAAATAGTTTCTGTTCATTCCAGAACTTTAAATATTCATAGGATAGAGTGAAGTGAGGGGGGATGTGGAGTTTAAAAAATATTTCAAATATGTCTCTAAACCAGACTTATTTAGGGGAATGCTGCTTTCAAAATTGTTTTAGTCATGTTTTTTAGAGTTTTGGATATATAGACAACAAACAGACCTGAGATTGCAGCCTCTCATTTAGTTATGTATCTCCTCTAATTACCTGAGAGTGACAGTAACTGCCTGCTCAGACATTTGGGTTTTAGGGGTCTAAATCTGAGCAATAGATTATTGAAGTAGTCATGCTTCACTTAACAATGGGGATGTGTTCTGAGAAATGCATCGTTAGGCAATTTTGTTGTGCGAACATCAGTGTACTCATACAAACCTAGATGGAGTACACCATGTAACCTACAACACACCTAGGCCATATGATATACCTGTAGCTCCTAGGCTACAAACCTATACAGCATGTTTGTACTGAATAGGCAATTCAGCATGTTTGTACTGAATACGCAATTCACAGTGTAACACAATGGTAAATGTTTGTTTGTCTAAACATATCTAAACATAGAAAAGGTACAGTCAAAATATGGAATAATCTCATGGGACCACTGTTGTATATGCAGTCTGCCGTAGACCGAAACATTGTTATGTGGTGCATGACTGTACAGGGGGAAAAAAAAGCAACATGAACCAGGTCATTGGATACTGGAGTTGATGGAGAAAATGCAAAACAAAAGGTCCCTGGAGGAGGAAGAGCAGGCGCAGTTGGGAAAGTTAACATGAAGGAAGGTAAACAATGTCTCTGCCAGCTGAGTAAGAATGGCTTTTTGGAAATTCTTCATCATTGTTAAAATACCATGGTATTTCATTGCCCAGGACACAGAAGCCAGTTAGGGAGAAGATGGTAGAATATTATTAAATGTATTTAAATATGTGACAAGGTTTTACTTAGCTTCCAATTACTAGTAGACTTCAGAGGGCAGGAAGGTTGCCAGCTCATTCATCTGATCATTACTTACCTTGACCAAAAGCCCATGAGAATATATACTGAAAGAATAAAGCTTTCATTATCATTTAATGTTTTTCCTTAAAGCCTCATTTTAATACTATGAAATCAGATTTCAGACAATGTCATAATTAGGATTTTCATAAAAAGAAACATTTAATACTATTTAAATATATAATGACTCCCAGTGCTACCTGAATTC
Organism: Cheirogaleus medius; assembly: GCA_008086735.1. Lineage (NCBI taxonomy): Eukaryota > Metazoa > Chordata > Mammalia > Primates > Cheirogaleidae > Cheirogaleus > Cheirogaleus medius. The sequence continues at coordinate 21,852,789 of VBSM01002608.1, forward strand.
ATTCACATCATAAACCAACTAAAATGGGCTTTAATCTCTACCATGACTATACTGCCTTTACTTAACCTTAATATACAACACTATCAAGACCAATTTATGGGTCACATTAAAATAATTATCATTGTTTTATTATAATCTCACCTTATTAACCGGAAATGTTAATCTGGTTAATCATCTATCATATTCACCAGTCTGGCCTCTGAGTAATTGGCAGCTCTTTTTAAAAACCAAATTTATCCTGGAAAGATGAATATTTGCCAACTTAAAGACATTTTAAAGAATGCGCTAGAGATATCAATGGCCACAGAGGAGTTCCAGCAATGTTTTAAGCATTTTGGGAATAACTGTAGATGTCCAAGGTGACTACTTTGATGGAGAAACCACTTACATGGATAGGTTTTTATATATTCACTGTGAGAGTTGTCAGATGACTGTGTAGTCACAAGTCATATTGATTCTTGACTAAAACAGCTCATTTGGCAAATAAAGTGTGAAATTTATGTTTTGATAGAAAAATAGTTCTATCATGAAGGAGAATGACTTGGCAAATCTTTCTGGCTTACATGTAGCTGCTCTCAGGAATTCTCCCAAGGAACCTGCTCTTTCTGAGGGTTCTTAGGATTGGTTTTCAGCTCCCATTCAGATAAGAGAAACAAGTCATAGTTACTGAGTTCAAACTATATGTCAGAATTTCCCTAAATATCTTCCTCCTTACAGCAACCCTGCAAGACTATGGCCCCAACCCCCTAGGTCCATGGCCTGTTAGGGACCTGGCTGTAGAGCTCTGCCATACCCCCCACGCCCTTGTAAAAATTGTCTTCCATGAAACTTAGTAATGAGGGGTGGGCTGCACAGCAGGAGGTGAGTGGCGGTTGAGTGACCATCTATACAGCCGTTCCCCATCGCTTGCATCACTGCCTGAGCTCCGCCAACCCACCCCACTGTGAGAAAATTGTCTTCTATGAACCTGGTCCCTGGTGCCAAAAAGGACTGCTGCTGTAAGGTATGTATTATCCCCATTTTACAGATGAATAAACTGGGTTTCAGGAAGTTAGGGTGGTTGCCTAGGTGACACCTTAACATAAGTGGTTGGAAACTTAGACTTTAATTCATATCTGACTCCAAAGGCTTGGTCAACTAACTCCTCACACACCACCATGCAGCCTTCCTAGTCAAACAGATCTTAGCACACACATTTACAAACATTCTCAGATCTGTGGAGGCCTTTGATTTTCCTTCACAGGCATCTCTGACACCCATCTTCCAGGTATCTGTCCCAGAAAAGTCTATGAGCACTCTTGCACTGGGCAGAGAGACAGGTGAACTCCTCCTGAAGTGTTCATTTCTCGGGAAGAGGGTTCTCCCGTCAAGCAAGTCCCTTTCTCATACCCTCCAGCCCTGCCCAAACCTGGAACCTGTCAATGTTACATGGCTGGGTTGGGGAGGGGGGAATTAAAGCTGTCGATAGAATTAGGTTGCTAACCAGGTAACCTTAATCTAAAGAGAGGGACCTTTCAATGTGGAAGAGGGAGGCAGAGTAATGAAATGTGAGAAAGACACGCCTGGCCCCTTGCAAGGGGGACACAAGCCAAGGAATGTGGGCAGTCTCTAGAAGCTGGAAAAGGCACAACCAGATTCTCTCCTGGAGCCCCCAGGCAGGAACACAGCCGGCCAACACTTTTGAGATCCCTTTCAGACTCCTGACTGCCAAACTGTAAGATACATTTGTGTTGTTTTATGTTACTAAGTTTGTGGTAATGTGGTACAGCAGCAGCAGGAAACTCATAAGGAGGCCAACTTCACTACCGAGAAAGCTGGTGGGCCTGTCCCCAACTCCAGAGCTCATGGTGGGAAGTAGCCAATATCAACCCAAGTGTTAGCAGAGCACTCGGGCCAAGATCCAGAGGTCCCAGCACTGCTGAAGAGGTGGCTGGGAGAGAGGCCTTCAAGGAAGCAGCCGTTCAGCCACAGATGTGAAGGGACCCATGTATTGGGCTCTAGCTCCTGTCTGTTCTGTTACTTACCAGCTATGCAGCCTTCCGCAGGGCACTCAACCTTTCTGAAGTCTGGGGCCTCATTTGTGAAACATGGATTTGTACCTGCCCTGCCTGCTGGGTGTTATGAGGGCAGAAAAAAGTATTGTACAGGAGTGTGCTGCTTACTGCTGCACACATTTACAGTTCTAGGTAGTGAATCTGATAGAGTTAGGACCTGAATACTATCATATTAAGTGGTATATCAAGTTTCTTATTTGATAATACATTATTTTTCATAATAAGGACAGGTATGTGACTTTTAACATTTTCTTCTAAATCCGCAGTAAACAAGAAAATCCAATTAAACAGCAACTGTATTCACTAAAATGTTGATTGATGTTTTACTGTATTTCATGTAATCATAGCATATTAGAGTTAAAAGGGGCCTTAATGATCACCTCATCCATTTTTACAGGCAAAGAAGCAGATTGAGATTGTTGAAAGGTAAGGTCAAACCTTTAGAAATAGACTTTCTGAATGAGTCCATGGCAGCAAAACAAAATACTCAGTGTTTATGAATCCCTTCCGAGACGTTAAGGACACGGACAACTATTTAAAGTGGAAAGTCAGCCCACACCATACCACACTCCTCTCCAGCCTCCAAAATGACAGCTCAGGTGCTTGAAGGGCCCTAGTTATTTCAACTGTGGCCATCATTACCCTGCTTTTCCCACCCCCTCCTCCCTGCCAGATTTCGACCTCAAGAAGCAGACAGTCACTTTACATCACCACAGTCGTTAAGGAGTGGAGTTGCAGGGTTACAATCTGCGTCCCATTTCCAGCCATCCACCTCACCATTGCATGCACGGCTCTCAAACGCAGCATGGAGTGGCTGTCGGCAAGCCAGGTCACTTAAATCAGGGAAACCCTGCTGACAACAGGCAAGGTGTGTCACGCTCACCAATTAGCAGTGGCAGCTCTCTGTGAGAGGCCAATTCAGTCGCCTGAACCCACTTCTGCACTCTCAAATCCCTCCTCTTAGCTGACATCAGGATGCTGATGGCCTTTGTGCGTTGCCAGGTGAGCAAGCAGGAGCCCTCAAGGCCAAAGAGGCAGTGTATCTGTTGAGAAGGCTGGCGTCGGGTGGCTCGCCACAGCCACTGTCTCCTGAGAGAGGACAAGTCACTCTAAGACTCTTTCCTCATCTGTCCAATAGTGGCCTTGGATTGGACAAGGGCTACATTTCTTTCTAGGCTTTTCTGAAACTGGAGATTATATCTATGTTTGTGTTGGACGTTTTCTTTTAACTAAGGAAGCTGAATACTGACAGAGGATTGTTTGCAAAAGGAAGATAATTTTATTTTTTATTATAAAAATAATTCATGCTTAGTATAAAAAATTATAACAGTGTAGAAGTGTATAAAGCAGAAGGTAAAACCTCTTCCCTTAACTCCCACAACCAGCACTCAGTCAGCATTCAGGCTAATTGTTCTCTCCTGTCCCCTGCATAGGCTAAGCCATCTTTCTTAAGAGTGGTTAAGTAAGACTCTAAATATTTGCTTTATTTTAATAGTTCTAGCAATTGGTGAAGTAGAAGAGTAACATTTATAAAAGTCTTTTCTTCCTTCTAAAAAGTCCAAATTCAGATCTTTTGGCCCAACTTACAAATTCACATGAAGACATTAAATTCCAATACTTAATAAGAGGGGAGTTCAAATCTCACTCTGCTTCTTCACAGCTATGTCTCTGAAGACGTTACTTATATTATTACAGTAATATAAAAATTACAAAAGACAGAAGAAAATACATTAAAATATGTTTATGAGTTTATTTGTTTTTAGTTTTTTTATTTATTGCAGAATATTACGGGGGTACAAATGTTTTGGTTACATGGATTGCTTTTGTACTGCTTAAGTCAAAGTTATAAGTGTTCCCATCACCCAGATAGTGTACATCATATCCATTAGGAATGATTTCACCCATCCCCTCCACCCCCCTCCCACCTGCATGATTTCCATTAAGTTTTACTTCCATGTGTGCACATGAGTGCTGATTGGTTAGTTCCAATTTAATAGTGAGTACTTGTGGTGTTTTTCCATTCTTGTCATGTTTCACTTAGGAGGATGGTCTCTAGCTCCATCCAGATTGTTGCAAAAGGTATTAATTCATTTTTTATGGCTAAGTAGTACTCCATGGTGTACATACACCACGTTTTATTTTCTTAATCCACTCATGAATTGATGGGCACTTGGCCTGATTTCACATCATTGCAATTGTGACTTGTGCTGCAATAAACACTCTACTGCAAGGGGCTTTTTGATTAAAAAAAATATGGAATGCTTCACGAATTTGCATGTTATCCTTGTGTTGGGGCCATTTTAATCTTCTCTGTGTCGTTCCAATTTTAGTATATGTGCTACAAAAGTGAGCACTACGTTAAAGTGTTAACAGCAGTTTTATCAAGGTGACTGGATTTTGGGGGATTTTTTTCTGCTCTTCTTCCTAGACTGGGGCAATACATTTGTGTTACTTATATTAAAAACAACAACAAAAAAAAATTTTACATGCTACACTAGCTGAACAGCCCAAAACTGAACCTTATTAAATTAAATCTTTATTGATGAAACAGCTTTAAAAAATTATTAGTTATTTCTCTGTAAGCTTTTGTTATAATTTTCACTCAGAGAATTAAAGATAAATGAATTATATAATTACAGAAAAACTAACTTGTAAAAATCTTAAAACACATTGAATGGGTTCATTACATCAAGTATTTATTGAGCACCTACTGTATGCAAGGCACTGTGGGGGGAGGATGAATCAGTTACCCTCCCAGGGCTCCGGGTCTAGCTGGGAAATAAGACAGCAACCCACATAGCCATATGCTAGATGGCCTGCTCTGAGGGTTATGAGATAAAAAATGCTAGGAGTCCAGAGAAGTAAGGAAATGCCTTGAAATGAGAAATCAAGGAAAGTTTCATGCTCTTAGAAAATGCGTAGGATTTTTTGTACTCAAGGGGATTGAAGGGGCTTTTTAAGAGGCACAGAAATGCCAACACCAGACCATGTCAGGAAGAAGAGTCCAATATGGCTGGGGCGTACAGTGTACGTAGGGGAGGGGACAATACGGCTGGCACAGGGGAAGGGGCGGAACTTGAGTGTTGGGCCACAAAGTCAAAGCTTGCACTATAGTAAGTAGGTGATGGGTGACCTTGGAGGCTTTTGAGCAGGAAAAGTGATACAAGTAACCAGTGGTGCTCAGGATAATTCCTTGTCTTTGGACAAGCTGTGTGTCAAGTAGGGGGTGATAGGGGAAGACAAGGATGGGCAGATGAATCCCAGGTGAATGATAAATGGGGCTTGAGCTTGGCAGGTACAATATTTTGTAGCAACAGGCTTAGTAGAGCAGGTGCCTAGGATTTAGTGAGACTGGAGTTCAAATCCCACCCTGCCTCTTCGCAGCTGTGTCTCTGAAGCTGTTTCTTAACTCCCTGAACCTGTCTCATCTACAAAGTGGGCACAGCACCTAAGTCACGAGGTTGCTGCTGGCAGGTAATTATTCTCATAAAGCATTTAGCACAGCTCTGACTCATAGTGAACACAGTAAATGCTAATGTTACTAATTTCAGTTAATTCCACTAACTGGAATCACTCAGCTGGAGTTAAGAAGGAAACAGCTGAGGTGCCTCAGTAATAAGGGAAGCAGAGTTCTCTGAAGGCAGTACAGTAGCTAGGAACACAGCATCGGGGATAGACTGCATTTGGATCCTACCTCTACTAGTCCCCAGCTGTGATTTCATACAGGCTACTTAATCCTTCTAGCTTAGTTTCCTTAGCTGCAAAGCAGGCACAGTGTTATCACGGAGCTGCTGTGAGAGTAAAGTGAGAGAATACCTGCAAAGTGTGTGGTATGTACCCAGTACATTTTGAGAGCCCAGTGAACGTTACCAGGTGAGAGGTAGGATGCAAGGTTAAATAGAGTTGCCTCTTCCATTGCAGAGGCAGGATATGCAAGTAGGGGTGGAGACATGCAGCAGGGGTTTGGACGTGAAGGCCTAGACCCAGGGAGAACACTCAAGGCCAGAGATAGTCAGGATTCCCTGGCACATAAAAAATTATCATAGCTCTACAGGGAGATGAGCCAAGAGTGTAGACATTGGCCCAAAGAAACAATCAGCCGAATCCAGAAATAGGACATTCGATAAGACAGCTAGCCTGGATGCTTCAAAAAGTGAGTATCATGGGGAAAAATGTAAGGGGGTTGTTCTAGACTAAAAGAGACTTAAGAGTTATAACCAAAAATATTGTATGAACCTTGATTGGGCTTGGTTTTTTTAAAAAAAGAGACAAAAAGATGTTCTTGAGACAATTAGTGAATTTTGATTAAGGATGCTATATTAGAGGCTTTGATTATATTCCTTGGTCCGATAATCATACTGTAATCATGTAGAACAATGTCTTTGTTCTTAGGAAATATATGCTGAAATACTTAAGGGTGAAATGTCATTATATACACCCACGCATGGGGTGAAGGAAAAGTAAATATGGCAAATCTTTAACAGTTGTTCAATCTGGGTAGAGGGTATGTGCCTGAGTATCCATTGTACTAGCCTTTCAACTTTTTCTGGATACTTGGAATTTATCGATATTTAAAAAATGGGAAAAAAAGAGAACGGAGGAAAAGCTGGGAACCAATATACACCAGGAAACAGAATTCTTTGGAATAAAAGCATAGTCCACTTCCCAAGAAAGGAATTTCAAGGGAAAGATTAAGCAAAATGAAGGCTGAAAATAAATCATCATATTTGGTCATTAGGAGATTGTGGTGGCTTCAGAAGTGTCCGATGTAGCATGGAAAGCTGACTAGGAGTGAAGGAGTCAAAACTGAGAAGTGTAGGCAGCAAGGACTACCTGACCTTTTGGGGCTGAATCTTTCTTTTCAGTACAAGGGAGACTTGGGCATTGCCCAGAGAGAAGAGCCTGGGGAAAGGGAAGGAATGAGACAGAGAGAATACCACTAATGCAGAAAAGACCCAGTAAATGAGAAAGAGGAATGGGATTTAGACATGACAGGAAGATGTAGCCTTAGGCAGGAGGGATGCTTTCTCCTTTGGCCCAGAAGTGAGGACTGTGAAGACGTGGGGAAGGAATCACCCTTCCCAGTGACTAGGGGATGAGGCGATGTCTTGCTGGCAAGGAAGCAGATGTGATGACTGAAAGAGGAGAAACGTACCACACCTGCCACTGGGTGTGAGCCGAAGGCAAGACGGCTGCCTGAGACAGGGCACCTGGTATTAAAGGCTGGGCAACGTGGGAGGAGGGGAGTAAAACGAGCGGGATCTCCAGGACTGCCCACGAAGCTCTAGCGATGACGGGGTAAAAAGCAATTACAGAAACTCAAGGTCCCCTTTTCAGAACTAGGTGCTGGGCAGATTATGCCTTAGGAAACGAGTAAGACTCCTTTGGGTAAACAGCTTTATCCCCATTGCCATGCACCCTCCACCTTGGGCCGCCTGGTGTATAGACACATGGGGTGATAAGTCCTAGGTGTAGAAAAAAGCTTCTGTCCTTTCAAAATCGCCAGGCTCAGGTTCCCAGCCCTAAGTGGCCTTGGCACGGGGTGATCCGGGTTCATGGGACTGCTGGAGCACTCAGGTTTCCCCTGTGTGCCACCACATCCCCTGCACGCCAGCCCACGAAAGGCCACCCAGGTACCAAAAACCCCACTGAGGACGGGGTTTTTGATTCTGCTCTGGCTTCCGAAGTGCATCTCACACTGAAGGTCAGCATTGGGTGGAGGGCCCACATTTGGAGCTTCCGAGTCAGCAGAGGGCAGCGGGCCTGGATACCGCGCCAGCCAGGGGACGTTGAGAGGTGCCTGGCCCGCGGCCCACCCTTGCAGGAGCTCAAGCGTGGGGTGGCGGAAGTAGCCAAACCCCTACAGGAGGACCTTCGTGATGACGCAGCCGTCCCTGTCGCCCTCGGGGTCCTCTTTGAGAGGCGCGGGTGGCGAGGCAGCGGCCCAGCCCAGCGCGCCCTCTCGGCGGCTCAGCTCCCGCAGCCGCGCCTGCAGGGCCTCCCGCTCGGCCTGCAGCTCGCGGCGCGCCTGGGCCACGGCGCGCTCCTCCTCCTGCAGCGCCCGCCGCCGCCGCTCCAGGGCGCGCTCGCCCTGCTCCA
>VBSM01002608.1:21888885-21899225 GCA_008086735.1 Cheirogaleus medius
AAAAAGTATACTAGAAATATAAAGGAACATTTCACCTTTCCTATGGAGAACAGAAAACATAAGGCAGAGGAGTTATATGGACCAGGCCTTGAAGGACTTGACACAAATGGGGTGGTGAGAAGGAGCTTTGAAGGAAAGGATGAACAAGAGTTTACAGATGAGAAAGTCTGGGAGAAGTATATCACATATGGTAGGTACTCTCTGGATATTTGCTTATTAAATGCACAAATGGATAAAAGAGAGAGGCTGAATGATGCAATTTGTGAAGCTGTTATAGACATGGAGGATTGGGGGGAATGAAGGATGTAGCACAAGTTGTACAGAAAAAAAAATGTCCATGAGTAAGCAGTTGTAGCTCTTAACATTTTTAAAGCAAAACAACACAGCAGCAACAACCCTCCTGACCTTGGAAGTAGAGTACTGTGCCCTGTTTTCTTACCTTTGGGGTAATTCTTACTATATCCATCTGATAACTTAATGATTCCATGATCTCTCGTTAACTTGAACAATTTCATTCAAGAATGTTTATGGGCAGAATGAAAAATAAGAAACGTAGCACAGTGACAGGTTTTATTTTACCATCATGCATATAAAGGAAGACACATAGGATAATAATACCCTTCCGATTTGGTAGAACAATCTCCCAAGTATTTGTGGTATTCAGGAAAAGAGATGTATCAATGACTAACTCGTTTCCCAGTGAAATTACCAAGTATGACAATCAATTGGAGCCACAGGTTTTTGTAGGTTATTTTTCCAGGAAGACAACAGTTTCCAAAGTCTTCAGAGTCTGACAAGATCAAGTTATTCAAATTACATTTCTAAGGACATAGTTTTAATAGAGACAAGAGCAAATTGAAAACTGTTGGAAACATTCACATAAGTCTCTATATTGTACAGGAAAGTGAAATTGCGATTCTCTATGTGTTCCCAGTTGAAAGCAAACACAGAGCTGTACAGCTCAATTTTTCCAGTAGACAGAAACAAAGAAAGTAATAGGATTTTACTAAATACTAGTGAAGAAAAGAGCGCAGTATTAATCTTCTGAATAATCAAATCACATGGAAACATGAGAAAACCCCTCAAGTTGCATTGTGTTTCTTTAAGGAATCCTTCTCTAAGCTACATATTTGAAACTCCAGCCCCTTCAGTTCCCCCATCTCAGTCCTTCCACCACCACCAGAGAAAGTCCCTTCGCCATAGGTTGCAGCCAGGCCAGCCTGCTTTCTAGGCTGTTCTCACCTGGCTCGTTTCTGCCTTTGGCCTTTTGTTCAATTTTCTCTAATTGGGGCATCCACCCCAGTCTCTCCAGTTCTCCCATCTACCCTGAACTAGCAATCACCTCTCATTCCTTGTAGATCTGTTTCCTTTCAAACCCCTCCACCTTGCTAAGGGTGGGTGGAGGCTGGGGTGAGAGCAGAGGGGTCATTCAGAGCTCTCACAGTCTCTTTTCCAGGACAGGTGCTCTGTCCCTGGAAGTGGCAAAGAGAGTCAGATTCAACTGAAAGTACCACAGCTACCACTTGACCCAGAGCTTCTCCCATCCACCTGTACCTTGTCCTGATCCACTACGGGTGAGAGCCTTAATTGCGTTGCTACCGGATCTGCACCAGCGATGGGGCTCTTATTTCTGTTCACCTACAACATCCCATCCCAAGGGAGCCTCAAAAGTCGTAATTGCCCAACACTTCTGGACTGTGCACATGTGACTGCCAAGCAGCTCTCCACGGGCATCACAGACGGTGGTCACAGAAGACAGAAACAAGATCAAGAGGTCCAGTGTCCGGACTGAGGCACTGTCAACTTATGTCTATGTGAAGCCAGTCACCACCCATGTGGAAGGCAGCAGGGGCTGGGGTAAGTGGCAGGGCCAGAGGGATGGGAAATGGTACTTCAGTGTTCTGGTGTCCTGGAAGCTCTGCCTGTAGCCAAGTGTCAGCATATAAGACATTGTCAGCGCATTCCTAAGCATTTGCTTAAACCCAAGTAAATTGGAAGTCAACTCTAGATGCATTTGACCAGAACTAGGTCAAAGTCTATTTGGCTAATCTGTTTCCTGGCTACTCTTTTATTTGTGTGGTCTGGTACTAAGTTTGGTCTGAAGACCATGATCACAGATCCATTTATCAGTGGACTTAAAAAGGAAACCAGGCTAAAGATTCCCAAACTTATTAACTTCCTTAATAAGCCAGACATTAACCTGATGGTGATTTCATTCATCAACATAGATTTGAACACAGTTTTCAGTATCAAACTCTTTCTGGATAGTTTGTTTTCCTGTTCAGTTATTAGATCTGTAACCTTTCATATGATCTAATGTGTCTACATAAAAATTACCAACATTTTCCCAACTTATTTATTTATTTAGACATGGGGTCTCACTCTGTGGCTGGGACTAGAATGCAGTGGTGTGATCATAGATCACCATAACCTTGAACACCTGGGCTCACGCGATCATCCCACCTCAGCCTCTTGAGTAGCTGGGACTACAGGTGAGCACCTGGTTAATTTTTAAAATTTTTTTGTGGAGATAGGGTCTCACTATATTGCCCAGGCTGGTCTCCATCTCCTGGCCTCAAGCAGTCTTCCTGCCTCAGCCTCCCAAAGTGCTGGGATTACAGGCATGAGCCATCATGCCCGGCCCCAACTATTTTATTCATGAAAGTACCTTCTAATTTAAAAAAATATCTTTAGTGTGGGGAAAAGGAGGACAAATGCAATTATTAGACTGTTATCGTGAAAATCTACTAGTTTAAAAAATGTATAATTGCTTGAGGATTTTTCAAAGCATTTTGTTATGAAAAATTTTAAGTATGTGCAAAGTAGAAAGAATAAAATAATAAATTCCTGTGTACCCATCAGCTAGCCCTTGGGGTATCTTTACCAAGACTTGAAAGGAATCTAGAATTCTAGGCATACTTTGCAGGTAGCCAAGGTGGTCGCTATAGGATAAGAAACGTTTTGCTCACTATTCTATCACAGCTGGAGTGAGTGATCACATTCCCACCTTGGAAATGGACTACTTCCCCTCCAGTGGGTGTTTTGCTCAGGTTCCCTTCAACCGAAGGGGGTCAGGGCCAGAGCCAGGTATGAAGCAGGGTCTAGCTGTGCCCACCGGAGGGAGCAGTATCCTTCTATTTCTCAGTAATTTTCTGTAAATTGGTGCTGATACTTGTCAGATTTTATTTGGCTCTGTTCTTCTCGTTCTGTTGGAATACCATTCGTTTTTCTTGGCCTGTGGGCTACGGTTCATGACCTTCACACTGGCTCCAGCATTACTGCCTGTAGTATTTCACAGTAAATGAATTGGCATAATGTCAAGGGCCTTACTCCTACAACATCTGACTCTTGCATTTCCATCAGTCAAGGCTGCTCACTGTTGTCCATCTTAGTCCAGGGAAAATAGCAAAAAATTGCTTCGAACTTGAATTTTTTTAGTATGTTTTTCTAATGAAACTCCTCGATGGCCTTGATGGTGTTTTCCAAATCTCCTCCCATCTCACTTCTGTTTTTTCTCTGAGACATGGTTGTTTGTCACAGTCTGGAGCACAGAAAAAATGTGGATTGTACTCTGTGCTGATCAGAACTCACATGGACCTCAGAGTTTTATTTTGGGCACTGCATTAGAAAGGATATATTGGCAAACTGAGTGTGTGTGTTGAGGGGGAAGTGGAAACTAACAGATTGGTCTGAGCAAAATCTGATGAACAATTAACCATGGAGCAAAGAGGACCCAGGAGAGACAGAGTAGCTACATGCAAAAGCTGTATTGAAATATAGCTATGCCTGGTGTGGGGAAGTTAAAGGAAGGCAAATTCCAGCTTATTATAAAATTAGATTAGAAAGGTCCAATATTCAAACTAGATTGACTTAGAAAAAAATGAATTCCCCTCCCTAGGAGTCAGAAAATACAAGATAACATCTCTCAGAAATATTCTATACTTCTAGAGGGGATTCCTCATAATAGCAAACCTATCTAGAGCATTTATGAGTTCATTAAATATGAAATGTCTGATTTTGAATCAAAAGTATAGTTTATTATATCTCAAACAAGAAGCAGTGCAATTAATCAAAGTATGTGCCTAAACTATCCACACAGTTTTGCCATCTTAATGGTAACTTGTTTATGCCAACAGCAAAGAACCCTGGAGAGCAACTGGCAATGAAATCTTGAAAAGTGTTTCCCATAGCTTGTTGAAAATTGAATATTTTTCCTAACAAGATGTGGTCCAAAGCCTGGAAGAAGTGGTAGTCAGTTGGTGAAAAGTCTGGTAAATACAGTGAATGACAGAGAGTTTCCAAGTCCAGCTGCTGTAGTTTGAGTAGCATTGTTTGTGCGGCATGTGATCGAGCACTGTCTTGCAAGAGAATTGGTCTGTCTCTATTGACCAATCTTGGCTGCTTAATTGCAGCATCCTCATCATTTCATCCAGTTGGTTGCAGTAGACATCTGCTGTAATCGATTGACCAGGTTTCATGAAGCTGTAGTGGATAATACCAATGCTGGACCACCAAACAGATGCCATTAGCTTTTTTTGATAAATATGTGGTTTTGGACTGTGTTTCAGCACTTCATCTTTATCCAATCATTGTGCGGAATGCCTGCAATTGTCAAAAAGAATCCATTTTTCATCACAGATAACAATTTGATATAGAAATGGCTCACCTATATGTCGTGACAGCAAAGACAGGTAAGCTTCGAGATGATTTCTTTTCTGATGCTTGTTTAATTCATATGGAGCCCATCTATCCAGCTTCTTTACCTTGCCCATTTGTTTCAAATGGTCCAATATTATTGGAATAGTAACGTCAAACCTTGCTGCTAATTCACGCGTAGGATGAGATGGATTCGCTTCCACTACAGCTTTCAGCTCATCGTTGTCCACCTTGGTCTCAGGTCGCCCACATGGCTCATTTTCAAGAATAAAATCACCAGAACAGAACTTCTCAAATCATCAACATACTGTGCATTCATTAGCCACATCCTTCCCAAACACTTTGTTGATATTTCAAGCTATCTGCCCTGTGTTGGTTCCATGATGGAACTCATATTTGAAAATAACACAATTTTTTTACTTATCCATGGGTTCATAAAATTGCTCTAAAAAAATTTGAAAGATAATCATAAGCCAAAACCTGCATTTGAAAGACTGAGATGTACCTTCACAATAAAAATAAAACAAGAAGTGTCAAAGAGAAATGTCAGAGATATCAACTGTCATACTTAGTACTTAAGGAAATCAGACATTTTATACTTAATAAACTAATTATTGTTATGTCAAGTACTATTCTAAGCACCTTTCCTATATTACTAATTTAATCCTCACAACAACCTTATGAGATAGGCGCTTCAGGGCCATAGGCTTTTATCTGAAAATTTTAGAACCAGATATGTTTCAAAATCCTTAATTTTCTAGACTTTAGAAAGGCATATGGCACATATACATTATGGTAGAAAACACCCTCATATGGCTGTACTTCACAATCAAATGAGTTAATATTTATGCAGCAAGGCATATGAATTTTTACATTAAATGGAATAAATTTACTTTGACATGAATTGGGTTAGATTTTGCTGCCTAATGAGTTCAGATAAGCTCTTCCCACTAAGTAAGTTTTGAAACAATTTTAGGTTTCTGGACTCTGAATTGTGGATAAGAGAATGTGGATTCATATTGTTGTCCCTGGTTTACACAAGAAGAAACTAGGTATAGAGAGGAAAGAGCTTGTCGAAGCCATACAGCTTCCACACCGATGGAAATCGGGTTCAAGCCTTGTTCTTAACCGCTGCGTGTATTGCCTCTCGCTGCGCGCTCCCTCCTCTCCTGGAGGAGTTGGGCTAAATCACTTCCCACGTCTCTTCTAACCCTGAGTCTTTGATTCCCTGACTTCTGACTTCAACCAGCCTCATACTGTTCCCAGACCGATAGATGCAGAGGGCTGTTGTCAGAGACCAGGCTGGGATGGGAGACATCTGGAGAAAGGAGACTTCCTCTTCCTGCCCCAGCCAAACTGTCTCACAGGAGGCATTTCAATGTAGTTGTCCCTGACCGCTAGGCAGAGGCAGCCAGAGAGAACATTGTGTGTTGTCATCATTTTTCAGTGACTTTTCCTTTTGTATCTTTCACCACCACCTGTTCCTCAAAACACCACCACATGGATGGATACCACTCCCGAAGGCTCAGGTGTGCCCTCTTTCCACTGGGGTTCCAGGATGGATTTTTTCTCTAGGAAAGGGGCTAAGGACTCTTCTACCAGCCACAGATGAATTATGGGATAATGAAAGGAAAATGGATTAGAACGTTCAAACACTTGAGTTTAAGTCCAGATATGCAAACTTGGGCAAAGCCATTTAACTTCATTCATTTATTTGTCAATTGGGATAGATGATACTTACCCAGAATGATGCAGGTTTTGTGAAGCTTGAGGTTTGTATTTGGGGAGCCTTTTTTAAACAAAAGAATACAAACTTGTGAATGTGAATTGGGTACAAAATGTATATTTATTTAGAAATAATTCCCATGGTCACATAAAGGGAAATTTCTAATATGATGCATTAGAAATTGGTATGATCTTAACAAAAGGCCACGTTTTGTATAATTCACAAAAATATATGATCGTATAAACATATTGCTAGGATCCCTTTCCAGAGTTAGGAAGGGGTCCATTCAGCAAGCAGCCTGAAACTTAGCATTCATTAGCACCATGGTAAATTTGCTTTTGTATCAACCTCAGATTTGTGAGAATTAAATCACAAGACTAAATATATGCAAACCTGTTTTGTAATCATCAGATGCTTTGTAGTACTGATTGTTATTTTGATGTTGAAAACCAAGCATAAATGTTTATCCAATAAATGATAAAATGGATGAAATTTGCTCTCACTGAAGTATTATACAGGCTAATTGAATTATACTTCCCTAGGCCTTAAAAAATGTATCAGAGTAATATATACATATATTTTTATAAAAGAGTCAGATATTGATAAAGGATTTGCAACAAAAAATAAGTAACCTCATGTCTCATCCCTCCTATTTTCTAATTCTACTTTCCAGAGTCAGTATATTTCCTCCAAATTGCTAAATAATATGTATTACATTGCTTTTCCCTGGTTATCAACCTTGAATATTGTCTAGTGACTTTCTATTCTAATATTATAGTGTTTTCTTTCTTTTTCCCATTCTCTCAATATAATTATAGGACAATTTTTATGATTATCATAATATGAAATATTGTGTATGGCTAAAATAGTGGACTATATTTCCTTTTACATCATTTTTATTTTCCTAGAGTTAATAATTGTGTTATTTTTTCATTTGCTTGGTTTTTCATTGAGCTATACTACTCTCTACAGTAGCATTTTACATATTTTTTGCACACACATTCTTCACACTGCAAAGAGCCATGGAGGCCCCCGTCTCTCTGCTCAGACTGGTCTTTTTGTTCTCTGTGCAACAGCATGAAACATCCATGTGATCTCATTTTAGAAATTTCCTGCATCTATCTCCTATATTGGATTTCCTATTTGCTATCTTTCCTATTTTCTATCTTCCTCTTTTTAGGTCTAGTCCTTCTTTTTGGTGGATCTTATTATCCAATAGCTTCCTGAGGAAAGATCTATGGGAAGTAGATTAACTGAGATTCTGCATGTGCATGTCTCAAAATGTCTTTATTCTAGCCTTATAATCGACTAATCGTTTAGATGGATATAGAATTCTAGGTTTAATTTCACATAATTTGTAAGGCATTTCATTGTCTTCTAGCTTCTGATATTGCTCTTGAGAAGTATTGCCTTTCTCATTTACAATCCTTTGTATCTGATGACTTCTCTTTGGAGGTGATCTAGAATTCCACAATAACATATGTAGCAGATTAGATGATTGTTCAAAAATATTCACTCTTCTCTCTTCCCCTTATGTGGGTGGAGTGAGTTTTCTGCCCGTCGACTCTAGGCTTGGCCATGTGACGTACTTTGGCTAATTGGATATTAACAGATATGTTGTAAGCAGAGAAAAGCCCTTGTGTGGTTGGGCTTGTTCTCTTATGCTTTTGTCATCAGAAGCAGCAGAACGTGCTGATAGTTAGCCCCCTGCTTCTAGGAGGAAGATGAGTAACACAGGGAACAAAGCCAATCAGTTCTAACCAAGCTCAACCTGAATCAGCAGAGCTGCCCAGTGGAGCCCAGCCTGGATCTGCTAACACTCAGCTGATTCCCAGATCAATGATGATAAACTTCTGTTATTTTAAGCTACTTAATTTTTAGAGGTTTGTAATATAACATTTTGTGGCAATAGCTTTTGGTATTAAAAATTATTATCTAACTGGTATCAGAAATTGGTATCAGTAGTGGTCTATAAACAAGAGAAACAAAAAATAAGTGGCATTGGTTTGGAGGCTGGCTGGTGGGCACAAGAAAATGTTATATGAAGCTAGAGAGAAAATGGTGATCTGTGTTCTGAAGGGATGAAATATTTTTCTAAAACTGTCACCTTTGGTAACTTGGAAGGTAGAATATGTACCTAAAAATATTGAGATTTTTGCTGAGAAATCTCCAGACACAAAGTTAAAAGTGTGAGCTAGCTGTATTTAGCTGCATATAATAGGTACTACAAGAAAGAGATGAGTGCTGAAAAGAACCAGCTAGTTTTCAAGGACAACGTAAGTGGAATAGAGAGACTCCCCAAATTCTAAGTTAGAAAATAAAACTTTTGCATCTCCACTGGCTACTTAGTGGCAAATCAACTATATCAGGCCCCGTCTGTTCTGGAAGGTCCGGCAGTTCATCCTTACAGGGTCAGACACCTGTCCTGGCTATAGGTTTGCCTTTCCTGGCCACAGAGCTTTAGCAAGCACCACCACCTGGGGCTCACGGATGCCTGATCTATTGTCATGGAATCACACACAACAGAATATCCACCAGGGGATCCACTTCATAGCAAGAAGATGTGGGAATAGGTGCATGACCAGGGGATCCACTGGTCACACACATGGAATCATCTAGAATGAGCCAGCTTCATACAGCATTGGAGTGGTTACTAAGGCGCATCTGAATCTCCAGCTTGGAGGTAATACTCTGAAAGGATAGGGCACCATCCTGCAGGGCACACTGTATACATTAAATCAGGGTCCTCTCTATGGTGCTGTGTCCTCAATGGGAAGAATACACAGGTTTGAGAACCAGGGAGTAGAAGCAGGAGTCGCCCCAACTTATCACACCCAGTGACCTACTGGGGGACTTCTTGTCGCTACAACTCTGGGCTCTATGGGATTATAGGTCTTGGTCCCCGAATGAGGTGTACTCTTGCCAGGAGACACAGCAAGGGGGTCATTGAACTATATGTTATGGTTGTCACCAGAGCACTGTGGACTCTTTATGGCCAAAGACTAGCAGGTGAAAAGAGGAGTCATTATCTAGGTAGAGATCATTGACCTTCATCAGCAGGAGGAGGTGAGGCTGCCGCACACAGTGGAGGCAGGGAGGAATCTGCATGGCCCCAGGTGATCCTTGTGGGCACCACTTTCTACACCCTTGCTTGCCCAGTCTGTGAATAGACCTGGGCAAAAAATTCCACCTGAAAAGCGTGATATTACCAATAGCTAAGACCCCTCTGCAAAGAAGGCTTGGGTCGCACCAGCAGGTAAGCCAGCAAGAGCTGCGGAACTGAGGGCTGAGGGGGGGAGTTTAGGTTGGATAGAAGCTTGATCCTGGGGCTCAACATCTAACTAATAGGACTTCCAGAAAGAGAAATTTGGAAAGTTTTTAAAGAAATAAAATTTCTTCTGGCTGAAAATCTTATGTCCCTCAACTGAAAGGGTCTCCTACATGTCCAGCACAATGACTAAAAACAATACTAAGTCACAGTAAATCAATTAGCTATTACCAAAAACTGCTGTGGGACACTTAGGTAGGAGAGGATGACTGTCAGTGGAGACCTCAAGACAAATGGCAGCACCAGGAGCCATAGTTTCTTCCCTCTTCTAAGTTTCTCCAAGTTTCTCCTCAAGAAGTGGGCCCAGAGGACCCATGGAGAACTGGATCTGTGCAGGGTAAGAAATGGACTATGGCAGTCATGGAGCACATCGTATAGATGTCCCTTTAAGACACAGAAAGCATAGTTGAGTGACAGCTGCAGCTGCCACACCTTTGGATATACCAGCCTTATAAACATGGAGGCCATACTTCCCTTAGGTGGCTCCTAGCCAATGGCTGCAAAAGGGGAGGACACTACAGCCAGGCCAGGCTACCTGGGGCTCTTCTGATGAATAACCTTTGCCTCAGAGATCGCCCTTCTCAGAACCGTGCTGTGGTCTGAAGCTTTTCCTACTCAGGACTCCTTCCT
>VBSM01002608.1:21899325-21914338 GCA_008086735.1 Cheirogaleus medius
TTTTAGTTCTGCTTGCCCGGAGACTTCCTCAAATTTATTGTTCAGCTTTTCTATCAACTTTTAAAGTTTCAGTTCTCTTATTCTTAATTTCCAAGAGCTCCTTCTTATTTTCCAGTTATTTCTTATCTAGAGTATTCTGTTTTTATTTCAGGAATGCACTTTCTCTTCTTATCTAAGGATATGATTTCCAGTTTTGTTTTTGAAATGTTCATTTATTTCCCTCTTTGTCTTTACTTCCTTTAAGTAGCTGTTTTTGTTTGATTTGACTTTTGTGTCTGTTTTTTGTACAGGAAACTTTTCCAAATATCTACTGATTCTTGACTATCTGTTCTTATTTAAGATTGAGGCACTAACCAGCTAAATGGAAAAATCTGTGGGCTGAGGAGGGGCTTGTCACCCCTGTGGTTCCACAGCCATGTAGATGGCAGTGAGCTGGCTTTTTCAGTGGGGGGACTTGGAAGTCAGTATCTGCTGGAATTTTCTCTGGGACCATCAATGTCTGGAGGGAATAATCTTCTTCCCTCCTTCTTCACAGGTATAAGCCCAGCTGCTGGCATTTTTTGCAGCTGATATGAGAAGGATGTTTGCATCATTCACTATTTTAACTCGAGTCTAACCTTGACCATATACTAGAAACTTTCTGGTTCATTTTTTACCCTAAAATATATGTAGGGAAGTGTTTTTATCACTTTCTTTGGGTTGTGGGTAGGGACTAAATGCTCATTAAATAGACTCTGAACAAATCTCCCTATTTTTATCAGTTGCCTCACCCCAACTAGTGCTCAAAGCCTGAGCTTTCCAGGGGTTGTGCAGGGCAAGATCGGTTTGCTTCTTGGTGATTTCATTCTCTGCAGATTCTTAAATCTCACCTTTCTCTACTCTGCCAAGGCCAGAGTCCTCCAGTTACTTTTTGTTATCATACATTGTAATTTGAGAACAGAAGGCTCTCCCTGGTTTTGTCAATGCTGCATGTGTGTGTCTGTTTCTCATCTTACTTGTTGAGAGGGGAAAGGAGAAGAAATGTATTTTCTCTCCATCATCTTAAACTGAAAGTCTTTTCCAGAATATTTTCATGTTAAAAGAGCAAATGCCTAATCCATAACTAGCTTGTGCATGTTACCCCGGGACAGCCTGGCCTGGGAGGGCTGGAAGGACCGACAGGAGGATACAGGGGTGCCGCTGGACTGACCGCCAAGAGCACTTTGCCAACGGCCTATCCAAAAATGGACTGGGGACTGCAATTGGGTTGAGGGTGGGCTCGGTCGGATGTGGAAGAAGGAGCAGACCTGGGAGGCTCTGGTACTAGTGCACTGGCCAAGGCAGAGTCAAGGTGGAAGCAGCTCATTTGAATTTCCAAGCTTTTGTAGTGACCGTGTCAGGTGGGCATTGGAGCCACTACCTGAGTCAAGACTGCTTCCTGGTTCTCAGTGTCTTAACACAAAGTAAGAAGCACCAGTAGTCAAATTCCAGTGTTGGCAAGTGGCCTTCTGTGTACCCTGCAGAAAAGGGCTCTTTACTGACATTTAAAAGTCACATTTTTGCTCTAGCTGTGAGTTCTACTTTGCCCTCACATTTTGTGGTCTTGTCGGATTGGGGCATTTTTCACCCGCAGGAGTTAAATAGGGTGTGGCGTATGTGGAGTGGTATGGCTAGAGACAGATCATCGTTAAAGCAAAGGAAACTCCAACATCTGAGAAGGCCAAGGGTGACTGCAGACTAACCACAGCAAAGGCACAGACGTGCTGGTCACCCCAGAAGCCACTAAAAATAGGAATGGTTGCCCAGGTAGCAGGAAAGACCCCTTCTCCATCCCTGCCCCTTTGGGCTTCCTATGTGGACAATGACAAAACTTTCAAAACCATATATCTGAATGCTGGTATGGCAAGTCCAAGGGCATTTTTAGGGACAAGGAGACCGAATATTTGAAATAGGTACCATCCTTCGAAATTTGGAGCCCGGGGGGTGCCATTCCCTCAGCCCTCTCTCATCCTGAAGCCACCTCTGTGGCTTCTTGTGCCCACTCTTCCCTCAACCTTCCCTCTCTGGCCGTGCTTTTAGGACCTAAATGAACTAAGTTAGGAGTTTCCTCTAGTGGAGTGACAATTTTCCCTCCTGCTCCTCAGGGTTTTTTTGCACAATAGCCTGTATATTTTAAATACAACAATTGCAGAAGGATTATCTGCCTGAAAGCCCTTTCTAGAACAAAGAATTTCCAGGACAGAGGTAAACAGGCTGCTTTCTTTCTAGAGTCTATTGTGATTATTAACAAGATTTCCTTATTTCTTATCAGTTTGTTTATCAAAAACTCTAGTACGGAGTTTATTTAGGAAAAGCAAATGATTTTCTAGGTTCTACTTCTTGGCTGAGAGGAGTTCATGTTTTAGGAAGGCCAAAATAGGAAAAGCTTATTGTTTTTTCTTTTTTCTTTTTTTCCCTGAGACAAGGTCTCACTCTATTGCCCAGTCTGGAGTACAGTGGCACGATCATAGGTTGCTGTAACCTCGATCTCTTGTTGGGGTGGGGACCCTGAGGCCTTAAGGCCACATGTGGCCTCCTAGGTCCTTATGTGTGGCCTTTTGACTGAATCCAAATTTTACAGAACAAATCCTTTTATTAAAAGGGGTGCAGCAGAGAAAGATGAAGCTTTTATCGCCTCTTTGGTGCTTAAAAAGAACAATCTTGAAATCAGAAGGTCAAAGATTGTCCCCCACAGCCCTCTCAAGTAGCTGGGACTACAGGCGCACACTACTATGCCCGGCTAATTTGTTAATTTTTTTGTAGAGAAGGATCTTGCTATGTTGCCCAGGCTGGTCTCCAAGTCCTGGGCTCAAGTGATCCTCCCACCTCTGCCTCCCGAAGTGCTGGGATTATAGGCATAAGACACTGTGCTCAGCCTGTTTTCTCCTCATCATCAATCCACATTTTCCATTTTTTCTACCTGTTTTTATTTCCTACAATCCAGACTCATCTTTCCTACTTTGCCCATTCATCAATCTAAAACCCTGTGAAAAGTTAAAGATAATTCTTGTTGATTCTTTTAAACATTAATCATAATCCAAAAAAGAAAAAAAGTCTTAGTACTACAGTCCTAGCAGCACAAATTCTAACACTGATCAGTGATTTGTTTTTAAATTTATATACTTTGAGCTGAATTTGGAGGTTGAAGGGGTCATAGGTAAAACTAACAGTTACCCCAAGCTTGCAACGGTGGCAAAGAAATGTCAAGCCATTAATTAAAATGACTCCAATGTCCCTCTTGGAACCAAGTTGTTCCCAGTCAACATCTGTCACAATCTGTGTAAAAGGGCAGAACATGCTACACCCCAGCACATTTGAAAAACCAGCTGCAAAACATCACATCAGGACACAAAGGCCTTCGGTCTCACTCAGAGGCTGATTATTCCATACCTGCTAGTTGCCAAGTGAAACGGAGAACGTTCTCTGCCCTCCTGGACTAAGGCTCCTTCTCTTTCCCTTCCTTTCTTGGTTGGCCAAGATGAGGGAGGTCAGGGACTGCGTCTGCCACGCTCCCACAAATGTGTGAGTAAACCAGCCAAGGCCAAGTTGTTCCCCCTCTGAACTGTCAGTTAAATAAATGTTTGTTTTAATCCACTAAATCTGGGGTGATTTGTTACACACCAGTAGATATCAATGCAGAGCACTTGTCAATCTAGGGATTTCTGTCTTGTCACTTCTGAAAACATTCATAATCATTATCACCCCAAATATTACTTCTTTCCCATTTTCTATTCGCTCCTTCCATAATTCCTACAGGATGTTTTTTCTATCATTCGTGATTTGGTCCTTTGTGTTTCTTAAACTCTCATTTTATTTTTCCATTTTTATCTCTGTGCTACATTCTGAATCATTTCCTTTGTTCCAGTTTGCTTATTTTCTATTCATCCATTAAATATATCAATTTAGTTTTAAGTTTCAATGGCTATAAGTTTCATTTCTAAAAGGACTATTGGGTCCTTTTCTAAATCTGCCTTTTCTTTTTACATGCTTTCCTATTATATTTTCTATTTCTTTTTTCTTATAAATTGTTTAAAATGTACTTATAGTTATCTATAGATGGATCTATTTCTTTACTTCTTGGGGCATTAATTTCCTATTAATTTCGTGATCTGACCCTCAAGGTGGTTTCCTCCTCTGGTTTGTGATTTTTTATTAAGAGCTTATTTTCAGCAGGGATGTTTTCCCCTGGTGAAGATCTGTATGTCTTGGATTGTCCAATTGTCCCTTCACTGTTTCTGCAACTTTGTTTCTCGTGGAGTCCAATGGATATCACTAGCTTTCCACCAGTTTTAATGTTTCTTCTCAGCTTGATATTTCTACCTCACAGTGAAAGTTCAGAGCTCATGTCAATGTATGACATGGGCTTAGTTTCAAGTTTTTGTGTATGACCTTTCACCCCCCCCATAGTCTGAGGACACAGGAGCTTGTCTAAGCCTGTTTTTGCCAACCTTGCAGCCTTAGGAACTCAGATTTTGCAGAGTGCTCAATTCCAGTTGCCTTCCTTGCTCACACCAGAAACAACATTTTATTGGTCTTCAAGGGTGTTAAACCCCAGGAACCCCCAGGGTCTGTGGTTGGTTCAAACCCTGCAGAGGCTACAGTGGCTTTAGCACCTACTTATTGTTTAGCCTCTGAGTCACCTCCTTGTTTCTGGAATCTGGGGATTGCCCTGTCACTCTTTTTTTTTTGTATATATACACAAAGTCAGATACATAATTTTTCCCCAGCATTTCTTTGTAATAGTAGCTGAAGGGAATTGTACATCATCTTAGCCCACTCTATTGCTGGAAGCTCTCTCCTCCACACATTTGAGATATAATTTTATAATAGTGGAAGATAAAATTCACAGCAAAGCTATAACATTTGGGAATCTGTATATACTTGTTAGAAAAATAGTTAGAAACACAATAGTAATGGGATGCTTTAACATGCTACATTGTTTACCAAATCAAGAAAGTAAAAATTAAGCGCAATAGAGAGATCTGAATAATACTATAAACAAGGTAGGTTAATACATATATATCAAACATAGTAAACTAGAAGCAGTGAATATACATTTTCTGATGCTCATTTAACATGAACAACCCTCAAGAATTCAAATAGGCTATAAACAGCAACGGGTAGAGTTGACTTGCTCCTGGCCCATTGCTAAAGGCATCTGCCCCTCCTGCTTTGTAAAAGGTCATCTGCTTTGAATCTGTAGTGTATCCAAGTCAGACTTAAACTCTGTGGGCCACTGTGGTTGTCCTCTGAGTCATCTCCAACTCTGCAGGATACATTATAGAACTGCTTTGTTGTTTTGCTATTTGGAGACAGGGTCGTATTTGACTTTCGCTATTTTTGTGTAGCACATAGATCCTTGAAACAGGACATTCTGCTTCACCAACATCTGACTCATAAAAGTTCTATCTATATACCTACCTGGTGGCCACTACCCAGTAACTCCTACTGCCAAACCATGAGATTTATTTTGAAAACCTCAGCTTATTGCAATATTTTTTGTAATTATAAAAAATTGGAAACAACTGAAATGCCTATCAAAGGCAGCATGGATAAATAAAATGTAATATTTTTATATTATATTGTGATATAAATTATAATATTCTATCATGGCATGAATTTTTATAACAGCCATTAGAAGGAATGAATTGTACCTATATGTAACATATGCATGTCTAAAAATATATATATATAATATCAATACATAATAAAAAGATCTATGGAATAAAAATCTACATGTCATTTATATAAAATTTTAAAACACACAGAAATAGTATACTATATTGTTTAAGAATAGATATGTATGCATGCAAAATTATTAGTAGACTGGGATATACACTAAATTCATGATAGTTCCTTCTGGGGGGTGGGGTAAAGAAATAGAATTGTGCTTGGGGACATCACTCTTACCTGTTTTATTTAATTTATTTTATATAAACAAAATGAGGCAAATATAAACTGTTAATAAATGTCAATTACTCCTTTTACATTTCTCTTTTTTGACAGTTTTATTGAGCTGTAATTGATGTACAATAAACTGCACATATTTAAAGTGTACAGTGTGATGAGTTTTGACAGATGTGTATACCCATGACCCTTTACTGCAATTAAGACAATGAACATTTTATCATCCCCCAATAGTTTCCCCAGGCCTTTTTGTAATCCATTTTTTCCTACTTCCCCAAGGTTGGACAACCACTAATCTGCTTTTTATCACTATAGATTAGTTTACTTTTTCTAGAATTTTAGATAAATGGAATCCTACAGCATGAACTCTTTTGGTGTGTGGAGGGTTCAGACTGCTTTTGCTCAGCAGTTTCACAAAATAAAAACAATTTTAAGAATGTTTTAAGAATATTGGAACAGCTGAAAAACAACCTGGAGCGTATAATCTGTAATTCAGAAATGGGGGAAGGAGGGAATCTCTGGACAGCAGGTGTTATTTGGGATAGATTCAAGCAGGCAGAATAAGCAAATCTATTTTAATGGCTTCCATATTCCCCAAAATATTCCCCTCATGCAATCTGTATTTTTTTCATTTTGTGACAGTACCTGGAATTGCACAGATGAGAGTCTCTTGGGTAAGTAAGCTACCCATTTAAAAACAGAAACATCACTGAGAATTCATTCATGGCAACTGGTTCAATGAGATGGCTGTCATGCTAACTCTCCCCTGAACTTAACTTCATTCAGGGAATGGCTGTTTGGGTCATGAGAGAGGAGCTAAGACATATTGAAGCATGGGGAGAATTGGGGGATGTAGGGAGATCTGAGTGAGGCAGCACCCAGGAGACTTCAGGCAACACTGGGCTATTGGGAATTAGGACCCAAAGAGGTGGGGAGGGCCAGAAAAAAAAATGTGAAGAAGATACCCAAAGTTAAGAGTCATCCATTTCCTAATTTCCCTATGGGAAGCCCCCTGCTGAGAAATTGAAGGAAGAAATCCCCATTCCATCTTCTTGCATTTCTATTTTCAACATCAGAGAATTCTTATTCTCAATATTCAACCTGATATCATTATTGCTCTGTGGATTAAACTAGCTCTTGTTGACTGGGCTGGGAGCCCCAGTACCAGATATAACATTGTTTCTGTGGAAAAATGTGCCCAAATATCAAATAACTGATCTAAAAAGAAAGTTCTGAAACATAACCTGTTGTACACCAGGGATTCCTTACGTAGATAAATCTTTGTAACAATGAGCTATGTTATAATGGAAATATTTTCACAGGTATAATTCTTAATCTATAGCCAATATCAGTCATTAAAACATACTGTTCGGTCTTGGGGCCCATAAGTGGAGGATGTTATGGAGAAATTGGAAAGGAGCCAGGGGAGGCAAGGGAAATGATGAACGGTTTTGAAAAACAGCCCTTCAGGGAAAATTCTACATTAGTTCAGAGAAGAGAGGTGTGAGTAGACTGAATATCAGCCTTCACACTGTAAAGGGATGTTACATTATTGACGTCAAGTCTTTTTTCTCCATCCACAGAGGGCAATATCAGAGGAAATGAGTTTAAACTGCAGCAGAAGGGATTTAGGCCAGTCAGGTGTCTCCAACCTGAAGATCAAGTTCTCGAGCTTCAGTCTCACAAAGGAACAGGTCGTCTTGAGGGGTTTTGTGAGGCTTCTGAGCAGTGGCCGGCCAGTTTCACACAGACCTGGTCGTCTGTTGGCAGATGTGTATGTTATTACTTGGGAAACTAAGTTCCGTCCAAGAACAGAAAATGTTTCAGGGCTACAAAGAGGGTAAAGTAAGGGAAGTGTGAAGTGGCCTCATAGGCGAAAAATCCAGACAAGAGAAATCTCAGCCTTGGGTCCATCATTTAATAAAGCTGCTCAAACATGGGTGCATAGGAGCAGAGTATCCGGCAGGAGGGTGGTATCGGCCCCTCTGCGCTGAGGGACGGTTGGGCCACAGCTCAGGCCCTGGGCACAGGCCTTGGCAGTCAGCATGTCTTCGGGGGCTGTTGACAAACCAGAGTGGCTCCGGAGGAGAGCAGTGATGACAGAGGGAGGAATCTGGAAACTTGGGCAAATAAGGAGCAGTTGAAGAAACTACATGTGTTGGCCAGGAGACGATAAGTCCCAGGGGGGAGACAAGAAGCCGTTTTCAAATATTTGAAGTGCGGTCAGGTGGAAGAGAGATTAGAATTGTGCTGTGCCGCGCCAGAGGGTGAGTGTGGGGCCAGTGAGTACAGGTTACAGGGACAGAGTGTCAGCTGAAAAGAAGGAAGCCTTTTATACTCAGTAAAGATGTTCAAAGCAGATTGTGCTACCTAGTGACGTAGGAAGTGTTTGTGCAAAGACTAGATAAACATCTCATAAGAAGGTTGGAGGAAAAATTTATGCTTTTTTTTTTTTTGGTCTTGCTAATCAAATGAAACTTTTTGAAGAGAGATGACTTAGCAGAAGTGTTTTTTCTCTCGGTCCTCAGGAACGGCGAGTTTTGCAGTCTCGACCACTAGAGGGAGTCAGGGCCGCAGCATTGCCAGGCCGCCGACGGTTCGCTTCAGCCAAAGAGCACGGATACCCAGTCCTGGCCCTTGTCCCCTTGATACTGCTGCTTTCGGTATCTCTGCTGTGAACCTTTCTGGAATGCTTACATCTGATTAAATTCTTCAATGTCTGAGAGGCCTCTGTATGATAGAGAGGCACGATCACTGTTATTTGTAATCTGTTTAATGTTCAATTTATTAATTATATAAATAGACTAGGCAGTATTCCTCTAAAAATTCAAATGCTCCTGAAACAACTAAAAAATGAAAACTTATGAATTTAACAAATACAACATTTCCCAAATATTTAAATGTTAATTTATAAACTAATTGAATTCTCCTAAAGATATATATATAAGATATATATAAAGATATATATATAAACTATATATTGTATATAATATATATATTCTCCTAAAATCACAAATATCCTATATCTGAATCCTTTAAACGCTACAAGTATCTTGAAAGCAGAAACACACAAATGAGTCATCACAATGATACATATATGAAGGAAGTGATGTATTTGGCTATACAGCTAAGAAGATTTCCAAGCAAAGTGTTGAAGTTACCACCTGGTTTCTTCTTGGTGCTTACAGGAACATGCAAGACAAGAGAAATAAATTGAAGGAAGAACTGTTAAACAAAAAGGAACCAGGACTTGATGATTTTGAAAATTCTCAGTCTCTCCAGATGGCAAAAGATGTTAAAATTAAGAAGTTACTTTCGAGCATGTGGCATAGAAATAAGTCCTGGCCTAGCCTAGAGAAAAAGCCAAGCAGTGATTCTACAAGCTTCTGTTAAAACCTCGGGAAGATCAAAGGATCAGAGTAGTATTGTCACACAAAGGACCTTCTACAAAGATTAAGGGTGTATGTATTTCACAGAACTTCTCAAATAATAGGGCCTTTCAGAAGCTTAATTGAGTTGTCCTACAACCATCTCAGCATAAACCTAAGTTAGACGAGGGTCTATCTCAAAAAGAACTGTGGATGTGGCTTTTGTCTAAAGGGAAATTCCCGGGTGACCCACACAGTATTTAAGAAAATTATTTTGGCAAAAGCACTGCCAACTTAAACTGAAAGGGATAGAAAGAGTACAAAATGGGAGGAGACTATTAGATCTCCAAAATTCTACTGGCAGGAAACAGGATGATGAAACTACTCAGCTGCAAATGTGTGTTACCTTAACCCGGAAGGCGGGACAAACAGCTGTGGTGAATTATTCCCCACCCTTGAGATCCAATCAAGGAATTCTGGCTGAAGTTTGCTAGGCTATATTTCAAAACTACTTTGGACTGGTAACTCCTTTTTACCTTCCATTGCCCACCCCTTCTCCCCTTTTTAAATGGGAATGTCTATAACTATTTTACTATGCTCAATACTCCATTGTGTCAGGAGCCAGATAACTTGTCTTTAGTCTGACAGATTGAGAGGAACTATGCCCAAGGAGCCTCATCCATACCTGGATCTGATTTCAGTGATGAGAGTCTGGACTTAGAGCAGGTTCTGTAATGATATGAGGCTCTTGGAGACCCTGGGTGGTAGTAAAAATGCCATTGACATTCCTATCAACAATATATGAGGGTTCTAGTTTCTCCACATCCTCACCAACACTTGGTATTATCTCTCTTTTACATCAAAACTTTTCCAGTGGGCATGTATCTCATTGTGCTTTTAATTTGTACTTTCCTAATGACTAATGATATTGTGCATCTTTCCATATGCTTTTTAGCCATTCGTGTAGCTTCTTTAGTAAAATGTCTATTCAAATCTTTTGCCCATTTTAAAATTGAGGTGTTTTCTTATTATTAGGTTGCAAAAGTTATTTCTTTACTTTGTAGAGAAGTCCTTTATCAAATCTATGATTTTGAATTCTTTTCTCCCAGCCTATAGCTTGTTTTAAAAAATTTTTTTCTTAATGATATATTAAAGTGCAAAAGTTTAGTTTTGATGAAGTCTAATTTATCATTTTTTAAGTGTCATGATTTTGATGTCCTAATCTAAAAAATTCTTTGACCAACCCAAAGTTAGCAAGATTTTCTCTTGTATTTTCTGCCAGAAGTTTTGTAGTTTTAACTCTTCTATTTAGGTCTGTGATCCATTTTTAGTTCATTTTTTTGTATATGTTGTGAAATAAGAGCCTAAGTTCATATTTTTATAAGTGTATATGAAATAGTCCTACCATCTCTTGCTGAAAAAAGACTATCCTTTCCTCATTGAATTATCTTAGTACCTTTGTCAAAAATCAGCTGACTGTAAATTGCAAGGGTTTATATCTGAACTCTCAATTCTTTTCTGTTCATCTATATCCTCATACCAATATCACACTGTATTGATTCATGTGGCTTTATAGTAAGTTTTGAAATCGGATGATATAAGTATTTCAATTTCATTCTTCTTTTCAAAATTGTCTTGATTATACTTTGCATTTCCATCTACATTTTAATATTTATGTGTCAATTTTTACCAAAAAAGTCTGCTGGAATTTTGGTAGGAATTATGTTGAATCATAGGTCAATTTAGGAAGAATTGCCAAGACAATCTTGAATCTTCTAATCCATGAATAGGGAAGGTCTCAATTTAGTTGAATCTTCATGAATTTTTCTTAGTAATATTTTATAATTTTTAGTGTATGTCTTATGCTTTTATTAAATTTATTCCTAAGTATTTTATTTTTTTTCATGCATTGTGAATAGAAGTTGTTTTCAATTTTATTTTGGGGTTTGTCATTGCTAGTATATAGAAATATAATAGATTTTTAAAATATTGATCCTGAACCCTGCAGCCTTGCTGAACTCTTTTATTAGTTCTAGACGTTTTGTGTGTGACTTCCTTGGTATTTTCTATGCACAGGATGAAGCTATCTGCAAATATAAACAGTTTTAATTCTTCCTTTACTCTCAGTCTGCTTTTAGTGAATGATTACATCTTCTGTTCAACACTGATTAGACCCTTCCTTGGATCATTGTGTTTATTCCTGGCCATCACATCTTCCTTGGGGAAATGAAAAAAATTAAAAAGATAAGATGATTGTCACTCTAATCCTACACCCAGACGCAGAGCATGTGGGTGGACTCTCCCAGACATCTTTGCTAGAGGCAGTGTAGCAGAGCTTATGATGATGCACTGAGCCACATCCTTCTGCCACCAATTTCAGTGTAGCCAAAGTGGAACATTGCCATGCACATTGCCAAGGTCCATCTAAGCTCACATCACAGCAGGTCTCTGTCTTGCTTTCTAGAAGTCAGTAAAGCCTGCTCAGCTATCTGTAGGCACAGCCCATAACCTCAAGGCAGTTAACACTCCTTCCTTGGTGGAAGCCCTCAGTGTATGAGAACAGGATTTGATAGATAAATGCCTCAGCATCCTCATCCTGCAGGACACAGAATGTGGGGCAATTCTGAGATGTTTTCAATCAACATGGTTCCTCAGAGCCCCTGTGGGTTTGAACCCCAATTGCCCACAGCTGTAACCCACCTATTTGTTGACCTTTCTCCCTTCCCCCTTTCCTTCACTTCTGTTTCCTGAGATTACTTCCCCCCAAATTATCTGCACTCAAGTCCTTGTCTCAGGGTCTGCTTTCATAGAAACCCAAACTAAGGAAGTTTGTCGAGAAATTTCTTGTCAAGAAACTTATCAAACTGGGTACATCCATGGAACAGCCATTAGGAGAGTGAGGGGTCTGGCAATGATGTCGTAGAAAAACAATAAAAATAGCCGAGGAAACCGGGGGGAAGAGAAAACTTATGGAAATAATCATAGTCATTTTTAAATACCTGTAAAGCAATCGGGTAGGACAGGACCAGAGGAGACAGCAGCATAAACTTAGGTCCTTCTAGGTTACATACTAGAAACTGTGGAGTGTGCTAATAGACACATTCTCTTATTCCATTCTTACAACCACCCAGCGAGGTAAGTACGACTAGCCTTAGTTTTGAAATGAGACAACTGAGGCCCAAAATGTATAAGGAATTTGCTAAGGTCTAAAGTTGGCAAGCATTGAAACTAGGATTCAAATCCATGCCTGTCTGTCCTCTAACCTGTGTCTTCCTGCTGTCCTGTGTGTGCTGCTCTGAAGAGCAAGACAGGGTGGATGTTCGAAATATGTAGAATTGTGTTTATGTGAATACAGAGTATGGCAGAGATTGCCTAGATGTTCACCAGTGCTATTTTCTTTGTTTCTCTTTCTGAATACATAGGAACACTTCACGTCCTAACCTCCTTTATAATTAGGTTGGGGCCATGTGCTAGGCTTCTGGCAAGTGGGAATGTGCGGGTGCGATATGTGATGTGCCTCATTCTCTCTCTCTCTCTCTCTTTCTCTCTCTCTCTCTCAGCTGACTGCAAGCAGAGAACCTGGCAGAGGATTCTCAGAAGTCCTGGGGGATGACAGAGCCCCCAGATAGAGGGTGCATAGATCCATGGGGCAGAGGGGCAACAGAACACCTGCTGGCCACATTGGAATGGGACATGGGCAATGAAGGACCATACATTGGATTAAGGCACAGAGATTGGGGGATTGTCATACAACTGGCATTCCCTAAGAATCCCTGAGCTTCCTGTCTCAGGAAGTGCACAAGCAGTGGTTGAATGTCCAACAGTCAAGGATGTTGTAAAAGAGATTCCTGGAAGAGCAGACCAAATGGCCTGCAAATATAGTACTCAATTTATAGATCAAGTGGATCCATAAATTGTGTACGCACATTCTCTCATTTACGTCTACAATGTGCCTTATCACTCTCATTTCACACAGGAGGAAAGTAAGGCACAGATAGGTTAGATAACTTGCCCGAGGTCACAAAGCAAGCAGAGGGTAGAACAAATACCCTTCTCTCCCCTTCCAGGTACCTCTCTTAACTATTACTCCTCATTGTCTCTAAAGCAAAAGTAATAGCTTGAAGGTTTGGAGACTTGGGTTGGTTTGATCTATGCAGGCTTTTTGTTTTGTTTTTCTTTAAAAATTTTAGCCTATGCTTAAAAATGAAAAGATTACACATAAAAATTCTGTTTTCCAGTTTTTCTTGAAAATTCAGGTCTGGTAAAACTGAGCGTGTTGGCCATTCTGGCCACAGGCAGCTGGAACTGAGGGGAGGGCCCTGCAGACAGGCGTGAGCACCACCCTCTCATAAGGGTGCTGTCAGGTCCGGAAGCTTTCCAATTTGTGAGCCCTGAAAGATTCCATGGAGAGCTAAGTTCCCGCCAGGGGCAGAGCACAGTGCTGGCACACAATAAATGCTTAGTAGATATTTATCAAGTGGAAGCGGCATTTGGACCCTCTCGCCCTCTCCTTCCAGCCCTGTTTTCTAGGATGGGGACCACTGGATCTGAGTCACTAAGTGGTAACACACAACACTAATTTGTCTTTTGTTCCCAGCAGCCAGGACCCAAGTTACAGGTATCTGCAAATGCCATGCCTGACCAGGGTTTACAATGGCATTTTTTATCAACTGAAAATGTTTGCTTCTATACAACTATTGTTTGTTCCCAAATAACCAGCCAAAGATAGGGGGTGAGCGGCCCAGCCGGGTGCATTGGCTCTATCTTAGATTAGGTTGTGCACAATGGGCTCTTTGTAAAGTCCTTATGGCAGGAAGTGGCCAGGCAGGCGTCCCCTGCTCCCAGCTTTGGAGACTCGCTCATAACAACGTTCAGGGAAGACGGAGCACAGTTTTAATCCGCCTGGCTTAGAGAAGCCACAGACTGCTGGACTTACATGTGGGTATGTAAGCCCCGCACAGAAGAAGCTTTTCTCCAGCGTTGATAGCAAAGCTCATTTGGAGGAGTGCAGGTCTGGGGCACGGCCCGGACGGGCAGCTGTGACGCACACGCTGTAAGCTCCAGAAGCTCCTGATCCCCTGTGCAGAGCCGGAGCCCATCCCTCCCCGCCCCCACCCTCTCCTCCTGACCAGACCTGGGATTGCACCGCCTTTCTCGGAGGGCTGGGCTCCTGGCATTAAGAATGGAAAGGGAAATGTAAGGGACCTTCCAGGAGGTAATCTCCCTCAAAATGAGTGTGGAGGTAGAAGGTGGCCTCTTCATGTATCTATGCTTCTGAGCCACAGTTGAGAGAGAAAAGCAGATTGCTTAAAGCTACAGTGCTCAACCTGAGGCGATTTCCCCCCAGAAGACATTTGCAATACCTGGAGGGATTTTTGATGATAATGACTTGGCAGAGGAGGAGGGAGGCGGTGCTATGTGCATCTGGTGGGTAGAGCCAGGGATGCTGCTAAACATCCTACAATGCATACGACAGCCCCTGTGGCAAAGACTTACATTACATATCCCAAAATGTCAGTAGTGCCAAGGTTGAGAAACCCTCACTTAAAGTAAGGATTTTATTGCTTTTCTTTTTTTTTTATTTCAGCATATTATGGGAGTACAAATGTTTAGGTTACATATATTGCCCTTGCCCCACCTGAGTCAGAACTTCAAGCATGTCCATCCCCCAGACCAGGGGTCCTCAAACTTTTTAAACAGGGGGCCAGTTCACTGTCCCT
>VBSM01002608.1:21921121-21941524 GCA_008086735.1 Cheirogaleus medius
TTTTTTTTTTAAATCAATTTGATAGATAATAAATGAAAGTTGTCCCTCAGTATACACGTGGGATTGGTTTTAGAACCCCCTGACCTATATCAAAATCTGCACATACTCAAGTCCTGCAGTCTACCTTGCAGAACCAGCAGATGGGGAAAGTCAGCCCTCTCTATACATGGGTTTCACATCCTGTGGAAACTGTATTTTTGATCTGTGTTTGGTCGAAAAAATATCCGTATATAAGTGTATCTACACAGTTCAAATCTGGGTTGTTCAAGGGTCAAATGTATGTTGTTGTTATTCTAATTCGTATTTCCTTGATTTCTAAAGAGTGGGAGTCTTTTTCATATTTATTGTTTGTTTATATTTTTAAATATTTTTTCTTTTATAAATTACTCCTTTAGGTGTTTTGCAATTTTCTATTGGCATGTACATCTTTTTTTTATTGATTCTTAAGATTTTTTTGTATATTAAAGACCTCACAAACTTATCTGCCTTAGATGTTGTAAATATTCTAGGTTTGTCATTTACTTTGAATGTTTATTGTGGATTTTTTCAACCTATTTGCAGTATAATTTATACACAATAAAAATACATCCACTTTAAGAGTACAATTCCATGAGTTTTGGTAAATATGCAACCATGTAACCATGACCATAATCAAGATATAGAACATTTCTGTCACCCCAAAAAATTCTTTGTGCCATTCTATACAGATCTAATTTCCATAACTTTAAGTTAGTTTTTTTCATATTCTAGGACTTCATATAAATGGAATCATATAATATGTACTTTGTTCACAAAGCATAATGTTTTTAAGATCCATTCATGTAGTTGTGTGTATAAGTAGTTCTTTATTTTGTGTAGCATTCCATTGTATGACTATACCACAATTTGTTTATCCATTCACCTGTTGATGAGCACAGGAGTTTTTTTCAGTTTTGGTCTATTATGAGTAAAGCTGATATATTTGAGTACAAATCCTTTTGTGGACATATGTTTGTATTTTTCTTGGGTAAATAGAAGCAAAATTGCTAGGTCATACATACATACATACTTACATAGTGTAGGTATAACTTTATAAGACACTGGCAAACTCTTAAAAGAAATTATATCATTTTATACTCCCACCAACATTGTTGAGAGTTTCAGTTGCTCCAAATCTTTATTAACATTTAGTATTATACAGTCTTTTTAATATTAGCCATTCTAGTGGATATTTTTTGTGTTTTGTTTTGGGTTAAATTTGCATTTCCCTAATGACAAAAGTTGTTAAACATCTTTTTATGTGTTTATTGGATATTTGTAGATATTTTAAGTATCCTTTCAAATATTTTATTCATTTTTATTGAGTTGTCTTCTTATTTTTGAGTTGTAAGAGATTTTTATAAGGAATCATGAGGATCATGTATGTGGAAAATTCTAAGCAGTATACATACCCCCCCAAAATAAATGGATAAACTCTCCTG
Source organism: Cheirogaleus medius (assembly GCA_008086735.1). Lineage (NCBI taxonomy): Eukaryota > Metazoa > Chordata > Mammalia > Primates > Cheirogaleidae > Cheirogaleus > Cheirogaleus medius. The sequence goes on from VBSM01002608.1 coordinate 21,922,582, forward strand.
GAACTAATAAGTAAATTTAGAAGGTTATAGGATACAAGACCAATGTACAAAAATTAATTGTCTTTCTATGAACCAGCAGCAAAAAAATTGGAAAATAAAATTTTAAAATTAGCATTTATAATTTCACAAAAAACCTAAACTACTTAGGGATAAGTTTAAATAAAATGTATCCAAGCCTCATACACTGAAATACTCTAAAAAACTGCTGAGAAAAATTAAAAGATATACATCAATGGAGGGATATACCATGTTTATGTGTTAAATTTAATTTCGATAAGATGTCAATTTCCCCCATATTCATCTATAGATTTGACCAATCCCAATCAAAACTCCCACGGGCTATTGTGTAGAAATTGACAGAATGACTCTAAAATTTATATTGAAGTAGAAAGCACATAGAATTGCTGAAAATTTTTTGAAAAAGAACAAAATCAGAGGCCCCATAGTGATTTCAAGATTTAGAATAAAGCAATAGTGATCAAGACAATGTGGTATTCATGAAAAAATAGACATAGATCAATGGAACAAAATAGAGAGTCCAGAAATAGACCCACAAATATATAACCAGTTGATTTTTGACAAAGGTGCCAAGATACTTGAATGAGGAAAAGAAAATCCCTTGAACAAATGTTGCCGGAACACTTAGATATCTGTGTGAAAGAAAAATGTTCCTCAATTCCTATTTCACACCATTTTCAAAAATTAACTTTAAAGGGGTCATAGACTTAAATGTAAAAGCTAGAACTTTAAAAATTCTAGAAGAAAACATTAATGAAAATCTCTGTAACCTTGGGGGTAAACAAGGCTTTCTTAAGATACAAAAATTACAAAATATAAAAGAACAAAATTGATAAATCGGATTTCATCAAAATTTTCGGTTCTCAAACAATTAAGAAAATAAAAAGGCAAATCATAGACTGGGAGAAAACTTTTAAAATGCATATATTTGACAAAGGACTTACATGATGGATGTTTTTGATATATAAAAGTTTAAATTTTTAATAAAGTCAAATGTATCAATCTTTTTCTTTATGACTTATGCCTTTGATGTATTCTTTGATAGACCCTATTAACCCCAACGTTACACAAATATTTATTTATAATTTTCTGGCATTTTAACATGTTAAAATTACAATCTAGAATTAAAACAAAATTAAATCGGAAATAAAATAAAAACATTAAAAGTTTTAAAAATATTAGAAAACATATTTGGATACCAATACTGTTTACTGATATTTCATCCCTGGACCCAATTTAAAATGCCAGGTTCAGTAAATATTAAATACTTACAGACACTTGGATCTGCTCCTTTTATTCTCTTTCCCAGCTATGGGAACAGCTGGATACTCTTATTAGTACTATTATTTTTTCTGCTTTGTACCCTGTGAACGCTGACATATTTCTCTCTCTCTCTTTCTCTCCCCCTTCTCTCTTTGTCTCTGTCTTTTCTCTTTCTTTCTCTTTTCTTCAAAGATATGTTGAATTCTAATTATGTTCTCCAAGCCGGCCATCTTTTTTCACCAATCATCTTCATATTATGTTTGGGTTTAGTGAGAATATTTTTAATTTTAATATGGAAGCCATGCTAACTTGGTGAAAGAATGCAGAAACGGGGGCATTAAAGCTAATGACAAGCTAGCTTATTACTATCCAATAATTCAGTGACCTTTTTTACCAAAGGGTAGAGAGAAAATGAGCTACTTTTTCAAATCACAGAGATCAATTTATAAATTGCCTTTCCCAAGGTACAAGTCGGTAGGTGGCCCCTAAAGAATTATTAACCATTCACAATAGTTCTTAGTAGTAATTGACTTATTTGGACAAACAATCGGTTCCTATATTTGCTTTAACTAGACTCAAGGGCTAAATATACTTGACTTTGAATAAAGAAGACAGGTTAAAAGGGAGCATTAATCTTGCTCATGGGAAAGTTACACTAGAATGATTTCTGTCTTATTTTTCAAAGTAGCCATTCGCCAGTGATTTTACCAATGAGGCACGCATCTAAATAAACATGAAGAGAAAGAACAAACAGAGTACCTTCTGAACTTAATTTTGTGGTAAAAATGATGGTCAGAAATAAAATTATAAGGACCTGAAATGAACACGGCAACTTAGAATGAGAGGGAGCTGGAGAAACAGCTTGTGTAGCAACCTAGAGGAGTAGCCCTAGAGTAGCATCTCCTCCCACATTTCTTTTGTCTGTTGGAAGATTTTGCTTTAGTTTATTTAATGGCAGCATTCTTATATTAATATATGGTGTTCACCTGACTTGGTTGAAGTAATGGACTAGAACACTTTGCAAAAGTTAACATGCTTTATAAATTTAAGGTGTTATTATTGTATTTCTGAAAATATAAAAAAGACTGGAAAAAGGTGGTTATCTACTGAAAACTGTTGATAGTGGGACTTTGAAAAACAAATCTTCATTTCCCCTCAAATAATCACTATTAACTTACAAATTTTTCCACTCACAGCTTATAAAACAAAACCCCTCATTACAGGGATATAATACAGAGTTTCTTTTCCCCAGTCCTTTGGGTCTGGCCCAAGGACTGAGTGAGCAGCTGTTTTGCAAAAGCTGGTCACTCTCCTTTCTCTTTTTCGTGGTTTCTGCCCAATTGGCCAGCAAATTAATAAGGCTTAATGTCATTCAGTCTTTTAGTTAGGATTTAATAAACCCAAGTCACATAAAAATTGTTTAGGAGTTTATGGTATGCGGATTCACAGTTTAACTCCATATTCTTTGCAAGCTGAGCTTCCTCGCTATTTCTAGCTTCCCCCACTGACCAGTTAAACGTGGCCTTGCGATCCCATGGCCTTGTCTTCTTCTTTGTACTCTGGTGTCATCTGTTAAGGACATCTGTTAAGGATACTGAAGGCCAACCTCTAATCTTACTTTCTAGTAAACAAAGAGTGCACATGGCCAGAATGAAACTAAATAGCTCGATGCTATGGAATCAGGCAGCAAGCTAGAGTGAGAGTCCTTGAAGGAGGAAGAGAGAGAGAATTGTGCATGGGTTGGCCTGGTTGACTTCAGGTTACAGTAATTGGCATGGCCTGCTTCCTGCCTTTGGAAGGCTTGGCATTTTCAAAACAGTTGGCACTGTGGGATCTAATCCCAGGTCCTTCACAAACTAGCCAAATGGGCAATGGTAAATTAGGTAGCTTCTGAGTTGTGGGCCCTTTTGTTCATCATGGGGATAGCAACGTGTGTGTTGTGCCTATCTCGTGGTGTTATTCTCAAATTTGTGTAATAATAAGTGTGAAAGGGCTTTGTAACTTCCAAAATACAGTGAATTCTTTTCAGGGTGATACCCTTTGACTTATTCACTGCGATGAAAAGAAAAAGCCAAGTGTTTTGAAAACCAGGGGTCGAAGCTACAGGTTTATTTCTGCTTGCTCTGTCCTTCACTCAACCCGTGCAGTATATGCCTGGCAAGAGCATGTCTGAAGACCCACTCACCTCTCACCTTGGAGGGCCGCCTGGTGTCCAAAACACCCTGTTTGCTCTGCTTCTCCCTGCTCACACTTCAGACCCCAGCCACACGCCCCACCAGCAGACAGGATGTCCCATTCTGCTTTGGAGTTATTGGGATTGAACTCACCTGGAGCAGAGAGTGTTGACTATGAGGACATCTGTGTGGGAGTTGCGGGGAGGACATGCGTCTCTGTGGAGGGGAAGGGGCACAGCAGAAGCGACTTGAGGGTGTCAGAAATTACCTAGGCAAAGTGGCTCTGTGAAGGCACAGGCAGAGCTTTTGGGAGGTTCTACGTCTTTTTCCCCACATCCAGGAAGTGGGATGTTGGCGCTTGTGGCTGACTACAAGCAAGCTCCTGGGCCCACTCGGGCTTGAAGTAGGGGTATGCTGATAAATGCTTAACAACTGGCTTGGTGGGAGAAGGGGCATAAATACAGCTGAGAATTGTAGTGTTTGCCAAGTTCTCTGCTGTGAATACTCCCACCGTGGCTGAGTTCAATCCACCAGTGTGACGACACTGAACGTGGAGCTGGGGAGAGATGTGCAGTCACACACCACGTATAACAGTCCCACCATACAGATCCAATAGACATAAATGATGTCAAGTCATCGATAAGAGGAAGCGTAATGAAATAATTAGGAAGTGATGAGGTTTAAGTATTGATTACTTTTGTTTTTAATATAACGTATTTACTTGTATGCCTGTATAATTTAATTTTTAATAATGACCGTATCTAACAACCATCTTGCAAAATTCCTGAGATTTTGACCCTCAGCTCTCACGAATCAGTGCAAGCTGGCTGCAGCGTACCACTGAGCCCAAAGAAAAAGAGGAAAATGCTGAGTGTGTGAAAGGAACATCCAGCCTCTATGGAGAGTATAAGGCCCCTGCCTTCTGTTTCGTCTCCTCTCCTGGCAGGAGAAGAGCCCTAAAATGGGTCTAAGACAAACAATAGGGATCCTTTAACTAACAACTTCAACAACAGCAACAAAACACAAAAACCAGAAACCTTCACCCTCCTGGCATAAAATTTCCACCTCATATCACGGCCTGAACCATATCCACCTAGCAGATGGTGGGGCTGGGAGGGAAGGGCTACAGAAAGGGTAAGTTTTGAGATGTAAGGAAGATAAGAGCTTGGGAAGTGTCAAAACAGATAGGACACTATCATAGAAGGTTCTGGAAGCCAGATGTGGCATTCTGGATGCTGGATGCTTAGAATGGGGAGAGGAGGTAGAAAAAATGATGGAATGAAACCAACTCCCTGCACTTCACAGTTCTGCCCTGGGCCAGTTCTGACATAGTTCTTGAAGAACAATGTTCCCTCGTGAGATTCTTTTGGTAAAGATAAAAAAACCTTCTGTGGTCATAGAAACACATCTTATAAAATAGGTCTCCCAGAATTCAGGCCACAAAGTCACCCTCAGCACCATAATGGGACACAAAATGAGAAGAGCCTGAGGCCTAGTCGTTATTAAATCCTGCCCCACTGAGTACACACAGAGAGGAAAACAACCAAATGCCATTTCAGTTCATTATCAGTCCAATCCACTTCTTGAGTGGGAGCAGAGTTGGAAATCTAGTGCTAAAAATAACATTGTCATCTGTGGCCTGAAATAATCACACCCGTCTAAAGCCAGGTTAAAGTGTGTGCATGTGTACAAGTGCGTGTGTAGGGTGGGGGAGAGAATGAGGACTACCTTGTGTGTATATGCAACAGTAACTTTCTTTCCCATTTTATATATTTTTTTCCTAGGCAGCAGATGCAACTCTGGAGTGGGGGCAGGGGGAAGGAAGGGCATCCACACTGCTAAGTACTTACCAGGACCTGTTGAGACCCAGGTACTGTGTGCAACACCTTCCATTGGTCATCTGACGCAGTGCTCACACACTTGGAGGCAGGCAACTTTATTGCAGAGAGAGGCCGAGTAACAAGCTTAAAGTCAATCAGCCAGGAAGAGATGGAACTGTGTTTTAAACTTATCTATTGGACACTAAAGGCCTCTGTCTTCCCTACACTGCTAATCACGCCCTTGCTAATCAGACCAAAGATGGCCAGAGAAGTTGGGTCATCCCCATCCGAGTGGCCCAAAATGGTCCCAGCATAGAGTCGAATTTACAACTGTTTGTTGAATGTAGTGATTTCAAAGCAAAGATTTAGCATCTGAATGTTTGACTTGCAGCATGTGAATTGGGAAGAGACTCGACAATCATCCTAGATCCAGTGATACGGCCCTAAGAGGCAAGACATAAAACCAGATCATGGCAGGCGCTAATCCTTGTACTCCTATTAACACTTATGGGTTATTCTTAAGTGTGGCATGTCTACATTCCCTAGCATGCTTTGAAGTCAGATGCCCTTTAATGATAAAGCTGCATTAGGTTGTATACCAGACCATGTCTATTTTTGGCTTTGGGACACAGGGGTGCTTAACACTTTGAGAAAAACCCAATAGAGGAATAGCTAGATTTACAAAGAGAGAGCTTGTGGGGGAAAGTTTGCACTACAGAATTGTTCACCCTGGTGTTTGTTTAGATTGTTCCATATTTAGATTGTGCTTAAAATATAAATCAACATTCCCAGGCCGATGTGTACACCACTTTCCAGTGGCACATCCAAGTTGACGGTGCAGCGGAGACCATCCATCCACACCTGCCGATTCCTATGCATGGGGACCCTCAGCTCTCCCCTCCTGCAGCCTCCTTTCTCTTCTCCACAAAGGAAACGTCCCCTCAGTGTGTTCCCAGGAAGTCTGGTGAAGGGACAAGCTGCGAAGAGAAGGAAGGAAAATTGGAGTGGAAGGATGTAGACTGGGGGAAGCTGAGAGGATGAGTAAAAGGAATTGTGACATCTGCTAGGAATGTCACCTCAAACCCAGGAAGCACCCAGCCCACGGAGTGAGGCCCAGCCTGTGGGACTGTGTGCCCAGGGCTCCTGGGGAATCTCAGGGAGAGAGAAACGTGGTCCCCACGGCGCAAAGCCCCCACCCGTGTAGCCGGCTTCCACCTCTCAAAGGGGTAAATTGAGCTGAATATTTGATGAGGAGGAAGTGAAGTGGAATGTGAGGCTCCTCACTGCTGACGTCAAGCTTGCCTTTCATTTTATTTATACCCATGACATTGTGACACAGGATCTAATTTTCCATTGTATTTTTTCCTCTGTTAGGAACCAAGCGATGACAAGTGAATTTGTGCCTGAGCCTGGAAAACAATATTTTAAATTTGAAGCCAGGGACCATACAGGAATTTTGCATCTATCTGCATCTTCCCACTTGCCCCTCTTCCCTTGAACTGCTAAACTCACCACGAAAAAGGGCAAAGGAGCAACACCCCGACAGGGTGCGGCTGTCTAGGCAGTCAGAGCTGGAAGCATCCAGTTGCCCACTCCTCACTCGTGACAGGCTGTTCCTTCCTGGCACGGGAGCTGGCGGGAAGCCAGGGAGCAGTGAGGCCGCACGGCAGCCTTGGCATGGAGCCCCGGCCGCCGTCTGGGCATGAAACTGGGCTCTGGCACCAGGAGTGGTTCCAGCTCCCTGACCCAGAACTGCCTGTGCAGGGGCTGCTCTGCTGCGTGTGCCCTGGTGGGACCCCACTCCTCCTGCCCCTCCGAGGCGGGGTGGGTTCAGGAGCAGAGCTGGATCTAGAAGGAATGGCGGGAACAGCTAGGGGACGCTGGGGCAAAGGCAAATTATATCCGCTGGTGCAGAAACAGCCTTTGGATATGTGCCTGTGACAGAAGAGAGAATGGCATGTGTGTTCAGCGAGTGGACAGAGTGGGCTTTACCCAGCTCCTCGACCTGCTGCCAGACGAGGGGCCTCCGCCCTGCCACTGGCCTCCGCCCTGCCACTGGCCTCCGTCCATCCCTTCCCGCAGCCTCAAGTCCAGACACAGCGTCTCTAACGTGGGTCCCTCTTCCCGCCCTGAAATGGAAGCTCCGCCTGGTGTCTGCAGACCTGCCACTATGTCAGTAGGGCCTCCTGTTACCAGCTTTGCGACGATGTTTTTCAGCCTCTAACCTCAGAGAAATCTCCACTTCCTTGTACTCAGTTCAGAAGATGTTTGTTATTCAGGATTCTGATGCAGAGGTCTGATAAGAGGGGCCTCAGGCCTTCTGAGTTAGTAAACCAGGAGGGTCTGTCTGAGAGTTTTTAAAAAACCAAGAAGCACAAGCACAGCCACGCCTTAAGAAGCGGCACAGTGCCAGCTCCTGTCACCTTATATCTTCCAGGATATTTAGACACGGTTGTCAATGAGTGTTCACTATGTTTGCCTTGGTTGTCTTGTTTGCTTTGTTTGTTTGCTTTTAAAAATCAAGGTTTCCAGTTGCACCAGTGAAATCATATCTGCGTTTTATTGATGTTATGAGAGAGAATAACAGCTCAGGCGTAATATGGATTGGGGAGGCGGGGTCAAAGACAGGTACAGTTAACATCAAGCCTAGAGTAGAGCTTCTCAAATGTTAACGTCCATCGTAATTGCCTGGAGGGTGTGTGGAAATACAGGTTTCAGGGTCCCACTGCCAGAGTTTCCGGCTCTGTGGGCTTGAGGTGGGCCCCAAGAATTTGCATTTCCAACAAGTTTCTGGGGGATGCTGAGGCTGCTGGTTTGGAGACTACACTCTGAGGACCACTGGCATAGGTCAGGAGGGAAGTAGCCCCGTCTTTACCGAGTAGAAGGGAAGATGAGGGTGGGCAGAGGCAGCAGCAAACACCTGGAAGTGAGACAGAGTTTGATGGCTCGGAGAATGGAAAGGCCAGTGTGTCTGGAAGGCAGTGAATAGTGGTCCTGCGGCTTGAGGCTGAGCACAGAGTGAACGCTCGTCCATTTATGTTTTCTCTCCTCCCTCCATTCCCTGACTTGAAACATGGCTCTGTCTGAAAGTGACCATCTTAGCTATGAGAGGACTTGTTCCTGAACTGGTGTTGAGGTACCATCCTGTACCTGAAAGCAAAAAGAGTTAATGTGGAGGTGATCTATGTTATCCAAATGGGAGCCTGCTAAGTAGATGGCTATAGATAAGAAATCTGGATACTGCTCTCCAAGAGCAGTTTTGTGCGTGTCTGTGTGCTTCCCTCCATCTCACCCAACTCATAAATGCCACAGGGTTTTAAACCAAAGAAAGGACGGGTTAGGTTTTTGGAGCCAAAGTGCACAATTGGCACCAGGCCAATTCAGTTCAGACTACATTTATTGAGCACTTACTCTGTGCCAGGTGCCATGCTAGGTGTTGGGAAGATAGAGGTGAACAAAACTGGGGCCCCGCTCTTGGGAAGTTCAGTCTTACTGGGAACTGGACACAAATAATCATATGTGTTTTTACGTATGGTAGAATAAAAGCCACAACACTGGTCTGTACAGAGGCCAACACAAACACAGGAGAGAGAGCAGTTTTGCCTGGAGAAGTTTGAGAAGGTCACGCATAGAAAGTGACATCTGAGCCAACTCTGGGAAGGAAACTTCTAGAGAATGAGTAGAACTGAAGGATAAATGAACACATCTCCTTTAAGAACTTTCTTGTTATTGTTTTAAGCTCTGAACTAAGTCATCGTTATGAGCTTCTAGGAGATACATGGCCACATGGTGTTGAATTTGATTTAAAATATTGCATAAGCCATTATATATAGTAACACATATGGAAACAATCTGAAAATATTTCTCCTCAAATATAGTGCCATTTGCTTTTACGAATTTGCTATTTCTGAATAAATATGTAAAATATGGTTTGGTCTTCTGAGACTCTCAGAAGAAATTATATCACTATCCCAAGGGAAAATAATTTTGGTTGCTAATGCATTCATTCAATTCATTCAGTTAGTCAATAAACATTTAGTTAGAAATTTCAATTTTTGAAGTGCCATACTCGGTCTGTTAGGGAAAACAAAAATGCGTACGACATTGTCCTCAATTCAGGACTCTTCAAAGCTTGGGAATGAGAAAAACACCTGAACACAGATAATTCTAACTTAAATGGCTGGTAAGTTTTTGTTGACAAACAAAACACTACAAGTATCTAGAGGAAAACAAACTATTTTATGATTGAGATAATCATAGAAAGTTTGACCATTTATGGAGGAGAATCCGTTTGCATAGGCTGTAGGGTGGAAAGGGATTAGACTTACAGAGACAAGGGTGGAGGGAAGCATTCCAGGCAGACAGAAGTTGGTGAACAAAGTGAGAACAGGTGGGAAACCTGAGGTCACTTGGAAATAGCACTTTGCCCTGTTTAAAGCTATGACTTGGGAAAAGAGCTGGAATAGGTGGATGTCAGCCTCACAGCATTGTTTGAACTTGATTTCACTGGCTGTGACTTATTGAATTTGAAATGCCACACGTTTGTCACTTGGTTCCCTGCACACTTGTTTTAGTTGGCATCCCAGGCCTGACCTTAGTCTTGGCATCATTGTGTCCAACACGGAGGATACATTTTAAAAAAATCAGTCTGTATACTGGTGGTAGTAAAATCACAATGCAGCTCCAATTAGTCATGAAGACCACAGGCTGAAAGTTGACCCTTTTCTTCAGGAATTTATGATTTCACACCTGGTCGTTGAAAGAGATGGGTTTTGTAGCAGAGTCCCTTCAGGAAACAGATGAGGGCTTATTTACACAGGTGGGGACAGGGTCACGGGATGGTGCAGTGTCTGTGGGCCAGTGAGAGCCGGAAGCTGTTACCAACCCTAGCCAGGTGGTGACAGGGCAGAGGACAAAGCAGACATTGGAACTTGGAAAGACCTTTGGGTTGCTATGAGTGCCCATATTCCCCATCTTGTGCTGGTGCCTCCCGTTGGCTGAACCCGACCTTGACTGAACCTGACTGACGGAAGCCAGGGGGTGGGGGCTCACCGATGCATTCCCTACAGGCCAGCCTCCGAGGGCACAGGATGAAGGGAGGAAGGGTGGAGAGCTGATCTGGAAGGGCAAACAGAGACTGTCTAGCACAATCCTTTCTAGCTTTAATAGTTCCATGATTCCAGAACAACCCAAGCCATAGTAAGTTTTCATTTGACAAATATGTTCCAAGCACTCACGTTTTTCTCAGCAATTTATAAAAAATAATTAACACGGGGAATCAGTTGGATGGATAGATGAATGGATGAGTGATAAAGGAGTCCTTGACTGGGACAATTCACTAAATAGTATCTCAACTAGATTGTAAGCTTGATGAACACAGGGGCTGGGCTGGGTTTGTTTATTGCTGAATCCTCAGTGCCCAGCACTGCTCCTGAACCTTAGTAGACACACAGTAAACATTAAACATTACACACAGTAAATCAATTCTTCCCTAGAATTGATTCTTCTACAGTGCTCAGTAGACACACAGTAATCAAGTCTGAATAACTTGATTGGTGAAACATCAAGAGCACCACCCAACATAAAACATGCAATAGGAAGTCTTAGGACAAGAGAACTCAAAGTTAGGGTAAAGCGCTAACATTCTCAGACCTAGGAGAAGCAGAGGATGACAATGTTTGTTTTTCTGCTTCTAGTAACTTTTAGACCAAAGCTGTCAGCACCTCCCAGGAAACAAAAACCATTTGATGGTGGTGGAGAGATAAAGGATAGTCCATCCCTCAATCTTTTCTGATCACTTAAAAAGGGCAACGTTATAATCCTTGCATCCCAACCTCAATTAATTCACCCATTTATTCATTTGGTGAAGACATATTGAAGTATGAGAATCTAAAAACAAGAGAGAGACAGCCTCAGCCCTCAAGGAACTAAGTCTGATAGGAACTAGAGATAAGACATTAGGAAATTACAGTATTCGTGCTGGCTAGAGGGAATACAGGCTGCTATTGGAGCAATCCGAGGACAACCTGGCACAAGATGCAGATATCAAGAATAGGTAAGTTGAGTATTGAAGGGCTTTTCCACTTTTTCACTTATCTCTGGCATCCGTCCCTCCCCCATCACCAGCCACCCACCCCTCCACCACCTCTACCCAATAAGTACCTTACATAAATGGCTTGTAATGCAATTTCTTTTGATTTGGATGCATTTATACCAAAGAGCCATTAAATCGGCCAATGAACACATGTAGAGGGTGCCGTCCCATCAGCCAATCAGAGAACACTTGTAGAGGGTTCACTCCTTCCTTCTCAGCTCTTGGTAGAGAGCAGGAACAAGAGACCACAAGGGCACACAGTGGTGTCTGGATTAGAAGGAGGAGAGAACAGGTATACAGTAGGGGAGGCTGGAGACCCTGTAGACAAACTTCACTGCCTGCATAATTTTTTGGAGGATCAGTACTATTTATTTTCAACTCCTTGCAAACAAATGGAAAGTATGTGAGGAGGTTTGTTTGTGCTTGTTTTTTAGCCTTTAGCAACTGCGTGTAGGGTACAAGATCTCATAAACATTATTATTAATCTATATTAACACTGATTCACCTGATTTATGAAGGTGCTTGGCTGGTTTTAAAACACAGGCAATTTTGCCACAAAATTGCTTCATTCCCAGAGGTTTTGTTAATCAAGATATTTATGTATTTAACTTGAGTATTATGAATACTAATGGGAGGAAAAAAACAATTTGAGGAGGAGAAGCAGAGGGGAAAAAAGAATAGCATGTGAGTCAAAATGTAAGGAGTGGGGGTGTTGCTGGGTTAAGTGTATGTGTGTGGGGGGAGGGTGACATACAAGGTGTACATTTTCTATAAGAACATTACATCTATTAGGGAGCAACTCTCTTATTTGCAGTCTTTAAGGCATTTAGAGTTTTGGTGAAGTTTCTTTACCATTAGCACATTCTGTCCTTGTCCTGGAAGAAGTTATGCTGGAACCAACTATGGGCCTGAGAGCCGATTATCTTACCTCCCAGCCATCTTCCTAGGTTTCCTTCATCCCTTCCTTTCTTTCTGTTCACCCCTCAAAAGTCAGTAGTCTTTTGGGGGGCTTGATCGTCAGGTCTCCTGCTCAGAGCTTCCTGCATTTTTAGCCCCAACCAAACATTTCCCTTCACCTGCTCACCTTTGTTTCCTTGTAGCTACTAGACATCTTTCCTGAGTGTCAATGTGCACAGAGCCTGTCCCCCTCAGTGCTTGCTCTTGCCCACCCTGTCGCTGTCTTTGTGGGGGGTACCAACGTCCCACTCCTGGCCACTGAGCCACCCACTCACAAATCATATATATGCTCAGCTGCCAAGTCCTGTTCTACCCCTGAATGTCTTTCTCGTTCTTCCCTTCCTCTCCATTCCCAAAGCCATGGCTCCCATCAGCTCTTTCTGGACCATCATTATTGATTATCTCTCTGTCCCATTGGTCTTCTATGCTTCCCTCCACCACCAGGCTTATATTTGCACTGTACAAACCTCCATGTCTCTTCCTTGTGTGAGATCTTCCAAGAGCTCTCCATTTTCTAGTTCTTCACATCAGTGAACGAGCCATTTAAATTGTCTCATTCTCTTTGTGTGAGTTTCCTCTTATGTCATGGGCCACAGCTCCTCAGTCTCTGCTGGCATCTCCTCCTCTGTGTGATCTTGAAGGGTTGGCAGGCCCAGAGTGTGGTCTCTGCCCTCTTCTCCATTCTGATGACATTCTCCCCTCCTTAAGTGACCTCATGTAGCCCCACAGCTCACAGAAGCATCTACACATTGATGACTCTCAAATTTGTGGCTCCAGCCCTGATCTGTCTACCAAGCTCCAGACACATAGATGTCTAATAGAGACTCCTGCATCACAAGGCCAGAGCGGAGCTCTTGATCTCCACCCGTTCTTTTCCTGCTCCTCTCCCACGCTTCCCTGTCTCAATGAAAGTTACCACTGCCCACCTGACTGCTCAGGCCAAAAACCTAGAGTTCATCTTTGTTTTTTCTCTCTCCTGACTCCAATCCCCACATCCAATCCATCACAGGTCCTGTCAACCTTACATTCAAAATTCACGCATCCTGAACCGGGCCCTTTCTCTCCGCCTCCACTGCCTTCTCCCTAGTCACCCCTATCTCTCATGTGGATGAACCCAACAGCCTCCTGCACTGTCATCTTCCACCTTTCTTCCCTAGAATTGATTCTTCACACAGTGGCCAGAGGGATTTTCAAAAAGCAAATCATATTGTGTTTCTTCTCTGCTCAAACCCCGCCCAAGGCTTCCTGCTATACCCCGGCTATGCCGGCTTCCTGTCACTTCCTTGAACTCATCAAGCTTTTTCCCACCTTAAGGATTTTGCATTTGCAGTTCCCTTCCCTGAGGTCCTCTTCCCCCATCTTTGCATTCCCAGCTCATTTGGGTAATTCATGTGCCGGTCCAAATGTCCCTTCCTAGAGGAGCCGCCTCTGACTTCCCAAACTAAAGTGGTCTCACCCCCAGCTTCTTTCTGTTGTTTATTATCTTCAGATCATGATATAATTATCTTTTTCTTTTTTCTTGTTAATTGTTTCTCTTCCCTTCACTAGAGTGTAAGCACCATGACAAGGTTGGATTCATCTTACAAATTTGCCTCACATATCTACCCTCACACCTAAAATACTTCCTGGCACATAGTAGTTGCTCAAAAATATTTGTTGAGTGAATGAATGAATATATAATTGGGTAAATTTGCCTCTGTGATAAATACCCCACTACCATTTATATATATATATATATTATATATATATATAAGTGGTGTTTTTTATATATAGAAAAAATATATATGCTGTAAGTATCAATGAAGAGTGGGCAGGGCTAGGCTCTCAGACAGACAAAGGAATGTGCAGCAGCCACTTGACACCATGGTGGCAAGATTCCTTGAATCCTCAGATTCAAGGGCAAGGCAGACATCCTTAATGCTGATAGCCTCCTGCTGAAAAATAATAAGAGATATTTTATTGATAACACTGAACTTTCCAGTCCACATTTAATCTTTGCAAATTTGAGACTCTGGGCCATAGGGCTAATGCCCATCCATGTGACAAACTGCAGGTTTATTCTGAACTTTCTATTCCTCTCTCTTTTTGACATGAGGCATTCTGAAGGCAGGGATCCAGGTTGGGAAATGTTGGGTTAGAATTCTGTGGGAGGTATGTTTGGTTTCATCAGAGTCACTTTGGTAGATTCAGTCCGAGATTTCAATATGATGAGGGAAAACTGGGGCTAGGATCCTGACTCTATTCACAGATGGAGAGTGAGGGGGCCCAGGTGACACCCAGAAGAAAAGTTCTATCGCTGTATGTGTAGACCTTTGGTTTGAGATAGGCGTGGTGTTGGGATAATGCTATGCAAGCTGGCTGGGCAAACTTGCAAAGGGGAGTTTAATGCATGTGTTGTCAGTGACACTGATAACCATGAAAGGTAAACCATAGACTCAGTTTCTCCCAAAATTGTCAAAGGCGAGTAGCACTCAACAGCACTGGGCTTTCGTACTGTGGCAGTCAGACTGTGGCAAGCACCAGCTTGTCAGCACCACCAACATCTTCAATCTTCAAAGAAGAAAAACCAATGACATGTTTAAGGGGAACTACATGGTGCACCCCATTTGTGTTAGCCTTATCAGTACAAGGAGAATTGTGTTATCAGTAACTGCTGGTCTTCCAGCCCTTAGGGGTTGGGCTTCCATTTGTTTTGAAAGAAAGCTGCTTTCTTCTTCCCCCATATCTCTGCTTAATGGGTTACAGATGGGAAACACTACACACCTGGGGTGACTAGAATGCCAACTAACCAACAACCACCTTACTCCGCTCATATTCCAAGAGCGATGGCTCTTGACACAGAGCCACGGGCAAAGCTGTGACATGCAGAAAGGTGGTTTTCCTGCCCATTTCCTTCATGCCAGCAGTGCCCACTCTTCCTGAGTGAGCCGAGTAGGAAGAAGAGAGTGTCTGATCAATAGAATCGTGTGAAGGTTTTAGAGGCACAAAGAGTTACTGCAAACGGAAATACTTACAGTCTTTAAACTTTAGGATAGAGCAATGCTGAATTAATTAGAAAAGAACTCTGAGGACATTTCAAGCCCTGTCCAGTGTGGGTGGAGGAGATATTCATGGGCATGAGCAGGACGGGGAGGTGGATTCTGTGGCATGTCTGAGTTGAGTCATGTCATGGGGCTGTGACCTGCTCACCTGGCTTGGTCCAGAGAGAGATGACAGGGCCCACACAGGCTCTGTTTCACTCTTGGCAATAGGGATGCAAAGGGAGGGACAGAGGGCAGTGCCTGATGCTGGAGGTGGTGACTGGTTGGTATGGAGAGCAAGGGAGAAAGAGGAAAGACAGATGGCTGTGGTTGAATTTGGAGAGTCATTAGTAGCATTAACCACTAGGAATCAGATTTGATAGGGAGATGATGCTTTCTGGTGAAGAAGCTCTCGTGGGGAGATGTTGATGGGACTCACACTTAGAGATGCCCAGTAGGCAACGGGAAGTGGGGAGCAGAGCTTCATTATGGGATTTTAGACACCCCACCCCACCACCAGCTGGACTGGAAATTCTGTGCCTTTGGTTACTTTTCCTTCTTTCTTTCCTTCCCTTTGGTTCAGTTCCCTTTTCTTCTCTTTCTTTGTTATATCCCTTCCCTTTCTTTCTCCTTTCTTCCTTCTTTCTTTTCCCTTCTACAACTTTCACCTTTTCACTTAGAGGAAGCTCTTCATGGCTCGTCGTTGGCATACCCGAATCGCCAGCATCACTACTCTTGTACTTTGGGACTGTTACTATAATAAGTAAAATAAGTGTTCCTGAACACAAGCACCTCGATACTGCAACAATCTAATAACAGAGAGGGCTACTAAGTGACTCATGGATGGATAATGTGTACAGTGGGGTATGTGCACACAGGGAGGATTTGTGTCCTGGGCAGGATGGAGCTCGAGATTTCATCATGCTACTCAGAATGGCACACAACTTAAAATTTAGGAATTGTTTATTTCTGGAATTTTCCCATATAATATTTTGGGACTGCAGTTTACAGAGGATAACTGAAACTCCAAAAACTGGAACTGTGGATACAGGAGGATTGCTACACGTGCAAACCCTCAGAACTCGGACTAATAGTTTTGAGACACCGTCTGTTTTTATGCAATATCTCAGGAATAGACAACCTGCTGGTTGCCGCAGACATCCTCCCAGTATTTCTTGAGTGGCTCTTCTGGAAAATCCTCACACTCATAGGAATGAATAATATGACTTTTGTTTATCTTTTACAGATAATTAGAAAAGAGATTGGATTCAGAGGATTCGTGCCTTTACCCTCCCTCATTGTCTCTTTGTTGTTGTTTTCCTTTTAATTTACTTATATTTCTTTCTGAAAATGTTTGTGTTTTTTACCTAGGTCAATTTACCCTGCGTATTTCAAACTGTCCTTTCACTTGCTGGGTTATTTTTGCCTCAGACTTTCTTAAAGTTCTTCTTTTGCTTTCCTCCCCACCAAATCTCAGCCTGAACGTGATCATTTACCATCTGATGTCTTTGTTGTTCTGCTTTTCCTTGTCTGCACAGGCTTAAAAAGGTTATGAGTGTGAAATGATGACAGATTATGCTGTTAAGCTAAATAACCTTGATCCTTCCACCTAACCTCCCTTTGCCTCACTTTTCCATCTGTAGAAGGACGAAATGCACTACTTTTGCTATTGCCACATAACAAATTACAAATTCAGTGGTTTAAAACAGCATTCTTTTATTATCTCACCGTTTCTGTGGGTCAGAGGTCTG
Organism: Cheirogaleus medius; assembly: GCA_008086735.1. NCBI lineage: Eukaryota > Metazoa > Chordata > Mammalia > Primates > Cheirogaleidae > Cheirogaleus > Cheirogaleus medius. The sequence goes on from VBSM01002608.1 coordinate 21,939,679, forward strand.
GGCACGGCTTTACTGGGTCCTCTGTTTTAGGATCTCCTCTGAAAGCTGCAATCAATATGGCAGCCAGGGCTACAGTCTCATGTCAAGCCTTGGCTAGGGAAGGGTTCACTTTCAAGCTCTGCTGGGTTTTGGCAGGATTTAGCTCCTTTCAGTTTGCTGGAATCTCTGGCCTCAGTTTCTTATTGGCCAAAGGCACCTCAGTTCCTTGCCATATGCACCTCTGAAGTGACAATCCTGTCCTCTTTGCCATGTTCCATTGGTAGGCAACAAGTCACAGGCTCCACCCACACTCAAGGGGAGGGGATGACACAAGGGTATGGACAGCAGGATGTGGGAATAGTTGGGGGCCGTCTTAGAGTTTGCCCAGGGAAGAATGCTTTTGTAAAAAAATACTTTGAGCTCCTAGAAAAAGACTACAAAGGCTGTATTAATACTGCATTCAGGCCTTATTGTGACCTTCATAGATTGTAGCTAACACCAAAATAATCATTTTTCTCTTTGTCTCTCTCTGTGTCCCATGAACTAGGTTTTACTTCTAAAAATGACTTGTTTTTCTTTTCTGCCATTAGAAATCTCATAGGCTTCTCTGGATGAGAAGGTCAGCAGGAACAGACTGTTGTTGGTCTTGGTTTTGGCTGGACTGACTCAGCCCTGTGGGCAGCTGAGAAAGGAAAGGCCTTTGCAAATGGCTCTCTAGGTCTTTGTTAGAAATTCCCCCCACTCTAGAGGAGCCAGATATGGGCCAAGCGTGGTAATAACCACAGCAAGATGCCAGGCCTATTTACAGCTGAGGCATTTAATTAGCTACAATTTATTACTTTTTGAGAGTGTGTGAAAGCTTCTTAGTATCTGCTCCAGGGGTGGGAACCTGTAGCCTTGGGGCTACATGTGGCCTTCTGGATCCTTGAGTGCCGCCTTTTGACTGAACCCAAATTTTACAGAACAAATCCTTTTAATAAAGGGGTTTGTTTTGTGAAGTTTGGATTCGATCAACAGACCACATTTGGGGACCTGGAGGGCCACATGGGGCCTTGAGGCCAGAGGTTCCCTAGACCTTTCATGATTCCAGCTCCTTAAACAGATTGGTGGGGGGTGGGGAGAGAGTAGGGGAGGGAAAGAGGGATCTAGAAGGGTAGCCAAACCTTGGGCTTGATCCCCGTGTGATTCGTGTTTGTAAATTGTCCCCACAATCTGTGACCCACACACAATAGGATGTTGTTTACATATGTATTTGAATCCAAAAGTCTTTTACTTTGAGGGAGATCTATTATTATTATATATGATGTCTATGTATATGTATAATGACCAGTATCTCTGACTTGAAAATTTCTCTAAAATTCATAGTGTATATGAATTTGATTTGAAGGATGCAGGCAAATCTGATCCTTCCGCGTTTTCTTGGAGGTAGAGGCTCGATGATGGGGGACAGGGGAGGAAGGTGAGTACGATAAAGGGGATGCAAGGAGCCCCAACTCCAGGTCCCAAGACAGGCACCAGGTTAGGCGACTCCAGCGAGACTCCGCTTCCCTGGGGGAGCGAGGGGGGCCGGGGAGGCGTTGCCTGGAGCGGGGTAGCTAAGCCGGCTCAAAGTCGGGGCTCCACACTCTGGGAGGGGCGCTAGGACCCAGGCACCCGCTGGCCTGGGGACGCGTCTGGGGAGTGAAGGCGCGCAGTGGTTCGGGCTCGCGGCCAGAGTCCCTTGGAGCGACCAGACCCTTCGCGTGGGCACGAGGCCCGGGGTGCGGGGTGCGGGGTGCGCCAGCCCTGTGCCCTCTGTGCCGGGCCGAGGCGCCGGGCACCGCCGGGGCGCCCAGCAGCCGCCCGCCGCCGGCATGGACCAGCCGCA
>VBSM01002608.1:21941624-21965918 GCA_008086735.1 Cheirogaleus medius
GCGTGTGTGTGTGTGCAGGCGCGGGCCCCGGTGCCTCGCTCCCGAACTCCGGATTCCGCGAACCCAAGAACCCCTCTTCCCCCCTCCCCTGCTCTCAGTTCTTGGGACCGAGCTCGCTGGGCAGGTAGATGAGGTACGAGGATTAAACCACCCAGGTCTTCCCCGTGGGAAGGGATGTGCGGAGGGGTGCGAAGCAGGGGCGCTTGGGAGAGATGGAACAGGCGTGCAAAGAAGAGCCTCGCGCCGTGGGGTCGCAGGGAAGTGCCCCCGAGAACCGTCCGCAGCGCTGGGAGAGGAGCTTGATCCACCGGGGAAGCTGCGCAGGCTGCGGTGCCACTCTGAACTTGGGGTCGTAGTGCTAGGTGTCAGAGTGTCACCTGAAGTGCACTTAGTTACCAGGATCAAGTAGACACGGTCCTCGGGACGGTTGGGGGAGATGAAGGTTGCACCAGCCTTTACAAAGGCTTGGCTAGGGCTCTTGAACCTTCAACAGACTCCTCTGTACCCTTGGGACTAGCCGTCAGGCTCAATCTGACGCCAGTTTACCATTTCCAGGTTCCTGGCCCCAGAAAAACACCGCTGATGGGAGAGATGCAAATTGTTAGGACTGTAAGACCACGGCTGTTGAGCGGTGGTATATGCCCCAGTAACCTTCGCCGTGAGGTCATGGCACTGGGAAGGGGGTGGGGTGCCTGCTCTGACAGTTACACATGCTTCTGTCTGAACCTGAAGTTACACGTGCAGTGCTAACCTAGGAGAGAGACTTCCTCTAAACTGCACGTTGCGAAACAATCAACAAAAACATTTACACAAGGACCCCCGGGGGAGGTGAGGGCCAGAGGACCTGCGCTCTACAATTTTATAATCTGATGGTTGCATTGCCAGTTCTGCTTGACTGCCCTTCTGACCTTGAATAAGCTATTTTAACTTTGTAGACGCTCGGTTTTCCAAGAAGCAAAAGCACTAGAGTGATAACTCACCAGCAGTGGAAAGACCATGGATTGGGAAGCCAGGGAGCAGGGTTTCAGCCCTAGCTGTACCACTAGCCAGCTGCGAAGCTCTGGGCAAACCGCACAACCTGTCCCGATCAGCTGTTAGGAAGGTTCAAAGTAGCCTTTCATTCCGGGGGTCCACTCTGGCAGTAATCTGCCAAGCTTGGACAGACTACCAGTGCTTACTAGTTCTTTGCAGTCTTGCTACAGACTGCACTTGGTTCCAAAGAGCGTTCATTGACGGAGGAGATACTGGATCAGTGGGTGAATTGAATTTTAATTCCAATCTGTTTATAAAACTACACAAATCTTTCAGGTTTAAGGTCTGTGGAAATAAGCTTGACTGGTTTAGTTAATGCTTAGAATGCACTCGGAAGGACTTCACATAGAAAGTCCCCGTTAAGTTTGAGTTTGGTTACAGAGCCCTGGAAGGAAAAGATCCTTTCTGTGCAGCTGGAAGACCCTAGCCACAACCTCCCTGTTATAGGCATGAGTAGAGTAGAAGCCCCAGATTGACCCTTAGGTAGAAGACCCTTAGGTAGAAGCCCAGTGTGCCGCACATCTCATGGAGACCACTTAAGTTATACCTGCTAAACAACTTACTTACCTGGGAATGACTCGGTGATTAATAATATCATCAGAAAAGCAGTATATCATTTCAGTAATAATGAAATTGTCTTTAGAAGCTACATTAAATATTGGAATGCCTAATATTGCCAGAGTTTACTGAGGTAAACACTGCTTTAAAAAAATCCACTGCTTTTTAGCTTTTTCATTTAGTTTCAGGAAGGGAAATAAGCAGGGTGATTTATTATGTTTCTTTTTGCTAGATAATTTTTAAAGAGATAAAGTAAACACAACACAAGCCACAAGGAACCTTGTTTCTTTAGGTTTTGAGAGATGAATATCACCATCATGGTGAATATTTATTAAGTACTTACTGTGTGCGAGGCATTTAAGCTCTTTATGTACAACATCTCCTGTAATCCTATCAACACCTTCTGAAGGAAGTGCTATTATTTCTTTCAGTTTTGCAGATGAGGGAACTGAAGCTTCTTGCTTGAGATTACACAGCTCGTAGGTGGTGGAGGTGGGCCAGCTGGGTTTATTTACAATGAGCCAGGCAATATGCAAGAGGGGAGAAGGAGGGAGGGCAAAAAATGCCTCCTAAGAATCAGATACTTGATACGTCTCAGTGCATAGAGATTAAAAATCTTTTATAAGTGGTAATTTTCTTCTCTTTTTCTACTTGGACTTTCTTGCTTTTATTCATATGACATTTCATATCAGCGAAGAGACTGACCTCTGTCTAATATAGATTTGAGTGCAGATGGGTGAACCATAATTTGTTTAACCAGTTCCCTGTGAATAGGCATTTGGATTATTTCTAAATTTTCACAATGACTTACAGTGCTAGCATAGTGGATCCTTTTACTTATATGTTTCTGCATACCTGTTCAGATATTTCTGGTGGATCAGTTCCTAGAGGTGGAATTGCTATGTGAAAGAGCATGGTTACTATTAGAGTTGTACTTTTAATACATACTGTCAACTTGCCTCGCCTTAAAGAAATGGAATTTCTGATTTGGGGTTCAGTTTTTCCACTACCATGTTTTTTGACTTTTGGGAAATCATTTAATTTGAATGTGTCTCTCTCAGGTATATTATCTGTAAATCAGAGGAAGTAGGACTTGTTGGTTGCCCAGGTCTTTTTCTAACTGTAAGAGTCTGCAAATATGTGTAATTAGAGGTTGAATAAATGAAATCTATATTTGACCTTTTTTTTTTTTACCTACAAAAACAATTTAACATGGTTTCATGTAATAGCACATGAACTCCTGAAATACCTGTTTTTGGTACCACCTGGCTTTCTGAGGTAGATTTGTATGTGTGAAGTAGCTAGACTGTGCTACAGTCAAAATCAACCCTGAAACCTCTATGGCTTAAAAAAATAAAAAAGATTTATTTCTCATTGACATTTTATATTCAAAGCAGGTTAGCAGAGTGCCCTGCTCCACACAGTCACTCAGGGAGCCAGGCTGACTGACAGAAGCTCTGGCGTCTTGTAACCGCACTGTCTAGAGAACATGTCATCTCAGTGCTCTCATGGCAGGAGAGGAAACAGAGACAGTGGAAAATTAACAGCTGCTCCTAAATGCATTGGCCCAGGAATGAAGCATATTTCTTTTATTTACAGTCTGTTGGTAAGAACTAGTCACCACACCTGGATGCATGGAGAGAGGGAAATGTTTTTCTGTGTGTCTAGAAAGAGGAAATGGTAAATACATAGCACTCTGTATTAGTTTGCTAGGGCTGCCGTAACCAAGTACCAAAGATTGATGACTTACACAGCAGAAATTTATTTCCTCATAGTTCTGGAGGCTAGAAGCTCAAGATCAAGTTATTGGCAGGCTTGGTTTCTTCTGAGGACCTCGCTTCTTTGCTTGTAGATGGTCATTTTCTCCCTGTGTCTTCACATGGTCTTCCCTCTGTGTGTCTATGTCCTAATCTCTTATCAAGACACCAGTCATATTAGATTAGGGCCCACACTACTGACCTCATTTAATATTAATTCCTCTTGAAAGACTCTGTCTCCACATATAGTTACATTACAAGGTACTGGGAGTTAGAGCTTCAACATATGACTTTTGGAGAACACAATTCAGCCCATAACACATTGTCTCTGTCAGGTGGCACACACTGAGGTGCAGTCACCTGTTTTTATTTGAGGAGGCCAGTAAGTTTCTGAGCACATTATGGAGTCATCTTCCTCTTCACCTCACATCCATCTCCTCCTGCCTTCCACCCTCACATTTCCTTTTCTTGCTTTTCTTTTTTTTTCACCAGAGATATCAAGAAGGAACTGCCCTCAGACTTCCTAACAAAAAACATTATTTTCTGAATTCCCTGAGTGTTATTTAAGGGGGCATCAAGTAATCTTTTATTGATGGCACAGTATGAGGCTGGTACCTGTAGGTGAGAGCAATAGAGAGTCCAGTAGGAGCCAAAGCAGTGACTTCTCCCGGTCAGAATGGACCTCACACATTGACCCTGGCAACTCTGTGCACCTCCCAGTGGGAGAAGGGAGGCCAGGACTCTGCAATTGTGGGTAGCTGCTGGGCCTTCCTGTGAGATAACATATACAGTGCATACTGTACTTCCCATCCCGTTTCCTACCATAAAGCTAAATGAGGGCAGCGATAGATTAAAGCCTACTGTGTTTCATGAATTGATTACCAGTCTGAACCAGTGACCACTACTGCTAGCGGGACAGCATCTTATAAACTGCTGCTAGCCAGGCGATGGTTGTAATGGATTTGTCTATGAATGTGTGTACACAGTTGTAGCTTTTTATGTTTTCAACATTTTAATCCAAGTAGGTGAGTTGTTGATAATACAAGTTTCGAGTTTAATTGCTGCTTAAGATTATTTCAAAAAGGTTACACTGTGATTTGGCATTGAAACAAAAAGTTACTGTTTACACAGGGAGTCAAGGAAATAGAGCATGGAGTATAAATTTGATATTGATGAGGCAAATATTTGTCATTGGAGGAATGACGCAATTTCAGTTTTGTTTTGTTTGTTTGTTTTGCAAAGTAGCAGCTAGGTGCTTTTAAGGAAGAAAAGATACCTACAAGTACCCAAAACTAGATTTATGTTTTATTATTGAGAAATGTGCAAAAGGATTAACTATTATATGTCAAGTAACTAAACTGAAGGCAGGAGAAATGGCCTAATCCCTCGGTATAGATCAAAGCAGTGAGAAAGCTAGTGGGACCAGTTTTTAGGGCTGTCATTAAGCCATTAGGTCATTGTTTATTGGGCAGCATTTTTTGTCTTAGTGAAACATAGAGTGATGGTGTTTCCTACAATCAGTGATATTTTCAATTTGACGACATAAAGCAAAAGTGGCAAAGAGAGGACTAGCAACTAGAGCTCCTGTCTCTCAAGCAGTCTGCTTGTACCAAGGTGCACATTCCTGACCCTGGTATTTTCTGACCCCACCCTTTCTTTTGATCTTTAAAAGAATTTTTAAACTTTTCCCTAGAAGATTGAGACACTTAAACTGAGGTAGAAACAAATGAAAAAGCAACCACATAACATCCATGACCAGCCAATATCCTCCACTGTAAATATTACTCTTTCTGAGTGAGACCTATGGAGGGTGGGGCATTACTACTGAGGTTGGGACATTACTAAGAAAGTAAGAAACTTAATAAATGTATTAACACTCCATGAGTTCTTTACCAATGTACACATGCTAAAAGGCCATGGCTGATTAGTAGGGAAACAAGTGATTTCTCTAAGGTTTTAGTATCTAGTTTCTAGTTTCATTTAGTATTTTTTAAAAGCAAATTCAAGACCATCTTTATTGCAATAGAATGGGATCAAAAGAGGAAAATTAAATTGCTCAGAGAGCTTTCATCAAATCCCCTCTGTTTTGAAAACTGTACAAAAGACCTTCTTTGTAGCCTGAGAGTAGTTTGGAAAGTAGGGGAGTTCTAGATCTGCTGGTTCTAGATCTAGTTCTAGGCTGGTGATGGAATGATACTGGGAAGATTGAGATAAATGATACTGATAAAGGGATTACTATGAGCATCTTTGTCAAACAGCCTATCAAACAGCATTTCTGCTTAAAGAGCATCAATTTGCAATACTCATTTTCAGGTCTCCAAGAGGAAAAACTCAGTTTTAGCATTTTTTAGAGGAACAATGGCCACTGCAGTATTTTCACCATCTGTCTTTTATTGAGCAGATTTTTCTGGTTAAGGAAGGGCATTTTGGATCTTTGAATATGGCATGCACTGGGAGTTCTCAACTTGCTGTCACTCACATTGTTGAATAACTTCTGTCAGAAAAGCCACAGCTCACCCACTGATCTCTGCAACAGCAGGAAAGATCCCACGGCTGCTGAGGATTGCACAGGAGGTAAATAAGCAGAAAGGGGGAGGGGGAGGAAGGGGTGCAGGGAATATAGGGAAGACTGCTTGGAGGAAGGATGAAGCAGTGTGTCCTGAACCTTTTGCATCATGGCACACAGAGGACAATGGAAATATTGTCTGGGACATTCGAGCCAGTAGTCAGGCCCCTGTGTCTGCTCCATGCCTTGCATGGGTGACCTGAGGGCTGAGAGAATTGATATCTTGTGGCTTCTGTACCAGTTCAGTCAGTGCATCGATGAGGAAGTCCTGGGGAAAGCGTAGCCCTCAGTCATGGGAGGGAAGAGAAGAGGCCATAAACCATAGCTTTGTCTGCTCCCGCCTGCCTCAAACACCCACGTGTAGCTGGTCTTCCTGTTCCTCCCCAAGCCCTTCCCTCTGCCTTAAGAGGGATTCGCTCAGTCTGCAGGGTTCTACTCTGCACCACCCCAGGTGCAAGCACAAGCACAAGCACAAGCACAAGCACAGCTGTCCATTGGCTTGAAATAAGCAGGGCGAGGAGAGCTGTGAGCAGCCCAGGAGGACAAGGGCAGCCTAGATAGTTGCTTCCTCCCTCTGACTTCTCAACCTTAAATGAGCAGGTTTCTATTAGTCATGCCACAAATACTTATTTGTGCCAAAGTTCTTCCCCTCTTGGAGCTTACCTAGTAGTGTGGGAGAAAGTTAAGAAGGAAAGAGGTGGAAGAAAAGAGGAGGAGGGAGAAAGGAAAAAAGAAAGAGTTGGATGGTGGTAAGCACTAGGGAGAAAGATAAAGCAGGGAAGAATGGGAAGGGCTTCCCAGGATGGCTGAGGAATGTTGCTGTATTAAACAGGGGGTCCAAGAAGGCCTCCCTGGTCAGGTAACATCTGAGCTGAGGCTTGAAGGGAGTGAGAAATGAGCCATGTGGGTATTTGAGGAAGAGGGTTGCATGCAGGAGGAACAGCAAGTTCAAAGGCCCTGAGGGAGCATGTTGGTGTGTGCAAGGTGCAGCAGGGAGGCCGGGATAGCAGGAAAGAATACACAAGGGAGGACAGTAGGCGCTGAAGGCAGAGAGGTCATGGAGGGCAAGTCTGCTTAGGGCCTGTGGTCTCCTATAAAGATTGGGCCAGATTGGAGTGAGAGGATCTCACTGAGGTGGCAGGAGGCTTCCCCAGCTGTATATGGAGAGCCAGGTGAAGCTGGGAGATGCATTAGAAGGCCATCATATATCTAGGCAAGAGATGATGGTGGCTTAGACCAGGATGGTAGCAGTGAATGATGGTGAAAAATGGTCAGATTCTGAATTGATTTTTTAAGTGAGCTAAAAGGATTTACAGGCAGATGGAACATGGGGTGAGAGAAAGATCTAGGGTGACATTAGAATATCTCTAAGGCCGTTTCCAGCACCAACATAGTGTGAGTTTTGATCATAAGCCTGTTGGTCAGGCTTGCCGCCTGGCCCTGCCCTTTGCCCATATTCTCATTAATTTTTCTCTGTGAGTTGACTCAGATGATCTGGGTTGATATCATGGGTAACTGTGGTCTGGTGTGGTTCTTGAACTCTACTGTGCCCTTCCGAGGATATCTAAGGCCAGACCTTGACTGTAACAGCTCAACCTGCCATGGTTAAAATAAAGGCCCCCCTCTCCCTGGAAGTTTATCCTCATAACCAAACTTTGAGTGCTGTAAGATAACTTTAAAGGAGACGGGTGGATCATAGTTTATTAGCTGGAAAACACTGTTGTTACTAAGTGAACCATAACCAGTGGAACGATGAGAACCAATGGGAGCTCAAGGTCTGACTGGGATCAATCATGGCATTTACAGGCGTAAAAGTTGTGTTTCCATCATCACTTTGGCTCTCATAAACGAACTGGCTGTCTGATCTGTTGGCCAAGAGCTTCTGCAGAATTAAAACAACCGTTAGTCTCTTGATACATATTCTAGGAAAACTTCAGTTGGTGAAAGATAAAATAGGCCCAAGAATAATATTATTGGTAAGGCAAGGTGAACTTCTTATCTTATGCCAAGTGCTCAGGTGTATCAGTCTGCTCCGGCTGCCGTAACAAAATGCCACACACTGGATGGCCTTTTCCCACAGTTCCAAAGGCTAGAAGTTCAAGATCAAGGTGCTGTCAGGGTTGGTTTATGGTGAGGCTTCTCTTCCTGGTTTGTACATAGCCACTTTCTTGCTGTGTCCTCATATGGCTTTTTGTCTGCGCATGTGTGGAGAGAGCGCTATGGTGTCTCGTTCTCTTCTTGTAAGGACACCTACTGGATTAGGGCCCCTCCCTTATGTTCATTTCACCTTAGTTACCACGCTAAAGGCCCTATCTCTAAATATAGTCACATTGGGGGTTGGGGCTTCAACCTATGAATTTTGGGGGACACACTTCAGTCTATAACATTAGGTAAATGCTGCAAGTTTTTTTTAAAAATAAACTTTATTGAGGTATAATTTATGTGCATAAAATACATACCTTTTAAAGTGTATGGTTTGATGAGTTTTGACAAAGTATGTCATCATGTAATGTGCCCATGCAAACTTTACCACAATCTAGATGAAGACCAGTTCCACCAGAGACCTCAAATAGCCACTGATTTTTGTCCTATTCCAGTAGACTAGAGCTGTCTTTTTAAGAGTTTCATGTTGATGAAATCATACATGCAGCCTTTTGTGCCCGTCTTGTATCACCCAGCATAAGGGTTTTGAAATTCATACCTGTTGCTGTGTGTACCAGTAGTTTGTCACTTTTTATCTTTGAGTAGTAGTCTATTTTATGGAGGTACCACAATTTCCTTCCTTATTCACCTGCTAATGAACATTTGGGTTGTTTCCAGTTTTGGGCTATTATCTAAAAAGCTGCTATGAACATCCATAGGCAAGCCTTTGGACAAATGTTTTCATTTCTCTTGGATAAATGCCTAGAAATGAAATTTCACGGTTCTATGCTAAGTATCTTTAATAAGAAACTGTTAGATTGTTTTCCAAAAGTGGCTATATCAATTTTTACATTCCCATCAGCAGTGTCTGAGAATTCCAGTTGCTCCACATCCTCACTAACACTTAGTATTGTCAGTCTTTTGCATTTTCTCCATTTTAGTGGCTATATAGTGATATCTCATTGTGATTTTCTGTGTATTTCACTGATGAATAATTGATGCTGAACATTTTTTATGTGCTTATTGGCTATTTTTCTTTCTTTTATTGTGAAGTATCTGTTGCAAATATTTTGCCCTATTTTTAATTGGGTTGTTTGTCTTCTGATTATGGACTTGTAGGACTTTTTAATATATTCTGGATATAAGTTTCTGGATATATTTCTCTAGTCTGTGGCTTGCCTTTTTATTTTTTAAATTTCTCTCATCAGTGTTTTGCAGCTTTCAGTGTGAAGGTCTACAGAGAAATTTTTATGCTTTTTAATATCATTGTGAATAGTATTTTAAATTTCAATTTCCAATTTTTCATTGCTGGCATATATAATACAATTGATTTTTGTTGATTGACCTTGTATCCTGTGATTTCGCTACCTATTAGTTCTAATAGTTGATTCTGTAGCCTTTAGGATTTTCTATGTGTACAATTATGTTGTCTATAAATAAATAAAGTTCTATTTCTACCTTTCCAAACTATGTATCTTACAATTCTTTTTCTTGTTTTATTGTATTGGCTAGGGCTTCCAGTATAAATACTGTGATAGAGCACATCTGTGCCTTGTTCTTGATTTTAGGGAAAAAGCATTCAATCTTTTACTTTTAAATATGATTACTACTATGGATTTTTTTGTATATGCTTTTTATCGGGTTGAAAAAGTTCCCTTTCTTGACTTACAATTCTTATCATGGATAAATAGTGAGTTGTCAAATGATTTTCTTACATCTATTGAGATGCTGTGTGTTTTTTCCTTTTATTCTTTTAAAGTGATGACTCACATTGACTTTCTTATTGTGGTAAAATACATCTAACAAAATTCACCATGTTAACCATTTTAAAGTGTATAATTAAGTAGTATTAAGTGTGTTTACAATGTTATGCAACCATTACCCCTGTCTGGATCCAGAACTTTTTTATTACTTCAGAAGGAAATTCCATGCCCATTAAGTAGTCACTTCCCATTACTCCAGCCCCGGGCAGCTACCTGCTGTTTCTGGATTTGCCTATTCTGGATATTTCATATAAATGGAACAGAATATGTGACCTTTGTGTCTGGCTTCTTTCACTTAGCACATTTTCAACGTTCATCCATGCTGTAGTCTGTATCAGTACTTCGTTTTTTAAATGGCTGAATAATATTCCATTGCATGGATATACCACAATTTATTTATTCATTCATCCATTGATGAGCATTCAGGCTATTTCTACCTTTTGACTATTCACTATTGTGAATAGTGCTGCTATGAAGATTTAGGTACAAGTTACTGTTTGAACACCTGTTGTCACTTCTTTTGAGTATATGCCTATGAGTGGACTTGCTAAGTCATATGGTAACTGTTTACCTTTCAGGAATGGCCAAACTGTTTTACAGTGGCACCATGTCTTTGTTTGTACTGGTATAACAGAACACCTGAGACTTGGTAATCTACAAAGAACAGAAATCGAATTTTTTACAGTGTGGGAGGCTGGGAGGTCCAAGATCAATGTGACCACATCTGACGAGGGCCTTGTTGCTGTGTTCTGTGGAGGGGAGGAAAGCGGTGTCTTCACATGGCGGAAGGCAGAAGGGCGAGAAGAGAAGAGTGACCAAACTCACAGCTTCAATTTCTTTAGGTAATGGCATTAATTCATGCATGACAGCAAAACCCTTGTGACCTAAATACCTCCTATTAGGTCCCACCTACCAACATAGTTGCATTAAGGATTAAGTTCCCAATATATGAGTTTTTGGGGGATGCATTCAAACCGTAATACTCTACCCAGCAGCAATGCACGAGGGTTCCAGTTTCTCCCCATCATTGCCAATACTTTTTATTTTCCTTTTTAAAAAAATTATAGCCATCCTAGTAGGTATGAAGTGGCATCTCACTACAGTTTTGAATTCATTTAAATTCATTGTACAGTTGGCTCTTGAACAACATGGAGGTTGGAGGCACTGACGCCCCGTGTAGTCAAAAATCTGTATATAACTTTTTTAAACAATTCTCATCATTTTTTAAAAATTTAAATGGATTTAGGGGGCACGAATGCTTTTTTGTTGCATGGCTGGATTGCATAGTGGAGAAGTCTAGGCATTTATTTATTTATCCATTTATCCATTGCTTGGATATACCACATTTTGTCTGTTCATTCACCCATTGATGTGTATTTGGGCTATTTCTATCTTTTGACTATTGTGAATAGTGCTGCTATGAACATTTATGTACAAGTTATTGTTTGAACACCTGTCATATTTAAGTATTTATATATTTATTTAGAGACAGGGTTTCACTCTGTTGCCCCAGCTAGATTGCAGTGGTGCCATCATGGCTCACAGAAACCTCAAACTTCTGGGCTCAAGCGATCCTCCTGCCTCGGCCTCCCAAAGTGCTAGGATTACAGGTGTGAGCTACTACACCTGGCCTAGGCTTTTAAATAAACCCATCACCTGAACAGTGTACATTGTACCCAATAGGTAATTTTTCATCCCACACCCCGTCCCATCCTCCTCCTTCTGAGTCTCCAGTGTCCATTAAGTCACTCTGTATGACCATGCATACACATTGCTTAGCTTCCACTTGTAATTGAGAAGGTGCAGCATTTGGTTTTCCGGGTTTTCAGGTTGCCTAGAGTAATGGCCTCCAGTTCCATCCAAGTTGCTGCAAAAGACATTATTTCATTCTTTTTGACGAAATATATATACACACATACACACACCCCACATTTTCTTTATTCATTTATCATTTTTTGGGCACTTAGGTTGGTTCCATATCTTTGTAATTGTGCTGTGATAAACATATGGGTGCAGGTGTCTTTTTATAAAATGATTTCTTTTCCTTTGGGTAGATCCCCAGTAGTGGGATTGCTGGATCAAATGTGATATGGTTTGGATGTTTGGCCCCTCCAAATCGCATGTTGAAATTTGATCCTCGTTGTTGACCGTGGGACCTGGTGGGAGGTGTTTGGGTCATGAGGGTGAATCCCTCATAAATGGCTTAGTGCCCTCCCCGTGATAACGAGTGAGCTCTTAGTTTATTAGTTTATGCAAGAGCTGGTTGTTTAAAAGAGCCTGGCATCTCCTCTTCCTTCTCATGCTCCTTCTCTTGCCACATGACACACCTCCTTCATCTTCCTCCTTGATTGGAAACTCCCTGAAGCCCTTACCAGAAGCAGATGCTGGTGCCACGCTTGTCTGCAGAACTGTGAACTGAATAAATCTCTTTTCTTTATAAATTACCCAGCCCCAGGCATTTCTTTTACAGCAATGCAAAACAGACCAGCACAGAATAGTTTAGTTCTTTGAGATATCTCAGTACTGGCCGGGCGCGGTGGCTCACGCCTGTCGTCCTAGCTTTCTGGGAGGCCGAGGCGAGCGGATAGCTGCTGCTTCAGGGGTTCGACACCAGCCTGAGCACATCCTGAGCACAGTGAGACCCCGTCTCTAAAAAAGAAAGAAAAGTGAGATATCTCAGTATTGTTTTCCACAGAGGTTGTACTGATTTACATTCCTGCCAACAATGTATAAGCATTCCCTTTTCACTGCATCTGCGCCAGCATCTATTGTTTTTTGACCTTTTAATAATGGCCTTTCTGACAAGGGTAAGGTGGTATCTCATTGTGGTTTTAATTTGCATTTTCCTAATGATTAGTGACATTGAGCATTTTTTCATGTTTGTTGGCCATTTGATTCTCTTCTTTTGAAAAGTGTCTGTTCATATCTTTTGCCAACTTTTTAATGGGGTTGTTTGTTTTTTTCTTGCTGATTTGCTAAAGTTCCTTATAGAGTCTGGATATTAGTCTTTTGGCAGATATATAGTTTGTGAATATTTTCTTCCATTCTGTAGTTGTTGATTTACTCCGTTGATTATATCTTTTGCTGTTCAGAAGCTTTTTAGTTTAATTAAGTCCCATTTATTTATTTTTGTTTTTTGTTGTATTTGCTTTTGGAGTCTTAGCCATAAATTCTTTACCTAGGCTAACGTCAAGGATAGTTTTTCACAGGTTTTTTCCTAATATTTTTTGTGTTTCAGGTCTTACATTTAAGTCTTTAATCCATCTTGAGTTAATTTTTGTATATAGTAAGACATAGGGATCCAGTTTTATTCTTCTTCATGAGACTATACAATTTTCCCAGCATCATTTATTGAGTAGGGTGTCCTTTCCCTGGTGTATGCTTTTGTCTGCTTTGTTGAAGATCAGTTGATTGCAGGTATTTGGCTTTATTTCTGGGTTCTCTATTCTGTTCCATTGGTCTATGTGTCTACTTTTATAGCAGTACCATGCTGTTTTGGTTACTATTGCCTTGTATAATTTGAAGTCAGATAATGTAATGCCTCCAGATTTGCTCCTTTTGCTCGGGATTCCTTTGGATATTCATGCTCTTTTTTGGTCCCATATGATTTTGTTTTTTCTAATTCTGTGAAAAATGATGTTGGTATTTTGATAGGAATTGCGTTGAATCTGTAGATTACCTTGGGCAGTATGGACATTTTAACGATGTTGATTCTTCTAATCCATGAGCATGGGATGCATTTCCACTTGTTTGTGTCATCTATAATTTCTTTCATCAGTGTTTTGTAGTTCTCTTTGTAGAGGTCATTCACCTCCTTGGTTAAGTATATTCCAAGGTATTTAATTAAATTAGTCTATTTATTTATTTATTTTGTAGCTACTATAAAAGAGACTGAGTTCTTGATTTTATTCTCAGCTTGGTTGTTATTAGTGTGTAGAAATGCTACTTACTTGCACACGTTGATTTGATTTTGTAACCTGAGACTTTACTGAACTCATTTATCAATTCTGGGAGTTTTTTGGAGAAGTCTTTAGGGTTTTCTAGGTATTAGATTGTATCAGTGGCAAACAAGGATAGTTTGACTTCTTCTTTTCTGATTTAGATGCCCTTTATTTCTTTCTCTTGCCTGATTGCTCTGACTAGGACTTTCAATACTATGTTTAATAGAAATGGTGAAAGTGGGCATCCTTGTCTTGTTCCAGTTCTTAGGGGGAATACTTTCAACTTTACCCTATTTAATATGATGTTGACTGGGTTTGCCATATATGTCTTTTATTATTTTGAGATATGTTCCTTCTATACCTAGTTTGTTAAGGGTTTTTATCATGAAGGGTGCTGGATTTTATAGAATGCTTTTTCTGCATCTATTGAGATGATCACAGGGTTCTTGCTTTTAATTCTGTTTATGTGGCAGATCACATTTATTAATTTGCATATGTTGAATCATCCTTGCATCCCTGAGATGAAACCCACTTGATATGGTGAATTTTTTTTTTCTTTGACATGCTGATGGATTTAGTTTGCTAGTATTTTGTTGAGGATTTTTTCATCTATGTTTGTGAGGGATATTGTTCTGTAGTTGTCTTTTTTTGTTGTGTCCTTTCCTGGCCTTGTTATCAGGGTCATACTGGCTTTGTAGAATGAGTTAGGGAAGATTCTATCCTTCTCAGTGTTATGGAACAGTTTCAGTAGCATAGGTACCAGTTCTTCTTTGTAGGTGTGGTAGGATTTGGCTGTTAATCCATCTGGTCCTGGGCTTTTTTTTGGTTGGGAATTTTTTTTTATTACTGATTCAATTTCACTACACATTATTGGTCTGTTCAGGATTTCTGTTTCTTCCCGATTCAAGCTTGGGAGGTTGTGAATTTCAAAATTTATCTATTTTCTCTAGATTTTCTAGTTTGTGTGCATAGACGTGTTCAAAATAGTCTCAGATAATCTTTTGTGTTTCTGTGGTATCAGTTGTAATGTCTCCTTTTTCATTTCTGGTTGAGCTCATTTGAATCTTCTCTCTTCTTAGTTAGTCTAGTCACTGGTCTGTCGATTTTGTTTATTTTTTCAAAAAAACAACTTTTCATTTCATTGATCATTTGAGGTTTTTTTGTTGTTATTTGCTTTGTTTCAATTTCATTTAGTTCTGCTCTGATTTTTGTTATTTCTTGTATTCTGCTAGCTCTGGGTTTGGTTTGCTCTTGTTTTTCTAGTTCCCTAAGATGTAACATTAGTTTGTTAATTTGATGTAGGCATTTAGTGCTGTGAACTTCCCTCTTAGCACTGCTTTTACTGTATCACAGAGATGTTGGTAGTTTGTGTCACTAAAAGTTTTTCAATTCCAAATCTTTTTAAATTTC
This sequence comes from Cheirogaleus medius, assembly GCA_008086735.1. Taxonomy (NCBI): domain Eukaryota; kingdom Metazoa; phylum Chordata; class Mammalia; order Primates; family Cheirogaleidae; genus Cheirogaleus; species Cheirogaleus medius. The sequence goes on from VBSM01002608.1 coordinate 21,956,794, forward strand.
CATCTTGATTTTGCATGTATAACTTTTGACTACCTAAAAACTTGTCTACCGATAACATAAACAGTTGATTAATACATATTTTATATGTTATATGTATTATATACTGTATTCTTACAATAAAGTAAGCTAAAGAACAGAAAATGTTATTAAGAAATTCATAAGGAAGAGGAAAATATGTTTACTGTTCATTAAGTGAAAGTGGCTCATTATAAAGGTCTTGATCCTCATCTTCATTTTGAGTAGGCTGAGGAGGAGAGAAAAGAGGAGGGATTGGTCTTGCTGTTTCAGTGGTGGCAGAGCAGAAGAAAATTCATGTATAAGTGGACCTGCACAGTTCAAAACCTGTGTTCTTCAAAGGTCAACTGTAGTTTTCAATTCATCATAGTCTTGAATTGCATTTCCTTAATGATTAATGATATTGAGCATTTTTTCATGTGCTTGTTGGCCACTTGTGTATCTTATTTGTAGAAATATCTATTCAAGTTCCTTGTTTCTATTTGAATTGAGCTTTTTGTCTTGCGTAGTTGAGTTATAAGAGTTTTAAAAAATAAATTCTGGATACTTGACCTTATTAAATACATGATTTCCAAATATTTTCTCCCTTTTTTGGTTGTCTTTTTACTCCCTTGATAGTATCCTCTGATGTAGAAAAGTTTTTAATTTTGAGGAAGTCTATTTTTTTTCTTTTGTTGTTTGTGCTTTTGGTATCATATTTAAGAAACTATTGGCAAATCCAAGGTCATGAAGATTTGCCCGTGTGTTTTCTTCTAAGAATTTTATAGTTTTAGCTCTTAAATTTAGTTTTTGATATGTTTTTAGTCAGTCTTATGTAGGTGGCTTGGTAAGAGTCCAACTTCATTCTTTTTCACATTTATTTCTGAATTGAATCTAACCTTGTATGCTTGGGATAAACACCACTTGGTTGTAGTGTATTCTCTTTTTAATATGTTGCTCAATTTGATTTGATCAGTTTTGTCAAAGATTTTCGCATTTATGCTCAGAGATATATTTATTTCTGCATGCTTCTTTTTTTGCACTGTCTTTTATTTATTCATTGGTAGTTGTATAATGCTGGCCTTATAATATGAGCTGTGAAGGACTTCTTGCTGCTCAATTTTATGAAAATGTTTTGTAAGGTTGGAATTATTTCCGCCTTATACATTTTGTAGACTTCACCAGAGAATGTCTCTGGGATTTGTGTTTTCTTGGTAAGCAGGTTTTTAAACACAAATTCAATTTCTTTAGTAAATATAGAGAAATTTAGATTTTAAAATATTTCTTCTTGAGTGAGTTTTAGTACTTTGAGTATTTCTAGGAATATGTTTATTTTATCTAGATTGTGAATTTATTCATATAAATTTGTTTATAATATTCCCTTATTATCCTTTTAGTGGCTGTAGGGGCCTGATGTCAGTTATTGGTGTCTTCTATCTTTTTTAATTGATCAATCTTGCTAGAAGTTTATCAGTGTTATTGACCTTAATAAAACCAACTTTTGGATTAATTGAGTTTGTCTATTATTTACCTATCTTCTATTCATCAATTTCTGTTTTTAAATTTATTATATTCTTCTTTCTTCTTAGTTTGGATTTAATTTATTTTTTTCCCAGTTTCTAGGGGAATCTTAGATCATCAAATCTGGACCCATTTCTATTCTGATATAAGCTTTTAAAGTATAAATTTCCCTTTAAGTACTGCTTTAGCTACATCCAAAATTTTGATTTCATTTTATTTTTATTCAGTTCAAATAGGTTCTAATTTTCTTTGTGATTCTTATTTACACAGTGAGTTATTAGAAGCATGTTGTTTAATTTCCAAGTATTTGTGGATTTTCCAGATAACTTTATTATTGACTTCTGATTTACATCTGTTGTGGTCAGAGAATATTGTGTATGGTTTTAATCTTCAAAATGTACTGAGGCTTGCTTTATGGCTCAGCATATGGTATATCTTGGTGAATGTTCCATGTGCATTCTGCTGTTATTGGATAATGTGTTCTATAAATATAAATTATGATGAGTTGGTTAATGGTGTTTTTCAAGTGTTTTATATACTTACTCATCCTCTATTTGTTATATCAATTGCTGCAAGAGGAAGTCTCTAAGTATAATCGTGAATTTGTCTATTCCTCCTTTCAGTTTTATCAGTTTTTGCTTCATGTGCATTGGCACTCTGTTATTGAGTGCATTCATATTTGGAATTGTTATGCCTTCTAGATAAACTGATTCTTTTATCGTGATGAAGTGTCCCTAGTTATCCCTAGAATCTATCTGGCTCGAAATCTGCTTCATCTGACATCTATATAGCCACTCCAGCTTTCTTATAAGTAGTGTTTTTATGGCATAACTTATTCTATCCTTTTAATTTTAGATAATCTATGTCTTTATGTTTATTTAAAGTAGATTTTTCTTGTAGACAAGTATATACTTGGTTTAACTGGAGTATCTAGAACACTGACATTTAACGTAATTAGTAGTTACATTAATTTAATGGAAATATTTGTATGATAGAATATAAGTCTATCACATAGTATTTGTTTCTAATTTTTCCTTTATTTCTTTTTTACTTTTACCCTGCATTTTTGGTGTTAATGAGTACCTTTTGTGATTCCATTTCATATTAGCTATGTTTCTTTGTTTCTTTTCTTTAAGTGGTTGCTCTTAGATTTACAGTATCTACTTTGTAACTTATCATAGTGTGCTTTCAAATAATAGTATACTCCTTAGTCTATAACGAAAGAGTCTTACATTACATAGATGGTCCCTGACTTACGATAGAATAGAATTCCTATTTCTATGATGGTTCAACTTACAATTTTTCAACTTTACAATGGTGCAAAAGTGAGATGCACTCAGTAGAAACAGTACTTCCAGTATCTATATAGCCATTCTATTTTTCATTTTCAGTATTCAATAAATTACAAGAGATATTCTACACTTTATTATAAAATTGGCATTGTATGAGATGATTTTGCCCAACTGTAGGCTAATGTAAGTGTTCTCAGCAGCACTTAAGCACTTAAGATAGGATAGGCTAAACTATGATATTTTGGTAGTTTAGGCATACTAAATGCATTTTCAATTTATGATATCTTAACTTATGATGGGTTTATCAGGATGTAACCCCATTGTAAGTCAAGGAGAATCTGTTCTTCTATGCACTCCCTCACATCTTTTGTGCTGTTTTTGTCATTATTTTACTTCTACATATTTTATAAACATCACAATACATGGTTATTATTTTTGTTATAAAGTTAATTATTTTTTAAAAGCAATAAAAGTGAGAAAAAAGTCCTTTATACATACCCTCATATTTACCATTTACCATGATTTTTATTTCTTTATGTATATCCTAGTTTTTAACTAATATCATTTTCCTTCTGCTTGAATAACTTTTTAAACTTTTCTTATAGTTCATGATTGCTGGTGATAAATTCAATCAATTTTTGAAAAAAGTTTTCACTTACCTTCATTTTTTGAAAGATATTTTTCCTGCATAGGTTGTCAGTTTTTTTTTTTCCAGCGCTTTAAAGATATCTTTCCATTTTCTTCTGGCTTTCGCAGTTTCTAATGAGAAGTCTGTCATTATTATCTTTGTTCCTTTGTGCTTATGATGTCCTTTTTCTCTAGCTCCTTTTAAGATCTTCTTTTTATCAGTGGGTTTCAGAAATTATATTATTTCTTAGTATCTTAGTATAGTTTGCTTTTGGTTTATCCTTCTGGAGGTTTGTTGAATTTCTTAGCTCTGTGACCTACTGAGGCTCTGTTCATTTTCTTTTAGCTGTTTTGTAATCCTTGTGATTCAATTTGAATAGTTTTAATTAGCATGTCTTCTAGTTTACTGATCTTTTCTTCTGGAGTGTCTAATTTGCTCTTAGTTCCATCCAGTGACTATTTCATTTTAGAACTTGTATTTTTCATTTCAAGAAGTTTCATGTGATTCTTTTTTATATTTTCCAATTCTCTTCTCACAATGCTTATGTTTTTCTTTCAATATCTGGACATTAATTATAATAGCTGTTTTAATGTTGTCTGCTAATTCTAATATTTCTGTTATATATTTCTATTTATTGATCTTCCTTTTGATTATTAGTCACATTTTCCTGCATCTTGGGATATCCAGTAATTCTGATTATATGCTAGACATTTTGAATGTTACATTGTCGAGTGTTTAAGATTTCCTGTCTTTCATTACTAAATGTTGGATTTTGTTTTGGTAGAATTATATTAATTTTGGTTTAGTTTGATATTTTCAAGGTTTGTTTTTAAGACTTTAAAGGTGGGTGTGGAGTAGTCTTTTCTCTAGGGATTTTTTAACCTTGTTATTAGGTATGACTCAACTGGGTTCTCTACTGAATGCCCTGAGTGACCAACAAGGACTCTTTATTTTGGCTGGTAGATGTTGGATAGTTTCTGGTTCTGTGTGAGCTCTATGAATTGTTTAGCTTATAGCTTTCTGGTCACTCTATTCCTAGTCTGTGGAATTTCGCTGTACTCATGCATGTCTTAGTAGTTAAACTTTCAAGTGCCTGTCTATGTTCTTTTTATATGTAGCTCCTTCTTTCTGAAACTCTGCCTCATAACTTCCAGGCACATAGCCTCTTTGAACTATGATTTCAATCTCCTCACATCAGCAAAACACTGTACTCTGCCTGGGAGTCCTTCCTTGCTCTGAGATGTAGAATTTACCTTCAGGGTGAAAGCTGTGGTAACCATATTGTATCTTTCATCTGCCTCCTTTCTCTCATGGACAACAATCCTTAGCTACCTATTTTCCAATGTCTGATAATAGTTTTTCCACATATTTTATCTGGTTTTCTAGATGTTAATGGAAAGAGGGTAAACTTGGTCCCTGTTTCTTCATGAGAAGTCCATGCTGCAAATTTTTATTCATGTTCTTACATAAAAGGTTACCATCTTAATGCTATTCTATTTGAAGGTGTACTCTGAGATGCTTTTTCTTCTTTTTTTCCCTCCATTCTTCTTCCACAATTAAAAAAAAGCTATGGATATTTCAAATTAATTTGGAAGAAATATACTGCATTGTTTATGTTTATCATTACAGAATTGTCTGTTTTCCCACAGTGGTTCCTATGTCTTATTCTCCTTTTCCAACACACCCACTTCAAATAGGGCTAATGTGACTTTTTGATACAGTACTTAGACTCTGAAATGGCTCTCAGACTTCATTCACTAGGAAATTTTTAAGCCCCTCATAGCTGGAGTTCTAAGAATGGCCATTCAAGGATTGCTTCCTACATTTCTTGAAACTGGGGATTACTTGTAGATGTGACATCTCTAGCTCATTATTATATATGTTTTATACTCATGTGAACATACAGTGGGAAACAGAGAATATTAAAAAAATGCAATTAATGTGAAAAATCATGCCATCTGAATTGTAGTGGGCTATGAGTTTCTTGCAAAACTTTCTGCAATGTAGTGCTTTAAACATCTTATAAATGTATAGACTGCAACTCTTTCAAAAGCCTTAAGAGAAAGAAATTTTAAATACTAGCTAGATTTCTTAATTTAATAACAAAAGACAATTCTTATACTACATATCTCCTAACATGTTGCTTTCACTTCAAAAGTCTAAAGAGTTTTTTTTAAAGCTGATGTTTATGTCGGTGACTTAAAAAAGATCAGATCCCTTGTTATGAAGGATCTTAACCTTGTCATTTAGAACTCAGCGAGAAATGCAATGCATATAGCATTAGCCACATTTCTTTTATAAGGATTTTTATAACCTATAAAGTTTTATGACTCCATGTTCAGGAGAAAGCAAGTAATTACTTAGCCAAGCTAGGTAGAAGTTCAGGTTAATGGTAAACAGAAAGGAGATGTTGAAAGATTTCATATCCAAAGCATAAAAACACAAGAGAAGCATACAGAGATAAAACATGTGAAGTACGAGACTGTTACATAGTAAGCTGCCCTCCAAATGGTAGCCATTATTATTATTATTCAGCCAGTATTCTGAAAATGATTTTACCTGCCTTGTGTACTTATACTGGATCCAGTTTACACTGTTTCTTGATACCCTGCCACCTAGGCCTCTGCTTCCTAGAACTTTATTTATTGTTCTTAAAACATAGTGGACTTTTGTCTTCCCACGTTTGAATACTGTATATTAAGAAAAAGAAAATCAAGTACTGTGCTGGGAATTCATATAGTTCTGCTCTTGTGCATTTAAATATTAAGTTTCTTTCTATAAGTAAATTTGTCCTCTCCTACCCTCCACTCCCACTCCATGTCTCAGAAAAGGTAGAGAATATTGAAAACCTGCCCTTAGAGGTCCTTTGTTTGAAGAGGCTTGCAGATATCCTTAAAAGTCACAGACTTGTATTCCTTTTAAATTGCAAGATGATATAATGCTTTGTGACATTCCTTTGTGTAATAAAACTTTAGGTGAAAGCACAAGTTATATTTTGTTTCAGGAAATGGAACATCACAGGTGAGGGTTTTTTTGTTTTGTTTGTTTTTTGTCATTGTGTTGGTTTTGCAATATCTTACTTTGTGTACAGCACTGGTTTTTGAAGTGTGATCCTTGGGTAAGGAGCATTAGCCTCACTTGGGAACTACTTAGCCAAGCAAGTGCACAGCCCTTGCACTCTGTGTTAGACAGTTCTGATGCATGCTAAAGTTTGATAGCCACTGGTGTGGAGAATCCCAGAAAGCTCGCCCGCATCTGGCTTAATCTATTTCTGTCTATGATATTATAAGCCTCATAATATGAGGTATGAAGAAGTAGTCAGTCATGCCCCCAGCTACTGTTGCCTTGGAGATGTTTAATGGTATAACACGGGAAGTGCCACACTGCAGAGCAAATGTCAAATCCCAAGAAGAAAGAGACTGCCAAAAGGCTTCTAGAACCCCTCCTTTCACAGCCCCAGTGGCCAAAGTGTGAGGATTGAGACACCGGAACCACAGAAGGTGATAATGCAGGGCCTTCAGGCTGAGCTGCAGCCTGGAGGCACTGTGAGCTAGCTAAGGAGTGAAATTCCAGGGCTCCAAAGCTGTTCTGGAAGTACAAGTATCAAAAGCCTGACTTTAGCAATCCAGAGAGGAGGCAAGAAACTAACATCTTCGTGCAGGCCTGTCTGCTGCAGGGAAGCCCAAGGGAAGCTTGGCAAAGAGATGGTTCTCCTAGCCAGCCAGGAAAGGGCGGCCTGCACTCGACAGTGAGGAGGACCTGGAGGCTGATGTCTCTAGCTATTCTCTTCATAAAGGCTCATGATTCACTCAAAAAATATTGAACAGGTGCTATCTCTAGTTCTAAGTGCTAGAGATCTAGCAGTGAACACAAAAGAGGTTCCTGGCCTTATGTCTCTCACATCCTAGTTGTGTTCCGGGGATAGTTAAATGTCAGCACTGGCATTGGGTGGACATTTGCTTGTTCCTAGACTCAAGATTTTGGGCCCCAGAAGGTGCAAATCCAGGTGAAGAATTCTCTTTATAGACAAGGCTTATTTCTCCTGGGACTGTGCCCCATTCTCACGCGCACCTTGTCCTAGATATCTAAGCTAGAAATTTTGCCATTGGTTTTGATATCAGCGGCTCCCTGGTCCCTCATCTAATCAGGCACCAGATTGGAGGGATTTGTTCTTAGTAAGGTATATGGAATTTCCCATTTTTTTCCGTTTTCACAAATCCCATCTACTCAATGTCCTTGTACTAGTTTGCTAGGGCTGCCAGAACAAAATACCACGCACTATGTAGCTTAAACAACAGAAATTTATTTTCTTACAGTTCTGAAGCCTGGAAGTCCAAGATCAAGGTGCCATTAGGGTAGGTATCTGATGAGGCCTCTCTCTTCAGCTTGTAGATGGTGCATTCTCTCTGTGTCTTTCTATGGCCTTTCTCTGCATGTGTGCGGGATGGAGGGAGTGATCTCTGGTGTCCCTTCCTCTTCTTATATGGACACCAGTCTTATTGGATTAGGGCTCCACCCTCATGACCTAATTTAACCCTTATTATCTCCTTAAAGGCCCTAACTCCAAATATAGTCACATTGAGGGTTAGGCTTCAACATATGAATTTGGGGAGGATAAAATACAGTCCATATTATTACCCCATTCCTGGATTATTATAGCTACTTATAGGTACCTTTAATAGGTACTTATATGTAATTTATAGGTACTATAACAAGTACCTATGTATTATAGGTACTTACTGATCATTATTCTTCTTGAATGATCATCATTCTTCACCAATTTTTCTTGAATATATAACTAGATTCATTTCAGTAAAAGAGTACAGTTAACCCTTGAACAACATGGGTTTGAACTGCACAGGTTCACTTATCTGCAAATTTTCTTCTAAGACAGCAAGACCCACCCCTCCTCCTCTTCCTCCTCAGCCTACTCATAGTGAAGATGATGAAGATGAAGACTTTTATGATGATCCACTTCCACTTAATGAATTGTAAATATATTTTCTCTTCCTTATGATTTTCTTAATAATATTTTCTTTTCTTTGACTTATTTTATTGTAAGAATATAGTATATAATATATATATAATATGTGTTAATTGATCATATATGTTATTGGTAAGGCTTCTGATCAATAGTAGGCTATTAGTAGTTAAGTTTTTGAAGAGTCAAAAGTTATGCAAGGATTTTTGACTGCTTGGGGGTCAGTGCCCCTAACTCCACATTGTTCAAGGGTCAACTGTATTTTTAAGTACAGTCATATTAAAAAATTAATTGACTCCCAGTGACTAGAATTTGGCCAAACTTCTTAGTCTGGCATTTGGTTCCCTGGTGATAGCCTCTCTTGTCAGCAAAAATAATGTTACCATTTGATCCAGCAATCTCACTACTAGGCATCTACCCAAAGGAAAAAAAAGACATTCTAATAATAAAGACATCTGCACTAGAATGTTTATGGCAGCACAATTCACAGTTGCAAAGATGTGGAAACAACCCAAGTGCCTATCAATACATGAGTGGATTAATAAAATGTGGTTTATGTATACCATGGAATACTACTCAACTACAAGAACAATGGTGAAATACTGCCTCTTATATTATCCTGGATAGAGGTGGAGCCCATCCTTCAAAGTAAAGAATCACAAGAATGGAAAAACAAGCACCACATGTACTCACCATCAGATTGGAACTA
>VBSM01002608.1:21975790-22114028 GCA_008086735.1 Cheirogaleus medius
AAAAAAAAAGGATTATAAACATTAATAATTCATGTGCAGTACAATGATCACATGGGTTTTCATTTCTGGTAAGAAGTTAGATTTGCCTCCCAATTGCTGTAAAAATGCAACTTCCTAGCAATTTCTCTCCCTCTCGCTTGCCTTTTTAAAAATAGTACTCCAACAGGAGAATCCTACAGGATGCTCACTCTTGATATTGTGCCAGTTTTGTAGTTCTTGTTCAGAAATCCTCAGAGGAGATGAAGAACCTGGGATTCTTACAAGTCTTTTCTCATACCAGCTCTTTCTGCTTGGGAGTGTCCAGGACCAGACAGCCAGTTGTAGAAAAGTCTTTATTGACAATACTGTCAACTCGCTGTGACCTCTGTGTAGGTTAACTGTTTTGTGGATCAGGCACAGAAGGTTGTTAGTTTCCCAGTGACTTTGCACTGATAGGCAGCATCGCCAGCTCCCTCTTTTCCCTCCATACTTTGTGCTCATTCATTCATTCAGTTAGCATTTGTGCCAGACTCTGTTGTAGGTGCTAAGGGTTCAGGGAGTATCTGTGAAATTTGGTGAGCAAAGCCTAATGAGGAGGGCAAATGTCTTATAAAAGACTGTGCCTAAACCAGTTATTATGACTTCTATATTATGTGTTCCATGACATGCTAGAATCAATGAGGATAATCCTGAGTCAACTATATGTAAAAGAAAAATAGATATTTTTCTGACCTTGTGGTAAATAATAATGATATTTTATTGGAGAGAGGGATAGAACTATTTTGGAAAAAGTCATTTTTGTTTGTTTTCTAAGTCAGTGTTTCTAAGTTTCTAAGTCAAACTTAGTGTGCATCAGAATTACCTAGTGAGCTTATTAAAATACAGATTGCTGGGCCCCACTCCTGGAGTTTCTGATTCAGTAGGTCTTGGGTAGAGCCTAAGAATTTGAATTTCTAACAAGCTTCCAAGAAGATGCAAGTATTGCTGATCCAGGGATCACACTTTGAGAATCACTCCTTTTAAATCAATTAAATTGTTTATCTGTTGACCAGCTGAATTAGATGGGGCCACCTCTAACAGAGTGTGTAGTACCACGTTGCCAGTATTTGGGGTACTAGTCATAGCCCTGCCTTCGTATTAGTTTTCTTTTGTGCAGGAAACCTGCCCTCTTAATTAATGAGGACAAACTCTGAGCCTCCAAGGCTGGCTAGAAAGTCTGTAAGTGGAGAGAGTGCTGGACCATGTAGTCAACTCTGGTTTCCTGGGGTTCAGGTCTTCATAGGAGCCTTTTGGGTTTGCACAGATGCCAGTGTCTTGCTTTGCCGTCATAACCCCTCACCTGCCTCTGCCCTGCTGGGTTTATGTCTTGCATGATAGGGAAACTGTGAGGCAGGGGAGGAGCCCAAAACAGGGTTGGATGTCACATGAAACAGGTACATATTCTGTTCTCAGCTTTTAGAATTCTTGCTAGTCCTTTCACCATCATTTCTAATTTTAAAATGGAGATAAAGTTTAGTAAGCTCAAGTTGAGCCCTGCAGGTCGATTTAGCAAAACTCAACTTTACCTTCTGCCATTGCACATTTTACTACAATTTTATCTCTCTTCCTTCTCCCAACATGTAAATTAGAGCAAGTTAAGTGCATTTTCCTAATTTGTACTGCTTTCTTCAGTAGTTACACTAATTTTTAAGGACTATCAGGTAATTCTTCCTTTTGACTCTGTGAAATAATTCCTTAAGCCAGAAAGTAACATAGTGCATGCTGCTAGCTTTTCAGAGATGATACGGTTTCTACTGAGATCCCACCCTGGTGACTGGCCCTGGGCTGCAGCAGGACAGGGCGTGCTGGTGAGGACAGGGCAGTTCCCTGGTGTTGGGTGAAGGCCAGGAATCAAAATAGGAAGGAGGGAGTGGGCCCCATAGAAGCAGGTGGGAAGACAGAGTCCACCTGGAAAACCAGCACAATTGGGAAGGAGCAGGTAAGAAATTTGGGGTGAGGTAGGCAAGCAAACTAGAATTTTAGGGTTCATCAAAGGTGACAATTGTTGAACCAGATTGCAACTTTTGATTGGGAAATACAAGCTATTCACTTTCTGTTCTCCTTGGGGCTCTCTGCTAAGTGTAAAAAGCTCAGGGCCACAGAAGGTGTGGTGACTCATGAGAGGGCTGTAGGTAACCTAGTAAACCACGTACCAAACAAGGCAAGACCAACCAGCCAGGCCTTCCTTGTACCCTGATCAGATAGAGTCTGGGCAGGAAACTGGTGGCACATCCAGAAGGGTTTAACTGAACTTAATTTAAGGAAGGGACTGTTTCAGCTGTGTTGGTGGAATGAAGGAAAACCAGCAAGTGATGCTGACGCACCCTAAGACTAGAAAAAGAGGGAGCTGTTAGCACCTAGAAGAGTCAAGGGGAGGGAGTGGTTATGGGAACCCAAGAAACAAGCCTACAGGACAGGGAAGCCCTCGGAAGCTGTGGCCTTAAGGAGGAATGGGCCAGGAGGGGCCGAGGGAGTAAATGCTCCACACAAGCATCCCCCTGTCGTCCATCTTCTGCCTGTACCTCTCTTTGGCCAAACACATCAGGAAATCGGAGGGAAAAGGAGCCTGTTGATTGGGGTTTCCAGGGTACAGGCAGGGTGGAGAGGCAGTCTGGAGGGGCAAATGGTAAATATCCTGAACATATCCCAAAGGTTCACTGGGACAAGTGTTCAGAGATGTTCAGCTTCGCTTGAGCCACCTCGGTATAGATAAACTCAAATTGAGAAGGGCAGTTTTGATGATTGTCTAAAATAGTAGCATTTTTAAAAAATGACCATTTAATTCATTGTTTACATTTCCTGTTTAATGACTGCTGACATTAAAATATGTCTGATTATCTTGGTTCGAGACTTCTAAGTTACTGCTGTAAACATATCCTCCTCTTCAGTTCACTCTCCCCGCTGACTCTGCTGAGACATGTTTCTATGGTTTCCTCTCCCCCTTGCCCTCTGCCCTCCTCCCGATCCTGAACTCAAAGCCCAGGGTTGGGTCAGGGAGAAAGCACTATTCCTGTTGAGAGGCTGGGGAGCCAGCCTTATCAGTTTATTCCATTTTTTCTCAATTTGTACTTTCCTGATCTCTAACGCTTCTCTCCACAGGCTCAAAAAGTTTAAAAACAAATGAATTTTACTATATGTTTATAAGCTTATGTTTTCAATAAAGCATATATATATTTAGTACATATTTTAAAATACTAAAATGTGTCTAGGAGTTCATTTTTAAAGATAGGTGTTACCTTTATCTTACAATGGAAGTCTTGGTAGTTACTGTGTTTTAAAAGAAGACACTGTTTTTTAACAAGTTGTAGTAAATATTAGTTTAGAAGTGGTTTTTGATGGCCCCTTCCCCATTTTTTTCTCTTCTTCCATTGGTAGTAAAAGCCAGCCTTTATATGAAATTTTCATACTTTACTTTTTACTATTGACTTCTTTCACCTCCTCCTTTCTGCTTCCTTAGGGATATCCATAGAAAAACAGTTCTGAAGTAGAATTATCCTACTCTGCTGAAAATTTGCTTTAAGAAGCTTGCTATAAGAAAAATCAGGAAACTGTTTTACTTTTGAATAATCCATCAGTGAAAGAAAGAATATTTCATGGTTGTCTCTTGTTTCCAAGGCGATTCAAGTTTTCATGCATGGTTTGTACATTTTGCAACAAAGTAAACAGAGTAGATATAATAATATTTGCTATTATTTAAGTCCTTGCTATTTGCTGAGCATTGGATATACATTGTTTCACCTAATCTACATTGCTTCACCTAACCAACTATGAGCTACAAATTACTATTTTCATTTTGAAAATGAGGAAAATGAGGCTGCAAGAGGTGGGATAAATTGCCCAAGGTGAGGGCTGAAATTTGAAGGCAAGATTGAATTTAACTGCAAGGTTCTTAACTGCTGAGTTTTATTGCCTCTCACCAAAGGATCCCCTGCTTGACTCACACCTGTGGACACACAGCCTGGAGGCCCAGGTGTGGCTGGTCCTGAAACTGCAGTTATTTATGGCAGAAAAGTGAGAATCAGGTGGAGTGCAAGGGAGTTAGCTGGGGGCCTGGGAGTCTGGGGACCAGGAGCCCCGGGACCCAGGGACCCAGAGGCCCAGGGACCTGGGGACCTGGGGAGTGAGGTTTTTCCAACTATGAATCCACCTGGCAGCCCTTCTATCAGCTTAAACTGGAGTGCTGTTTTGAGGTGAGTGGAAAATATAAAATGCATACAAACTTCGAGAAGCTTTGGCACAATGCTGAACACAGTGCTTGGCACTTTGTAGGTACTGTACAAATATTAGCTGCTCTTATTATTGCTGTTATTACTAGTTTGGTAATTAAAATGAGATTTTGGTTATTTAGATTTAGACAGTTTTGAAACACCCAATTGCTTTTTATTGGAAAATGTATCCCGCACTTTCGAGTAGGTTGATTGGGCCAACATAGATGGCTAACTGGATTTATGTAAGGATGTATTATCCTGAAGCTTTGAATGCTACTGCCACAGACATGGGCATTGGATTTTCAAAGGAGACGACATGGTAGAATCTTGCCAGTCCAGGGCCCAAGTTGGGGTTTGGGTTCCATGACTGTTGGGCCTGCACTAAGCAGAATTTAAAGGTCCAGGCCACGTTGTTATCTTGGGATGGTGCCATATGGAATTCTTCTTGGTGTAAACCTGTAATCTGAAGCCTGGGTCTGTAATCGTGCTTAGAAGCATTTTGCATGACCTCTGTTGGTTTTTGAATTGCTGGGTGCTAACAGCATTTTGGGTGCTGTCAGGTATAGTATATTGTTGGGAAAATGGTATAATGTAAATCTAAAACCTGTTTTCTCTCTAATGATTAACTCCAGGGACTTAGTTGCCTGTGTGAATCACAAAACTGAGAGAAGACCCTGAATTTTGGAAACTTTTATAGGAAAACATAAGAGAGATTTTTAAGCAACCTATGACACAGGGTAATAATGTATGAAAAAAGCAGGTGCTGTTTTTTGACATCAGAACTACAAATAACATTAATGTTTTGCAACTGGAAGGTAATGACAGGAGTTCAGGATAGGTCAGGCTTTTGTCTACTACAGGGTTCCTGCTGAGGGAGCTTCGAGCAAGAGCAATGGCCACATGGAGAGAAAAGACATTATGAAGGCCAGTGGTGACCCAGCATCCCAGACCTCACCCACTAGTTGTCTTTGGGCCATATGGGACATGGTCATTTTCAGCTTAAAAATTGGTCAGTGTTCTTGGCCAAGAAACTAGATAACTGTAAGGAAAGCAAAAGCCACCACCAGTAGTGTTTTGAGCTGAGCCTTAGTTGGCACTAGAAATCTCTCTTCTCCCACAAATGAGAGAGTGTGATAATCAAAAGAATAATGGCCAAATAAAGCCTGAACAGAGCAAAGGATCAGCTTTGTCAATGGCCGTGCAAGCACTTGGTTGATGCCACCTTTCATCCTAGAGTCTACCATGTGCATGCTTGGACACACTCACTCACACACACCCCTCTGCTCTGAGAAGTGTTGCTGGGACAGAAGGCTTAGGCAGACAAGTCTGCAATCAGCTTCCTGCTCTCCTCCGACATGATCTGTAAGGCTGAGTCTGGAAAGCCAGTTCCATGACCCCTCCCCCATTGAAGCCTGACAGGCCCTCTTGTCCCTGTGGTTGCTGACCTGCCCATCTACTTAGCCACACACGGAGCCCAGGGTGACCTCTCCAACATCCAGTGCCTTTCTCTGCAGCGATCTGGCTTGCTAGGACCCTGAGGTCACGCGGCTAGCCCGACTCTGACTATAGTCTCCATCCCTTTGAAGAAGCGGTGAGGGCAGGAAGTGTGGTCCAGTTAGCCTGACCTCCCTAAGGGCCGTGGTAGAGGGGAGTTTTGCACTTATTCTCTCCTCCTGTTTGTTGAGATTTTCAAGAAAGACTGGAGGAAGTAGGGCAAAAGGCCAGAACCTCTACTGTGTGTCAAAGGTGAGTACTTTGAATCCTAGAGAACAATCAGGAAATGCTCTGGATTAACATAAAAGGCAACACTCACTTTTGTAGTAGACTATCTGACAAAAAGCAGTTTTGTATACCTAGTATTTTTGTAGTATTTTAATACCTAGTTTGGTATTGGGAAAGGATTTCCATACAGAAACAATGTGATATGTGGCATTTAGGTTTCTAGGTTAGCCCAAAAACGTTTTTAACCCATTATGTGTTTGGAACATATTTACAGCGTTGAAACGGTACCGCTGTGAAAGAAACGTAAAATTGAATTAGAATTAGTGAGTTTTTTTGGTATGCATGTCCTTTGAGAGAAGTGGGTTTAATTAGAGGGTGATGAAGCAGGTGAGGGAGAACTTGTGTAGTTCCTTTGGGGAATAGTTATCTTTAGCATCCTTGTGCTCTGAGGTGGTAAGGGGCTCAGGGGTTGTTGTTAACCTCACATTGCTGAGGTAGAAGCTGAGGCATAGGGAGTTCAGTTGGACTGGCGAAGATCACACAGCTAGGAATCCAGAGCTGCATCTGCTAACCTGTCCTATTTTCATTGTGCTATTTTACTTCCAGGTAAAAAGGGGCATGTCTAGTTTCTTTGAGGCACCAATTTTCTGTTTCATCTGCAAATATTTCAGTATGTATCTTTTAATTATAACTCTCTTTTTTTAAAAAACAAACAAACAAAAAACAGTCTCCAAACCATTATGCATCAAAAACTTAGTGGCTATTTAATATCAATCACATGTTTCTAATTGCCTTATTCATTATTCTTTTATTATTTGTTGGTATCCAAACAGTAAATCCACTCATTGCAACTGGTCAATATGTCTCTTAAGTTTCCTATTTTTTTTTTTTTTTTATGGAACTAAACTTTTGAAGTCTGGAAATATTTTGGAATATATTTTACAATCACAATGCATCCCAGTGTGGACTGGCCACATTTTAAGTGCGAAATGGCCGCACAAGTAGCTACCATGATGGAAGAAGGCAGGAAGAAAGGGGAACTTCACATCAGGATTATAAGTCAAGCTGTTCCAATTTGACATTGTAACTTGAGGAGCCTAGCACAGTAGTTGTGTTGGTTGTTTGTCTCTTGGTTCTCAGCTCCATTTTTGCTTTTCCATATTTTCCTTTGTATCATATGGGGCTAGAAGTCTACAAACTGCATCTTCCAGATTCTTTGCCAGATAGATGGTCATCTCTTAGATTTTGCAGGCAGGAGCTACTGGCAGGAAGTTGGAATGTGGGAGAAAGGAAGCGGCAATAGCAGTGGCTCTTGCTAAGTGTTGGTGCTGCTGCTGCCTGAATGGGGATGGCGCCATTTCGGTTCTCCAGCTCTGCCTTTGTCTTCCTTTTGCTCTTCCAGATCTTCCAACACCTTTGTAAACAGTTCTCTACACTGGTATCTCTCCTTAGTATATGTTAAGTGGTTTTTGTTTTTCTCACTAGACACTTGGGATCTGAAGTCAGAGAAGTAGGTTAAAATCTCATGTATACCAGCTACTTAGTTGTGTGACTACTATAATTTTCAATTTTGTCCTCTAAGGGGAATAGTAAAATTTCTATCATATAGTTTCTGTGAGGATGTAATTAATATATTTACCATTGGTAGGTTTGAACATTAAATAAGTATTGCTTTTTATCGATAACAATATATGTCAATTTTTGAAGGCTAATCATTTTAACATTTTTTTTATTATGGAAAAGTTCAAATTGTATACAAAAGTAAAGAGAAGAGTAGAATGAAACATTATGTATACATCTCTCAGCTTCAACAGTTACAAAATTAAGAATTAAGATCACTCTTTTATTTATAACACCCACTCTCCCCCTCTTCTCTGGGATTATTTTAAAGCAAAGCTGAAACATCCTATTATTTCAGCTGTAACTATTTCAGCCTGTGACTTTAAAAGATAAGGACTGTTTAAAACATATAACCATAACACTATTAGCGTACCCCTGAATTAAAATAATTTCTTAATATTGCCAAATACCAAGACAGTGTTCAAATTTCCCTAATTATCTCATAAATGTTTTCATTGACAATTTTTTTGTTTGAATTATCTTTTGAATAAGATCCACCCATTGCAATCAGTTGATATGTTTCTTAAGAATCTTTTAATCTGCTGGTTCCTCTTCCTCTCTTTCTTTCCCCCTTACAATTTGTTTGTTGAAGAAACTGGGTCATTTGTCCAGCAGAGTTTCCCACAGTCTTGGATATTGCTGATTACATTCCTGTGGTATCATTAGCCACATTCTTCTGGCCCTGTATTCCCTGTATATTGGTAGTTAGATCTACAGGCTTGATAGGATTCAACTTTACTACTTTCTTTCTTTTTGGGAAGACTACTTTATAGGTGGTGGTATGTGACTCCATCAGGAGGCCCCTGATCTGGTTCTCTCTCTTTTTGTGAGGTTAGCAGCCACTGATGGTGATCATTGATTAGATCCCTTAATTCCTGAGTGGTTGCAAAAGCTACTATTCTTTTTACGATACTTCTGGAATGCTTCTGTAAAGATAATCTTCCTCCTTCCAAATAGTTGGTTATCCTGAGTAAAGTTCACATGGGAAAGGCAGGGCAAATGTTTGATTTCTTCTCTTCTGTTTACTAGTTTTCAAAATAATGAATTGGTTTTCTAGCATCCTCCAGTGGTGTTTTTAGTATTGTTATAAACTTATCACTTTGTAAATATTCGATGTGTCCTAGTCTATTGCAGTTACTGTCCTTACTGATGCTCGGTTGTCCCATCTTTGTGTACTGGCAGGGGCCATGTTGTCTCTCATGTCCTTTTCATAGCACTCCAGTGATGTTTGATAGACTTCTTGCTTTTGGTTTGACAAAATGTTCCAGGCTCGTTATGTTCATTCCCTGCCCCTAATCTAGACTCAGTCTTTTCTCCCAGGAACCTAATTCTTTTTATTGAAAAATGGTATTTAGAGGCATGATCCAGAGTATTCATTGCTAATGGACTAGTCATTGTTTCTGGGCTTTTAAAGTGGACATGGCCAGGAAATAAATACTTTTGAAAGATAAAAAGGTACCATGAGTTTATACTTTTATGTCCAGTTCAAATTTAGGACTACAGGGCTTTTCTTTAACCTCATCAGTCTTATATTTATATTTCCTCTTTCCCATGACATAAATCCTGGTTTTTAACAACATGATAATTTCTCATTTGTTCTATCCCACAAAACACATACACATGCACACACAAATGTCTCAGAATAACAATGATCAACACTACATCCAACACAATTACTGAAAAAAATTCAATTTTTTCCAGTGAAAAAATGTTAGGGTATATTCCAGGCAAATTAATGTGTTTTTAAGTCATTTGAATTAGTTCCTTTTGATATGGCCAGTCTAATAACAATGGAACAGTTAGTGATTAACTCAATACAGTTAGTATTGTTTGTTTCATTTTACTTTTGATTTAATATTCTGTAAAGTTTAATTTTGTTATAATAATGTAAATTATTTACATGTTCCAAAGTAAAATATGTTATATTCAGAGAAGTTTAGATTTTATCCCTGTCTCTTACATTGTATGCTTTCTATCCTAAAGGTAATTATATTTTTAAATTGTGTGGTTTTCATACTGTTTTAAATACATATGAACATATGTTTATATCTTCAATATCTTAGATACATAGTAGTTTACTAACTCGATTTTCTGTATTTTCCTTTCTTCACCTAACAACATATCCTGGACACCATTCCATCGTAGTTCATAGAGAGATTCCTCATTCCTTCTTATAGCTGCATAGTTTACCATTTTATGCCTATATTGTGGTTTATGTAGCCAGTCCCCTATTGATAATTTTTTGGATTATTTCCATTATTTTTTACTATTACAAGTGTTGCTATGGGAATGGCCCTGTGCTTTTATCTTTTCATATTATGGAGTCTAATTTTTGAGTACAAGAGTGACATAATGTTTTCCAGAAAGGACATATTTCCCTATCCAGAGCATTAACTTCTGCCCATCAGATAGAGACTTTCACTGGGCCTTTTACTTCTCTAGGAATTATAAAATAGTAAACAGTTTTAGTTCAAGATTAAGATCTCTAGCAGAGGGTTCTCTCTGAGTAAAACCTACTCTTTTCTACTTTTAACCCAGCTAAAGTTTCATTTTTATTTTTTTTAGACAAAGTCACCCTGGCTAGAGTGCAGTGGTGTCATAGCTCACTGCAACAGTGGTGATCTAGCACCTCTTGTATTATCCCGGATAGAGCTGTAGCCCATTGTATTAAGTGAAGTATCACAAGAATGGAAAAACAAGCATCACATGTACTCACCATCAAATTGGTATTAACTGATCAACACTTATGTGCACATTTAGTAGTAACATTCATTAGGTGTCAGGCAGGTGGGATGGGAGGAGGAGAGGATGGGTATCTTCACACCTAATGGGTGTGGTGCCCACCGTCTGGGGGATAGACATGCTTGAAGCTCTGACTTGGGTGGGACAAAGTCAATATATGTAACCTAAACATTTGTACCCCCGTAATATGCTGAAATAAAAGAAAAAGAAAGTAAAAAATAATAGCTCACTGCAACCTCAAATTCCTGGGCTCAAATGATCCTCCTGCCTTAGCCTCCCAGGTAGCTGGGACTATAGCCACACCTGGCTAAGTTTTCTATTTTTTGTAGAGGTGGGATCTTGCTCTTATTCAGGCTGGTTTTGAACTGCCTCAGCCTCCTAGAGTGCTAGGATTACAGGCATGAGCCACCACACCTGGCCTATAGTTTTGTTTTCATGGAGGTGTGAGAGTTTCTGAGACAGATTTTCTAGAAGAGAAATGGACACTGTTGAATCAGTTGGACACTCCTCCCTTAGCAGCAGCAAAGGGGTTTGGGAAGAATAGTGATTGCCTTTTTATCTTACTTCTGCCTCTCTACTTACCTTAAAGTTCCATGTGTTTACACTGGCATTAACTCTGCCAGCCTGCACAGAATGCCACAGGAGGCCCAGCATCACTGATTGTTGCGAAGAACTTCCTGGAGCCTTCATGAGAACTTGATACCTTATCTTGATGTTAATCATCAAGACCTAGAATCAGGGATTTTTTTTTCCACTTTAGAAATGGAATGCATGGATATATATTCTTTTGTGTGTTTCAAAAATCTGATTTTATCTTTGTGATAGAATCACATAACTTACCTATAATGATACTTTTCTTAAAGTGCTTTCTTTTTTTATTTTATTTTATATTTATTTATTTATTTATTTTTATTTCAGCATATTATGGGGGTACAAATATTACGGTTACGTATATTGCCCATGCACCCCCTCCCCGCTCGAGGTAGAGCTTCAAGCGTGACCATCCCCCAAACGTTGCACATCTCACTCATTATGTTTGTATATACCCATCCCTTCCTCTCCCCTCCCACCCGCCCAACACCCGACCGACATCCGACAAATGTTATTCTTATAGTCCAACACTTAGGTGTTGATCTGTTAATACCAATTTGCTGGTGAGTACATGTGGTGCTTGTTTTTCCATTCTTGAGATACTTCACTTAGTAGAATGGGTTCCAGCTGTATCCAGGAAAATACAAGAGGTGCTATATCACCATTATTTCTTAAAGCTGAATAGTATTCCATGGTATACATATACCACATTTTATTAATCCACTCGTGTATTGATGGGCACCTGGGTTGTTTCCACAACTTTGCAATTGTGAACTGTGCTGCTATAAACATTCGAGTGCAGTTGTCTATTTTGTAGAGTGACTTTTGTTCTTCTTATGCTCAATATAATTTGTATACTGATCTTGTTCTTTTTCCTTACACAGATGTATCAACAACTTTACTAACTAGCAGTGCTCAAGGTAGTTTCTCGGCTCCCAAGTTGTATATGAGTGAGTGAGATAGTGTGATGAAGTTCGAGTGGGGCGGGGAAGGAAAGACTAGGAGAGGCAAAGGCACCTGAGAGGGAGCAGATATGAACTGGATTGAAAGAGAGATTTTGGAGGTACAGGTGGGAACTGGAAGATGGAGAAAGATATATAAAGAGTGGAGGTGTGCCTGTGCATGAGCAGAGTTGGTTATCTGCCTTCGTTTAGGAGGGGGAAGCATGGTTGGGGTCAAATGTGCAGAAACTTTGGGGCAGACTGGTTCAGTTCAACAACAGTTCAACAAGCTTTTATTGAGGGTCTAATGGAGCATCAACACCTGCATTAGACTTAGGGATACAAAGATGAATAAAGTGATCACTTCCCTAGGGAAGTTTATATTCTAGAATAAAAATATTCTGTATTTATATTGGGGCGGGGGGATAACATATGAGCAGGTATTTATCTATTGCTGTGTAACACATTACCACAGACTTAGGGGCTTAACACACATGTTTATTATTAGTTTCTCTGGGTCAGCATGGCTCATCTGGGTCCTCTACTTCAGGATGTCCTACAAGGCTGCAGTCAAGGTGTTGTCTAGGGCTGGGTCTCATCTGAAGGCTGGATTGGAGAAGATCTTCTTCTAAGCTCATTTACATTATTGTTAGTACCATTCCATTCCTTGATGGCTGTTAGACTGAGAGCTTCAGTTCCTTGCTGGCTGTTGGCTGGAGACCACCCTCAGATCCTTACCACATTGGCCTCCCCAATGTAGCAGCATGCTTCACCAAAGGTAGCAAGAGAGGCGACCTCTAGCATCAAGTGAGATGGTCGTCACAGTCTTATGTAGCCCATTACAGACATAGACGAGGGGCTTATACAAAGGCATGAATACCAGGAGGTGGGAATCCTGTTGGAATCTGCCTGCCATACTGGTGTCTCCTGCAGTTCTGGAATGTCTGAGAGAGGAAGTATTCTGTGGGAGCAGGAAGGAAAAGCATCTAACCCAGCCTGGTATGGAAATAATGCAGTGTCTAGATGATTGCATGTAACCTTGAAGGACAAATGGGGATTAACTTGGTTTGTAGCTGGTAGCTGAGAGAGGAGGGAGGAGGATGTTCCAAGCAGAGGGAACAACATTAGCAAACACTGAGGGGGTGAAATACTTGAGGACCACCATCCAAATAGTTCTGTGTCAGCCATGCATGCAAAGCATGTAGGAGTCAGAAATGGAAGAAAGGACAGGTGAGGGCCAGACTTGGGGGTGTCTCCTTTGCCAGGGTAAAGAATGAGGACATCATCAAGGTGATCACAGATAGGAATTTAAATAGGTGAGTGACATGGTCAGAGCTGTGGTTTCATCAGTAAGGAAGACCTATTTTGGTAGCATTTGTAATAATTCAGGTCACAGATGAAGAGGGTCTGGATTAAAGTCATGGCTGCAGAGAGGGGGCTATACATTTTTATTTTTAAATTGGGAAGTTCTTTGATGTTTGGATAAGGCAGATGTGGGAGATAGAACAGTCAGGAATGATGTTGGCTTAGTTTTGGCAGAACATTCTTACTGGGGAGCAGGGAAAAGAGGGGACAGAGGGAAAGGAAAGGTGGAAGAGAGAAGTCTGTGTTTATGTAAGTTTATAAATTAACTGATAGGAGAGTTTAACTTAAAATAGTCTTTATAGAACTGACACTCTTGATTTAATCAGTGTTAACTATGTAAATTTTCTTTATAATCAAACCATATGTTCTACTGATAGAGGGTAGAATCAAATACAGAATTCATTTTTCTTGCAAGCAGTTTAATAAAAGAAAAGTTAGTGTCAGAATTTTAGTAAACCTAGACCGAAGGTGGGAAACTCATCCAACAGTTCTTTCTAGTGCTTGGAATATTGTACTCTGGCACTTGCATGCAATTAATATTACAGAATACTATTTACTAGATATAAAGTGTCATGTAAGTGACTTTTTCTTGAAAATTGAAATATGATTTACAAAACATTCACTATTTTAAAGTGTGTAATTCTATGGCTTTTAATATGTTCACTATGTTGTGTGGAACCATCACCACTATCTAACTCTAGAATATTTATATTCCCTCAAAAAGAAACCCAGTACCTATTGGCAGTCACTTCCAATTCACCACCCTCCCCTGGGAACCACTGGCAACCACTAAATTACTTTCCATCTCTATAGATTTGCTTATTCTGGGCATTTCCTGTAAATAGATTTATATAATACGTAGGCTTTTGTGTCTGGCTTCTTTCACTTAGCCCAATGTTTCCAAGGTTCGTCCATGTTGAAGTATCAGTACTGCATTCCTTCTTCCTGCCAAGTAATAGTCCATTGTGTGGATATACTACATTTTGTTTATCCATTCATTTATTGATGGTCATGTGGGTTGTTTCTACTTTTTGGCTCTTAGGAATAAATACTGCTATGAACATTCTTGCACAGGTTTTTGTGCGGACATATGTTTTCATTTCCCCGGGGTATTTACTAGTATTTACAGTACTGCTGAGTCATATGGTTTGTTTATGTTTGAGGAACTGCTACACTGTTCTCCAAAGCAGCTGCGCCATTTTCCTTTCCCACTAGCTTGTGTGAGGGTCTCTATTTCTCCACATTCTTGACATTTGTTATTGCCTGTCTGCTTTTTGGTTATAACCATTCTAGTGGGTGTGAAGTGTTATCTCATGTAGTTTGATTTGCATTTCCCTCATGGCTAATTCAGGATTGTTTTTAAGAATTTAGTAAGATCCCATAGGTGAAGTCACAAGAGGAATTTGGGTCTAAGTTCTCTGCTAGATTAAGACTGGAGGGACCTTCGGAATAACTTAAGTTTTATTTCCGCTATCAGTTTTTACGTTTGTCACTTGTATTTACACTGCAGCTTTTTAGCTCAGGAAGACAGAGTACAGGCATGGCTCTCCACGCTGGGCTTTTATGGGGCTGTATGCTAGAATCCTGTGGAGCCCTGTCCCAGACCTCTGGAATCACAATCGCATGGGTCTTGCCCAGCCTGTGCATTTTTAAAAAGCTACATGTTCGATGTTGATGCAAAGTCAGGAGTTGGGAATCGCTGCCCAACTCTGGTCTGGGAGAAGACATTGGTGGGACTTGGAGGAAAAGCAAGAGACTTGGTCTCAACAATCCTTCAGCAGCACCTTCTTTTGGTACCACAGGAGGCAATTCTGAGCACGTGCCATTCAGACCACCGCACAAGAACTGAGAGAGTTGCTCACTGTTTTTACAAGTGCATAAACTAAGATGTGGATTTGGTTCAGAAGCTTAGCATTAACAGAATCATTGCACACACTAGAAGTAAATATGGGGCCAGGTTTCTGGTTTGGGCGCATAGAGTCACACAGTCTGTTGATTCTTGATATTTGCTTTGGTAATTTAGAGGGAATGGTGGTAACGATAATTCCCAAACGGTGGCTCAGACAAAGTCCCCGAGTCATTGTTTTGGAATGCATTTTCTACCTGCTTGTATGAAGGCAGATATAGCTGAAGGTGTGGAAATTGGCAATACAGGCAACAAAACAAAGGCAGGCCACAAAGACCCAGCTTCAAAGGAAATAGGGAAAGTCTGTGGGAACTTCCCCTTTCTACTTTTCAATTCTTCCTGCTTTTCAGATTGACAACGTTCTTAAGGAAACATTCTGTTTCTCTTTAGGCTGCCCTTCTCTGGTTGCAGTGGAAAGAACTGAATTGAGGATTGAAAGGAAGGAATTTCAAATCACCTTTTTTTCCATCTCCTTTTGTGTGATAATGAGAGAAAGTAAGAAAGATAATAATGGCAAGAATGTCAAAAGGGAGCTGTTTGACAAAAGGTTTTGCTACATGTTAATTCAGAATTGATTGCAGTTGTCAAAGTTGTCAGTCCTGGTCCCAGGGGAAACGGTTCACCCCAGATGGTTCTAATGAAGAGACTTCATTGTAGGTTCTTCTTACAAAGGTGTGAGCAGAGATAAGGAAAGACAAGGGACAGTGAGAAGCCCAGATTAGCGACTGTAGGAAGCCCTCACCAGCCCTAGGACTGCTGGCTGAGGGGCCCCTAGCATGAGCTGTACTTGTGCAGGCACACGCTATTGCCAGGACGGGGCATCGAAGCAGGGAAGGAGTGGGGAAGAAATGGCCTGACCTCTCTCTCTCCTTGCCTTATAATACCCCGCAAGTCCCTTTTGTTGGCTGCACCCAACATGAAGCCAGATGCAAGGAAGGCTGGCGCAGGCTGCAGAGAGTATCCTCCGGGGCACTGAGCGGGGCAGACAGTGGATGTGCACGGGTGTGGTAGTTTGCAGTTGGAGACTAACTTGCACAATAATGAACTATTTTACAGAGATCACATTCTATATTTTGTTAATTTTAGAATGTGTTATTTTGAAGAACTTTGAGAAAAATTGCAAGCATGGAAAAACATCCGTTTCTCATGTTGAAAAAATTCCACAGTATTTCACATTTACTTATGCAAAAGCTTCTTATCATTTAAGTTATAAACTTTGTTATGAAGTCTCTTAAACTTTATACTCTTTTCTTATTTTCCCAATGTATTTGTGCATATCACTGTACTGTGATAAGCCTGAAACAGAGAGAGCCACACTGTCTTTCAGATTGGCAGAGGGTATTCTTTAAATTCCTCTTTTTCAGATTAGTGCATAGATATTTGTGAATTAATCAAAGGTGATCACTTGCTTCAAATCAAATTAGTGAAAATGGAATTTAATTTGATGTCTTTTGTGCCTTATAGCTGAGGGGGAAGAGGCAGTGTGTTTGAGACGTTCTCATAGCTGCATATATCTCCTTGCAGACATAGCTGGAAATTATTTTGCTCTGTACATTAATGAAATATACCAACTTGAAATGTTTGTACTAACCGAGTGACCTGTTTTCTCTGTCGTCATGTGCGTAAATCTCTTAGGTCTGAGTAGAGGGCTGAGATGAAGGTCTGTGTCTCTGGGTGCCCATGGGGTTGCTAGGAAATGATTTTCAAAGTGCTCTGTGGTGATGCAGCAGGTTGAACTTTTTTGTGAAGTGTTGTCATGGAAACCAAGTGCATCATTGGTTTGTCTGACTAATTTATCTTTTAATGATAAAAAAATCGTAATCCAGGGTTAACAGATAAAAAAATGATAAAAAATGTAATAAACACCCAGTTACTTTAAAGGGGATGCTGCTATGAGTAGCAAATCTTTTGAATCGGAAGATTTCACAGGAGTATTGTATGATTCATGTTGCTAAGGGCTCGGCTGTGTGGAGTGATGGGAGCTAATCAGTTTGTTTTCCTTTTTATATTTGGAGTAGGAAAACCATGATTTCACTCTGCAGTTTATTGCTATGGGGTTTTATTGCTGACCCCAGCTCCTGAGCTTTTAAGTGAAGTAGAAGACAGCACACTATCACTGTGAGGCTTGGCAGGGTTGCCAGGATTTTGTTCTTTGATAGGTTGGTTGGTTGTACTTCTCCCTTAGGCCCTCCAGTCTCCTCCCCGCAGAGAGAAGGCTGCGGTGGCTGTGCTAGCCCTGCCATCCATGAAGGCCTGGTGTATGGAGATGGTGCTCTGGGCTTGCTCTCCGCCAAGTAGCCCCATGCTCTTAACCTCAAGGAGCAGGTCTCAGAGCACAGAATCTGCCCTAACTTCCTTGTGGTGGTGAAAGGGCCCTCAAGGAAGAGAAAACCTCCCCTTTTGTGTATTGAGGACAAAACCTTCTAGTACTGTAGATATAGATGGATGCTGCTTGTATCTTGATCAGTAGCTTATTTGGGTAAGCTTTTGAATGAAAATACTTCATCAGGATAGGAGAACTAAACTGAATGAAGACTTCATACTGTATTTAGTATTAAATAGTTCATCTGCCTCCATGGAGATTTAGCTCCTGGGGTTCCATTCCACTTGACCCCCTGCAGCTGTGTGTGAGTGTGTGTGTGTGTGTGTGTTCTAGATTTTTATTGCTTTAGATTAACCTTTTAATGACTTTGTTGTGTCTGCTTTTTGTTGGCAAGTATTCGAATATTTGGTTCTAGTATGGAGGTCTGCAGTTTCAGTTGATCCTCTAGATGAGTATCCATCATTTGTGACCTTAAGGGTGTCTTGATTTGGGTTTGGTAGGATAATGTAGATTTGCAGCAATACGTGGTTGAAAAGCAAGAAAGCATTTTTGGGGCATGTTGCCAAAGGCATGGGTATTCTACTACATTTTTCCATATTTCAATTGGACCTTTCTCAGCATCAAACAATGACTTTAAAATGTCATCTACTGAGAGCTCAATCAATTCCATCTGTAGGTCTTTAGGTGCATTGGTGATATCAACTAGGTGAGGCTGAAATGCTAATTTGAATGTGATGTCATGACTCTCAAAGTTGGTGAAACTTTCATTGTATTCTCCAACTAATAGGTCTATAACAGCAGCATATTCTTCAAATGATTCACATATATCATCCTGCTCATTAATGACCTTTGCTAACTGGGGAAAATGATCATCCAAAATTTCCTTTTGAAGAAGTGTTTTGAAAAAAATAACTTTTAAAAAAATGCTTGGATTTTTTGCCACATATCACATGTAGACTTAGTTTTATCTTGCAAAGAAATATTCAAGTCATTTTTATTTGACCAGATATCACATAGAAATGCTGCATTCCTATAGAAATCTTCTTTCAATAATTCACATTGCTGATTCTATTCTTCATAAAATTTAACTATCTGTTCTTGCAGAGATAAAATTTTGGTTAACACCTGTCCCTGTGATAGCCAACACACTTCAGAATGATATGGCAAATCCACACTGATAGCTCATCATTCAACTTAAGCATGTTATGAAACTGATAATGTCATGTTACATTTGCTGGAATATGGTTAACAATGCTTATAACTTGTTGCAAAGTGTCACTTAAAAAATAGTACCTTTAACACAGAGATTTTGCTGATGCAAGATACAATGAACAGAAATGAGAGCATCTGGGTCTGTTAATACATTTTTTTATCTGTGCAATAAACCCTTCATGTTTTCCTGTCATGGAAGGTGAACCATATGTACATATACTCACTAAATTTACCAAATTCAGTCCAACTTCATGACATTTATCTTGAAAGTTGTTGAAGATATCTATTCCCTGTGTTCTGTGCACAAGAGTGCCCAAAGCTAGTAACTCTTTGTAGCAAAGAAAATCTTCTGTTATGACCTGAATGAAGTTTAAAACCTGTACCAAATCAGTCCTATCAGATGATTCATCCAAAGTGATTGAATAATATATATTTTTCTTTTGAAGTATTGCATAAAGTTGTTCTGTTAAGTTGAAGGCTGATTTATGCTGCTGATCAGTTATGGTTCTCCTTCAAAGAGGCAGTTGTTTGTACTTTGAAATGTTATTGGGGTCTAAGCATCCTACAACTTTGAGAATGCATTCTTTCACAATTTCTACATCATTGAATGACTTCGCTTTTTTCTTGACTATATAAGCTACTTTATAAGTTGCTTCATGGCATTATTTCCCGGTCTTATTGCTGCTTGAAAGAATAGTCTTTGCTTTTGCTTTTCATCTTTTAATTTCTGCAGTATAACCTTTTGCACCTCTCCTAATTT
The DNA here is from genome assembly GCA_008086735.1 of Cheirogaleus medius. Classification (NCBI taxonomy): domain Eukaryota; kingdom Metazoa; phylum Chordata; class Mammalia; order Primates; family Cheirogaleidae; genus Cheirogaleus; species Cheirogaleus medius. The sequence goes on from VBSM01002608.1 coordinate 21,995,199, forward strand.
AAAATGTCTGTGGTCTCTATGAGTGTTATAATGCTGATGGGCATTGAATTTCTTTAATGCTGATATTGCAGTATCACAAAGCAAGCGAATCATCTTATCTTTAGCAGAAGCAAGATAATATTGCAATTCCCAATTTTCATTTAAAATCTGTTTTCTTTCTTCAGCATTCTCTTGGTCTTCTTTGACATGATGGGCTGTTAAGCAGACAGAATTAAAAAATACTATCGTGCTGTGCAACTATTCACAAATTCCACTTCAAATAGAAACAATGCATGATTGTCAAAAGCTGATAACAGACTGGCATACTCGACCCCCATAAACTGTCACCAACTAGCCTCGTTCGGTAGTGGCACCAGTCAGGTGGGGGAAGTTAGAACTAAATCATGAGTGTAGCAGCCATCAATTTAGCCCTCATGGCTGACTAATGTTCTAATTGTGTTGGTCAACCTGGGAGAATTATTTCATTGAAACTTATTTTATTCTTTGGTATTTTAAATACATTCATTTTAAAAATAAAATAAAAATATAAAAGATGCACAAAAATGTATTAATAAACATAAAAGGATTTGTTCTGTAAAATTTAGATTCAGCCAAAAGGGTACACTTAAGGACCTATAAGGCCATATGTGGCTTAAGGCTGCAGGTTCCCCACCCCTGTTTTAGAGCTTTCCAAAATATCTTTTGTTAATATTCTCATGTTTAATATGTGTTTGAGTTTTTTGCATTAGGGGGAAAAGTTTGACTCCAGGCATGTATCCTAAGAGAGATAATGGAAACAAGTCAATTTATTTCATTTTGTTTTTTTTTTTTTCCTTTTCTCAAACATAAGTCAATTTAAATCAGTATATCACTGAATGACATTTAGGGCCCAAATCTATTTTCATTCTTTCATTTAGCATATATTTACTGAGCACCTGCTTTGTGCTAGCTACTTTGAGTGCACCTATCATGCATAAAAGAATTGTCAGGAGCCAGGAGGTACCATTTAGAGGCAGAAAGCAAAGGCCAGGCAGAACCCAAGCCTGCCCAGAGCAGCTGCAGACCAGGAGGATGCCATCTGCAGCCATATTGGGGTTTCCATAGCTTACTTCCTATAACTTTGGCTGTTTCCCCAGTTCAAGAGTCTTGGCTGCAGCTCCTAATGACAACATGGTGCACATGCCCCGCGTTTTGTATGATTTCCTGGTATTGACCTTCTGTAGGGATTGTCACCTTTGTTGGTAAAATGGCCCCCAAAACCTCTCACTTGAAGGTCTAGCTGGCTCTTGACTGCATCCCCTGGCGGTTTATACTCTGCTTTGACTTCCCTACTCCCACTACCTGCTCCCTGATGCAGGCCTCAGGGTGGGAATGGGGCCTCCTCCTCACTTTAATAGTCTGGCCAACTCATACACAGAAGGTTCTGTCTGTGCTTCCTAGAGCAGAGATGACGCAAGACTGTCATGTTTAAAAGGATTTCACTGAGGACGTGGGGATGACAGAAGAGGACAAGCAGAGTGAACACTTAAAAGCAGGGCTCCCTGGTTTGCTCTTGGGCAATGGCAGCTCTTGTCTAGCCTAGAAGTGACTGCAGTCTGGCCTCTTCTACCCAATGCCTCTCCACAGAAGTTTGACCTTTGTATTCTGTCTTCTGGAGTCCTCTCCAAGATTCCTAGACTCCTTAAGTCCAGACCAGGTAGGGGTAAAACCCTCCCAGGATATATGTCACCTTTGAAAATAAGTGGTTGAAAGCTTTTGCTCTGGAATTCCAGCTCCCCCTTTTGCTGGATGAATATTATTTAGCCTGTTTTCTCATTCATTTAATGGGGCAGGAGCAATATCTATCTCATCTGGGACCAGTGAGGATTAAATGAGAGAGAACATGCGTGTGAAGTGCTCTGTGTTGTGCCTGATGCTTGGTAAATGCTTGTCATCATCATATTATTGACAAGACCTCCTCCTACCCCAACCATGAGGAAAGAACACCCTCCTGGCCTCAGCATACCGATCATGGCCTTCATCCCACAGAGGCCAGTGGTCTGTTGTTTCCCTTATGTCGAAGCTGCCTGAGGCACCTCTTGTGTCACTGAATAAACCCATAGCCCTGCCTTTCTTCTAGTATTTACCAGTAGGTTGTGATTTGTGTGTGTGTACGTACACTCGTGTGAACCCCAAGTTGGGAAACACAGAAGTGGGGGCATAAACTAACAGTTGGCCATATTTATTAATCTTTTAGTGCATTATTCAACTGATGGAAGTATTCAGAATAGCCTTTGCTATAAAACATCCAACATTTTACCCTTATTTCCTGTGTATATTTCAGCACCAGACCTCTGAGCATGGGAAGACTCTCTGGGATATGCTTGTGCTGTTAGGGTCTCACTCTCTTGCAGATCAAGGACCAGGAGACAGCAGACATGGCATTCATTCATCCAGGCATGCAATACTGTGTCTTTAACTCAGGGGATGCAAACAAGGTCCTTGCTCTCATGGAGCTCATGTAATTCATCTATCATTTTCATTCATTCATTCAAAACGTCTTGAAATTCTGTGTGTCCATCTTCAGATCAATAAAGAATATTTCCTTCATATCCCTCTCTTTTTCGCTTACACTTGCATTCATTTATTCAGCAAATACTGATTGGGGGTTAATATACTTCAGACAGTGTTCAAGACACTGGATTACAGCAACAACAACAAAAAAAAAAAGAGCAAAAACTCTGGTCTTAGAATTTACATTCTAGTTGGAGGAGACCACCAAGAAAAAAATAAGTAACTAAAATATAAATATTTTTTATCTTATATAAATATTTTAGTGATAAGTGGTATGAAGAAAACAATTCAGGGAGGGAGGAAAAAAGCAACTTTCTGAAATAGCTCAAACTTATATCGTATTTCATTGATTTTAAGATGTACTTTTTCAAAAAATATTTTAGTAGCACCTTATAATTGATTTCATTTTCTACTTTTATGGCAGTATTTTTAAGTGATAGATGAAGTAATGGTGTGCCTTATATTGCATAGCTTCTTACACCTAATAAATATGGCAGCCCACATCGTGTGGCAGGCACTGTTCTTAATAATTAATTCATTGAATCCTTACAAAAGGATTGTCATCAGTGCATAGACGACACTTAAAGCTATGAACCTGGATGGAATCGCCAAGGAAGTGAGTATGGACAGAAAGAAAAAGAACCAAGGACTAGACTAAGGCCTGGGGCACCCAGAATTTAGATGCTAGGTCAATGAAGAGAAATCCACTTTCTGAGAATGAGTAACCACTGGGGAGGAGAAAGAAAGTGTGGCGACCTGAAGCCAAGTGAAAAGAATGTTTCAATGAGGAGAGAGTAATCAACTGCGTCATTGCTGCTAATAGTTCCAGTGAGAAGAGGACCAGTATTGGACCACTGGATTTAGTAACATGGAGGTCATTGGTGAACTTGACTAGGACAGTTTCAGCACAGTGATGGAGGTAAAAACCTGCCTGGAGTGGAATTGGGGAGAGTAAATTTAGATAACTATTTTGAGTTTTTCTACAAAGGAAAGGAAAGAAATGGGTTGATACCTGCTGGGGAAAGTATTGTGTAATATCAGTTTAGTTCAGTTGGTGGATAGTGGTGTTCAGTTTTACTATATTCATACTTATTTTCTGTCTAGTAGTTCTATTGGTTACTGAGAGAGGAGTATTGATGCTCCCAACTATAACTGTGTCTGTTTCTCCTTTTAGTTCTGTTGTAACAGTTTTTGCTCCATATATTTTGAAGCTCTGTTATTTGGTGTTTATATATTTAGTATTTTTGTGTATACTTGGTGAATTGACCCTTTTATGATTATGTAATATCCTTCTTTATTCTTGATAATTTTCTTTGATCTGAAGTTTACTTAAACACATATTAATATGGCTACTCTTACCTTCTTTTGCATTTGCGTGGTATATCTTGTTCCTTCCTATTACTTTTAATCTATCTATATGATTGTTTAAAGTGAGTTTTTCATAGACAGCATATAGTTGGGTCATGTGTTTTTAATCCATTTTAACAATTTGTCTTTTAATTGATTTGTTTAGATCATTTACATTTAATATAATTTTGATATGTTTTAATTTAGGTCTATAATTTTATTTGTTTTTTGTTTGCTTACCCTATTTTTCATTTGTTTCCTCTTTCCTGCTTTTTCAGGGTTATTTGAACATTTTTCAGTATTTAATTTTAATTTGTTGTGTTTTTGACTATGTCTCTTTGTATAATTTTTTTAGTGGTTGCTCTAGGGATTATAATATGTGTGTGTATATATGCACACACACATGCACATATATTCTTAACTTTATACAGTCAACTTATAAACAATGTTCTATTGCTTCAAGTGGTATGAAGAAATCTTCATATGGGTCCTTTTACCCTACCCTCTTTGTGTTATAGTTGCTTTATATACTAGATCTATATACATTGAAAACTCAGTCAGGCAATGTTATGAATTTTACTTTCAATTGTCAAGCATACTTTAAAAAATTCAAGAGAAGAACAATAGTCTACCATAGTTACCTAGATATTTACAATTTTTATTGCTCTTCCTTCATTCCTGATCTTCCAAGTCTCCTTCTAGTATCAACTTCCTTGAGTCTGAAGGACTTCCTTTAGAATTCTTCTAGAGCAGGTCTGTTGACAACTGGTTTTTAAAATTTTTCTTCATTTGAGAATGTCTTCATTTCACCTTAATTCCTCATGAATATTTTCACTGAAGATAGACTTATGAGTTGACAGGTTTGGGTTTTTTTTCTCCTCAGCACTTTGAAGATGTTTCACTTCCTTCTGTCCTCCATGATTTCTGACGAGAAATCTGTAGTCATTTGAATCATTGTTCCCCTAGAAGTAATGCATAATTTTCTCTGGCTGCTTTCAAGAATTTCTTACTGTCTTTAGTTTTCAGTAGTTTGATTATAATGTTTCTGGACATGGATTTCTTTGGGGTTATCCTGTTTGAGTTTGCTAAGTTTCTTGAATATGTAGGTTTATGACTTTTACCACAATTGGAGAGCTTTCAACCATTATTTTTTTCAAATATTTTCTTTTTCCTCTCCTTCTGACATCCAGTGACATGATGTTAGACCTTTTGTTATTGTTCCACGACTCCCTAAGGCTCTGTTCACTTTTTTATTCAGTATTTTCTCTCTGTTGTTCAAATAGAATAAGTTGTATTGATCCATCTGCAAGTTCACTGAGTCTTTCCTTTATTTCCATTCTAACATTGTGCCTATCCAGTTTTTTATTTTGGTTATTCTGTCTTTTAGTCCTAAAATTTCTATTTGATTCTTCTTTATACCTTCTATTCTTTGATGAGACTTTCTATCCTTCCATTTGATTCAAGTGTTAACTCTAACTTTTTGGAAATTTTTATAATTGCTTAAAAGCCTTTGTCAGATAATTCTAGCATCTTTGTCATTTTTGTGTTGGCATCTATATTAGTTAGGGCTCTTCAGAGAAACAGGACCAATAGGATTACATAGACATATAGGAAGAGATTTATTATGAGAGGTTGGCTCATGTTGTTTTGGAAACTGAGAATTCTCATGATCTGTAGTCTGCAAGCTGGAGGCCCAGGAAAGCTAGTGGTATAGTTCTCGTCCCAACCCAAAGGCCTGAGAACCAAGGTAGTCAGTTTGTAAGTCCTAGCCTGAGTCCAAAGGCCCAAGAACCAGGAACACTGATGTCCAAGGGCAGGAGAAGATGGATGTCCCAGCTCAAGAAGAGAGAATAAATTTGTCCTTCCTCTGCCTTTTTGTTCTATTTTGGCCCTCAGCAGATTGAATGATGCCCACTCACATTGGTGAAAGTGAACTTCTTTATTCAGTCTACCAATTCAAATGTTAATCTCTTCCAGGAACACCTTCACAGGTACACCTGGAAATAATGTTTTACAAGCTGTCTAGGCATCCCGTAGCCCAGTCTAGTTGATACATAAAATTAACCATCACAGCATCTATTGATTGTTTTGCCCATGCAAGTTGTGATTTTCCTGGTTCTTACGTCCAGCAATTTTGGCTTGTATTATATTTATGAGACTTTTTGTCTTGGTTAATCTTATGGTGAATCTTGATATTTTGTTTTAGCAGGGAACCAACTCTATTGGGTTCAGGCCACAAGTTCCAGTCAGCCTTATGCGGGTTGTGATTTCAATATCAGTTGCAGTTTTACAGCCTTTGCATTATGTTCAATGTGTATGCCACCCAGTGGCCAGTCTGCTACCTGGGAAGTGATCTATCTCATAATTTAGTTCTCAAAGTCTGTGGTAGGTTGTTTAGCATGATGTCTATATATGTGCAATTTGGATATGACTCCAGGATAACTTATGGCTTTGCTTTTCCAACCTCTTCCTTCTTTGCAATCTCTTGGTATTTTCCAGTACCCTTGAGCTCCCTGTTTTGTTCCTCTAGCCAGTAATCTGGGGCTTCCTTTAACTCATTTTGCTGCCCACTTCTCATGACGATGGCCTCATTTGGGGCCAAATGATGAGAGAGCAGAGAGAGAGAAAAGAGCCAGGGACTCTTCCCACCCTCTTGAGACCGCAGCTTCTCTGATCAGAGAGGAAAATTCTCTTCCCTTAGAGTTTTAGCCTCCTGGGATTGTTGTTGCTGCTGCCACAGGATAGCCTGAAGGCTAGGGGGGAGAGAGAATGGAGAAAGAAGAAAAACAAATGGGGAATCCCCCCATCCCAATTGTTAGGAGACTGCTTTCCTATTCCTCGAGCTAGAACTATGGACTTCTAGAGTTCTCTTTGAGAGCACTGATGGTTTTCAGTCTGCACTGAATGTAGGCTGAGAAATATTAGTGGAGAAAAGTGGTAAACTTACCACTAGTTCAGTGGAATTTCAAATTTTGGCTGTCTTCCCTATCTACCTGCTACTATTTACTTTTCAATGTTTTCTGCAGGTATTCTCTCCAGGTTTCATAATTGTGTTAGGTTGGAGAGAGAATGGAGTGTGCTTACTCCATCCTGCCCCAGTTAAAACCTTTGGATATTTTATAGGAAGCTCATTGGCATATACCGTGCATGAATTATGCATGGATATAATGTAGGCATGACAAGTTAAGGAAGGATTTGGGCCATAAGAAAGTGTTTTGCTGCTGTTTGTGGTGGCGATGAGAATGGTGATGGGTTCTTGCTGGTATCCTTTCTGGTGCAGCTCTTTTTAAAATGATAACTTTGGAACCTTAAAGTGAAATTTGAAATACAAATTGGCCAGGCACTTGTGGTTTCTTTAGCAAATCAGTGTAGTCTTGCCATTTCCCCAGAGAAATCATCCAATGGGTAATGTGAACTTTGCTTAGAGAACACATTCTCTCATGAGAGAGGCAGGATCAGTGGTTGGGAGCTGGACTTGGCCCCCACACAGATTTGGACCCTGATCTTGGCCTCAGCACTTAGTAACTGTGTGATCTCGGTCGAGCTACTGAAAGGCTCTAACTCCTGTTCCTCTCTGGGTAAAATGGAAATAATAATCCTGGTGCTCACAGGACAGGATTGCTGTGTGATTCAATGAGGTAATGCTTTCCATGTGGTGCTCAATAAATACTATTCTTACTGTGATTGCTTTTGTGCCATAAGTAAAATGGTTATGCCTATTTGCCCTCTGAAATTACTTTTAATCTGTTGAAATATATGACATATAATCACTCTTCTACTTTTAATATTTCAATTCATATTAACCAATTAAGGTTCTTTGTTGAGACTTAAGAGCAATACACTTTGAACTATGGTATTTCTGGTAATGAGAGTGTTTGAATACATGTTTGAATGTAATGGTGAATTACCTTTAGTACTTGCCAAAGAAAAGCAATGAGGTGTAGGTGCAGAATTCGCAGTAAGTACATCACCCAGTTTCCTGGAAGTTTTTATTCAAGAGCTGCCCCTTAAAAGATGCCATACTAGTGAGTGTCCTGGAAAAAGAACTCTTATCAAGTGGCTGCTGTCTCCTGTGTTGATTGCAACTCCCATTTGCAATTTTCTCACTTTTTTCTTCTTTATCCTTTATTTTTACATTAAAAAAAATTCACTGTGTGTTTACTGAAATGAATAACAATCTGGTCACTTCTTAGAAAGTTAAGATGCTTACTTATGAAAATGCTGCTTAGTTCTAACTACATATTATTCAAAAGGCTCCTTCAACATTTTATCCCTCCATATTCAGAAACCTATATTTGAAAGGCAAAATAATTTTATTTTGCGGAAATGCAATTAGAAAGCTTGGAGGTAAGAATATGTATTTCCTTATTCCCTTTCACAACACCTATTGCATAAAATGGATATTGAATAATTGTCAGCTTAGTTAATTTAAATTAGAATGTTTTTCAATAATTAGTGTGGGTATAACATTTTATATTGAATATTTTCCTGGAAATATATTAACAACTAGCCCCCAGTGATGGAGAAGATGTTGGCTCAGGGTTATTTAACCAGTGACAAGGCAGAAGTACACAAGGTTATGCTGTGGGTTATACTTATTTTCTTTCTACATGAGTAGAATTCCATCTACAAGACCTCCTGTGAGCTCTGAGTTTTAATTGAAATTTAAATTGCCCTTCTGAAAAACCTTCAGTTGAATGACTAAAACAAAATACAAAAACTGGCTTCATTTTAATTTTTATCCTGTGCTGTCACTGGAGAGCTTGTTGAAAAGGAAGGATCACAGAAAAAGTACTAATGAAGGAAGCAAAACACTTAAACTTGGATGCACTTGGAAAGACTGACATCCAAGTGCTTCTGTAGTGTTCCTCTGCTCGAGGACCCCCCACAAAATATTGTGTTCCCAGGGGATAATGGACCAGTAGCAGTGATAAACAAACATGCTTTAAAAGCCACCCAAGTAGAAGAGCATTCTGGAGAGACAAGCCTGGGTTATTACAAGACTGAGAGCTCCGAACAAGAACGTGTTTAACCTCATCTGAGTTCTTCACAATACAGCTGAAGCTGGAGGAGACAGTGTCTGTTTGAAGGATGTGGCGAAAGTTTTTAGGTTACACAGATACGAAATCAGACCATGTTCATTAAAAGTGTAGATTTTAATTTTGGAAAAATTAGATGTTATTTTCCACACTGAAATTATCCAGTAAAGGAGAAAGAAAAGATTGCTGTTAATTGAACAAAGAATTGGAGAACAGAAAGGTGGCCAGATACCAGTAGCAAATGTGCTTAAGGAGAAGTTAACAGTTATTAGCTCAACATATTTCATCTACATCAGCACGTTTTAAAGTGTGTTTCGAAGAACACTACTTGTGCAGGATATTAGACCCAAACGAACGAACAAAACAGTGGAGGTCCAGAGCTGTCTAGAATTAAGCCATTTTGTAAACCATTAAAAGAAGCTAGATATATTTCTAATTTTATAAAATAACAAGTATGCTTGGAGATCAAGTTTATCATGGTTGGAATTTTTTAGACTTTGGGTAAGACATCAACCCCTTCTTTTAGAAGTTTTAGGTTAAAATATCAGTCATGTTTCTTTTTCTCTTTAGCTTTAACATTCTAAGAAATGCCAAACAAGAAATCAACTGTACTTTTTAATATCAACTATAACATGTTTATTCTATTTTTAAAAAGTGGTCTCTTTTAATCAAGATTCGCAGTGACATTGGTGGGAGATGTTCACGGTGAACTTTGTAATTACAATTCAACAGATTGAGCCTAACTTTTGGCGGGGCAGGAGTAGCTTCTCAGAAGATGCCTTCTATGGTATATCCACAGATAAAAATGTAATAGCTTTGGGCAGAGCCATCTATACTACCAAAAAACAAAATCTATATTTAGAGTAAGCCTTTTAGGAATTATTATTGTATGTTTTTGTTTAAAAAAACAGCTTTATTGAGGTCTAATTTTTATGCCATGAAGGTCATCCATTTTAAGTGTACAGTTTCATTAATTTTAGTAAATTTATACAGTGATGGACACATCACCACAATTCAGTTTTGGAACATTTCTGTCACTCCTAAAAGATCCCTCGTGCCAGTTTACAGTTGAGCCCACTCCCATCCCCAGACCCAGGCACACACTCATCCTCTTTCTGCTGGTTTTAACTTTTCTGGACATTTCATATAAATGGAATCATATGATATGTATGTCTGGGTTCTTTTACTTAACATAATGTTTTCAAGTTCATTTGTATTGTAGCATGTATGAGTAGTTTGTTCCTTTTATTGCCAAGCAGTATTCGATTCTATAGATGTACCACATTTTGTTTGCCAGTTCATCAGTTGATGGACATTTGGGTTGTTTCCAATTTTTTGCTATTATAAGTAATGCTGCGATGAACGTTTGCATACAAGTTTTTGTGTGGATATATGTTTGCGTTATTTCTCTTGAGTAGATACATAAGAGTGGAGTCAGGGTGGTATGGTAACTTTTTAAGACATTGCCAAATTGTTTTCCAAAGTGCCTATATCACTTTGTGTTCCAAAGTGCCACATCCCCACCACCACCATTGCCTTGTTTTCTACTTGATTAAATGGTCAATGTTTGGTCTGCGCTTAAGAGCAAGAAGCAGGGTGTGTGGGAGGGCTGAAGAAGACCTCCACCACCACGACCACTGTGACAGGAGGGGTGCTGGGGAATCAAATTGGACTGTACAAGCAAAGGTGAGGGATAGCACTGAAAGAAGCTCAGGCTTGAAGGTTGTAGCAGACCCAGAAGTTATTATTCATTATGTTGTATGAAGAGCAGAGGATTTGATATAATAATAATAATGAACACTTGTATAGTTCTTACTTTATACTAAATACTCTTTTAAGTGCTTTATATATAATTAATTTATTTCTCGCTGTAACTCTATGAGATAGGTACTGTTATCCCATTTTATTAACCAAGCCCTAATCATAAAGAGATGAAGTGACTTGCCCATGGTCACACAGCTAGTAATGGAGACACTAGGATTCAAACCCAGACTGGCTGGCTCTAGAGGGCATCCTTTTAACCACTAAGCTAGTCACCGCTCACTGTAATCCTCATCACCTCTGCCTGGATGGACTTGGAAACTTGTGGACCAGGATAGAGGGCTGGGAAGCTTGAGGCAGGAGTTGCAAGACCCTAGTTGAGAGTTTAATACGAAAAATCACACAGACATAGGCCACAGATTCCAGTGAGAGTATCTGTAATAGGCTTAAAAAAATGTAAGTAGAGGGAAACCTTATGTGGAGTATTGCTTAAATTGCTTAAAATGAAAACCAAAAAACTCCTCCCTCCAGCTCTGCAGCTACTGTTTGCATTATGTCTAAGACTGGTCCACAATCAATGAACTAGAACATTATCACACAGGCTTTGCATGATTGTAGCTGCTCTATTGGTTTGAATAAGGTATTCTTGTACTCTCCAAATTAACAGGATGTTATACAAACTAATGAAGGCTTAAAAAATGAATAGTGTCTTAAAATAAAATACCTTTTTGGTTTTGGGGGAACATTAAAATAAAATGGAAAAGTGTGTTTAAACCAAATTATCATTGCTTTGTAACTTTTCAGTGACTTCATGTGCTGCAAGCTAATTAGATTCTTTTAAGAGGCATGTGGGTAATGATATTAACAACTGTTTATTGAGCATCCACAATCTCTCTGATCCTAAAGACAAGGTCAAGTCCTTTAGGAACTTAGAGTTCAGAGAATGGAGTGAGATGATTATCTTTGGGTCTCCTATGCCTGTCTCATTTCCCTTCTCTTTGGTCTTCATTTCACAGGGGAGCCTGTGTGTGTGGGGGGGGTGTGTGTGTGCGCACGTGTGCGTGCATGCGTGTGCGTGCAATGCACTACATTTTTATATGCAACATCTCATTTCACCTTCACCGCAGCCCTGTGAGACAGGCCTATCATTACCCTCATTTTACAGAAAGGGAAACTGAGGTTCAGAGTTTAAGTAACTTATCCGAGGTCATTCTGATCAGAATCTATGTTCTCACCACTATGTATTTTCTATCCCTCCTTCTCTTTCCCATCAGCTTTTATCTTTCCTCTTCAACTGGTCTTAAAATAAAGAAATGTATTTTAGGTCATTGGATGGATTTATCACTTTGCATTCTGGCCTGTGAGCATAGCGGCCTCTCTCTGGGGGAGGCCCAGATAGTTGGGCTGTTGATGGTGCCTCCTCAGCCATCTGAGGTCAGGCAGAGAAAGCAAGGGCTGAGCCTCACCGAGTTACCACCTATTGCAGAGGGATCTGCAAACTGCAGCCTGGGGAGCACATCTGGCTCACTGCCTGTTTTCGTCTGGCTCATGACTTAAGAAAGCCTTTTGCATTTGTAATGGTTGGGGAAAAAAATTAAAAGAAGAAGAACATTTTGTGACAGGTGAAAGTTATCCAAAATTCCAATTTCCACAAACATAAATAATGCTTTGTGGAAGCAATAGCCTTGCTCATTTATTTACTGTCTTTGAGAGCTTTCACACTGCAATGACAGAGTCGAATAGTTGTGACAGAGACCAAAGGGCCTGCAAAACCAAAAATATTTACTATCTTAGCCTTTACAGGAAAGTTTTTGCCAACCCCTGGTCTGTTGGAGCAGGTTGGAGAAACTGTGAGCTTGTTGAGGAAGGTGACTAAGCTTTAGCAAGGAGAGGAGGCAGCAGGCAGCATGGTACACTAGCTGGGTTTGATCTTGACTCCACCTGTGTGACCTTGGGCAAGTTCTTTAGCCTGTCTGTGCCTCTATTTCATACCTGTAAAACAGAGATAATAATAGTTTGTACCTTATAGGTTGTTGTAAGGATTATACTCATATGCAAATCACTTAAACAGTGCTTTACATATAAATACAACACCTAACGAAGATGATTAACGTTCATCTTTGTGCCGTGGGCATTTTCTCTAGACCTTGTACAATGAGGTGCTAGTAGCCCCCAAAACTTTGGCCTTTCTGGATGGTATCCCACCCTTAGAATTATGAGACCCCCTGGTAGGACTCCTGAGACCCTCTGTCCCTAGCACAGGCCCTTGTGAGGTCCTCTCTCCTCTTTCTCCTGGGCCAGCAGCTCCCAACTCCAGCTCCTGTATGAGGCTCCTGCCCTCTGTCCCAGGGTTCCTCTGGGGGACGCATGATGTGTGCTGCCACTGTAGTCATGTGCTGAGTCCCTCACAGTCCCAAACTTGGGCCATGCTAGTCTCACATGGGCCTTTGTCCATGTCATGTCACAATGACTGCATCCTTGATGCCCTGCGGGGACCACACCCATGACCCTTAGTCCAGAGTAGGGCTAGAGCCATGCTCTGTGGTGACCCTGTGTGAGCTGCTCAGGGCCTGGCTGCTCTTCATATTCATCAGTTTCGCTCGTATGGAGCACGTCCCACATGCCAGGCCTAGGGTGGGTGTTCTGCACACGTCACCCTCATCCTCACGGGATCCCTGCAGAGTAGCCCTGCGCTCGTCTCATACTTGGGGACGAGTCTCCCTCCTGTATCTAGGGTTGAATGTGTCCCTTCCCCTCCCTGGGGACCAGAGCTCTGTAGAGATTTGGATTCCCTCAAGAACGGTGGAAATCATATCCTAGTCTGATAATGGGGGGTCTTTTCTGCCTCCTACCCTTGGCTGCCTCAGCCCCTTACCCTTAGGCCACACTGGTTTCTCCAAAGCGTCACATGTAGTGGGTGTTCAGAAAATACTTGCTGTCCAGCGACCCTCACAGGAAAGTCTGAGGCTACAAGCAGGTAAACAGAAAAAAAAAAACAAAACAAGGCACTTTACCCACATGGTGTCATTTGGACCTAACAGCACATCAAAGCCAGCCCTGCTTATCTCCCTCGGGACAGCTGAGAAAACACAGGTACAGAGAGGTGAAGTGACATTCACAGAGTCACAGGCCTAAACCTAGCTCTGACTCTGAAACCCAGGGGTGTTCTTCGTCGAAGTGACAAGTGAGATGAAAGGAGCATTAACTAGACTGTAAGCTCGATGAGGGCAGGGACTGTTGCCTGTTTTACTCACTGTTGGATCCCAAGGGCCTAGAATGGTGCCTGGCTCATGGGAAGTGCCCAACAAATATTGGTTGAAGTCACAGCAAATATCGTTGCCAAGGTGCAGATGAACAAGGAGCTTCCTATCTGGACAAAGAGCAAAGGAGAGAGTATAGTGTACACTGAGTGGGGTGCTTTCTATCCTCAAGAATTGAGAAACCCCAAATTAAATTAGTTTTTGTTGCTGTTTAATGAGCTTCAGTTTCTTCCCCATCCACAACATGGATCACTGGCCTTGAGTGACAAAAACCTCCTTACCGCAGGATACGTTATCACTACAGGGGAAATCTCCCTGGGCACCTGCTCTGAGGAAGCAAAGGGGTTACCTCCCACACGGATACACGTTAGATACACTTGCAGAATCCTGCTTGTCTGTGGGGGAAAAGGAAAATTGACTTAGGCCAGAAAAATCTCTGGGAAGTTTATATATCAAACATAGTGCTATAGACTGAATCGTGTCCTCCCCCGACCCGAATTCGTGTGTTGAAGTCCTAACTCCCCATGTGCCTGTATTGTGGAGATAGGATCTTTAAGGAGGTGATGAAGGTTAAATGAGGTCATGAGGTTGTAGACATGATCCTGTAGGACTAGTTGTTATAACAAAAGACCCCAGAGAGCTCTTTGTCATTCTCTCCCTGCCATACGAGGACACGACAAAAAGGTGGCCATCTGCAAGGAGTCAAGAGAGCCCTTGCCAGGAACCAACTCTGCCAGACCTTGATCTTGGACTTTCCAGTCTTTAAAACTGTAAGAAGATAAATTTATATTGTTTAAGCCACCCAGTCTATGGTATTTTGTTATGGCAGCCCAAGCGAACTAATACACATGGTTTCCCAGTATTCATCATTTACATAACTATTACAGGATCTGGCTGGAAAGGTCTTTAAATCTTCAACAGAAGCAGAATTGTTCAAATGATGCCACTAGTATTAATTGCATCCAAATAAGTAGCAGGTATAAGGATTCATATTTTTACAACAGGAAAAGCTGCTTAATTATTTTCTGTTTGCAAAATGCATACCACAAACACTGTCTACTTCATTTCTCATGGTAGTGCTGTGTTATTGTGAGAGGTAAAGAAATTCTGGCTCAGAGAGGTTGAATGAGCTGTTTAAGGTCACACAGCTTACAAATTGCAAATCTGAACCACAGCCCAGGTCTTTGACTCTTGGACAAGGCTGTACAGACTCAGGGACATAGTTCAGATTCTCTGACCTCTAATAGCCATATCTCCCAAGTAGCAAAAAAGAGCTCAAAGTAAAGCATTGTAAGCCAAGGAGAAATCAGGAAAATGTAGAACGAAGGTTTTGTCTTTGTCCTTAATTTACCTGACAGCGTTTTCTGAAGTAATGGATGTCTCAGAAACGTGTGGGATGCAACATGCCACATTTGCAGCAATTACTAGGCAGAATGAGAAGAATGGGGGAAAGTGTTAGCAGCACCCAGCCTTATCTGCTCTCAAGGCCATTTGCTCGTGTTTACCTGAAGCATGCCACATAAGAAGCACTCATTTTCCACTGATAAAAATTAGAGGAATTAAGTTTTTTGAGTAAGCATTCCAGCACAAAAGAAACCATTTGGCTGAAGTGGTTGCAGGCTTGGATATGATTCTTTGGAAACCACAAAAGTTTGTGAAAACAAAAACAACTATTACGAGTTGCTGTAGGCCTTGTAAGAGATGTGTGCAGAGGTTTCTTCCGTTGTCAGGCTGTGTGCACGTGTCCCTGTTTCAGTATTGCTGCTTTTCTCAATTGTCTCTATATTAAAAAGAAAACAACATAAGACTAACATATACAGGGTGGGGAGGACATGTACCTATGGATTGCTGCTTTCTCATCAAGTGGGAAGGAGCAAAAAGAAATTAACATTTATTGCATGCCTTCTCTATGTCAGGCTCTGTGCTAGGCTCTTCAGATGGACTTGTTGCATTTTCATCTTCATAGCAACTCCATGAGGTAGAGAGTATCATCCATATTTTACAAGTAAAGAAACAGAGTTGTCAAATAACTCCTTCCAGTTTTTTTCTCTTTTAAGGTTGGAAATGAAGACAGAGTGCTCTGATTCAGAGACCCTTGCTCTCACTGTTGATGGGACCCCCTCCATCATTCCCCTTCCCTTTCTCCTTGTGTGATGATTCTCCCTCTTCGCTGTGTGAGGATGAGAGACATTGTCCCTCAGTGCCATGCTCCTAGGGAAAAATGTCCACCTCTGCTGCTTAAAGGGCATCCTCTTGAGATCTGGGGGTGCCTTTCCCTCTTCATTAACTTATCTCTCCCTGAGTTCAGGCAGAGAAGTGGACTTTGGAGTTAGACCGTCTGGGTTTGTGTCCCCACTTGTTAGCTGTGCGGCCTTGGGCAAGTTTTCTTGACCATTTTGTGCTTCAGTTTCTTTATCTGTAAAATGAAAACAATGATAGTACCTTCCTCACAGATTTGTTAGGAGTATTGCTGCTGAGAAGTGGCTGCTCTGAGGATAATTCATGGGAAGATCATCTGTATTTTTTCCTCTGGCTGTTTTTAAGATTGTCTTTGGGTTTCTGCAGTTTCCTTGAGATGTGTGTCAGTGTGGATTTCTTCTTACTTAACATTGCTTGGGAATTCTTGGCCCTCCTGAGTCCGTGGGTTGATGTCTTTTATTGGCGCCAAATTATTCTCAGCTGTGACTTCCTCACATGCTGCTTCTGCCTCATTTTTCTGACTTCTCTCCTTGAACTTGAAGTAAACAAATGTTAGACTTTCTTACTGTATCCACCACATCTCTTGCTCTCTCCCCCATCTTTTTGTCTCTGGGATATATTCTAGGATCGTTTTTCTGACATTTTATGTTTTAATTCTCTGTTCAATTGTATCTTATCAGCTGTGAAATCCTTCTACTGATTTATTAATTTTGATTATATTTTTCAAGTTCGAGAATATCTATTTGGTTCTTTTTCAAGTCTTCCAATCACTTTTTTTATTGTTTCTAATTCCTTTTTGAAATGTCAGCCTTTGCTTTTAATTTCTTTGAATGTCATACGTGTTATTGTGTTACAGTCCATAGCTGGGAGTTTCAGCATTTGAAGGCAGCCCTGTTTCTGTTGTTTCTATTGGCCTCCCTTATGTTGTCACATGTGCTGATGAACCTGGTTATCCTTCACAGAGGCTTCCTTTTGCTTCTGCCAGGAGTGAGGTATTGGCATGGTCTGAGTTCAGGCTTGAGGTGTTATGGACGAGCAGTTGCCAGGCAGGCTGTGAGTCTGCCCAAGGGTGGGTTCACTTCAAGTTCACTCTTTCCCAGAGTTGTAGCCCTGTGGGGCCACAGATGAATCTCAGTGGTTCACTACATTCTCCACCATTGATGTCCCTGGTTTTTACTTTAGTCCTCATTTTCCCTTGAAGCTGTTAAAATAAGAAGCTCAGTTTTACAACTTTTTCTTCTGAATTAGCAAATACTCCTGGGCATTCAGTTTACCCAACTGGGTTCTGATCTTCTAGAATTTTGCCTTGTAATTTCTGACTGTATTGATACTTCCTTGAGGCTTTTAAGAGGATGTTTTAAAATATCTTATCCAGTATTTTTAGTTGTCCTTATCTATCAGACAGGTTGGTTTTAATTTCTTAGTGTGTCATTCCTAGAAGTGGAAGTCGCTATTCTGACTTTGACACAATAGGGTTGGTGGTCCTCTTGATTCTGTCTGTTGCTGTTTGTTTGAGGAAGATACTTTTGTGACATTTTTTTCTTACCCATTTCCCTTTTTGGGAAAGGGTAGAAAGGGGTCGGTACTATATTGATTTATTTGGGGAGGGGGTGGATATGACTATCTTATCGTTCCTCCTGGCAGAGGTAACCTTGGAGGAGTGAGAATTTTTTTGAAGAGTAGAACGCAGGTTGTTTGGTAGAAAAGAAGAATATTCCTCATCAATATTTTCCTCTAATTTTTCTGTTGTCTTTAAAGCATCAGAGTTTGAGCAGGTAATTCTCTGATTTAAGCTTTCCATGGAGGTCACTTTTTACCAAGTTTAGTCTCTCCACTTATGACATCACAATGTACTTTAAGAGCAAGGCATCATTCTTTTGGAGGACAAATATCATTTATGTGTTAGAACTTTTTAAAAAAACAAACACAGCTCAGGGAAGAGCAGCAAGAAAATTCATCAGTGTATGAAGTGCAGGAAACTATCTCCTGGTTTGCTTGGTGAACATTTGTTTTTAGGGCAGTATCAGGTGTTCCTCCAAGGACAGTTTGTATTTTCATACCTGAATATATTGGCTCAAAGTAATTATGAAGAAGACAATGTTCCATGTGTGTTGCGATCTTATAAATTTTAAAGGATAAAGGATTACGGTAATCAAGTAGCACTTGAAAAGTATGTTCTTCATCTGGAGACACCTAATGGTTAGCATAAGTGAGGTTGGAGAGGAAAATATTTGACTGTGAGAGGTGCTATTTGTTGATGTTGATATATTTTCCTTAGAAATGCTCCCCCTCACATTTTCAGAATCCACATTCTTGTTTCCAAAGCATCAGTCTTCAAAATGATTGGCAAAAACTACTCAAAATACTAACATTTTTATTCTGCTTCTTAGAACATATGAGAGAAAAAGAAATTGAAGATTGCCTCATATAGATTTATTCATTTGAAATTTCGTCATCATGAAGACAACATACAGTGAACATAATTCTCTTTCAAGATTCTTCATTTGACATTATCCTCCAAACACTGCTTAGAATACTGGAGCAAAAGTTTTGGGTAAAAGCTTGGGATATCTGAAGTTTTTAGTTGTGTGGCCCTGACTCTTGATGTGACACTTGAAATTGAACCTTACAAAGAGGATAATCATAAATATAATTGATCACAAATGTATTACAGAAAATGTTTTCTCTTATTTAAATTGATATATACCTAGTTCGTAAGTGGGTAGATTTAATATAATTGTAGACCGGACTATAATGAAGTTTGAGTATTCTATATTTTATGTGTTTTAGTTACTACTGATAAGGGGGCTTTCATATTCTCTTCATTAATATGGCCTAAAAATTACTAAAAAGAAGTAACATGTTGGGAATTTGTGTGGAATCAATAAGTAGAATGATCTCTGTGACTGTATCTCTTCTTGAAAAATTTTACAATATTCCTTTTAGATCCCTTATCCATTGTGGATCACAGATACAAAAGAATCTTGTTGCTTAGCAACTGGTTTATATATGATGGAACTCCTTGAAAGAACTTTAAGTGTTAACTCTTTAGAAATTGAGAGATAACTTGTGAATCTCTTACTTTTAGAAGTAGATCAGAAAAAAGTACAGTGAAAAACTGTCTCAACAGTAGACAGAAAAGATCTAAGAACAATTTGAATAAATGCTTTCCAATTTAGAAAATTCAGTCATTAAAAACAATTGAAATAGTTGCGCTGAAGAACGATAGGTTGGTGCTCTCTTTTAAGATTCCCATCTCTGATGAGTTATTAACTGCCTCTTTTCTTTAGTCATTGTATTATTAACGCAAACCCCCAAAGCCAGGTGTGTAATGACGCACTTAGCTTCCTCTGCCTTTCTCACAAAGGGGCTGATCTTCCGTCTTTGGTTTTTTTTTGTTTTTTTTTTTCTTTCTATCAAGTTTCCATTTCTGAAATGCAGTTGAATAATGGTTGGAACATTAATTGTAACTTGAAAAGAATCCTAATTGGAATTAATTTCTTTGTATCATTTTGTCAGTTCTTCAGCATTAACTGATTTCTTTTGTGGCTGCTACTTTCTGTTCTTGAAATGTTTTCCTGGATGGACCAGTAATGACAGATGATTCTGTGTGGGTAGAGGTGAGAAGCCCACTATGTTTTTTAGTTTGTGTGTGCCTTCTGTAGGCTCAGTGCAGTTTTTTTTTTTTTTTTAAATAAATGGTGCCTTTTTGGGAGAGAGGAAAGTAGACATGTCTTCTGATCTTATGAGTCTCTTTTGTTTCTAAATTTTCTACATTTCTATTGCTTGCTTTTTCTTCTCTTGCCTTCACCAGCAAGCATCCAGGGGATGTGACCCTCCAGGTTGCCTCCCTGCCCTAGAAGTGGTGCCATCCCCAGATTGCTGTCTTAGGCCCCACGAACTTTCCGGCCCTTCCTTCCATTTCCTCTGTAGCCAAAGATCAGACTCATTCTCAGTGTTTCCACACGCAGGGTGGCACACTCTTTCTGGGAGTGATTTTCATCTGTTTCGCTACCAGGCTCTGCCACCTGACTCTCTTCCCTGGCAAGGTTTCTGCTGGTTTCCTGTGTTTGTTTCCCTCCCTGTGCATTACTTGAGGTTTAGAGGATGCTCTGTCTCCGGCTATGCTACAGGCAGGGCTGGCCTTGCTCATTGTGCATGCCGCCAATGCAGTCTCACAAGGCCCCTTTCTCAGGAGGGCCTTGTGCTTGGGGTTTCATGCTCCACGGTCACTGTTTGAAATTCTTCATAATTTACTCTTCAAATTTTTGTGTTTTGTAAGTGAATTCTGATGGGACAGTGGAGCATGTGTGGGGGCCTTGAAGCCTCAGCTCACATATGGCCTTGCCTCCCCTTCCACCCTAGCCCCCACTCTTCACCCCTCTCCCCTGGATGAGTTTCCAGCCACCTGCTCCTACCCCTGCTCTTGGACCACTGCATTCCTCTGTCTGGGCCAGAGACCTGGTTGCATTGCAGGCAGAGGGCTGTGCTCCATCTTAGTCCTCCACACCCACCAGGGGCCTGGAGGCACGTGTGGGAAGGTTGAGGTCTCAGGTCAGGAGTGTCATGGTGCATTCAGCGGGCTGCTCGATGGGGACCTCTCGTCTGTCACTGATCCAGGCCCTGAGCATGTTTTGGCACAGATGTTGCAGTTCCTTGGAGGCTGCCAGTTCACTGTGGTATGGGTGGACACTGGGAAGGTAACATTGACTTCTCTGCCCCCAGCTGGGGCTGTCATTTTCATTTTGGAGTGGGCCCTGCCAATTACACAGCACCTGGCTATAGATGTGAGTTATGGGGAGTTGCTCTCAAATTGCTCTCCTGGTTGATTTCTATGGGTTTTGGAGAGATTCAAAATTAGGCAGCTGTCATTATCTCGTGGGGAAACTAGAAGTTCTTGATTTCTTTTAATTTGCTTTATCAAAATTGTTTTCAAACTATAAAAACAATTTATATTTTTTGTAACGAAACAAATAACATACATATGTACAAAGTAAAAGTCAACATTCTGTTCCCCCTCCCTTCCAAAGTGACCAGTGTCACACTGGGTATATATGTGTGAGCTTCCCAAACGTTTATTCATGATCATGTAATACACGTACACATATACTCACATTTATACATGCAAATATACATATATACACAAGCCATGTGGGGTTTGGGGGGAGTATGGCAAAATGCTTATATCTTGATAACCTGAAAGTCTCTCTATTTCAATATGTGTGGATCCAATTCATCCTTTTTAATAATAACACGTTTGCTAGTCTTATAATGATGGTGGATGTTTAGGTTGTTTCCAGGTTTTTAGTGCTATCAACACGGCAGCAAATAAGCCCCTATTACTTACATGTTTACCTCTAGTGTTTTTAATTCTTGGGGATGAATTCCCCAAATTAGAAGTTCTAGGCTAGGGGCATATGACTTTCTAAAAAGATTGGAAGAATTCACACTCCCACCAGCAGTATATTAATGCCTGTTTCCCCACACCATTGCCAGTACCAGAAATTATCAATCTTGTTAATTCTTGCTAACATGAACCATGAAGAATGACATTTGGTCTTGATTTACATTCTCTTAATTATTGTGAGGTCAAATATCGTATCATTTATTAGCTGCTTGTATTTTCTGTGAATTTCTTATTCATTTACTGTATATATATTTCTATAGGAATACTTGTCTATTTCTTATCAGTTTTGAAAGAGTCTTGTTTATTAGGGATATTAACCTCCTCTTTAATTTATGTGGCAAGATTTTTCTCCATTGCCATTTGTCATTTGACTTAATGATGTCTTTGTCATAGAAGTATTAAAATTTTAAGTATATCTATTGTTTCCTTTTTCGTTTTGTGTTTCTTGACTGACTTAAGAAATTCTGATGCTGAGGTTATAAAATAATCTTCTAAATTTCTTATAATTAAAAAACATTTTTAATCCACATAAACTTTATTTTTATATTTCATATAGGTTTGTTCCCTTTCAGATAGATATAGCCAGTGTCATTTATGAAACAAGTCCTTTGCTTCCATAATTCATTATATATTGTGTTTCTATGTGTACTTGGATCTATTTCTGGATTCTCTATCCTACTCTGCTGATACATTTGTGTATTCCCATACCAATGGCATATTGTTTTAGGTACAAGGGCTTTTAAGTATGATTTTTATCTGCTGGGGGAAATCTCCCCTCTCTGTTTTTTATTTTGTAAATTTTTCTTGACAATTATAATGTATTCTTCTATATGAACTTTAAAATAGTTGCTTCCATTTTCTCTAAAAAGTCTTGAGGTTTAGATTGGAATTCTATATATTGAAGTTTAAATATTAGTTAAAATATATGTATAATTTTCTTAATATATACCCATTTCCTATCTGGATTTTATAGCTATTATTGCTATTACATATGGAATTGGTTTTCTTTTTCTTACAGGTTAGTGCTTACATAGAGGAAAACAGTTTCATATGTTTATCTTGTATCTAGTCATCTTATTAAAAATTATTTCTCCATTTTGTAGCTTTCAGTACTGATGATGAAAAGTCTAATACTAATTTTCTCTTTTTTCTAGGTAACCTTTTTTAAATCTTCTGGGTCTATTTCTTTTCTGTTTTTTCCTCCTATGATGTGTGATAGATTTTTTAATTTGATCTTTTAACCAGGAATCTATAAATTTCAGACCCTTGCCAAATCTATCCCTACTGCCTGTTTCTGTAAATGAAATTTTATTGAAACACAGCCAGTCCCACTTGTGTACGCATTGTCTATGGCTGCTCTCATGCTACAATGGCAAAGTTGAGCAATTTCAACAGAGACCACATTGCCACAAAGTAAAAAATAATTACCAGCGAGACCTTTACAGAAAAAGTTTGCCTGTCCCTCTTCCAGACTATTTCTTTTGTTCTCAGGAGTGAATATTCTTTCAGTTTGGAAAATTTTTAAAATTCAAAAACCTAAGTCTTTTTAGTTTCAGAAAATCTTTTTGCATCTTAATTACATCACTTGGAGGGTTTACATTCCTTTGTCCTTCAATATTTTCTTTTGTCTCTTCTATCAGTGAGACCCATCTGATTTTGGTTTGGTCTTTGTCTCTTAGGGACCAAGTTTCCTTCCATGGATTGTAGGTTCTCTTTGCTGTTTCCTAGGTTGATGCCCTCAGCACCGACGCATTGAGACTGGAAGGGCTTTAAGGTAGTGTCAGATTTGGATGGGGCAGAAGACCTGGACATCCTTGCTAGGGGCGGGCAGTCTCTTGTCACTAAGAGAGAAAGAACTATACTCGTTCCAGTGATGGTTGAGGAAGATCTTTTCTCCAGCCTTGGCAGTGCAGGGGGTAGGAGAAACTGCCTTTTCTAGTCTGTAAAACTAGGAGCTTCAATTCTTCTGATTCAGCAGGATCATGGGGCCTCTGTCTATAAGGCCTTGCAGAGTAAGCTGGGAGTTGTAGCACCTTCTCAGAGCACACATACACACATGCTTGTCTGTGCATGTAGATGCGTAACTTCTTCCTTCTTGGACTTCTTGGGAAGCCACGTACTGGCCCCACATACCATGTATCACAGATTATAAAGCCAGGACCTACTCTAGCCACAAGAACTCCAGGCCTCAGCAAAAGGTGTGTTCTTGTTTTCCAGGTATTAGTCATTTAGTGAGTTCAGAGACAGGGAGTTGGGAAACCTCTTTATTGATTTCTAATTTGGGTATTTACTATTTCCTTTTCCCTGCCTGACTATGCTGGGAGTAGTACTAGGTGATATGGGTGGTTATAGTGTGGACCACCTTGGGACCTGGCATATATTGATTAGGCATTTAGTGGTTCCTGGAGGTGCTGTATACTCCCATCAATAAATGAAGGACTATGCTCATATTTATTTTCCTTATGTATGTGTGTGTCTGTACATATGCATATATATACATATATATGCGCTATGCATACATACACACATATATCCCCTCACACATACATACATATTCTCAATGTTGATTGTAAAGTAAATACTACAGTATAGGTATTACATACAGTAACACCAACATACCCCACTTGTGAAGGAGAAATAAGCCCCCAAAAGACCAATGCTCAAGGACCCTATTTGATGACCCTACCCCATCTTCTAGAAGTTCCATGAGAGTACATACTGGCTAATAAATGTTCATCATTGCTGTGGTTTACAAAGAAAATGCTAGTTCAGCTGATCTTGAACTTTTGCAGTTTATAGGAGGTTCTGTTTGGACCAAGGATTTTCAGATTTAGAAGGTGTTTTGTATTTGTTATTAATCACTGTTTAAAAGCATTGTTTCATACAAAGTATTTACATTTACAGGTGTACTTTATCTCTGCAGAAATGCTTATTTACAATTATTTGCCATTCATTATCACTTAATTATTAGTTACAGTAGTAGAATTATTTTCACATAGAATAGTTTTTGCTCTAGAGGATCATAAACTGGAAAAATACATGAAAGCAATGATGAGGTCCTATTTTATGTCCCACAAAAGTAGTGTAACTCTTGTGGGAACTGCTCTAATGCATTGTTTGGTCTACATATCATTCCCTAACTACATTTAAGTGTTCATTATGCATTCAACAATCACTATTGCATCATTATGCTTATCATAATCTCATTTATTTCAATTTCATTTTTAAAATTATTTAGTAGTTTCTGTGAGTCTGACACAAAAATGTTTTTTCCCTTTTATTCAGTTTTACCATAGAGTAAATATCCTCCTTTAGTTGGAATCCAACTTAGCAGTCTTCAATAAGTGGAAGAATGTTTTCTCCTCTTTGTGTTGAGAACAAAGGCAGATTACAGAGAAACCATGACATATTAAGTTTTCTTCAAAAAAACTAAATAACTTCTATGGCATGTCCTGAGCTCTGTGCCAGTTTATCCTATTCTACATCTTTACTTCCATTTCTGTATTCAGACACCAGCATCACTGATGTTTAGAATGATGGTAACGAGGTCTGCAAAGTTATTTATAGTGCACTTAACCTGTAAGACAGAAAGAATCAACTATTACATTTTAGGAAAAAAAAAATCTCAAACCATAAAAGAGTTGAAGCATATAGATTTTCTGAATGATCCTCATTTGACTGGAAATTCAATTAACTAGAATTCTCCTTTTCTTGAGCATTTTGTTTAATTTGTATTTCACTTAGCCATGTTATTTAATTAATTCAACAATATTTTACTGAAGCCCTGACATTTTTCCAGGTGCCAGGGTAATAGCAGTGAATTGAATGATAGTGAACATAGATAATGTTGGTAAGTTAAACCAACCACAAAAAAAGTAGATACATCCAATAAAGTAACATAGAAGGAAAAACATATTAGACATTTAAAAAGTACTTAGTAAATGCAAAAGAAAGCAGAAAAAGAGGAAAAGGGGGAACTAAGAGCAAAGGACATAATTAGAAAACAAAGAACAAGATGATAGATTTAAGCCTAACCACCACATCAGTAATTACATTAAGTGTAAGTGGTCTACGTATCTCAATTAAAAGGCAGAGATTATCAGATAGGTCTTCCTTTTCTTTTATCCTATCTATATGCTCTCAATAAGACACCCACCTTACAAATAAAGAAACAAATAGGTTAAAAGTGTAGAATAAGTCATACTCAGCTAATACTAATCAAAAGGAAGCTGAAGTGATTTATTAACATGAAACAATGAAATTCAAAACTAAGAATATTACCAGTGATAAATATTATTTCATAATAAAAAATGAGGTCAGTGAATCAGGAGGACATAATACTAAAAGGACTATGTGTCTAATAATAGGAATTCAAAATATATGAACTAAAAACCGATAGAACTGAAAGAAGAAATAGATGAATCTACTTTTATAACCAGAGATCTCAACTTCCTTTACTTAATAATAATTTGGGGAGGAAAGTTCCAGGCAAAAGAAAAGGTTTATGCAAAGGTCCTGGGGTCAGAAAAAGCATGAGTGTTAGAAGAACCCAAAGCAGCCCACTGTGTTTGGAGCAGAGTGATGGAGCATGGTCCATGGTACACCAGGGAGATAGGCAGCGGCTAGATTGAATAAGACCTTGTGGACCATGGTGAGGAGTTTGCAAAAGCACAAAACAAGATTGGGGAGTAAAAAAATGTTTGTTTTATACTGTAACTTTGCTGTAATATTTAATCATTAGGTGGCTCTTAGAATTTATTCACAGCCTAAAACTGAAAATGATAGGTGACAAAGAGCCCCACACTTTAAAGAAGAGGCTGGACTTGAGAGGATAGCATCAGGGAACAGATTTATTTCCCCCCCATCATTTCTTTCAAACCTGTTCTGTCAGATCTTCCACGACCCTGGATTGTATCTTGGGGATTTACCACAGCTTTTGAATCTTGTTTTCAGTTATTAAAAAGTCCAGAGTGATCTAAATCAAAACTCCCATCTCCCATTATCCAATTCAGCTCAGGGCTGCCCTTGCCTTGGATACCGCAGCGGGGGAGGGCCGTGTGGCCCTTTGTCTCAGCTCTCCTTGCCCCAACCCTCAACCCTCCTGCACATGCTTCTAGCTCTTCAGGGTCTGGGCAGGGGGATTGCAAGCCAAAGGAGGGGGATTAGTGTCTTTTAACTCTCTTTTGGGTACTGAGTACCTTTTCTCATGGAGTACTTTGGTGGTTCTTTGTCTGTCCTCTGCCCCCAACACACACCCCCTCTCACTCTCTCTCTCTTTTTCACTCCTTGACTTGGGGCACTGTGCTCTCCAACTGACCTCTTATCTGACCTTTTATCAGACCTTTCTCTCCTGACCCCTGCTCTTAGGGCTAAAGCTCCAGCTTCTTCCTGCTAACATCACCTTCCCCCAGTGGCAGGCAGCCCTCTGGATAGGTCCCTTCAAGGCAGTTCACGTCCACTGCTACCTTCTGCGTTGTCTGCTTGGCCCATGGGACAGGTTCTGAATCTTTGCTCCACCAGGCATTGGAATTGTAGGATTCTTCCACTCTCCTCTTGCCCTCTCCCTTCAACGGAAGCTCCAGGCAGCTCCCACCTCTATCACATATGCCCTGGACTCTCCTAAGAACTCTTCTACACTTTCTCTGGTGGCAGCTTGTGGAGGCCTGTGCGTTTCTTTCTGCAGCTCAGCACGAATTCTGCCTGGGATGGAGCTGCCAGCCTCCTTTCTGGCAAGCACATCCTCTCTCCCGGGGGACTTCTGCTGCTGCCCTTCCCTGGAGGCGGAATAACCTCTCCACTTACCTACTCTAAGGAGGAGGAACTCTGCAGCAATCGCCACTAAGCCAACAACACTTTGAACAACCCTCTTCATCCAGCAAATCTCCAGCCTTGTCTTAAATACACTGCAGGTGGGTGTTGAGCTCAGCGTGGGAGCAATATGTATCCTGCATCCTGGCGAGTCCTCTGTAGATGAGTCTCTCTACTGGGGGATCCTTACTTCGGCTTTCAGCCATTTAATATCCTGTTTTGTGTGGGAAAAAGTTCGAGTCTAGAAATAAAGCTGTCTTTTACATTTGTACTAATGAAATATAAAGGACCCAGCTAATTTGGTTGTTCAAGATTCTTTTGAAAAGCTGTAATATGGCAGTAGAAATTTAAGACCTCACTCAATTAAAAGTATTTCTCAGAAATCAGCTCATCAGTTTGCCATCTGATTTGGAAAGAAAGAGGCCTCTTCCTGTAAGCAGCATTTTTTAAAAGTGACATTTAAAAATTAGCCACCATTTATGTAAATGCTTCTGAAAAATTTTTACATAAAACTTAATGATTTGATAAATTAGGATATAGTGAGTACATCTATAGACATCAGTTTCACAGAATTTGAATTTGAATTAATTTCATAATAAAAAAGTGAACGTATTCTCAGGCACTTTATTGATGCTTTTCACTGTGGCTTTCTTCTTAATCAGTTGTTGAGCCATTTCCCAAAAGTACCCTGCTTCTTTATCAAAAAACTGATGAAAAAATAAAATCATGGCTGTTCTAACTGACTAAACATATAGAAACAAATTAGGAACTATCAATCGAGACCTCCCTTCCACCCTGTGAGATTGTGGGGAGACCATTGCATGAGGTCTATTTGAAAGCTAGTTGTATTCTGTTGCTTTTAAATGTCCAGAAATTAAAATTGTCCAGTACCTTTAAAAAATTTAGAAAAAGTCCAGCGGCTTAAAAAATGTCAGAAGCCATCCTGTTAGAATTCTCCTGTGGAGGTAATAAAACCAGCCTGCAGTCCTTATTAAAGGAACTCTCCATGTGGTACACACAGATGCATCGACCCTAAGGAATGTCACCTATATGGAGAGAGGGAAAGACAGTAGGGAGGGGCAGGTCTAATCCCATAGGATCTGCATGAACCCCAGGCCTTTTGAGAGGTGGAAGTCGAGGGGTTGTTAAATATGTCTCTTTAATGTAGACCAAGATGTAATGAAAACAAGATGACATTAAACATTGATAACAGTTGAAAATTGGCACATCTCTGGGAGCCACACTTATTTCTCCATGTTTTGCTCTCAACTATGCCATTTTGTTTCTAATTAATTACTAGCATTTTAACAAAATAATATAATCAATAGGTATCAACCAGATTATCAGTTTTCTCCCCACATTGGAGGGTATCTATTCATCTTTCCATCCATCGCCAGGTGTACCTTCTGCTTCTCGATAGCTACCCAGATTGCTGGCCAAGGGGCTTGCTATCCACACTGAGATCTGTAAAGTATTAGCAAATGCCTAAGAGGATTCTAGTAATATTCCTTTGAAGGGTGTCCAAATGGGATAAAGATTGTCCTTGTGTCTTTTTGAATCCACATGTTTGGCTGGGCTCTAAGCCTACTTTTAGGAGGCTATCCCTGGATGTGCCACCAGCAGCAAAGGGACCTCCCATGCATGGATTCAGGGACGTGCTTTGTGTTCACAGGGAAACTTTGTATTCTTGTGTCACACTTGAGGCCATCCCTCTGTAGGTTGCTGATGTCTCCTGTTTGCTGTTTTTTCTCTCTGCAGAGTCGTTCAGGATACAATCAGTTAGGCTACATTTTTTGTACATAAAAAAAGCATTTTAAAAAAATGAGAATATAAAGCCCTAAAAATAGTAGCAGGAAACACAAGTCTTTATTCACTTGAAAAAGTATAAATAGTAACAACATACTTCATGTTTATGTGGTAACCAGTTAAAATGGAAAAATCCTGCATGTGGGAATGGGAGTGGGCTAGTGAAAGTGTCTGGTGAGAAAAAAGGACAAAAAGGCAGAAAATGGAGAGAAACAGGGGCATGGACAGAACGATTAGCTCACTGAGAAAAAGGGAGACAAAGGAGCCTCCATACATTTTTTTCTTTTCTTTTGAGCCAGAGTCTCACTCTGTTGCCTGGCTAGAGTGCCTAGAGCGCTAGAGCGCTACCATGCCCGGCTAAATTTTTCTATATATTTTTAGTTGACCAATGAATTTCTTTCTTTCCATTTTTAGTAGAGACAGGGTCTTGCTCTTGCTCAGGCTGGTTTCAAACTCCTGACCTTGAGCGATCCGCGCCTCGGCCTCCCAGAGTGCTGGGATTACAGGCGTGAGCCACCGCGCCCGGCCTCCATATATCTTTTTAACATGTTCTTTAGTATTAAAGTGGTCATTGATTAGCTTGTATCCACAAGCTCCCTGGGTGGCTATTAAGTGTAATGAGTATTATTTTTCAAAAACAGAACCAAGAGAGGAAAACAAGTGTCCCTCTCACTTAGTACCCCTACTGAAATATTGAAGAGCTAATCTCTGCTGGAAGCATAATGCTGGTGTTAATTTTTTAAATACAAGATTATATAAGAGTAGAAAGTAATAGGGCTGATTACATGCTCCTTTTACAAAAATTGATTTCCATACTTTATAGTTATACCTATTACCAGGTGCGTATATTGCATGTCTGTATACAATATTTGTGCACAAAAATAATTTTCTTTGATTAAATTGAATTTGGCATCTTGGTTATCTGTCTTATTGCAGATATGGAATTGGTTGTGCCCTCTGGTTTTCTATATCTGTCTTCACTACACTGGTTGTTGGTTGTGATATGCTGGTGTCTAGAACCTATGATGACAGGTCCTCCTGAGGAGGCCAGCTGGGTTTGAAGGTGACATTTGATTTCTCTCCCAAAGTCTGTTTTGCGACCCATGTGACCTGAAGACCTACTTTGTTCAGGAGTGGGGGCCTTCTCTTTCCACATAGGCACTCAAAACGGTTACACAAGGCTAAGTGCTCATTGGTTTTTCATTTCACTTGACCTGTGATATAATATCTTCAACTGAAGACTTCCTTCTTTTTTTCTGATGTAATAATAATTTGTTAAAGGCTCTCCTGGAGACTGATCGAAGTGGGAATGGTTGTCACTTCATAGAAATCGATCAAATGTTGACTCTAAGACTTGTGCTTGGTAGACAGTGTTATAAGCTTTTACCAAAATAGAAGCAAGATGGGGAAAACAAAGCGATGAGTGGATCATACAGAGGCTCCCAAGAAGAATATTAGCGTGATCGGGGCGGCTAGAATAGCTGAAGGCTCGGTGACAGTTTAGGGCAGAATACTTTTTGATCAGAGACTAGGAAATGTTTTGTCTTAAGTAAATTAAGGTCAATATGAAATTTTATTGAAATGCTGATCTTACAGTAGGTTAAATAATATACCCTAATGTTGAGTGTGCTTTCTCAGAACATAACTATGTAAATAAAAATCTTTGTTTCTTGGATCATATTTAAGTGAATAGAATAGAATAGAAGATTTTACCCTTTAGTACTAGGAGCTTTATGTTAGATGCCACACTCCTTATATGCTGTTACAGATTCTGCTAAGTAATTTTTCACAGAGAATGAATTTGATTTTTCTCTACTGAAAAACTACAGGAACTACCCTCCTGCTTCCCTCCTCCCCCATCAAATAGGATGCTTTGAAAATATGGTAATTTAGCTTATGTGATTTTGTTTATTAAAGTGGAAGAGGTCTCATCAGGTCACTGCTAAAGGTTTCCAAGCCCTCCCCTCTCAATTAGTGTCTGAGTACCTGGTATTTGGTTCTGTGTAGAGTGACTACACAGCTAATTTCCTGACAGAGGATATTATTATTAATTTTATTTATTATTTTAATAATAGCTATATTGAGATATAATTCACCTACCACATAAAAAGGTATTGAGATAAATTCACCACCCTTTTAAAGTATACAATTCGGTGGTTTTCATATATTCTCAGAGTTGTGCAATTATGATCATAATCAATTTTAGAACATTTTTATCACTCCCAAAAGAAACCCCATATGCAATAGCAGTTACTAACCATTTTCTCTCACCACCCACTCCCAGCCCCAGAAAAATACAAATCTATTTTGTGTTTCTATAATTTACCTATTCTGGACATTTCATATAAATGGACTCATATAGTATGTGGCCTTTTGTCTCTGACTTTGTTCACTTAACATGTTTTCAAGGTTCATCCATGTCAGTTCTGCATTCCTTCTTATTGCTGAATTATATTTCATTGCATAGATATATTACATTTTATTTAGCCACATTTAAGATATTTCCACATTTTGACTATTATGAATAATGCTGGTATGAACATTCATGTTCATGTTATGTGGACATAAGCTTTCATTTTTCTTGAGTATGTACCTAGGAGTGGAATTGCTGGATCAAATGGTAACTGTGTGTTTAACTGTTTAAGAAACTGCTAGGCTGTTTTGCAAAGCACCTGTACCATTTTACATTCCCATCAGTAGTATATGAGGGTTCCTATATCTTCACATTTTGCCAACATTTGTTATTGTCTGTCTTTTTTATTATAGTGGGGACAATTTTGAGAGCAAGAGTGAGCACTTACTAATTATACCAGGCATGAACCAGCTGTGAATATCCTGAACTAACCAGGATATTTGATTACTCTAGAACTCTTGGGAATGGAGCCTACTTAGAGTAGCAAAAGAGAGGCAGGTAGAGGGTAATTGGGGTAGTGGCACTAAGTGCCAGAAAGTAGTGACAGTTAGATATATTCAGCAAGGGGAACATGTCCAGGTGTGTAGTACTATGCTGAGAGTAGTTACTGTTTCCAAGAATCAACCATAAATTTATCTTAAAAGGTATCAAGCCCTTTAAAATCAGAGGACAGTTATATTATCATTCTTTTTTTAATTCCAGCATATTATGGGGGTACAAATGTTTAGGTTACATGTGTTGCCTTTCCCCCCTTCCTATAGCAGCACAATTCACAATTGCAAAGAAGTAGAAACAACCCAAGTGCCCATCAATACATGAGTGGATTAATAAAATGTGGTATATGTATACCATGGAGTACTATTCAGCTGTAAGAAACAATGGTGATATAGCACCTCTTGTATATTCCTGGATAAAGCTGGAACCCATTCTACTAAGTGAAGTATCCCAAGAATGGAAAAATAAGCACCACATGTACTCACCAGCAAATTGGTATTAACTGATCAACGCCTAAGTGGACATATATGAATATCATTCTTAATAGTAGGATACAACAGTAGATCAGCTTTGTTCAATAGGTGAAATAAGTTTACCCAGATGAACCATGAGCCATTTTGTCCAAAATTGGCTCTTGGGGGCAAATATGTAACAGGTAATCTAATTAGACCTCTAACTACTCTTACCGAAGTTTGTTCCCGGGGATGTTCTTTTGCCATTGAATTGCATCTCTCTCCTAGGCCTCTCCTGGCTGTTTATGCAGGCCAGGAGAATTCAGGTTTTACAAATATTTGTCATCTTACTGCTTTTTTAAATTGTTAGTGACCAGCTGATGGTGTACTTGTAAGATGTCTTGTGTGGGAGTTTCTAGCCCTCTACCCTGCCACTGCGGCAGTTGACCCATCTGGCTAGCAGTAGCTCACGACACTCTCATGGGATGGTTAGGGTAATGCTGTATAGAACATTGCAAACATTAGCTGACCCAGAAACCAAGATATCATACTTGATATGGTGGTGGTGGCACAATAAATACCTGCTAGACTTTAAAACCCATAAACCATATCCTTTCTAGATTAGATGATCTGGTGTGTTGGCTTTTATCTATTCATGAAAACTATATATCAAAATATGTTTCTCTTTCCTATTTGCTGCCGGAAAACTCAGAGCTGAATTTTTTTTTTGTTTAACGATTCTTAACTAATTCATCAACATCTTTAATATAACAATTTCTGTGTTCCTTCCAATTTATTTTAAACTGTATTTTTAACTGTCTTAGTCTTACGGGTTTTTTAAAGACATTACTAGCTACCTTTGAATTTATTTTGAAAGTTGGAGTTTAAATAATTTTTGAAAACTCTTACCCATAAAATATAACTGTCTTTTCTCTCCGGAATTGGAGATCCCTTAGAAAGCTTGTGATTTGGTTTGCAACATCAGTTCTCCTCCACGGTGCCTTCCCTCTCTGGGCTTCCCAATATCTGGGGTCATCCTGTGTTTGTCATGCCCGGGGAATTGTGTCCCCTGCTGTGTAGCGACATTGTCCCTGAGGTGGAAGGGAAGTACAATCGATCTTTGTTTTTTGCACATTCTGTATTTGAGACTTTACCTACTTGCTAACATTTGTTTGTAATCCTAACATCAATACTTGCCGCACTTTTGTGGTCACTATTGCACATTTGTAGGCGTGTGCAAGTGGTGAAAAATTTGAATCATCAGATATGAATGTTCCAGCTGAAGGTGATCAAGGGGACGCTCTGCCTTCTTGTTTCAGCTCTCATGCTGTAAATAAGTGTCCTTTCCTCACCGTCTATTCAGTGCCGTGTTTTCCTCATTTTTATGCTTTTCATTGGTGATTTCACTGTTTAAAATGGCCTGCAATAGTGCTGCAGTGCCGCGATGTGCCTTCTGGAGAGAATACATGTGTTAGAAAAGCTTCATTCAGGCATGCGTTATGGTGCTACTGGCCATGAATCAACCCTATATATCCAGCGAGGTGTCTTTAAACAGAAACGAACATAGAACAAAGTTATGTATATATTGTTTGGAGAAAATGTGAGCAGAGTCTTGCAGGAACCTAACCCTGTATTTCCCTGGGAGCAATGATGCAGTGTTTATTAATTCATCATTTGGGGTGACTATAGAACATAACTACCTCAAATAATGAGAATCAACTGTATCTCTTTCCTGCCCTCATAATTCTTCATGTTTGAGGGACCCTGCCTTCAGCCCTGCAGGGCGAAGCATGGGGGCTTATTATTTCTTGGATCTGTTCTTTTTCTGGAGAATTTCACTTGACAAATCATGAACACTATGTGGTGTTGAACTGAGCTTTTGAAAACTGAGTCAAAGTCATCTCCAAGATTTTTGTTCCAAACATCGAAATGTATACACTCATCGTGAGTTTTTTGAAAGTTGACAATAGAATATGATTCATTCTATATCCTTTAAGCCCACCTGATGCATTTCCGTGTGTTCAGGTTTACTTGTTGATCAACTGAGTGATTCATGCACCGCGTCCCACTTCCTGGAGGTTTAGCACCTATTAAAAATAGCAGGAAAACGTTGCACAGTGGGTTCAAGGGAGAGGTTTTGCCTCCTTTGTGGCTTTGTGGCTCCCTGAGCTAGGAGGAGGCTGCCTGGGGTGCCCCACCCTCATGGATCCCAGCAGGGGTTACAGGAACAGGTTTCTCTTCCTGGAAGCTGGAACTCCAGTGTGCCACCCAGCTTCCAGGCCACTGCCCTCTGTTCCCTGTTCTTGATCCTAATCTGGGGTCACAAGCCTTGTCAGTCTTCATGTTGACCCAAGCCCCAGACAATGGGTAGCAATTAAATCAACTTTCACAAGGTTTCTTGTATCATGTGAAATGCTTACAAGAGCAGCCAGAAGAAGGAGTTCAGGTGAGGGCAGCAATGTCTTTAGTGAGCTGATGAATTGCCCATAGGTTGATTGAGAAATCATGTAGCTCAAGATTAGAATGTTTTCTGAAACACATAACCAATAAGCAGATTCCTTGAAGGGATTTCCGCACAGAACAGTGTGTATTTATGTGTCTAATTAGCTTAGCAATTATCCTTATTTACATGGTTAACAAAACCTTGTGGAAGGGTAACGGGGCTTCAGGAGTGGGAGAGGTGGTTTAGTGAAGGATAGTGACTACCACTGACCACTGAATAGCTTTATTTGCTTTTGTGTTTTCAGTGTCTCATTTCCTCCTGTGTTCCCTTTAACCCTTCACTTCCACCCCTACTTCGTGCTCTTAGCGCCAGAGCTACCACCTCTTTAAGAGATGGGGTGACTGTAGACTTCAGCTCAAAAGTGACACATTGCTCTTTCTCTTTCATCTCTTTATATATCTCTATGTGTTCAGGATGCAGGTAGGAAAAAGGACTATTCATGGAGCACCTTAATCCCACAAATCTTGCACGTGGGTTGGTTTTG
This sequence comes from Cheirogaleus medius, assembly GCA_008086735.1. NCBI lineage: Eukaryota > Metazoa > Chordata > Mammalia > Primates > Cheirogaleidae > Cheirogaleus > Cheirogaleus medius. The sequence continues at coordinate 22,030,705 of VBSM01002608.1, forward strand.
CTACATGACAGAAAAATGATGTCAGTTGGGGACAAAATGCATGTAGAATGATGGAAGTTTCAGTCCAGCCAGAACTGGTAACATTAATCTTTGCTGGTGATGTACCATGAGGAGGCCATGCAGAAAATGTATTATTCTAACCAATTTTTCAGGTAGCAATATAACTATACATAAAATAATTGTTGCGAGTGCCTGAGAAAGAGAAAACCTAAATGCTGACTAAAGGAATATGGAAAAAGTGAATTTTCTTTTGAGTGCATTTGTTAATTCATCAACTGGAAAAATTTCTGTGAAGTCTACATATTAATTAGTATCATATCAATGTTAGTTTCCTGATTTGAATAGTTGTATTGCTTAATGAAAAAAAGTTCCTGTTTTTGGGATATATGTATTTAAGGTAAAATAAAAATAAGACTGCAATTTATTCTTAGATGGTTTAGAAAAAAATAGATAAATTATAGATGATAGGCAAGCAGAATAATAAAGCACATGCAATAAAATGCTCACATTTGGGGGTTCTAGGTAAAGCGTATGTGGAAATTTTGGGTGCTATTCTTATAAATTTTCAGTAAATATGAATTATGTTAGAAAGTTTAAAACAAGGAAAAAAGATGTGACATGATACTGGTATTTGGATGAGGGACCCTGGAGCTTCTGAATCTCGCTCTTCATTGACCATCCTGCTCATTCAAGATACCTTAGGAGACACAAGTGCACAGAGGAAAGTGATTTTTCATGGCTCTTGTTGTTAGACATTGGCCCGTACTCTAAATATGGAGGACTTTTTGGCAGAAGAAAGAGAGCCAGCCAGAGACACTACTTCTCTCTGAGAAGCAGCAGCAGGGTTAGTGGGATCCTGGCCCAGGCTCTCTGGAAGCTACTCCAGCTTACCTTACCAGCCAGATGGGCTTGGAAGTCACACAGGAAGCTAAAGATCTCCTGAAAACAGTGTCCTTCCCAGTGTAGATCATAGGCTCGCCTCCCACTGTTTGCTCAGGACTTAAATCAGCCCTGGAGACAACCCTATTCATGGACTCCACGAGGTGACAGCATGTGGGGAACATAGGCCAGACCCCCAGTAGAGGGGAGTCCATGTGCAAAGGAATGTGCTGACAAGGCCCTGCCTTTGTCATGCCTCTTCCCGGGGCGTTGTGTTGATGGGTCACCAACATCAAGAGGTAAAGGAGAATGGCAACTCGTAAGAGACCATAGGATTTCCCTAGCCCAGGAGTAGCAGTGCACAGTTGAGAGTCTGGTTTCTGTAGACAGGTGGGGGTGGAGTCCAGATGGCAAAGGGTTAAGGAGTTGGGGGTGGGGGTGTGCACGGGGGAGCCAAAGGCAGGTGCCATTTGAATTCAAAGTTGAACTGTGAAATGAAAAAGGTGGTGACTGAAGGTCATGGGGACAGTTTATTTTTTAGGATGTGAAAGGTGAACATTTTTTGAAGGCAGAGAAGAGAGGTATTGGAAATATTAGTAAAATGGGAAATAATCAACAGATCATGGCCTGGGAGCAGGCCCGAAGGATGGAATTGAGAGCAGATAAAAGGAAAGACACAGAAGTCGCTCTGGTTGGACGTCCCCAAAGCTCCTCACTGCTGCCAATGAGGGCTGCTGTTTCTAAGGCTGACCAGGCCAGATGGTTCTTACACATTCTCATCTGATTTTCTCATCAGCCATTTCATGTTCTACCATGAGAAAACTAGGGCTTAGGGCAGGTAATTCCGTGGCGCGTGGGGAGGAGGGATGTGAATGCAGTCAGTGTGACTTGTAGAATCTGCCCTACTAGAGTCTTGCTGCTCAAAGTGGGGTCCTGGGAACAGCAGCGTCAGCACTGCCTGGGAGCCGGTTAGGATTGTACACTCTCAGCCCCATCCTCAGACCGACTGAACCAGACGCACATTTTGACAAGATCCCCAGGTGATGTGCATACAGATTAAAATCTGAGAACCCGGTGTAAGCCTCTGCCCTCTGCTAGCTTTGGAGTATAGGACATTGGCTTGGCTCCCAGCTGAGGGCGTGGTCAGGGGAGCAGGGTGAGGTCAGAGATGGAGGGTGGATTGGAGTAGGAGTCATAGGAACATGATGGATGTGCTAAGAGAAAGCTACTAGGAGGTTATGATACCTGTTACTTCACAGGTAATGGCTACACTGGGGAATAGCTTCAGATAAGTTGATATATTAATAATTATGCTTTCCAGAGAGAACGCCCAAGTCACCTCAGTTGACTCTGGTTGTTCTAATATTCTTCTGGGAGCGTCATAGCACAGCTGGCTGATCTACTATCAAAGGACTTGCAGCGCCTTGAACGTGTCCTGCTGTTTCACAACTCAGTGCCCTTTGTACATGCAGTTCCTTTTCTTTCTTCCTTGTCTGACTTCTTTAAAACCTTCTTTTGAGAGCTGTTTTCTTCCAGAACCTTCCTTGACTACCTATAGCTCCAGTCTGGCTGGGGGCTACCTTCCCTGAGCTCCTACCTGCCACCCTGCAAGGCCATGGCTGGTACATAATCTTTGAAGAACTTAGGATGGTACTTGACACATAGTAAGAGCTCAATAAGCACTAGCTTCTATTATTAGCCCAGGAGTAGGAATAAGAATAGTTAAGCATAGATTTATACAGGCATCCTCAAACTACGGCCTGTGGGCCACGTGCAGCCCACCCAGGACATTTATCCGGCCCGCTGGGTGTTTTTGCCGCCGCTGCCTGTCCTGCTTAGCAGCCGACTCGTCCCGGGCCCACAGTGCGCACTCTCCAATGATCTGAGGGACAGTGAACTGGTCCCTTGTTTAAAAAGTTTGAGGACCCCTGGGAAGAACCCATGGTTGGGAGAGAGTGGAGCAATACACAGGGGCAAAAATAACCAAAGGTCTAGCAAGAGCCATATGGAAGTGGTTGACTAAGAGTTTTCTGGGCTGGGAAGGGAAGGTGAGAAGGAAGAGAGAGGCAGTAGAATGTTGATTTTTTAAGTTTATTTTTTACTGTATATCTTTACAGTGTACAACGTGGTGTTTTGATATACGTATACATTGAATGGTTTTGAATGGCTATACCTGCTACAAGGTCAGTTATGTGATGGGGGAGAAAGAAGGCACCAGTTTAAAGAAACAAGCTCATCCAAATCATTCTACTTTTAAGAAAGCTTTGTATTTGTTAAAGCTGATTGTAGGAGTTAGGATAAATTTATGATATGGCCAAGTTTTCTTTTGCGATTATAGCCATGTCTTTGTGCTATGTTGAAGCCCTTGTGATCAATGTACTGTATACAGCTTTCATTTATGTACATTTTATAGAGCCTGAAGACTAATGTTAACATTTGTATAGTAATTTTTATAATTATCGAACAGGCATGTATTAGCCTATTATATTGTTCTTTCAATGGGAAAATAGGACCAAGTTTATTAATTTAGTTTTTAAAAAATTCACCAAACATCTATTGCCTGGAAAGTACTATGGAAAATGCTTCCAAAGGAGGCAGTTATGAGCCAGAGTTACCTTGTCTTTCAGGAAGCTGACAGCCTAGGAGGGGAGATGTCACAGGTAGAGATGACTATACTCAACAATATGAGACATGCTATAAGAGGCAGGGTACTATGCTTATTGAGGGGGAATAACTTTTACTTTTGACTAAGGATGGGGTGAGGGGATAAAAGCTTTGAGGCAAAAGTAGTGGTTCAACTTGACCTTAAGGTTGGATCTGGGTTTGACAGAAATAGGACAAAACGCATTCAAAATAGATAAAATAGTATATAAAAAATAAACTTTCATTTTCATGAACACATTATGGTGAAAAGAGAGAACTGTCAGATGGTTCCATCTTTAAAGTTTAAGTATCTTCAAGAAGGAAAAATGGCCATGTAACGATCGCTAATGTTTAGGTACTTATATATTATCTCAATCCTGACAAAAACCCTATGAGTTAGAGTGGTATTCTTATCCTCATTATACAGGTAAAGAAACAGGTTCAGAAAAGTTAATAATTTTGCTCATGGTCACATAGCTAGGACCTGACAGGGCTGGAATTACAACACAGATCTATCTGGTTACAAAGCTCATGTGCTTTCAACTACTTCAGCCACCTTCCTGTGGACCCATCCATGAGAATGACAGTCATTCATTCATTCACTCCACAAATACTTACTGAGCATCTACCATGTCCCGGGTGCTGTGGCAGGCACGGGGGATGCAGTGATGAGCTATGGTTATGAAATCCCCAGCAACGTGGCCACGCTGCACATGCTCCCTTCTACATGTATGGGACAAATGGAGGCACAAATAGTACCTGGATATTCTGGGACATAAAGGTTTCCTATTAAGTGTAAATGTAGAGGATTAATATGCTTTATTGATCTCTTCAAATAGCTTGATTACCTTCATCAAATAATTAGAGAAGGCACAGAAATAATAGAGAAATAATAGATGGAAACATAGAGGAAATTTAGATGTCATAGTCGGAAGGTTTACGACTTAAATATTTTATTGAATCATTAGTAGTTTGGAATTTTAGCAGGTGTAGACCTGAGTGCCCAAGAGGATACAACACCTAAGTCATGCAGAGTGTGATTTAGATAAAAGTCCACACACATGTTTCAGAGAGAGAGGGGTGGAGGAGAGGGAAAGGGACAGGGGAAAAGGAAAGGGAGAAAAAGATTTTATTGACAACCAGATGAAATTATGTGCTCATAAATTTAGTCTACTGGCCTACTTAAAAAAAAAACAAACAACTTTTGAAATACTGAGAAACACAAAAACTGGTGTAAAAATTTATGCACACTGAATATGTGAAAGTCCCTCCCCGTGACCACCTACTCCTCCAGCCCCACCCCACAGATAACCACTGGTAACAATATGGAGTTTATCCTTCCTGAACGTGTTACTCATAGTGACAAATCTGTTTAGGTTTGCCCATATAATCTTTTCTCTCTCTTTCTCTTCTTTTTTGCATAAAGAGGACCATTTTTAACTTCTTATTTTTCTGCCATTTGCCCTTTTAAAATTTAATATATCTTTGGTTTCATTAATTAATTAATTTTTGGCTTTTAAGAGAACAACTTCATGTTGCTCCCATGAGGGTGCAGACACCAATAGGGGTATCAGAAAACTCAGGTAAGGCTGTGAATGTGAGGTCTGGTGTTCAGTTTGGGCGCAGCATTCTTCAGTAGGTGAGACCCGGGAGAAGGGAAATTCCTTATGACTCAATGAAAATACTACCAAAGACTCTTAAGGAGTAGTTATGGATTTGCTCTGAATTGCTGCACAATCCTTAGTTACTCCATGAACTTGCGAGAATCCACCCACAGTACAAGTCAGATTTGACAAGTTGTAAGAAATTGTTATGAGGATTACAATTCTTTGTGTTCCATGTGCAAAATGCTTCCAAGATATTTCTTAAAATGTTGAATTTCATTTAAATATCTCAGTACAGAAAAAAATATCTAACTATGTGAGACTGGAAAGCTTAAAAGTAATTATTAGTCTATCTTATGAGCACACCAAAGGGTACTTAAAATTGATATAAAGTGGGAGATGAATATCTATGCCATTATCCTCTGATTTGATGCAGTCTGTATTTATCCTTGATGCCAATTATGTATTAATAAAATAAAAAAATTAAGTTAAAATATGAGTGTAGTTCATGTGTGATGAACTGCCTGAATTACTCAAGTGATTGTCTCAAACCTCTACATCATTTGTTTGTAGAGTCTCTCTGAAGAGCTTAGTAAAATTATCTGAAAGTTGTCTCTAGGGTATGACATTTCTGTATACATTACTCAGCGTTTAAACATGGCACTGGTCTCCTTCCTGTTTCTAAAATAAGCCGTCTTTTATGGCCTCAGGGCCTTTGTACCTGCTCTAGGCTGGACTGCTGACATTTCCCTCTCCCCCGAGGTGGATAACTCTTCGTACTCAAGGTCTCAGCTCAGAGAGCCTCCCAGGATCACCTTATCTAGTGTGTCTTCTCTATCCAGTTACTCTCTATTATCATGGCACTTGTCATTGTCATTATCATGTTTGTTTGCATGGCAGGCCTCTGCCTCCAGCACACAGTGGACTCTCCAATAAATGCCTGGTGAATGAATGAAGGGCCTCACTGGTTATTCTTTCTCTCATTCATTTACCCTTCATTTATCCATTCAGCATCAGACACATATTGAGTGTCTGCCATAGCCCTTCAGATACCAAAATCTACTTAAAAGTAAATATTGCATATACATAAATAAAGGATAACATTATAAAATGTTGGATAAGAATCTTCCTTAAACACAGTATGTACATCTCTCTTAAATAGAAAGACCTAGTCTTGTTATGGCATGGTCCTCACAAGTGCCCTTACAGTGTAGTGTTTGATCCACATTTTGGGTTTTCTCTGAGCCCACAGGAATGCCACTTCCCCTGCCATAACTCTGACCAGTTGCTCCAGTGACAGCTCCTTCCCTGTCTCTAAGTACAAGGTGCTAGTTACTGATCTCCTCCGTAGAAAGTAAGATATCTAGGGTGGTGGTTCTCACCACATCCCTGCCATCCTGGTTTTCCTGCAGCTTGTGAGGGCCTCAAGTTTTCCAGATATGACCCTGATTACCCAATGGATGTTGCAGTAGAGAACATTAGGAGATTTTTGGAAAATTGCATTTATGGAGTTAAATATTTGGAACTTTTTCTTATCTTGTCATAAAGTCACCTGTGTATATTCCTTTCATAAAGTTATCTCTGTGAGATGAGATTTATATTAACAAGTTAGTGCTCAAGATGGCCTCTAGCAAAGGATTTGTAGGAAACACCTGTTATCTATGACTGAAGCTGTCAGATTTAAACCATCTTCTTTATAGGGAACTTTTTTCTGAGTTCTGTGTTCTTATTATTTCTGTTTTCATTTTAACTGTCTTCAGAAGGCATCTTCTAAGAGTGGCAACATCAAACTTTGTAAAATTTCATATCCTTATTTGGTGGGGATTTTACTTCTGGATTTGTTCTTCTTGTAGTGAAAAATATATATTCTTTGCTTCATAGCCAAACTTGAGGCTTGTTTTTAAGTAGCTATGTTTTGGAAATCTGTGTCCTGTTTTTGATCTAGTTTTTGCTGTATCTTGTATTTTACCTGCCATTTCTCTTTCTTCTCTTTCATCCATTTTATACGAAATGGAGGCTGAGAGGTGCTTACTTAGTCCTGCCCGTGCATTGCTCCCCCACATCACAGCTCGTCGTGGTTAGACACTGCAGACTGTGCAGTGAGCAAATTCTCCACATATGGGAGACTTACTCCATTAAGCACTAACATGTTAAAAGAATTATTATTTTAATCATGTTAGAAATACATTTCATAGTTCCCTTGTTTCTTAAAATAGACTATACAGAACATAAGCCTATCCTTTTTGAGTCGAAGCCAGCCTGGTGAGCCTCCACTCTTGTCCGGGGCTGGAAAGGGATAGCTTGTAGGCTGTTGAGCTAATCAGAGCTGTTTGCCTGGGTGCCACATGCTCTGACGTTTCTGTCTCAGCCTGCCACTCTCAGCAGCCATTTCCTGGAACCATCACAGGGTCTTTGTGGCTTCTGATTTTTTCTTCACTGTAAACACAATTGGCCAAGTTAAGGCTCCCAAGTTGAGTCCACCTCTTCTATAGACAAAAAAATCTCTTGGGCTCAGTACTCTTGGGCCATTGTCTTGCACTTCCATGCTCAGGTTGGGTTCTGGTAAGTAGAAGAGGGGGAAGTCGTCCTAAATTATCATTACAAATCCCCCAGCCTTTAATGATGGCCTTGCTCAGGACTGTCCACTTTAGTTTTTCAACTACTATGTTCCCATGAGATGAAAATCGTGGAGCCAAGTGTCTTTGAAGAATTCCACTTGGGATTAGAACAAGACTCCATATTATTTTTTAAAGAGAGAGAAATTTTTCAAATTTTTGTATGGATAGTTTTGGTTATTGATGCTAATACTAGAAATATAAAGTCAATCTTCAACATTTTAATTTCTCTTTTTGTGATAAATACTAGTTTAATTTAAGTTGGTATTTCAAAAAATGCCCAAAGTTCATACAGGGTCTGAAATATACAGTAAGGTAGCTTCAAGGTTCATGTTACTGTTTAATGTCACGGTGTTTGGTTTAGCACTTTAATTACTATAAACTTCTGAAACAAAGCAAATATATACCAACTTATGAAACCACTTTAAGTGCATAAACTGTTTTATTCCATCCATAATTATATTTTTATGTCACATTTAACTACATAGCGGAGATTATATGGAATTCTGATGAGTGTGTGTGTATAATAAAACTAAGAAGAGGTAATTTAGATTCATTGGGGCCACCACCTAAAAAATAAACTTACTTAATTCCAAATTTCCAATTCTTTGATGATTTATATTGTAAATAGGATTTTTTTATTACATTTACAAAATGTGGGGCATGCCTTGAACAAAAGTTGCTATTGTCAAGTCAACTACTTTTATTTTTGTGCTGTGTCTTGCTTTCTTGATATTTTAGATGTTATGTTCTTTTAATCCCACTGGAGTCCATAATGCTACTGTAGTTCCCAACTTCCAGCTCCTCTCTGTGATGGTGTCCTGAGCATTGGAAAGAGCCCGGTCCTTAGAGCCAGAGAGCACCGCTTCCTTCACTCCTTAGCTGTGGCTCTTCCCCCCCACTCCCACTTTTTATTTTTTATTTTTTTTATTTCAGCATATTATGGGGGTACAAATATTACAGTTACTTATATTGCCTATGCCCCCCTCCCCCCTCGAGGCAGAGCCTCAAGCATGACCATCCCCCAAATGTTGCACATCTCACTCATTATGTATGTATATACCCATCCCCTCCTCCCCCCTCCCACCCACCTGACACCCAACAAATGTTATTCCTATATGTCCACTTAGGTGTTGATCCGTTAATACCAATTTGCTGGTGAGTACATGTGGTGCTTGTTTTTCCATTCTTGAGGTACTTCACTTAGTAGAATGGGTTCCAGCTCTATCCAGGAGTATACAAGAGGTGCTATATCACCATTGTTTCTTAAAGCTGAATAGCACTCCATGGTATACATATACCACATTTTATTAATACACTTATGTATTGATGGGCACTTCGGTTGTTTCCACAACTTTGCAATTGTGAACTGTGCTGCTATAAACATTCGAGTGCAGGTGTCTTTTTCATAGAGTGACTTTTGTTCTTTTGGGTAGATGCCCAGTAATGGGATTGCTGGATCAAATGGTAGATCTACTTGTATCGCTTTAAGGTATCTCCATATTGCTTTCCACAGAGGCTGAACTAGTTTGGAGACTTTGCCAGATGCTGTGTATCAGTTGTTTTCCACATACTACTTAATTATTGCAAGAACGTTACGTATTAGTACCCACAGGTATTAGTATCTACATTTTACAAATATGCAAACTCAGGCCCAGAGAAGTTACCCAGCTGGTTAGTGACAAATGTGGGATTTGAGTACTGGGATTTCTTACTTCCAAAGCCTGCACTTGAATCTCTGCCTTATGCCTCTCTGAGCCGGCTTTGAATGCTCTGTAAAGTGAGAGTGATAATCTCAGTCTCAGGATGTTATCTGGAGGTACAAGTGAGAAAAGGGATGCAAAATATCCTTGTACTGTTGCAGTCCCCAACCCCCAGGCTGTGGACTGCTACCTGTCCATAGCCTGTTAGGAACTGGGCTGCACAGCAGGAGGTGAGTGGCGGGCGAGTGAGCGAGCAAAGCTTCTTCTGTATTGATAGCCGCTCCCCATCATTCGTGTCCCTGCCTGAGCTGCACCTCCTGTCAGATCAGCGGCAGCATTAGATTCTGCATTATGGTGAGTTGTATTCATATAATTATTTCATTATGTATTATAATGTAATAATAATATAAAGTACACAATAAATGTAATGCACTTGAATTATCCTGAACCCCCCCCCCCCGCCCAACTCCCAGGTCTGTGGAAAAATTGTCTTCCATGAAACCGGTCCCTGGTGGCAAAAAGGTTGGGGACTGCTATTGTACCGTACTGTACTTGAGAGACACGGGCAGTTTAGCCTGGATCGTCATTTTCTCTGCTTGCATTGTCCTCATTCTGGGTTATAGGGAGCAGTGTCTCCCTCCTGGGCCAGCTTTATCCTGTCACTCCGTGTGCACCCCAGCTCTGCGTGAGTGTGCACCGAGGAGGTGCAAATAAAGTGGAATATGCCTCATTAAGCAATAACGTGGCCATGAGGAAGGGCATGTACTTGAGAGCTGTACCTGTGCTCTTTTGTCATCGGATACATAGGTGCATTCCCGAGGCTGTGAGAGCACAGGTGATTGGGTGTTAGCCAGGACGCAGAGAGCCTGTGCCCTGTGTTGTTGAGGCACGCTGCCCTTCTATTTCAGGCAGTCATGCGCAAGTCCTCCCCTGGAGGAGCTGTCAGATCATACCTGTGCCGTTGCTGCTGTCTCCTCCCTGTCCACATGCAGGCACCTTCTCTGTGTTGTTGAGAATCCTATTGGTGATAAAGGAATGGGGGGAGCGTGTGTGTGTGTGTGTGTTTTAAATTTCTGATTTATTGTGGACCAATACTCATAAAATACAATGAAAATAAATTCTTAGAAAGGTATCTTTTTAAGAAAGGCATTCAAAATGCAAACCATAGCATTTTCTTAGATGATTCTACAGCAATAAAATTACACTTCCAAAAATGTCATGGCAATGCCAAATTGCCAGACATTTCTAAGTACTTATTGTTGATTTCTGTCCTAGTCTTATTGCTGTTAGTTCTGCAAACCAGCACCAGGCCACAGAATACACTTTGAGAAGGTGATGCAGAGCCCACCCTGACTGAGGCAGGCAGTTCACATGTGGGCACAGGTCCGCCTGCCGCGGGTCTGCCGTAAACGTGGTGTGCAGGTCCTCAATGATAACGCTGTCCTTGGAACTTGGCCTCCACCTCAGCTCCCAGCTTCACTCTGGTTTCTCCTGGTACTAGAGCCCAGCCCTGACCTCTAACTGGCTCAGTGGCTGTGGCAGCAAGAAGGTCTTGCCAGCATCTTTCTCCCAGATCTAGATTCTGTTGTCTGGATGCCCAGTTGTTGGCCAGGATTCTAATGCAACGTGTTCATTTCTTACTGCTGCTATAACAAATTACCACACATTTAGTGGCTTAAAACAATAGAACTTTATTCTCTTACGGTTTTGGAGGCCAGAAAGTCCAAGATAAGTCTTACTGGGGTAAAAGCAAGGTATTGGCAGGGCTGGTTCTTTCTGGAGGCTCTAGAGAATTCTTATCTCTTCCAGCTTCCAGTGCCTGCCAGCGTTCTTTAGCTTGTGGCCACGTCACCCTACCCTCTGTTTCTATTATCACGTCACCTTCTCATTTTCTGTTGTTAAATCTCCCTCTACCTCCCTCTTATGAGAACACTTTTGATTACATGTAGGGCCCTCCCACCCCCATAACCCAGGTTAATTTTTCCATCTCAAGATCCTGAACGTAATCATACCTGCAAAGTCCCCTTTGCCTGATAAAGTAACATTCACAGGTTTCAGGGATTAAGACCTAGATCTCTTTGGAATATGTTATTCAGCCTACCACCACCAGGTTTGGAAATTTGTGTCATTGTCACCTGACCCACTGTGAGTTTTGTTTCTGTTGTGCATCCCCACCCTCCCCTCTCTCACACTGGACTAGTTGGGAGGTGGAATCATTTGGGGGGGTGGCCTGAGGGGGTCAGAGGCTGGGGGACTCTGGGTAGCAGTGTCCCATACAAATTACTTACTAAGTAATTTGTATTTCAGATGCACTACTAAGGACTTTATGGATTATCCCATTTAATACTCATAACAACCCAAGATGTACTGTGGTTTGTGGGAGCCGCATGCAATTCTGGGCAGTCTGGCTTCATAGCCAGACTTCTTATCCTACACCAGAGTGTCCCATGGACAGAGGCAGACTCTGGGATTTGGGCTACAAGCACATCCTGTCCCCCCCACCCCCGTCACCAAGGACCAGCTATGTGGCAGGCCTGGTGCTCCAGTCTGGCCCTGCGGTCCCAACTTCTTTCCTTTCCCTGCCAGCCAGGGATGCACCTTCCCAAGAAGGGCCAGCCAGGGTGAGCTCTTGGGTGCTCTCTCAGCAGGACATGTTGCACTCAGGATCCAAAGCAGCAGATTGGGTGAAACACCCTGATTCTTCTAGGCAGTCTGGCTCTCACCCTCACCCCGTGCTGCCCCTTGGATAGGCATGGACTGGCAAATACTGGCTCAGTTTGAAGTTGTTCACCAATCCTGTCATATGTCATTAAACATTCCTGGCTGAAAGCTAGACATTAGGGCACACTGGAGGGCATTCTCGTGCCCCTGTGCTATGGGGGGACTGTCCATTTCTGGTTGCTCTAGTACCATCTAGAACCTTCTGTCAGAGGTTAGCGGGCAGCACCAGCAGCAGATGCACTCCAGCAGCAGCTGGAGCTTGGGGAAAAGCTGTTAGGCCATGAGTCATCTTCCTTGACAGTGAATTCTGAGTCCTGGTGGAGCAATGTCCAGCACACTGAGGAAAGTTGGAAACCTCGCACTCTCTGCTGGTGGCCCAAGACAGGAGCCAGATGTAGCTGGTGGAGCTGAGCTTACTCAGAAGCTGTCCTGGATAAGGCTGTTCTGAATCCCCATCAGTGGAACCATAAAATGCCAAGCAAAAGGATGTGTCATGAGAATGGAACCTAAACCCTATGCTGATCTTAGGGAGAGCTCCCTGGGGCTTCTCTTGCTGAGAGGTGCCTGGCCCAGAGCTGTATGACCTGTGTCTGCAGCCAGAAATATTCTCCCAGAGCAGCAGTCGTATTTAAATCACATGGAATTTAGTAAGTTTTAATAATAAAAGGATGGCTATGTTATTGATGAGAATACAAATAGTTTTACATATCTTTTGAAGTATATAAATAAGCATTGAAGTGGTTTCCTTTTTTACACAATAGACTTTATTTTTTAGAGCAATTTTAGATTCATAGCAAAATTATGGGGAGAGTAGGGCCCCTGCCCCAACACATGCACAGCCTCCCCCACTGTCCATATTCCCCACTAGAGTGGTACATTTGTTACAGCTGATGAAACTACACTGACGCATCAGTATCACCCAAAGTCCATAGTTTACTTTAGAGTTCACTTTTGGTGTTGTACATTCTATGGATTTTTACAGACATATAATGACATCTATCCACTGTTGTAGTATCATACAGAATAGTTTCACTGCCCTAAAATCCTCTGTGCTCTGCCTATTCATTCCTCTCCCACTCCCACTCCCTGCTGGCAACCACTGATCTTTTTACTGTTCATAGTTTTGCCTTTTCTAGAATGTCATATAGTTGGAATAAGATTGGTTTCTCTCACTTGGTAATATGCATTTAAGGTTCCTCTATGTCTTTTCCTGGCTTGATGGCATATTTCTTTTTAGTGCTGAATGATATTCCATTGTCTGGATGTACCATAGTTGAGTTATCTCGTCAACTACTGAAGGACATCTTGGTTGCCTCCAAGTTTTAGCAATTATAAATAAAGCTGCTGTAAATATCAGTGTGCAGTTTTTTATGTGGACATAAATTTTTAGCTCATTTGAATAAATACCAAGGAGTGCAGTTGTTGGATTGTATGGTAAGAGTATGTTTAGTTTTATAAGAAACTGTTAAACTGTATTCCAAAGTGACTGTACTGTTTTGCATTCCCGCCAGCAATGAATGAGAGTTTCTGTTGCTCCACATCCTTTTTGGCATTTGATGTTGTCAGGGTTTGGGATTCTTGCCATTATAACCCATGTGTAGTTGTATCTCATTGTTGTTTTAATTTGTGTTTCCCTCATGATATGATGTTGAGCATCTTTTCATATGCTTATTTGCCATCCATATATCTTCTTTGGTGAGGTGTCTGGGCAGATCTTTTACCCATTTTTTATTCAGGTTGTTTATTATTGTTGAGTTTTAAGAGTTCTTTGTATATTTTGAGTAACAGTCCTTTATCAATATGTATTTTGCAAATATTTTCTTCCAGTCAGTGACATGTCTTCTCATTCTCTTGAGAGTATCTTTTCCAGAGCAGAAGTTTTTAATTTTATTTAAGTCTAGCCTAATTATTTCTTTTATGGGTCATGCCTTTGGTGTAGTATCTAAAAAGTCATTGCCAAACTCAAGGTCTTTTTTTTTTTTGAGACAGAGTCTTGCTCTATTGCCCTGGCTAGAGGACAGTGGTGTCATCACAGCTCACTGCAACCTCAAACTCCTAGGCTCAAATGATTCTTCTGCTTCAGCCTTCCAAGTAACTGGGACTACAAGTGTGCACCACCACGCCCAGATAATTTTTCTATTCTTAGTAGAGACGGGATCCCGCTCTTGCTGAGGCTCGTCTCGAACTCCTGAGCTCAAGCAATCCTCTTGCCTTCGCCTCCCAGAGTGCCAGGATTATAGGCATAAGCCACTGCCCTGGCCTCAAGGTCATTTAGATTTTCTCTATATTATCTTCTAGGAATATTATAGTTTTGTGTATTACATCTAGGCCCAGGTTTCCTTTCTATAAGCTTTTAAATTGAAGAATATATAAATACAAAAGTTAAAAAATCACAAGCATACTATTTGATGAATTATCACAAAGTGAATACATTCATAACTATCATGCAGGTTAGGAAATAGTCCCTCAGAAGCCTCTCTTGTGCCTCCTGTCACTCATTGCTCCCTCAAATCCTATTTTGTCTTGTAAAAACCAGAGTGTTTCCTGTTTTTGAACCTTAGGTAAATGAAATCACAATATGTATTATTTTCTGTCTGGCTACTTTTTGCTTAATGTTACATTTCAGAGATCAATTCATGTTGTGTATTGCAGTATGTAATACGTTTTCATTGCCTACAATATTCCATTGTATGATTATACCACAATTTATTCTTACGTTTATGGATGTTTGAGATGTTTCCATTTGGAGCTAGTGAATAATGGTGCTGTGAGCATTCTTGCACGTATCTTTTGATGTACATATGGCCCATTCCTGTTGAATACTCACCCAGGAGTAGAGAGGTTGTGTCACCATATTTCCAGTTTGTACCTAACTGTCCCAATTGATGCCTAGTCTTCCAGAGTAATAATTAATTGTGCTCCCTTTTATTCTCAGACAGTTTGGACAGTAAAAAATATGTCTCTTGATGAACAAAAGTTTCATATAGTCCAAGAAATCTTACCCTACCCCAAAGTCGTGAAGATAGTCTATATTATTTTTTAGAGTTATATTGTTTTACCTTTTACATTTATTCTTTTAGGTTAACCCAAATAAAATAACCTTTTATATTTACCATTTCTGATGTTCTTTATTCCTCAAACAGTCTTGTTTCTTTCTGGTATCATTTCTTTTAACCTGAAATAAATATGTGAGCATTTCTTATACTACAGGTCTGTGGGCAATGAATTATCTTAACGTTTTCCTTTATCCAGAAATGTCCTCACTTGAAAGTTGTTGTTCCTATCTTCTGGCTCCACAGTTTCTCATGAAAATTCAGCAATCATTAGAATTATTGTCCCACTGTGCGTATTGTGTAGTTTTTGTGGAGCTGCTTTTATCTTTGGCTTTCAGCAGATGAATTATAATGTGCCTGGACATAATTTTTTTTGTATTTATCTTGTTTGTGATTTATCGACTTCTTGATGTGAACATAGATCTTTCAGCAAATTTAGAAGATTTTCCATCTATTTTTTCCCCCAATACTTTTCTCTCCTATTCTCTTCTCTCCACCTGGGACTTCAATTACCAATATGTTAGATCTTTTGATATTGTCTACAGATCCCTAGGTCTCTGTTTATTTTTTTTCAATGTTGTTCTCTCTTCTTCATGTTGGATAATTTCTGTCAATCTACCTTCATGTTCATAGACTTTTCCTCTGTCTATTCTGTTATTAATCTCATACGTTGTATACTTATTTGCAGTGTTACATTTTTCAGTTCTAAAATTTCTGTTCTTTCTTATATTTTCTATTTTTGGTTGAGATTTCCTCTCTTTTCGTTTATTATGAGCACATTTTTCTTTACCCCACTGAGCATAATGATACTAGTGGTATTAAAGCCCTTGTCTGGTAATTCCAACATCTGGGTCATCTGAGGGTTACCATTATTTTTCTTATGTGGAATGTTTTGGGATTGTATCATGGACATTGTGAATGATTGTGGAGTCTCTTTTTTGTTTGGTTTTAGCAGGCAGTTAACTTGATTAGACTCAAACTGTAAACGCTATGTCACCTGAGGTGGGTGGCAGCTCAAATCTCAGTTAAGAGATTTTTTCATCATTAGCTTAGCTTCTTGGAATCTGCCCTGTGCATGTGTGTTTTAGCAGTTAGCCAGAGACTTAGGCAGAGTTTATACACAAAATTTAGATTTCTCCTTCTCCCCTTCTTTCTGGACTTCTCCTCTCACTCTCTGCTGCCCCAGCCTGCATCTTCTGTTCCCTTAGACAAGAATTGACAGTGAGTTTTCTATCAGAGTTTGACCCTCCCAGGCCGTACTGTGACTGTGGCCTGCCCTCATGGCAAAACTGAAAAACTGATTAAGCCAACAGATGCCGGATTTTTTCTCCAAACTTACACTCCCATCCAAAATCTACCTGTTTGTGTTCACTTTCTGGAGCCCTCATGTTGACTTTTTTTTGTATTTTGTCTAAATTTTATCATCATTATCAGTGAAATGATTGATGGTTTAGGAGTTTACTCTTTCTTACTAGAAGAAAAACCTAGTTCATTTGTGTTAAACATAATTAATAATATATTTGCATTTAATGCTATTGTCTTTATATTTGCCTTCTATTTTCTTTACCTATTCTAGATTCAGTAATTTTTTCTTATCTTAGTTTCTATCAGTTTAAATATTTTATTGTTTCCCCTCTTCTGTTAGCTTGTCAGTTATTTTCTCTGTTTATACCTTTTTTGTAATTAATAGAAATTACAAAATTACTCCTCATTTATTAGCATAATGTTAACACCTCTACCCTTCTCCCAGACAATAGGAGGAGTTAGAATACTTAAATTCTAGTTATTTCCCTTCTGATTTAATGTTTTTGTTGTCATGCCTTTTAATTCTATGTATTTTTAAACCTTACTATTGTTTTCTATACTCAGATATTCATTTAGATTTACATACAAATTTACCTTTTCCAGTGACATTATTTTCTCCATCTGTGAGCTTCTGAGATTATCTGCCTTCTAAAGAGCTCCCTTTAGTATTTTCTTTAGTGCCAGTTTCCTAGTGACAAATTTTCTTAGTTTTTGTTTGTCTGGAAATTTTTATTTTATTATTTTTGAAGTATTAATATATTTTTAATAAGTGTAGAGTTCCAGGTTGACATGTATTATGTATTTTATTTCAGCATTTTGAAGATATCATTTCATTGTATTTTGCCTCCCGTTATTTCTATTGAGAAGTTTACTGTCAGTCTTACCATTATTGCTGCTTTAAAGCAATGAATTTTATTCCTTGGGTATGTTTAAACATTTGTCACCTGTATTTTGCTTTTAGTGGTTCTTTGATAATGCACTTAGGTAATATTTTCTTTGTATTCTTTCTCCTTAGAGTTCATAGTGTTTCTTGACTTTGTGGATTGATTTATTTCTTCAATATTGGAATATTCTCAGCTATTTTTTTCTGCGAATATTGTTTCTGACTTAGTCTCTCTTTCTAATACTACTGGGAATGAAATTACTTGTATATGACACTTTTCTCTGTCCCAGATGTCTCCATAGTTTTTGTATTTACCATCTTTTCACCTCCCATGTCTTAGTCTGGACCCTTTTTTTCTGACATTTATTCTAGTTTCCCAATTCTCTGTCTGCTGTGCCTAATATCCTCATAAAACTAGTGACTAATTTTAATTATGGTATTTTTCAGTACTAAAATTTTCAGTTGAAATTTTTTATATTATAATAGTTCTTTGCCAAAATTTTGTATCTTGTCTTTTAATTCTTTGAACATGTTAATCACAGTTAAAGTCTATGTATGATAACCCCACTATCTAATAGATCTATGTCTATTTAATGTTTTTTTCTCTCTCTCTCTTGGTTTTTGGTCAATCTCTTTTTTCCCCTTATAACCCATTATTTTTTACTGAGTGTTGGACATTAAGTTCAAGCAATTTTAGAAATAATTTGATACTCTAGATGACAGCATATTCCTCCAGGCAGAAGTTACTTCTGCTTCTAGCTGGTAGCTAGGCAAGGGCCAGGTGATAATAATTCAGTGATTGAGCTGATTCAAAGAAAAGTTTCAACCCATGGGAAGACTGGTCTATTTCCAGGTCCATCCTGTACCTAGGTTGCAGCCTTTGGGGGTCCCAGCTGAAAACCTAACATGTTTCTCAAGGTCTTTCCTCCCTAATGGGCCCTGAACTCCAGTTTTGTCCTTCCATGTCTGTGATGTGGATGGAAACTCTGCTCAGCTTCTCAGCTGCTGCTTTCAGAACTGTCAGTGGCCTTCAGGGGATATGTGCACCAAAGCTGCACTTTGCTTCTGACTTTCCTTTCTCTCCCAGATCTTGATCTGACAAAATCTCACTGCATTTGTATCTCTCTGATACTTTCAAACAGATTTTTTTAAATGTTCTGTCCAGTTTTTCTAGTTGTTCTTATAGGAGAATTGGCTCAAGAAAACTGAGGTTGACGGAGGTTAAATACATTGTGTAGGGTCACATAGACCCTGGAAATAGAATCCTCATGAAATATACTTAAATAAGAGACATAGGACCAGAGGAATCTGGGACTTAGAGAAGCCTGCATCCCCTTTCATCATTCTTTATCATTAGGATATTTCCATAGCTAAATTTGAGAATCATTGAGTTGAACTTTCTTGTTTTACAAAATTCATACCCAGAGCAATAGTGTGATCTGTCCATGACCACACAACTAGTTAATTTACAAGCTGGGGCAAAACACAGGCCTTTGATCCTCAGTCAGGTTTCTCCTGTTACACTTTGCTGGCCCCTGTTACTTTTTATTATTATTCAAAGACCCAGACCTGTATCTAAGCTTTAGTAAGACCTCTCAGTGGTCCAAGAGGATTTTTCTAGTTTATAGGAAATTGTCCTTGATTTATCTCACCATACGTTAGTGTCACCTCTTACCTTCTCTTGCCTTCCTTCCTTTGTCGCTTTCCTTTTCTTCTTTGGAGTTTTACTTTGCCACTGACATCTTGCCTGCGGCTAATGGCACGTTCACGCGGACAGAGACATGTGCTAGCGTAGTGGCTTCAGGACTGCATAGTAGTCCATCTGCTTTTGTGGCTTGGCATGTTATGTCAGATTCTGCAAAAGCCTTTGAAAATAAGATGTAGAAAGAAAAAGATAAAATGAGGGCTTTGAGGAAATGCTTAATCTCATGATTAGCCTCTTCACTTAAAAATAATTCATAATCTCTACCAGAATTGCTAATAAAGGCTTTTAACTTTTGTGGTTAATCTGCCGTTCTCTCAAGCACATGGTATATATTTATTTATGGGTTCTTTCATTAAATTTTAAGCAGAATCATGAATTAGAAATTGGGAATAAAGCTGACCAAAAGTATGCCTATTCCAACATCCTTTCTTTGCAAATATTGAAAATGTGATATTCCATACTTCTGTTTTCGAAGGGAAAGAATTTTGGTGGTTACCAGGAGGAAAAAGGGGGACAGGGTGAAAGTATCACTGGGCTGGCAGCCCAGAGACCTCAATTTTATCCCACTGTGACATCCCACTTGTGTATGGCCGTGGGTACATTTGACAACCTGTAAAATGACAATCTGTTGGGCAGGATGACCCCATGGGGGTCTTCCAATTCTCAAATGTTTGGACACCATCTTTTACCATGAAGTCAGTGTCTGGAAGAGCATTTTGTGATAATTTGAATAAGGACATAAAACAACTCTTTGTTTTCTGTGATCCTGAGAGGAGAAGGAGGGTACAGATAGCCAATCCAGAAGTTGACATTTGTGTTTTCATGTAAGCAAGTCAAATGTTCTGGGACTACATTGTGCTGCAAGCTAAAGAGCTTATGCTGTGATGATGCAGCTTATTAAGTCAGGTAACAAATGCACGGCACCTATTTCATTTCTGGCTCACTGTGGGGCTCAGTAAGGATTTTCCAAAAGAATGAATGAGAGATCATCATCGTAATATCTATCATTTATCACCTGCCTGCTGTGCCAAGATAGATCCGTGAGTAATATAGATTTGGCATCTGCCCTCTCCAAGGGGCAAGTATTATTACCCCTTAGTTACATGTGGGGAAAAGGAATTCCAGTCTGGTCTTATATTAAAAACCTTTTACCAAATAGCAACATTGGCAGCTTTAGTTCTCCAGTAGTCTGCATTTTGTGCCAAGGAGCAAAGTAATCTTCCATTTACCAAGGGCTTTTTTAGCTTTTTAAAGATGTATTAAATTAAACACCCACTCACCAAATATCTGTGAATGTTGGTTGCAGCAGATGGATTTGGGCGTTGGGTGCTGGGATGCATCCTGTCACAGCTGATCATTTACTGGTTCTCTGACTGTGATTGGATGGAGTTGGCATCGGTCTCCTAGGGTCCTCCTGCCCCCAGTAGTTTGTGGTTATGGAGACCAAATTATTGTGTGATAAATATCATGGCAGATGTATTAACAGAGGAAAGGGGGCAACTATGGAAAGAATCTCAAACACATTTTAAGGTTCTGTTTCAGTTACCAAGGCCCAGGAAGGCATGTAATATATGTTAAGGGATCCAAGTCCCTGGGACAATTTTCCTCTCCCCCCAGCCAGGGTATGGGGAGAGTCCTAGACCTTCATCAACACTGGTGATATTCAGTGTAAAATCTTTGGCATTCGATGAGCAAAAAGTGGAATCTGGTTGTTTTGATTTGCATTTTTGGATTGCCAGAGAGGCTGAGCATTGTTGCATAATTTTTACAGCCCATTTGTGTGTTTGCTTTGTGAATTGCTTGTCCTTTCCTTGACCCTTTTTAATTGGGGTGTTTGCATTTTTATTATTGTCTTATTAGAGCTCTAAAAAATTCTAAAAGAATGCCAACCCCTTTTCTATCCTATATTACTAATTTTTTTTCAGTTTGTTTTGTATTTTAACATTTACTATACTTTTAAATATATTTTTATTAGTAGAAATTTAACAATCTTTTCCTTCAGGGCTTATGTCTTTGATGTTATTTTTGGCAAAAACCTTCTGGGTGCTTGAATGATATGTGTTCACTTATATTGTTTTTCAATATTCTCCTGGGGTCCTGGGGGTTTTTTGCCATTTAAAATTTTTAGCTTTCTTGAAGTAATTTGGATATATGTCGTGATATATGGAGCTGACTTAAGTTTTCTCTACATAGTTAACCAATTATTCCAACATTGTTGAATTATCCATTTCTTCTCACTGATTTAAAAAGATACATTTATTATATAATAAATCTCATATATAATTTTTATATATGTATGTGTGTATGTATATATTATATAGAGAGATATATAATAATTGGGTGAGTTCCAGGTTTCCTGTAATCTTTCATTGATCTCTCTGCCAGAAGCACATTGTTTTGATAGTTAGTTGTATCTTTGAAGTATATTGTTATATCTGGCAAAGCAAAATACTCATAATTCTTCCTTCAAAATTTTGTTAGCCAGTTCCTGGCATTTATTCTTCTACATGGTTTCGAGAATCATTTCACAAGTTAAAAAATTGTGCCAGGATACTTATAGTAATTAGTATATAGATTAATTTGGGGGAGCTGCACTGCCTTTGATTTCCTCCCCAGGAAGATAGCAGTGCATCATTCCATTTACTTCAGTCATATTTGCTGACACTCAGATGGTCGGAGTTTGTAATATAGTGTGTAAAAGGCAGGTTCTGGAGTCAGAGAGTCTGGGTTCAAATCTAAGTCAAGCCATTTGTTAGCTTGTCTAGCAGTGAGCAGTTCTTTTCCTCAGTGACAGGGACATAGTGAGTGCTCAGTAAACATTCGTTGAAGAAATGTTTGAATGAAAGAGTTTATTAAGTTTTTTTGTTTTTGCTATTGTGAATGAGTATTCTGCATCCTTGCCAGCAGTTAGGATTGTCAGTTTTTTAGATTTTAGCCATTCTAATAAGTATGTAATGGTATCTCATTGTTTTAATGAGCAATTGCCTAAATGACAAATGATGGTAAGCATCTTCTTTGGTGAGAGATCTGTTTAGATCTTTTGCCCATTTTTAATTGAGTGTTTGTTTCCTTAATGTTGTGTTTTCAGTGTTCTTTGCATTAATTATTTTAGATATAACTCCTTTATCAGATATGTGTTTGAAAATATTCTCTCCTCTGTGGTTTATTTTTTCATTCCTTTCACAGTGTCTTTTGAAAGCAGAAGTTTTTAATTTTAATAAAATTCAACTTAATATGTTTTTCTTATATGGATCCTGCTTTTATGGTATAATTTTAGTCCGCTCATATCCCCTCATAAAAAACAGACGGAGTAATAATATAAGTGAAGCATACAATCTAGAAATAGCATCTTTTAAAAAGCTAAGTTATCAGAGTATGTACGTAAACTTGAAAATATGAGCAGTTGGGGCCAAACCACTGACAATAACAAGGAGCTCTGTAGAAAGTAGCTGGAAGACAGATGGGCTTCTGGTGGCTCTGAGGGCTGGGGAACCCAGGCAATTCCCTCACACTCATGCCAAGAAGGGGGGCAGTCCCCCAAAAGTGGAGGAGGGCTTGCTATAGATTTGAGAATCACCACTGAGAGTGGAGGAGAGTTTCACTATTTCCAATAGGCAGACAGTGAAGACACATGAGAAAAATATGCCCCCAAAACAGAGGAGAACTGCAACCTAATATTTCCAATGAGCTAAAAGAGATTAAGAAAATGATTAAAAGTTATGAAAGAACAGGACAAATCCAAATTAGAAAAACACAGATTAGATGATTAGACAACAGAAAGATATGAAAGAGTTGGTGACTCAGAAAACAAATAGAAATAAAGCAAAAAATTTAAGAAATGTAGATAAAACTAGAAAAAATATAAGAATGAATAAACACTGCAGAAAGCACTGTAAGGGAAATAGAAATTGGAAAGGAAGGAAAAAAGCACAGAAATGAAAAAGAAGATAAAGAAAGATTTGAGAAGTGGTCATAGATATGGAAGACAGGCAAAGGAGATCCATTTATATAATTTATCATTTGATATATGTATATCCTATATATAAAATATATATTTATAGATCCATATATAATATATATGCATGTACATATAATATAATCCATTTACAAGAGGAGTCTTTGAAAACAAATGTCAAATCACATTGTATACAGGGAAAATTGATCCAGAATGGACAACATCAATGCATATTCTAGTAATATAATTGCACCATAAAGAAAAAGTCTTTTTGGGGCATCTAGGCAAAAAGACCAAGTCATTTACAAGGAAAAGAAATCGTGTTGGCATCAGCCTGTGATAGCAATGCTTTATGCCAGGAGACAATAGAGAAACATGTTAAAAATAATCTAGAAAAGAAAAAGACAATTATTCTGTATCCAGCCAAACTGACCTTCAAGTATAAAAACCACAAATTGTTTGAACACACCAGACTTTGGGGAATGAGTTTCCCATGAACCCTTCTTGAGGATTCTTCCAATGACCACCATGACTGGAGAAACTTTGGCATAGAGTGGTTGGCATGTGAGGCCTTGGGGTGCATTAGCCTCTCTGTTCAGAGACCTGGCTTTCCTGGAATTCCATAAGCGTTCTTGACCCAAAGACAGCTGTGAAAAGTGGCTCTGTCATTCCTCGGTTGGAATATCATTTCTCCCTTGCACAGGTATTGGCCTTGATTCCCGTCATTTGGATTGTGATCATTTCATATCCCTCCTTTTGGGCAGCCACATGCCAGTGCACCTGTGGCTTGTGTGGCCTATTCTCCACCCAAAAGGTAATATTATCAGATTTCTTTCTAATGTCAACAAAGGGGAAGTCACTTGTTTCCACTGGGGTTCTTTCTGTTTTAAGCACAGAAAAGCTCATTCAACCTTGCATAATAATAGTAATAATAAAAATAATAATAAAAAAGGCAGTTTATTGGCTCCACATAACTGAAAAGTCCAGAGGTAGATAGATATGGCTTGGGGCCATATTTCCTTGCTTTGGTAATTCGGTGGTGTTACAAAGGATCTGGTTACTTTCCATTTCTCCACTCTTCTTTCCATGGTATTGCTTCCATTCTCACATGGTGTCAAGATGTTATGAGCAACAACCAGGCTACATGTTTCTTTTTGACAAGCAGTGAGAATATTTCTTTTAAAAAAAAAGTACAATAGCTTTTTCTCAGCGTTGCTAGCAAAATCCTGAGATAAATTTTGATTGGACCAGCCCAAGTCACATGACTATTCCTAACCAATTGCTGTAGCTAGGGAAATTAAATGCTCAGTCATATTCACATCTTCTTTAGAACCACATAGATCCCCAAACAGAATTCAGTGACTCCTGGGAAAAGAAAGGAGAGAATGGATGTTGGGGAGACTACCTATAAAGGGATTTTTAAATGAGTGCTAAATTTTATCAAAATGCCATTTTGGCATCTCTAGAGATGCTCATATATTGACTCATATTGATTGTGGTTCGTTATGTAAATAGATACTCTAAGGAACAAAACCTACTTAGGTATGTCCTGTAGAAGTACATGAGGTTCTGGAAGAATCAGCTTGCTACTCCTTTTCTTCTCTTTTTCTTTCTTCCAGCTCTTTTGTGGACTGTTTTTTGCCTCTCCCCAACCCTCTGATACACTTGAGCACTGTCTTTGGTCTTCCTTGAATGATGACAATGTTTTACCTGCCTCTCCTGTATGCTGGAGTCATTCTCCCTGAGCCTTGTGTTCATATATCCCACAGCCTGACTTTGCCCCTTATATGGCCTAGAGGCATCTCAAACTCAGCATATTCAGAGTTAACTCAACATCCCCATAAGCCTACTTTACCTCCTGTATTCCTGATAATCTGCCAAATCACTCAAGCCAGGATTTTTGGATTTCCCCGTCTTTCTCCTCCCTTGCCCACACATCTTAGTTGATTTTATAACGTGTATCTGCCTCAAATTCATCCCCTTCTTTCTATACCCCTGTCTTAGTCCATTTTCTGCTACTATAATAGAATATCAAAGACTGGGTAATTTATAAAGAATAGAAGTTTATTTGGCTCATAGTTCTAGAGGCTGGTAAATCCAAGATCATGGCACCAGCCTCTGGTGAGGGTCTTCATGATGCATCATCCCATGGAGGAAGAAGGAAAGGCATGTGAGTGTGTGAGATGGAGCAAGGAAAGGGGACTGAACTCATCCTTTTATCAAGAGCCCACACCTGCAATAACTAACTTACATAACAGCATTAATCACCTCTTAATACAGTCACATTGGCAATTAAATTTCAATGTAAGTTTTGGAGGGGACGTTCAAACCACAGCATCCTCCACCACTGCTTCTAGGGCAGGCACTCACCATCCTTTATCTACACCAGTGGTTCTCAAACTTTAGTGAGCATCACAGTCATCTGGAGGGCCAGTCCATGCACGTATTGCTGGTCCCACGCGCAGAGTTTCTGGCTTGGTAGATCTTGGGTAGGGCCCGAGTTTCTATTCTAATAAGTTCCAGGTGATGCTGGTGCTACTGGTTCCTAGGGAGCACACTTTGAGAACCACTCAGATGATTGCAGCAACTCCTTTCTGATCTCTGATCCTCCCTTAGTCCCTCCACGCTCAGCCAGAGTGATCCAGCTAACTATTAATACAATCTAACAGTGCTGCACCTTTGTCCACCTAACTAAGCCACCATCTGTGACGTGGCCCCTTCCTCCACACATTGTGCTCTGCACATTGCTTGTGGTTGTCCATGTGAACTCTGTTCTTTGCCATTCCTTGTGCTGTTCTATCTCCTGAGATGCTCCTTCTACTGGTCTTCACTTGGCTCATTCTCACTCATCCTTTAACATTGATCTCCAGTGTGATTTTCTGAGAGTTTGCCTGAATCCCAGATGGAGCTAAATGAATCTTGCCTGAGTTCCCATAGTACCCTCTAGGTACCTCCGGCTTCTCTCTCACCTCCCATTGTTCAACTGATTGCTTCATGTTCATGCCACTCCCACCCCACTTTTATCTCTAGACGATGGGCTTTTTCAAGGCATGAACACTGTCTTGCTTATCTTTTTATGCCCTTTTTTGTGCAGTACCTGGCACATAATAGATGCTTGATGAAAGTTTGTAGAACTAGACTAAATATCGGTGCTACTTTGAGCACAGCTATGTCCCCCTAGGGGACCCACCACCCAGATGCTAGCACATTTCCATTGTAAGGAAGGAAGGAAGTTATTGCCTTTTAGACAATTACTGAAAAGTAGAGGGTCCAGCCATCCTGATATTGGTACTTGTTAGCACCTAAGCATCTTCTCAGTCTTCATACATCCTACTCCTGCGGGTGGACTCCTGCGGGCTGCAGACTCAGCGATAAGCCATTCGTCTCTGTTCCTTTAAGTTTCTTTCTCCTCTTGAAAATACAGGGTTTGGAAAGAGATGGGAGGATGATGCTAACATCCTGGTGGCAGGCTGCAGCAACCTTGAATGATAAGGACAGATAGGCAGCACTGATGAATTGTAGGATGTGGGCATCACTAGAAGGGCTAGGGCAAGTTTTTCTGCTTGCAAATATGTAGATTTTGGTGCAACTGAAGGCAGAGCTTTCTGATGCATGGAGTTGCCTACCGATTCTATACCAAGTCCACATAGACCTGCTGATATATTCACCAGTCACCATTCCCAGGGCTGAATTTGGGCCATCTGGAGGAGACCCCTGGGAATCTCACATCCTTGTGTGTGATGATGTGGCTTCAGGGACTCTGAATTGGACACGCCAAGTCCTCAGCTTCAGGACTTGGTCTTCTTCCTTTAAATTGGTGCTTCTCAAACCTTTTCAAGACTGAGGGTTAAAAGAGTGAATGCCTGCCTCAGGCAGTTTAAATAATCTGCTGCAAGTACAGGATTTTTGTGGAGTTTCTTTCTTTAGCTTTAAAATACGTGCAAACTTTGCATTCCCTTCAGATATTCAAAAGATATTCAAATATTCAAAAATATTTTGAATGACTTTATACTTACGTTGCTGAACTTATTTCTTGATGTAAAAACTTGACATAAAAACTGATGCTCCAACAGAATGCACTTGTAGCTTTGTATGTCTCCTGGCCCTGTCTGTGCCAATCACAATTGCTGAACCATTACATCTCTTCGAGTCCTCCCATTAGATCATGGGGACAGTGAATTTTAATGTGGTGGCATAGTCTCAGAAAGGCAGAACATCTAAGCTTGGTCACGGTTTTATATTTTAATCCTCTAATAGTAGAGAAAATGTTAAACCTTAGAGATAATACTGTCTTACATTTGGAACAACAGATTTGAATGTCTGATGGGACGTTGTGAGGTTTCAGTTGAATACTGACTTTACAATTGTATTCATCAAAGTAACTCCTTTAAGCTTCTTTTTTGGAGGGGCAGCCTTTTAACTTTACATAGTCATAAGCATTTATCACTGCTTCATAAATAAAAATATTTGTAATTAATATATTTTATGGCATGAATGTTTGTGTCTTCTGCAAATTCATATGTTGAAGCCCTATCTCTCAGCGTGATGGTATTTGGAGGTGAGGCCTTTTGGAAGTAATTAAGATTAGATGAGGTCATGAGGGTGGGAATTGTGCCCTTTTAAGAAGAGGAAAAGAGAGAATTCTTTCTCTCCTTGGGCATACCTTTAGGAAAGACCATTTGAACAGGCAGTGAGAAGCTATCTGGAAGAGAGCCAGGAAGAGAGCCTTCACCAGGAGCCAAATCTGTTGACGCCTTGGTCTTGGACTTCTCAGCCTCCAGAACTGTGAGAAATAAATGTTTGTTGTTTAGACTTTGTAGTCTATGGTATTTTGTTAGAGCAGCCCAAGCTAAGATATATTTCCTAAAAAGTAAAAACTACGATATAAAATAGAAGATCTTTTACACAAGGGGCCCAAGGCCCATTGTAAATAGTAATGATTTTTTACAAGATTCCATAGAGTGGAGCCCATGAATCTGTGTTGCTGCTTACAGGATTGTGGAGAAACGGGGAGTGTGAGAGTTTTGAGTGACTAGCTTGGGAGGCAGTCTCCTTAGATCAGGGATTCCCACATATGCGGTGGAGTAGGCCAGAACTGCTCTCACTGCCTGATCAAAGAGACATGAAGCCATGATCCCTGATGCTGGAGTATGAACAGAGAGCCTGGTGCTGGGAGCAGAGCACCTGAGGTTCTGTGCTGATGGCATTTTAATGCCTCGAGTACCGAAGGTGAGAACCTGAGGCTCATCAGAATAAGCAAGTGGACAGAGCTTTAGAGCAAGAGTGAAAGGGAGTGCTTGCTCTTCTCATTCCTTCTTAGACAAGGGTATGTTACTCAGCCTGTTCTCCAGCCAGGAGAAGAGGAAGATATTTGTGGATGCAAGATAGACTGTGAACTTGAACCATTTTTTAGAAGAAATATACTTTGGTTGAACATGAAGTGGTCTTTGGGACTTACTTAACTCTTTGCTTTGGGATTTTTCTGTTTTCTTCTCTACAAATGGACATATTCATTCTTGGCCTCCTTCTAACTATCCAGGGTTTTTGGGAGAAGGGAGGGTTGCCATGAACCTTTCCTCAGCTCAGTCACCTGCTTGTAAATAGGCCACTTCCACCCGATACTGTTGCCTTGCTCTCCTCCCTAAATCTTAAAAGGAAGAAGTAAGATCGTGGGTATTGTCTCATTGGCTTTTGACGTAAGCCGTGATGGTCTCAGAAGGTCAAGGTGCAGTGGGGGGCTCGTCCTCCACATGTGTCAGCTAAAGGGGAAGGGTCAGGGGCTGCCTCTGAGGCCTTGGGAACCTTCCCAGGAGACACCCTGCTGGTCTCAGGCATCTGGCATCTTTGCCAGTTTCCTGAAAGTGTCGAGCTTTTAATTGTAAAGCATTTCACCCAGGTTTTATGTCTTTATGATGTGACTGGTGCTTTTTTAAATCAATAACTGTTTAGAAATAATGATTGTTTTTGCCAAGTAAGTAAAATCCTTTTTCAGAAAAGCAGGCATTTGCATCTTGGGGCTGACTTCATATGGGTGACTTTCTTTTAAATGGGATTCGCTTCAATGAGATTAGCTTTTAAATGGGAATCGGTGAAGGACACGGCTTCATTACCCCTGAGGCACATGTAATCTTCAGACTTGGTGACTGAAGGTCGTCCTTTATCCTGGTGTGAGCGAGCCTGGCACAGCGGAGTCAGGAAAGTGAGCGTGGTCAGATTCTTGATGGAGTACCAGATGTGGCTAAAAATCCGGAGATGCTTCAGGGCCACAGGTCCCTAGTGGGACAGTCTCGTGGAGCCAAGCAGGGCAGACATTTAGCTCTTGGTTCTCTAAGGCAGCTCCAGCTTATCAATGATAAAATTGAGGACAGAGGCAGCATGGGTAATTGAAATCCACAGGAAAGCTCTAAAACTCATTTTTAGCAGATGGTTTCTGTTTCCTTGCCCATCAAATCTATTTACCAGAACTGCTGACCATGTAGCAAAATTGACTGATTTGAATATCATCCCTCCCCACTCTCTCCCATCTTCATTTAACGTTCAGGAGAAGGGAAGGCATGTAGGAGGACGGAAGAGGATCAGACGTGCATGGTTGGGTTTTTCCACAATCTGGATGATTCCCTCCTGAATAATCAGAGATAGACTCTTCTTTGCTTGTTCTCTGTTATGCAATGTAATTTTACATGCTTGAAGTCATCCAGCAGTGTCTGTTATCAGTAGTATCTCTAAGAAAAGGAAGGAAGTTAGTTGAGGGATGTCACGTTTTTGCCATTCCCTTAAATTCCTGTGCTCTCTCAGCCAGACCCTGGGTTTGATCTTTGGAATCTGGGAATGGAGCTATGTTTACACACACTCAGCCTGGCCAGCTGTGGCTGAATTGTTACATTTATGAGATCTTGATGCCTTGATCTTTGCACTGTATGTATGATGGAAAGCCTTTTGACGTAATCATACCATTGAAGTGCAATTAGTTTTTGTTTTTTTTTTTCCTCCTCTAATGTTAATTTTCTTTAAAGCCTCCTTGTGCTAGCCTCCTTTGGGTTCATGTCATTTCACGGATTATATTCTAGGCCATGTTTTCTTTCTATTTTAATGCATAATCGGTATGAGGCTGAGTTATTTCCTCCTGGCTGTAGATGATGTGACTATATCATATAAATAATTTCTGTCTTTCATCTGCTATTTGTGGAAGGAAAATGGCTTCTCCATTAGACTATACCAGCCAAGTTTTCTGTGTTTGGATCTGATGGCATCTGCGTGGCTTCTGTGTTTATTTTTTTAATTACCACTTCAGAGCTAACAAGAGGATGGCCTCTTTATCTTTTCTCACTGCCATATTTTCCAGGCACATTGGGATATAGCACCTCCTTCTCCACTGGCCCAGTAAGGCTCTCTGAGTGCAGTAGTAGGACTTCTTAAGAAAGAACAGCCTTGTCCCCAACAGTGACAGTGGGGAGTGGAAGAGAGGACGTGGGGGTCAGGGGAGCAGTAGAAGATGCAGTGCTGGGAAGTCTGTCGCTGTGTGTCCAGCGCATGGGGGTGGTTGAAGGCACCACCTTCTTTGCACTGGCACTGGTAGCCCACGTCCCCAGGAGCTCCTGCTTTGTGGCAAACATTGTGGCATTGTGCATACTGACCTCCCTACTTTCTTCATCTTTCCCATGCCCGTTGTTTCTTATTTATAAGTCACTTTAAAACTGTTATTTAATTTAAAGTCTCTTTGTACACCATCTGAAGACTTTTCTGGAACAAACTGAGATCTAAGTCAATACATAAATAAGAGCATGGCCTTCCCAGTAAGGCAGGCCTGGGCTTAGATCTCAGCTCCATCCCCTTGGGTAAGTTGCTTAACTTTTCTGCAGCTTTGACTTCTTGAGCTATAAAAAGGGGCCCACACCGCCCTTGTGGGATTGCGTGACCGTTACGTGAGATGCTGCCGTGCGGGATTCGTGGCCCCTCTCTTCTTACTGAGGCATAGAGCAGTTACTCATCTTAAGCAAGGTCCCCTGAGTCCCAGCCCAATTTTCTAGGATTTTATTTTACCAAGTTTTAGAGAAACTATCTGTGTTCTGAGGAGTACATTTTAAATGTAGCACCTTATTTTACCACATAAAGACTTTATTGGAAAAAGAAATGGTATTAATATATGTAGACTATTTATATAGGGGCTATTGATCCATTAGTGTTAACCCAAACGCAGAAAACAGACTTTCTCAATAAAATTAAATGTGTTTTAAATTTATTTTGAAATATTTAAGATACACAATAAGATAGAAAGTATAACTGGGAGGGGCATGCTTGTAACTCTGACTTGGGTGGTGCAAATGCAGTAGATTTAACCCAAATGTTTGTACCCCCGTAAACATTTTGTAATTAAGAAAAAAGAAATAATTATAATTCAATAAACACTCACATACTCAGTACTCACTGCTTAAAAAAATAGATGATTAACAATCTAGTGGAAGCCTCTGAAGTTTTCCTCCCTGAATACACCTGCCTCAACTGGGAATTTGCCAGCCTTTCTTTGTACTACTACAATATATTCCTAAGCTATATTCTGTCATGTTGTAAATACTTTTAACAAGTGGTATTCTAAGGTATGTGGTATTCTAAGGTATGTATTCCTCTAAAACTTGCATTTTTTGTTTGGTTGTTGTTGAACTCAATGTTTGTGAGATCCATCTGTTTTGAATGAGTAACTCTGATCAATTCATTTTTATTGCTGTGTAATATTCCATTGTATGGATAGTCCTCAATATATTTATCAGTTTTTTTCTGGTGATGTCAGTGGATTGTGGATTAAGCAATTTCTAAATTTTTGTTCTCACAAACAATGCTGCTCTGGATATTCTTGTAAATGCCTCTTTACCTTAGAGAAACACTCACATAGGAGGCTGGATTATAGGATATATACCCCTTCATCTTTACTAGAAATCCCTAAATTGCTTTTCCAAGTAGCTGAACTAACATTGTGTAAGAGTTCCTGGGGGGCTGCTTTCTTTCCTATGCTAGATGGTGTTTGACTCTTAGTTCTCCCCTTCTGTTGATAAAAATGGTTGGGTGTGAGATAGCATCTCATTATAATTTAAAATTTCTATCTTCTTGATTACCAATGAGGTTGAGCATCTCTTCATACTTGTATTTTCTTTCCTGTAAATTTCTTTTCAAATCTTTGACCACCTTTGTTTTGGTTATCTTTTTATTGATGCTTTAAAAAAATTTTGTGTTCTGGTTACTAATATTTGTTGTTTTTCTATATTTTAGATTTCATCTCTCAGGCTGTAGGCTTTTTTTCTCTTTTATTATAGTGTTCTTTGCTTTTGTTTTGGGTGAAGAGAAGCCATAATTTTAAAGTCAAAGTGATTAATCTTTTATTTTATGGTTGTATATTTTGATGAGTAAATATTTGTATGTTTATATTTATGTGATAAAACATCATGCTGCCAAATTAATGTAATCTTATAAACAGCAGGGCATAAAACACAAAGTAGTTAAATATGTCACCCTCTGTGAGCATCTCGTGGCTATAAGTAATCTTCCACCTTTATATGTAGAATGAAAAAAATAGATTATAAAAGAAATTTTTGATTGGTTTTGATTATAATGTTAAGGATATTGTTTTGGGGGATAATTCACCAAATGTGAAAGGCTTTATCTTCCTCACGCCTAAGTAATAACCTTTTGTTTTTGGAGTGGATATCTGGAAAAACACCTTTCTGGGTATCTGGGTTCAGACACAACAGCTGAGTCATGGGTTTTGGTGCCTTCCACAAGATAAGTGCTCCGTGGATATTTGTCAGTGCATATGGAATAGAGTCTGTGGGAGGGGCTATTGAAGAGACCGGAACTGAAATTAACCACAGACGTGTCTGCTCAAAAGAGAATAGAATAGTGGCTCCTTACACAGGCTGCACCCGAGGAGGTTGAAAAATGCTGATGCCTCAGTCCCATCCTTAGAGATTCCAGTTCCCTTGGTGAGCAGTAGCACCCAGGCACTGATGTATTTTAAGTTTCCCAGGTACTTCCAACATGAAGCCCAGATTGAGAACTTCTAGACCAGAGAATTGGAAGCAGGAAGCTGAGGGGTGGACCATGGGCCATCCCCAGGGACTCTTGGGCCCTCAGAGGGCCAGGACGTCAGAGGTGCCAGGAGGTGCTGGAGAGCAGCCAGCTCCAAGGCGGCCAGGCAGGGGTGGTGTGAGGACAGAGCCCACCGGTGGGCCCGTGGCTGGCAAGGGACATAAGGAAGGGAGCCTCCTGGGCATGCAAAGCACAGTGGCAGGGAGAGGAGGGCAGGGCAGGACAGGGTTTCTGGTGTGAAGCAGGAAGGCCCAGCCTCACCTGCAGGCTGCGGTGCCAGTCCCTTTCTGACTGGATGCCAGAGCACGGACGAGTTCCATTAAAAAGGCAGAAATCAAACACAACCTTTGTTTACCCAGAGCTCCGAAGAATAAAGAACCAAGCTTGGCCTGAGAACGGAGGGTGGACAGGGGGACATATTGAGATAATTAAGTGCTATTTCAAAGTCAAGGCCAGCAGGGCCTCAGGTAGAGTTGATTAAGGGCATTTAAAAATGCTTATGCCTGTGTCCACAGCTGGCTCTTTTGTGAGCGAAAAATGATCTTCACCTTGGACCCCTCTCATGCATTGATGTCAAGCTTGCCCTAAGTTGCCTGTGTGTGTGTACTTAACCTGTGTGGGAACACCCAGTACTGCAGATGGTGGGGAGGAAGGGGATTTTGAAGGAGAAGTCATTGAAGTGGGGAAGATTCAGACTCTTAACTTGTTTTTGGAAGGTGGAACTTATAGACGCCCTTGACACACATGCACACACACACATATATACACACATACACATGCACACACACACACCCTTTTCCTTCTTAGTGCTGGTGGCAGCCCTGTTGACAGACTACCAAGGCATGAGCCAGGATTGGCAGGTACTGGATCACCTATTTTGCAGAACCAGAATGGAGTCCGGAAGCCATAGCAGAAAGGTAGGCAGTGCAGTCAGAATTAATGCTCTCAATCTTAGGTAGTGTGGTCAGAATAAATCTCCAAATTTTGGAGCACAATGGAAGGCAGAGCTTAGGAAGAATGAAGGCTCAGTCTTGATTCTGTCACTTAAAATCTGCCTGATCTTTTCAGTTTAATTCAATTCCCACAAAGCATTTACTGAGCACTTTCTAAACACTGGGGATAAAATGGTGAAAAAGACAGTCTGTGTCCTCAAGAAACTCACAATCTTATCAAGGAGCAAGATATTTAAATGACTAATAAAATATGTGCTAAGAATACAGAAGGAGTACTGAAGAGAGGACTGACTGGTTCTGTCCCGGGTGAAGTCGGGCTTGAACCATCTCCGGAGGGGACCAGGCATTGGAGGATGAGTATGCTGCTGCGGTGGGGGAGGGTTTCCAGGTCAGCCACTTTCCTTCCTGAATTCTCAGCTGCCCTCCTGTCTGAGGAAAGCTCTAAAACTCGATGCCAAGTTACTTAAAATTCCTGAAGCTGAAACTACCAAGAGCTGTGGCAGTCACCTCTAGAGGATGTGGCACCGTGACAGGTGAATTAACCAACCAGAAGTACCTTGCTTTCTCTCATGAGTGTGTCTCTCTCTTCTACCTACCCTGCACCAGCTGGGTTGCATCTTAGAGTTCGCTGTCTGTTGAAGTGAAGCCAAGCTGTGCTTTTTTCCCTTGTCGTTTTTTCTTGATCATTGAAATATATTTTCCCACTTGCTTTCCCTGCTGTAGTTCCTACTCAGAGCAGGAGTTTTGTTTTGTTGTTGCTAAATATCTGTTCTTGTTTATTCAGAAAGTAGGCAAACCAAATGTTTGATTTTTCTCAAGTCACAGATCTGATCATGTTAATCCTCTGTTCGAACACCTGTGGGGTGATGGGTGCTTACAGATTAGGAAGGGAGCTCCTTTCTAGGATCCTCTAGGTGTCCGACCCCAGCCCACCCAGTCTTCCCTTCCATGCAGTTACCATCAAGCCTCTCTGGGTGCTTGTTTTCTCCCCCATGAGCCCCTTTTCTTTCCTGACTCTGTGCCTTTGCTCATGCTGTTCCACGTGCCTGGTATCTCCTCCCCCAGCCCAGTCTGTTCATCTTCCTATTCTTCACAACCTGCCTGTCTTCGTGAGGCCTTCCTTGATCTCCTGCCTCCCACACCAGAAATTATATCTCCTCTCTTTCTGACTTCCAAGGTTGAGGGAAATGTCTCTCAACCAGAATTCTATATCCAGCTAAACTACCAAGCAAAAGCATGTGATAGACATTTGCAGATCAACAAAGACTGAACAAGTTGGCCACTTACAGACCTCTCTACATGAACAGATATGTTCCTAGTTGGGAAGTCAGGGACTTGTGTTACTAGCTTGAGATCAGCCGTGGTATTTACACCATGGAAATCAGCAAATGCTACAAAATAGTACTCTTATTTTTTTTCCTAGAATGCCACCTTATCTGAACGTGAATTGCTGACCCTGGTTACATGTGTATATATGTTTGTGTGTTACCATTCACACATGTATGTGTACACAAAGATATTTGACATAGTATAAATGTCATACAGTTTCAGTTAAAACTACAAGGTAGTTCGGCAATCCCTCCTCATTAGGCTATTAGGGAACCTGTGTGTTTGGAAGGGCTAGGAATTGTCCCTCTTCACACTCGGGTCCCATCTTCCCCTCTTCTCAGGCAGTGGAATTGTGTTACCTGTGACCCCACCCCCACTTCTGTTTCTCTTTCCCTGGCAAACTTGGTCACTTCCTGGAATCAGAGCTAATACACTAATTGAGGATCTGTGCATCTGCAGTTGCTCAAAGTTCACCCTTTGAAGTAGAGAATCTTGGCTTGGCTACACAGACATCAGTAAATGATCTCCTGTTTCTGTTCGTAATTGCTGTTTTATAAATTGGTGAAATGCAGGCAATTAGACTGCTGCGTTAGAAACAGAACTTTGCACACTGCTGTCTGTGAACATACCTACTACGGGGTTTCCTCTGCTGGTCACTCCCTGTTGCCAGTCCTCAGAGCCAGCACGGATGAGTTCCAGGGTTCTGTTGGGACAATTGACCTCTTTTGGACACAGAAGCAAGGTCAGATGACTTGGAACAAGGACCAAGATGGAAAAGGCAAGCCAAGAGACACAGTCATGGGTCATGACTGGAGGAGCTGGTAAACTGAAGCACCCAAGCTGGCAGTGGAGGAGGGGTGAAGTCACCTGGGAGGTGGTGCAGTGAAGTGGGGGCTGGGAGGAGATGGGCAAGGGGCCCGGAGAGATGCGAGAGAGGTGGGCGTGGGGAGAGGGTCCTTCAGCAGCAACCTTGCAGCCCTCTTCTGGCTCTGCCCTCCTCCCACCAGGCTCACGGCTCACCTTCGTGCTGAGTTGGGTCGGGCTGTGGGAGAAAGCTGTAGGGTCTTTCCTTTCCTTAGGCAGCAGAATGATATCTTCTTGCTTGGATGTTGCTTTTAAAACCCCACGCTCTCGCTCAGTGGCCTCGCCTGTGTGCAGCACAGATCACAGGAGGATGAGCCTAGCATGCTGCCTGGGGCAGAAAGGGCTTAAGAAATGTTCACAGTCCTCAGGTATTATCCTGGTGGGGCTGAACATGGCCTGCTGGCCCGTCCCTACCCCTCCGTGTAAGGTTAGCTGTATTGCCACTTCATGCGCATGCTAGTTACCTTCAAAAGTATAAAGGCGACATATGGGCTTGGGGAGAATCGTCCTTATTGTTGGACAGCCTGTGCCCTTCTTGCGGGAGTCCTTCCTTCAGTTTCTTAGCCTTCCTAAGCGAGTCTCTTTATTTGTTTTAAAATTGTATTGATTTATTATTTCACTCATTATTTTCCACTACCGGCCAATGCCTTCAGGAGCCTGGTTTTGCTGGAGAAACCACTCACGGGAGCCTCGTTGGAGGCGGCTTCTGTGCATGGTGGCTGCAGTGAACTCCAGAGATGCCAGGGCGAGTGAAAACATATCCCGGATTATCAATCTATTTATTTTAATATACCAAATTGGTTTCACTTTCTAGTCATTAACTTTTTTTTAGCAAACTTCTGGCTGGTGCAGTGCTTTTGAAAGAGGGCATCTGTTTCGAACAACACAAACTGCTTTGGGAGTGGAGCTGGGCGGGGGGCCGGCAGCCCAGCGATGCAGAAGGGCTGAGGACGTTGCTCTCCCAGTGGAGTTCTCCTGGCCTGCACGTAGGCTGCCGGCACCAGCACATGCACCGTGCAGCATACTGATTTGCTTAGAGAAAAGCAGCGTAAGAGAGGTACACACTCAACTCCAGACTGTTACTTCTACCTGACTCCGCAGGGAAACATGGAAGGAACTTGTCGCAGGCTCAGGAACTCAAGGCCCTGAGTTTGTTTTCGTCATGCTAGGCCTGCTGGGCAGACCCATCGTTAGGGACACGGCCTGCCCAAGTGGAGTGGGACAGGCAGCTTTGTCTTCCTAAGAACCCGTGGCCGAGGGCCAGCAGCCTCAGATGAGCAGTCATTAGAGGGCTCTTGGAGTTTTCTGCTGGCTGGTTTGGGGAGAGGCCAAAGCACCCAGCATCGTTTCTTTACACAGCGATGTCCAGGTGGGGTGGGAGAACCAGCCCTAGAGAGCAGAAGAGTGTTGGTGTATTGGAGAGGACTCAGCACGAGCACTATGAGCTAACCTTGAGGAAATAGGAAGAAAGGAGAAGGATATTTTTAGTTTTTTGAAGTATAAAGAAAGTTCTGCTTTTCTTGTTTTCTGAATTGATAAAATATCCTGTGACCCTTGGGTCATTGCAGTGTCTCTGGTCCTGTGAATTCTGATGATGCTCCTTCAGGCTGACAAGGGGCCAATACAGTGTTGCGTGCAGGGTGAGCTTCCAAGTAGTGGCAAACAACTGCAGCCCCTTAGAGAAAAACAAAATTGGATCCGTGGAGGTGAGGCCAAGGCCTTCAACCAAATTAGTCTAGAGAAAAGTCATTTTTAGAAATCCAAGAAAAGCCATTAAAAATGAAGACAAGCATTTGCTCTGTGCTCGTTTCCATCTAACTCCTTGCTCAAGGCAGTTGGACCGTGTTGGCTGGTGAACACTTAAGAGCCCCAGGCTCACTTGCGGAGGTGGAGTCATGGGGCAGAGTTTAGCGTCTTGTGGTCATGGTGTGGTGGTAACTCAGGTTAGTAGAGGAAATATAACTGAGATGAGCAATTTATTTATGGTAAACAGGGGTAAGAGTAAGCTGTTTATTTCTCATACTAAAACATGAAATAAGAAAATTAAGATCCAAATACAAGAACAGCTCTCAAGCCATAGACATACTTTAGCTTCTGTATTTGAGAGAAAGCTTTACTGTCTTTTGACATTTCAGAATAACCACAGCCTAAGCAAGGTGCCCAGCACATACTTAGGTGCTCAGTGAATAATTATTGAATTGTTTTTTCCCATAAAACAATGCATGCTTATTACAAAAATCTAGGCACTTAAAGGAAAAATAACCTTAAAGTCTGACCAGTTAGCATTTGGGGATATATCCTTGCAGACATTTCTAATACATATAAATATATATTTTGTTGTATACAAGAAGGATTGTACTATACATGATGTTTTGTAACCTGTCTCCAGGACAATAAGTTGTACGCTTTCATTTAGAGTCTGCAAAGGGGCAAAATTATGTAAATATGTTTTGTAAGGAATGGTTTATCAGTTTATGTAGCTTATGACTTGACGCTTCTCACGTGCTGTCCTTTATTTAGCAGGTGTCTTCAGCAGAGGTACGCATTGGGCCCATGAGACTGATGCAGGACCCTATTCAGGTACGCCTCCATTACTCGGTAGAAACTTCATTTTCAGGGCATGCAGTGGATAGCTATCCTTGCCCCACATGCACCCATATATGCATACATAGTGTATATATATATTTATGTGTGGGGCGGTAAGTGCTTGTTTATATTGATGTCTCACTTGAAGACTCAAATTGTTTTCTTGAAGACTTAAACATTGTCCTATCTTGAATATAAAGTATAATAGGTAGATTGCATGGTGGATTGTGAGGAAGAATAACTCCTCCACCAAAAAGCTAGTCTGCCCCCCATCCTGCTGCAGCCAGAAAGGGAAGAAACAGTGAGTTGCTAAAGGGCTGGGCTTTGCCATGAGTCACAGCTGGGTGTGAATCTCGGCTCAGCCTTTAATCAGCCGTGTGACCTTGCATATATTGCTTCATGCTCTGAGCCAGTGTTCTGTCTGCAAAGTGGAGATGATAATGCCTCTCTTATAGGGAATTAGGAGTGAAATGAAATAGCATTGCGTGCCTAGAACACTGCCTGGCAGTGGAAGGTGCTCAGTAAATGATAAGTGTTGTTGTGGCTTGGGAAGAGATGAGAAAAGGCTCCCCTTTCATGTCCCATGTGACTTAGGCCAAGCAGCCCCCTGGGTTCTAGGATTGACCTCATTCTAATAACGACAGCAACCGTGTCCTCCTCAAAGCCCTTTGCGCTTCCTGTGCCCCTTTCTGAGAAACAAGTATGAAAGGGAACGTGTACCCTATTAAGTAATTTTTAAGTCCCCATCTGCATGATGGGCCTAAGTAAGTGAACCTCCTCCTTGTAAAAGCTGTAGCTTGTTAGCACCTGGAAGCTTGTCCTGTACTTAGGACAAGTGAAGGTACAGAGAAG
This sequence comes from Cheirogaleus medius, assembly GCA_008086735.1. NCBI lineage: Eukaryota > Metazoa > Chordata > Mammalia > Primates > Cheirogaleidae > Cheirogaleus > Cheirogaleus medius. Next base: position 22,070,432 of record VBSM01002608.1, read on the forward strand.
ATGTAAACAAACCAACCAACATATAGATGAAAGTGAAAAAACAACCAAGGAAATGTACTATTTGATTTATGAGCAAATGGAAAAAGAAAATAATGTTTTACAGTTGCTTGGAAAAGGAAAAGGAAATCTGGGCAAAGAGAAAAAACAAAAGGAAGAGATTTAGCTTGGGAAAATTAGATGAAAACAAATTTAGGAGCAGAGAGAGAGATAAATAAACATAAGCCACAACTATTTGTATAGAATACAAACAAGTGGAAAATTCCAGTAATCACTCTGAGGGCACGTATTTTGTATTCCAATTTTGAATAAAGGCAGTGGCAAATAAAGAAGTTGATATCAGGCATTTATTCCCAAAGCAATTTCCAGAATACTTCCTGGGATTAGTGTAACTTTAGATCAATTTCATTTACCTTCATTTTTACTCTATGCTGCACTGGCAATGAATGCTTGTGATAAGGATGCCTCATTCTTTTAAAAGTGTAATTTGTCAAATTGTAAAATATTTCAAATATTCATATAGGTACATGTGTGTACCCACTCGACTTCTATCAAATGTTAACAGTATTCCCTATTTGTTTCAGAGGGTTTTTTGCAGAAACAAAAGATTGCAGATGCTGTTTAAGCCCTTTGTTTATCCTTGGCCTCCCCTTTCCTTTTTTCCCTAAAAGTAACCACTGTGATACATATTTGTATACTTACTTTTCATATGTGTGTGTCCATTCATAATATTTACTCTTATGTTGAATGTTTTTAAGCTGTCATTAAAAGGCGTGTTGTGGGCATCATTCTGAAATTTGTTTTCTTCATTCAACATCATTTGGTGTCATATCTAAGAATTCATTGCCTATTCTAAGGTCATGAAGGTTTATTTCTTTGTTTTCTTCTAAGAGTTTTACAGTTTTAGCTTTTACATTTAGCTCTGTGATCCATTTTGGGTTAATCTTTATATATGGCATGAGATAAGGGTCCAGCTTCATTCATTTGCATGTGAATATCTAGTTGTACCAGCAGCATTTGATTTTTGACAAGGATGCCAAGACAATGAGGAAAGAAGAGTGTTTTTAACTATCAACCATCAATGTGAGGGTTTATTTTTGGATTCTCAGTTCTGCTCCATTGATTTATATGTAAATCCTTATGCCAGCACAACACTGTCTTAATTATTGTAGCTTTGTAGTAGTTTTGAAATTGTGAAATGTGAGTCTCGCAACTTTATTCTTATTTTTCAAGATTGTTTTGACTATCTGCGTCCCTTGCATCTTCATATGGATTTTAGGACCAGCTTGTGAATTCTTGGAGGGAGGGGCAGCTGGGATTTTGATAGGGAAGACAATGAATCTATACATAATTTTGGGAGTACTGTCTTAACAATTTTGTCCTCCAATCCATGAATGTGAGATGTCTTTCAATTTTACAGATCTTGTATCTTGCAACCTTGCCAAACTCATTTATTGTTTTTTTGTGGATTCCTTAAGATTGCCTATATATAAGAGCATGTCTTTATTTCTTCCTTTCCAGTCTGTATGCCTTTTTCTTAAATAATTGCCCTGACTACAACCTCCAGAACAATGGTGTGTTTTAAGATACTTCTAGACCTTTTCCCAAAGTCATTGTACCATTTTACACTCCCACCAGCAATGTGAGAGTTTTTGTTACTCCACATCCTTAGTAATATTTGATGTTGTCAGTCTTCTTTAATTTTAGCTATTCTAGTGGATGAGTAATACTATCTTATTGTGATTTAAATTTGCGTTTCTTCATGACTAATGATGAGCACTTTTTCATTTACTTATTGGCCACTATTCTATTTTCTTTTGTGAAGTGTTTGGTTAAGTCTCCTTTTCATTTTTTAATTGGGTTAATTTTTGAAAGTTGTTGAGTTATAAGAATTCTATATATATTCTTGTTACAAGTCCTTTGTCATATTTTGAGAACATTTGTCTCCCAATCTGTGGCTCTTATATTAATTTTCATAACTCTGGCTTTTGATGAGCAAAAATTTTTCATTTTGATGGAATCTAAAATGTATCACTTTTTTTCTTTTATGGTTATTGCTTTCTGTGTTCTAAAAGTCTTCACCTACTCCCCGGTCAAGAAGATAATTTCCTATGTTTTTTTCTAAAAACTTTATTGTTTTAACTTTTAATTTTTAGATCTATACTCTCAGGTGAATTTTGTATATAGTATGACCTAGGCATCAAGGCTCCTTTCCTATCCCCCCGCCACAGTGATGTATGGTTGTTTCCAGCTCTGTTTCTTAAAAATACTGTTCTTCCTCATTGAATTGTTTTGATGCCTTTGTTACTGATTCTTTGATATTTGTTGCAATTTGTTTGGTGGCCAAGTATATAGTCAGTTTTTAAATCAATATTCCATAAAAGTTGCTTAAAAAGATGACGCTCTACTTGTTGGGTAGAGGGTTCTATATACATGAATTAACTTCAACTTTATTAATTATGCTATTCAAACAATCTCTATTAATTTTGTGATTGATTTTGTGACTGTGATTTGTCAGTTTCTAATTACAATGGATTTATCATATCTGTTGATATTTGCTGATATTTGAGTCTGTGTTGTTAGGTTTATCCAGGTTCTTGATTGTTGTATATTCTTGGTGACTATCCCATTTATCATTATGTAGTGTCCATCTTTAACCTTTTGCCTGACGTTCTGTTTTATCTGTTGGTAATATTGCCAGACCAGCTTTCTTTGGTTAACATTTTCCTAATACATCTTTTTCTGTTTTTTTTCAGAAACAAAAGATTGCAGATACTTTTTAACTTTATTTTAAATATGCATCTTTTAAGCAGCACATAGTTTTATTTTTCTAAAATCGATTCCTATAATTTCTATCTTTGAATAGGTGAGTTCAATTTGATTGCATTGAGTGTGATTACTGATACAGTTGATTTTTATTTTGTATTTTTATATTTATTACCCTTTTTTCCACTAGTTTCTCGTTTCTGCTTATTGTCAAGTTGGCAAAGTTTTTGAGGTTACATTTTATTTTCTCTGATGTTTTGAGAGCTATAGGTATACTTCTGTTATTTTGGTGGTTACCTTTAAATTTATTTTTTTAATTTTAATTTTTAGTTATTTTGTATACATAATAGTTGCATATATTCATAAGGTACATGTGATATTTTGATACAGGCATACATGTATATTATATTAATATATAATAATAATATATAATAATATAATAATGTATATTAATCAAATCAGGGTAATTAGAGTTTCCATCACCTCATGCAGTTACCATTTCTTTGTGTTAGGAACATTCCAGTCTCACTCTTTTAGTTATTTTAAAGTACACCATAACTTGTTGACTATAGTCGCTTTGTTGTGCTACCAAATTTTGTTTATCTAACTATATTTTTGCACCCACTAATCATCCCCACTTTACCCCCTCTTCTCTGCTACCCTTCCCAGCCTCTGGTGACCATCATTCTACTCTCTGGTCTCCATGAGATCAATTGTTTTAATATTTAGCTCCCACATATGAGTGAGAACATGTGAGATTTGTCTTTCTGTGCTTGGCTTATTTCACTTAACACAGTGTTTTCCAGTTCCATCCATGTTATTGCAAATGACAGGATTTCATTCTCTGTGGCTAAATACTATTCCATTGTGTATATGTACCATGATTTCTTTTTCCATTCATACATTGTTGAATACTTAGGTCGATTCCAAATCTTGGCTACTGTGAATAGTGCTGCAATAAACATGGGAGTGCAAGTATCTTTTTGATATATTGATTTCCTTTCTTTTGGATATATATCTAGCAGTGGGATTGCTGGGTCCTATAATAGTTCTATTTTCAATTTTTTGAAGAATCTCCATACTGTTCTCCATAGTGGTTGCACCTAATTTACATACCCACCAACAGTGTATGAGGGTTCTCCTTTCTCCACATCCTTGCTAGCATTTATTATTGCCTGTTTTTTTGATACAAGCCATTTTAACTAATGATGTCTCATTGTATTTTTGATTTGCATTTCTCTGATGACTAATGATGTTGAACATTTTTTCATATACTTGTTAGCCATGTGTATGTATTCTTTTGAGAAATGTCTGTTCAGATCTTTTGCCCATTTTTAAATTAGATTATTTGATTTATTTTTCTTGTTGAGTTGTTTGAGTTCCTTTTATATTCTAATTATTAATCCCTTGTTAGATGAGTAGTTTGCAAATATTTTCTTCCATTCTGTGGGTTGTTGATTGTTTCCTTTGCTGTGCAGAAACTTTTTAACTTGATATGATCCCATTTGTCCAATTTTGCTTTGGCTTCCTATGCTTTTGGGGTATTATTCAAGAAATCGTTGCCCAGACCAATGTCCTGAGTGTTTCCCCAGTGTTTTCTTTTTGTAGTTTTATAGTTTCAGGTCTTAGATTTAAGTCTTTAATCTATTTTGATTTAATTTTTGTATATGGCAAAAGATAAAGGTCTAGTTTCATTCTTCTGCATGTGAATATCCAATTTTCCCAGCACCATTTATTGAAGAGATTGCCCTTTCCACAGTATATATTCTTGGCACCTTTGTCAAAAATAAGTTCACTATAGATGTATAGATTTATTTGTGGATTCTTTATTTTGTTCCATTGGTCTGTGTGTCTGTTTTTATGGTAGTAACATGCTATTTTGGTTACTACAGCTCTGTAGTATAATTTGAAGTCAGGTAATGTGGTTCTTGCAGTTTTGTTCTTTTTGCTTAGGATGGCTTTGGCTACTCTGGGTATTTTGTGGTTTCATATAAATTTTAGGATTATTTTCTTCTATTTCTGTGAAGAATATCATTGGTATTTCGATGGGGGTTCCATTGAATCTGTACATTGCTTTGGGTAGTAAAGACATTTCAACGATATTGATTCTTCCAATCCATGAATATGAAGTATCTTTCCATTTGTTGGTGTCCTGTTCAATTTTTCATCAGTGTTTTATAATTTTCTTTGTGGAGAGGCTTCTTAAACTTCTTTGGTTAAATTTATTCCTTGGTATTTTATTCTATTTGTAGTTATTGTAAATGGTATTACTTCCTTGGTTTAACCTTCAGATCATTTGCTGTTGGCATATAGAAATGCTAATGATTTTTGTATGTTGAATTTGTATCCTGCAACTTTACTGAATCTGTCATTTCTAATAGTTTTTTTGTGTGTGGAGTCTTTAGGTTTATCTAGATACAAGTTCATATCATCTGCAACCAAGGATAATTTGACTTCTTAATTTTCAGTTCAGATGCCCTTTATTTTTTTCTCTTGTCTGATTGCTCTAGCTAGAACTTCCAGTACTGTGTTGAATAACAGTGGTGAAAGTGGGCATCCTTGTCTTGTTTCAGATCTTAGAGGAAAAGCTTTTGGTTTTTCCCCATTCAGTATGATACTAGCTATGGGTGTGTTATATATGGCTTTTATTGTGTTGAAGTATGTTCCTACTCTTAAATTATTTTTAGTGTACATGCTCAGGAGTCGAATTTTATAACAAAGTTATGCTGTATTTCTGTCCTCTCATATATGATACAGTTTTTTGCAGGATTTAACTATCCCTTGGCAGCCCCACTCTCCCATAACTGAAAACCAGTTGTCTGTAAATTTGAATTTATTATATTTGGTATGTTAAAACATACAAAAATATTTTTGATTTGTGCTCATAATCTGTGAAACATAATAACAAAATGAATATCATGAATCCACCACCCAGTGCAAGAGCCATAATGTTACTAATGCTAATGTGTACCCCACTGGTTTCTGTCACATGAGTTTGACAACAGGTGCAAGTGGTCAAGAGTCTCTCATTGAGTGAGGGAAAAAATAATTAAGAGACTCTTTTAAAATAGATAACAAGCCCAACTTAGGATCAAGGATGCCTTTACTACTTGATCGCATTCAAACATAGAATTTGGCTAACCAATTCATCCAATAAGAATCTACTGAGTACCTCCTATGTTCGAGAGTCCATGCTAGGTGCTGCAGGAGGTAGAGAGATGGCACAATGCTCCTTGACCACAGACAGAGGTCTGGGAGGTAGGTTTTATTGTTTGTATCACTCTAACTTTAGGGATATTGATATCTAGTCAAGTGCTTCTACTACCAGCATTGCAACTGTTTTAGAAAAATCAAGCCATGTCCTAATGCTTTTGGTTTTGTTTTATTTTTTTTTGCCTTGGAGAAAAATATCTATTCTGTAAGTTCACTGAAATGCCAAAAATATTAATTAGCTGCATCAGCCAGAGCTCTTAGGGCTCAGGAGGAAATGTCTTAATAAGAATATTTCAGGGATGTGTTTGCTTTTGAGGGTGCATTTCTGAGTTCATCAGGGGACATTTGCTCCCATATCAGGACATGTAGATGGGGCTCTGCACACCCCACACAGAGCTGGCGGGAGCACAGTGGGGAGTGGAATGGATGGGAAGTGCGCATGGTACTGTAGAGAACCTCTCTCCTGGATGAGTGATGTGACTCACAGTCAAAGTCATATTTTCCCATCTTGGCTAGAAAATAAAAAGTTGAGGAAATATTATGAGGCAGTAGATTCAAATCAACATGATGCTGTCTGAAGATCAAGTGGTCTTTTCTCCATCAATGCCTGGAACACGTTTACTTCCCCAGCATGCAGAATTGACATCTTTCCGCTTAGGATGTCCTGTCCTCATTCCCTTCACACTGGGCCTTCCAACTGAACTTGGAAATGGATCCCTGTCACTGTGGCCTGAGCTCTTTCCTAGCAAGGCAGCATCTCCCCTTAAAACTTATTCTTCCGTGTTATATGGGCATGGATTTCTTTTTCCTGGAACCATTACATATTGGAGATTTTATATGTTGGAGATCACATGGCCTTGTGGAGACCTGACCTTCACACGCATTAAGTGAAATGACCAGTGACTTAGTAACTCGCTGCAGTTAGCTTCTCCCTTCCTGTCTGTCCGTATTGCTGCCACCTAGTTGTGTCGTCTTCCTAGTCCAGCCAGTTTCATAGAACAGAGTTGTTAGGAATTTTGGTCCAATATTTTATGGGGTAGAAATAAAACTAAGAGAGAGAGAGAGTAAGTTACTTAATATGATGATTGCAAAGGCTCTGAGATCAAGCCAAGCTCAGTTCAAATCTTGCTAGCTGTGTGGCTATGGAAAAGTCTCTTAGCCGCCCAAGCCTTAGTTTCCCTGTCTGTAAAATGAGGATAATGCCCACACCTCCAAAGAGTTGCTTAAGGGTTACTGAGCGAGATTGTATACTTCAAGTACTTTCAGTATAATGGCTGGCCCTCAGAAAATTCTCATCAAACTCTAGCTGTTATCAGCATCACTTTCCTAGGGACATTTAAAGAAAGTTCCCAGACTATTGTTTTTCAACTCTATTGACCCTTTTTCAGAGCAAACCGGCCAGTTGTTTAGTATTATGTGGACACAACTTAAATGATCTATATGTGTGGTCTACTTTGGAAGCTCCCTGTTACTAGGTTTTTGCTTAAAGCCAAACTGCATATTCTGAAAATCAGATGTTTAATAGTAGATGTTGATAATCCATTTGGAGATGTGTAGACATACCCTTGTTTAGAAAAAACACTAATAGTAACGAACAATTATATTGCCTTCTTCAAGTTAAGGAAAAGCTTAGCTTTGTTTCCATCTTTTTCATAATTAGCATTCACCAGAGAAAATGGTTTCATTCTAATTTAACTATCAAAGGCAGATCATTGCTATCCTCAGAAAGATATTTTTCACCTCTTTCTTGATAAAACCTGTAAAAGGAATAGTTACAAGGGTTTCCAGCAAAGCAAGGTGACCGCAGCTGGAGCTGGGGAGAGACTGCTGAAGGAGGAGTTGGGAGATGGGGGTTCCAGCTCTGCCACTGCTTTGCTCTGGGGAAGTCGCTGTCCTTATCTGCTGGATGGTGGTTGAATGGATCATTCCCTGAGTCCCTTCCTGCTCTGAGAGCTCCCAAGAGCCGTGGCCCCTGCTTCTGTCATTGCCTCTGGGAGCCCCTTATATAACTGGCAGCCCATGTGTCTCTCCAATGCAGCTTCCCGCACAAGGCCCTCCACTTCACTCTCTTGGCCCCGCCCTGGGTCAGCCCTGCCCTGGGTCAGCCTTCATTCCATCCTCCTAGCCCAGGATGAAAGACGAATTAAACTTTGTGGTTCCAAGAAGATTTAGGTAGAGTTCTTCTTGGAGATTGAGGGAGGCCCTGCATGGCAGTTTGAGGTCTTTGTATAATATTAATAGTTCCTTTTGAAAAGCCGTGCAGGTGGCCCTCACTTTGCCCAATTCCAAGGTGTACAAATTCCATGGTTTCATTAAATAGCACCAGACCCCCAACAACATGTTTCCGATCGAGTTGCGTCAGTGTTTTAACTATGAATAAATGCTAGAGTACAAACTTTGCTGCTGGCTCTCTGGTCCTCCAATCACTATGTAAATAATAAATGTGTAGCATCATCAGTAACCAATCCCTTTTTTAAAAAGTCTGTGTGGTTGGTCTCTGTCGTTCGGCATAAGTACAGACAGCAAACCACGTAGTTGTGTTGCCTCTGTCTCTCCGTGATAAACCCACATGACATATATAATACAAAAATAGATCATTGAAAGAAGGAATGAGCCAACAAAGATGGAAGTGCAGTGAAGAAATGAAAGGTGATACTGCTGTAAGTGAAATGTGGATCAAAGGTAGACGGAGGAGAAATAGCTGACTGTGGGAATGCTGGGGCTGCTCCCTTGGAGAGACTCTAGACACGTTGGTGAATACCAGCTTACCGACATAAATGAGGACGGTGGTTGTGATGAAAAGGGTGAAAATGTTACAGAGGAAGTGAGGCCAGCAAGAAAACTTCACATTAGTGAAAGGAACCCTGGGGATATTGCATGACACAGAAAGCACTAAGGATAAAATGTTGGCAGCTGATCCCAACTTAGGTATGTGACCATTCACAAAGGCAGAGAAAAGATGCTCACTCCGTATTGTAATTTACGTGACAAGAAAAAGATGGCAAGCACTGTTCAAACTACTCTTGATAAGGTTTTTAAGAAGAAAGAAAATATTTTCATCCTCAGTGTTTCTAATGCTTTAGATTACAGTGTACTAAATCAATACTGATTTTACATTTTTTCATTTCCCGATACATTTGTAACTAGCAATAATAAGAAAGTTTTCAGTATTTTGACAAAAATCCTTAAAGGTTACAGAACAATCATAATTTTGCCGTTCTTTAACAAACAAGGTGACCTTAACAAGATAGCTTTGCACGGTCATTTTTATGGTCTGGCTCTAGCATGCAAAGTGAGGATTGCTGGTCATGGTGGCCTAGATCTGGACAGAAGCCAAGGTGGCCAAGCTCTGCTTCAGAAAGATGTTTCTTCATTGTTCCCAGCTTCAGCCTTGATCGTTTCTTCATCTCCTGCTCTTTTGCTGTGTTTACAACAGTACAGTGAGATTGATGTGGCAAAACTGCTTCCTTCTGCTTGTTCCCCTGTGCTGGGGTTCCTGCCCGTGCTCTGTCTGTGGTCACCACTTATTAGCACATCTATTGTAATTATCTGATTCCCTGACTCTGTCCCCGGCTGGGGTCTTAGGGGCAGAGACTGGCCTATGGCTATCTCTGTCATCTTTTTATTCCCAGTTCTTAACATCTCACATAATAAGTCATCAATAAATATTGTTTGAATGAACGTGGAGCATATTATTTAGAGCAAGCACAGAGATCAGTTTGCTTTTTTACTCTTTACAAAGCAAGTTTAGTTATAGGCCATTAATGATTTTTTTTTTCAAAAATATTTTTGCAAAATCATTTATATGAGTCAGTCATGTATTAACTTCAGTGAATGATCAATAAATATTAACAAATGGCCGTGTCTAACAAAGAAACTGTCAATGCTGATATAGACTATTAAAGCTGAAGAAGGACTGTATTGCTTTACATTTTTTTGGTTGCAATAGCTGCCTTATATTTAAAAAAAAAAAAGGTAGATAAATGAATAAGAAATATATTAGAAAGATAGTGCAGTTTTGTGGTTTTTCCCAGAATCCAAGGAAGAGTTGAAAAGTCATGGCTTGGGAGGGACATCAGCGGGCCATCTCTGAGCCTTTGACAGTGGCAGTTTGAAGTTCTTCCTTTAAAATCTCTACTGTTAATGGGCCATGGGTCCCAGTTCCCAGCCTGTGTGTCTCTGTGTTCAGATTCTAAATTCCTAGAAACAGAGTATCATTAGCCCAACTAAAGCCTGGGAGATGGGGGCAAAGAGTCCAATCCTGGTAACTTGGATCCACCACTTTCCTGGAGAAGGTATAATTTTCCAGAGCTAAGCAGGTATTTCTCAAAGGTGATCACTACAGTGTTTTACTCTAAAGTGTATATTTTTTATTCCCATAGGTTTTCACTTTGCTTAGGAGTTGAATAATTAAAAAGTAGTCTTTCTAAATTAATTTTTATAAATGGAAAGCATTCTACGTACCATCCAAAGAAATTCTCTAGTGAGTGCTTTTATAATATAGGTACTCCACTTTTTCAATGTAGATTTTATTATTCAGGCGTGGTAAGGCCAACAGTTCAGGGGACAATGCCATAAACAAAAAGCAGTTACAGTTCTTGAGTGGGTACACCCCGCCACACAGGGCTACATAGGGCCACACGGTCGTGCCAGGGTCTGCCAGGAGGCAGAGGGAGGTGGGGAAACCTGGGCAAGAGCCTTTTCTATGGTTTCCGTGGGAAGGATTGGGAGAGGCAGGGTAAGCAGGTTTAGGATTGGCTAGTCTAAATAATTTCTAGGGAGTCTGGGAGGGGGGTTGTAGTTGTCTGGCACCTGGCCCTGGGGTGATTAGGGTAGGGGGCTTTTGTAGCCCAGAGTGTAAGAGCCAAAGAAGGTGGTTGGTGAGGGCATGGGCTCTAGATTGGTTGGTTTGCATAAGAAAGGTGTGATCCCTGGAGAGTTATTTGCTATCTCCAGGAATCAGCTAACCCTGGGAGGGGCAGTCCTTCTGGTGTCAGCAAAGCCCCAGATGGCAAAGCATCAGAAACAGAGAAAATAAAGAGGCGCAATTAATACAACTTCCCACCTTCAATCAGTTTGTCAGTTTCCATGTGAAATCCAGTTTTTTAAGTCCTTCAAATGACTTAGGAAGCCTTAAGGTGTTGTAGCCCTCTGCCGTGAACGTGACTTTCTCTCACCCTCCCCTGGTCACACTGGCTTCCTTGCAGTCCCGTGAACACATCAGGCACACAGCAGGGGCTTATGGCCCTCTGTCTGGAGTGCTTTTCCTTCGAATGTCAACTAGGCTTTTGTTTCTGCTCCCTTCAGACATTTGCTCACATGTCTGCACAAGGCCTACCCTAGCCGCCTGCTTACACCCGCTCCTGAGCCCTTGCTTATTAACTTACTAGCTTTCCATAGAATGTGCTTATTACTCAATATGCTTGTTGTTTACTGTTTGTCCATCTACCGCTACAATGCAAGGACTCCTTATTTTGTTCATCAGCATACCCTAAGCAGTTAAAAACGGTGTTTTTAAAAATTAGTGATATCTATAGCAATGTCCAACAGGAGAAAAGAGTTGTGTTCTTATTAGTCAAATATTGAGGCATAATGGTATCAAGGGTATACACATTGTTAAGATTCTGATTTAGAAATCCATATTTCAGCCAGACAGATGAGAGACAAGTTTATTCACCTTTTCTGACTTCTAGGCTTTTCATATTGAGTTTCTCATGCTAACACTGCTACTACGCCAAGTGAAGGGCTGTTGGCTTTTTGTACCAACCAGTTTATCCTACCTGTTTTTCCTTACTGTGGCTCTCTTGTTAATAGTTTGGTTTGAAGGCTTTCTTTTCATTATCAAAATCCACATGGCCATGCCCTTCACTTCTCCTGGGAGAGCCACCTCCCATTTCTTCCAGGAAGGAGCTCTGTGGCTGGAGATATCAGGAGCATCTGGGCTGAAGAGTGACAGTCTCTGGCCAGGGTGAGCCTTAACAAGCGTGGCAGCCTCAGGTGTTCCTGGTGTGTGATTTTTAAGCCACATGCCAAGAAGAAAATGTCAGAATGATGCTGAAAAGTATATTATTTCTCTTCTGGAATCATGGTATTCGAGAAAACAAATAATTCCAACAAAATATAAAACAAACGCCATGTATGATACATTCAGATATTTATTTATGTTAAGGAATTATTGGGGAGGTTTAGGTATGAAATAGTATGGGGGGTTTGTTCTTTTAAAAAAGAGTCTTTATCTTTCACAAAAGCATATGAATGAAATAAGATGTCTGGATTTGCCACAGTCTAATACAAGAGTTGGGAAAGTCAGCAAGGAGAGAGATGAACTCAGATTGGCCAGGAGTTGGTTATTGCTGAAGCTGGGTGATAGGTACATGAGATTCATTATATTATTATTTTTACTTTTCTATATATTTCTAATTTCAATTAATAAAATATGTTTCAAATGTAATGGTAATGGTTGGATAATTTGGCTTGTTTCTGATTTTAAATGAAACACATTTGGTATTTCACCATGACAAATGATATTGACTATTGGCTTAAAAGCTCTTCATGTTGAGAAACTACTCATCTATTCCCAATTGTTTAGAGCAGAAGTGGATGTGGAAGAATATTAAATGCTTTATCAATATCTTGAGATTATTATAGGTTTTTCTTATTAGACCTATTGCTGAAAGGTAATCTTCTATTAATAATAAAGCCCTCTTGCATTTATCAGAAAACCCCATAAGTGGTTTTTCTTTCACTCCTCCAATATTTACTGAACAGCTAGTAAGTGCCAGCCTGGTGATAGGCACACGAGGTACAGCTGGGAATGAGACGGGCGGGTCCCTTGCTCTCCTGAAGCTTAATTCTCTGGTGAGGAAGACAGACCATGAATAAATAAAGAAGCTCGGGTGGTGGCGAGGCTGTCTCTGGCTTTGGAGCTGGCAGAAAATCTGGGCTCTTGAGCCCTAGGGATGATGAGGGGAAAATTGCATAAAGTATTGCCACCTTCTTTCCTGCGGGTGGGGCTGCTTCCCAATGAGGCAAATAGAGGTGAATTTTCCTCAACGTAGCTCCATCGGCTTCGCATTTCATGATCATTCTTTCTAGATTCTGGCAAGAATTGGGTGTTAGAATTTGTTTTTGAGGCTATTTTGAGTTCTCTTACTTTCCTATGTCTCTACAGGTATTTTAGTGCTAAGTTCAGAGAGGTGGCCTCCAGGGACTTCAAAGCAAATGCCACTTGCACTGGAACCAAATACATGTCCTGTATATGTGAATCATAATCTAACCTGTGTTAATTATCCTGTTAATAATTTTATTGCTTATCTTAAAAACAAAGCTGATTAGGAAATTAAAAATACTTGTAATTGCAATGAATAACAGCTACCAGCAGAGTGACTGAGCACCTCATTCAGTGCTCATTCAGTTCTCACAACTAGCTTATGTGGCACTTTCTCATCCCATCTCATGGCAGAGAAATTATGGGCCAAAGAGATGAAATAACTTGTTCAAAGACCAAGTAACTAACTGGAGGGGCTGGGATTTGAACCTAGGTGGCTTCTCTCCATTTGTGACCAGGATACCATAGCCCTGTTTGAATATAGTCTCTGAGGAGGAGGATTTCTGTCAAGATGCACTTTTTGTTGTGTTTCAGGTTTTGCTGATCTTTGCAAAGGAAGATAGTCAGAGTGATGGCTTCTGGTGGGCCTGTGACAGAGCCGGTTACAGGTGCAACATTGCTCGGACTCCGGAGTCAGCCCTTGAATGCTTTCTTGATAAGCATCATGAAATTATTGTCATCGACCACAGACAAAGTCGGAACTTTGATGCAGAAGCAGTGTGCAGGTACCTTCCCTCATTTAATATGCTTAGTAGATGTTTACTTAACAGCTTCAAATGAACTTCATTTATAGATGTCTTTAGTTCTATCTGAAATACTTCTAAAACATGTGTTAATGTTCCTAAGTAGTCTATACAGATTTCTATGGTGAAAGCTATAGCACCTTCCTATGGATTTATCTCTCCTCTCCCATTTTTCCACATTTGAATTGCACTAAATTTAGAGGTGTGAGCTACGCTCCCCTGGAAAACGTCAGGGTATTCCCCCCACCCTGTGCATTGCTCATAAAAAACATTAAAATTCACACAGTTCTCATTACACAGATATGGTTTGGATTTAAACCAGCTATTTTAATCTTCATTATTCTCTCCCAAAATGAACATCAGAAATGTGTGAAATATAAACTTTCTCCTGCCTGACACAGATGGGTGGATCCCATAGCAGGCTTCCCAGTCATGGAGCGAAGGCAGCCACTTTGCGGTAGCAGAAAACCTTCCAGGGACCCAAAACCCCTGGCTTGTTTACAGAAATGCTTGCGCTCTGGGGAGGAAGCACAGGCCTGTTCATAAATAAATGCACAGTCATGAGAGTTAGCTCTGGATGAACTGATTTCATTTAGCAGAAGTGGAATGCTTTGAAGCTAGACAGGAAGAGGTCACTAATTAAATGCTAGACCAGGACAGAGTCCAATTGCATGGGGAGCTGGAATTTTCTTGAATATTAGTAAGTGAAATGGAAGGTGGGGAAATGGTTTCTGAGAACCTTTGGTACCCTGACAGGAAATTAATGGATTAAGAGAAGTTTCTTATCACAGGCGTCACTCTGCTAGTCTTTAATGATATTTGGTTTCCCAAAGAAGAATTTTTCTGAAGTACCTGATTGTAAAATGTTTTAATGGTCTCAAATAACCTCATCTTTCTGAATGAAAATATTTTCCTATTTAATAATATATATATAAATATACATATAAAATATTTAGATGCTATTTTTGGTATGAAGAAATAGTTTTTAGATGATTTTCAGGGTAGAATTGGATCCTTTATAACTAAGTATATCTGATTTTTCTTGGCCTTCACTTCCTTTTTCTTACATGGTTTTGTAGTAGAAATCCCACAGTCCTTTTTCATATGTGGAATGAGTTAAGACAAGCTTTAGTTGTACAGAAAAAAATTAATAGGAAGAAATCTTTTAGTTCAGGCAAAGGCCCTGATTAGCAGATAAGCTTTATGTTCTTCTTTGGATATAAAGAGATAGAATTTTGTTTCCTAACAAATGTCCTTCTCTCTTAGCTGCACCGAAAAACAAAGGGATGGCTGCAGTTCAGAAGGCAGGCGTGCGCATCTGGCAGCGTGTTTACTGACCGCTACCGATTGTGGTTAAGGTGGCCATGTTCTGATTGCTTGACTACCAGCACACGTTCCCTAGGGAGAGGGGTGGGGGACACACTCCTGGCAGATGTGCATTCTTTATTGTCGTCTGTGGCCCTAGATCCCTGGCCTTTGAGCTAAGAGTGGACTTAAACCTAATATATGTCCTCGGACCCCAGCCCACCTACCCCCAGATCCCCCTGAGTCCCCTCCTTTGGAGGGATGATAGGGAAGAGGCAAGCGGCAGGAAGCAACCAAACACACAGAGGCCAATCATGAAGGAAACCAAGGGACAGCGTGTCGCGGCCCAGTTACGCTCATGACATGCCTGAAACTCCTGCCTCAGAGTCACCCTTTAGAACGCAGCCCAGCAATCTGTCCTGCTGCCTCACTGAGGTGGGAGCGGCTGAGGGAAGGCGAGAAGTGCTTGATAGTGTGTCCCTAGAGACCAGAGCATGCCTCCGAAACGTGGAGTCTCTTCTTCATTAGGGTGCTAACTGGTGTTTCTGCTGAATATCAGGAGGCTACTAAGTGTAAAATATTAATACAAGTAGCTTCACCTTAGCAGGACCTGCCCCGTGGGGTGACTAGAGGGGAAGCAGCCTGTGCCAGCATGGGAGGGGTGTTGACTTACCCCCACCCCCCACCCCTGCACCGTGAATTGCAGCATTCTCTCCCAAGAAGCTCTTTCATGTGTCATTTATTCACAAGGGGAAACCTCACTTCCTGGGAACATGGCAGCCGATCACTGTGAGCCTTCTGCCCACGTAGAGTGAGGGCTCAAGGAATAGGACATGGAGAAAGTACATTCTTGAGAAAAGTCAGGAAATTTTGGAGTTGAAAAGGATGAAGCAGCATGAGCCGGGGCTGTCCCTGGGGGAGCAATAGTACAAACAGGTAAAAATGGAGAGGGGCAGAAATGTCCATAGCTAGAGAGAAAAACAGACACATGTAGTTTCACACATTTCTCAGGAGTGATTCTGTTCCTGGAGACGGTGGTTCCCTTCTGAGGGAGCTCAAAATACGCAGAGGTCAGACCAAGGGAATAGATCAAAACAAACGTGTGGGTTTGCACTGGGCTGCAAGTGTGCGGCCCTTAACGCTTGTTTGATTGACAACCCCCTGACCAGATTAGTCCAGAATCTGAGCTGCAGCACAGACCCTCTTCCAAGAAGATTCACAGCCCTCCACATTCTGTATCCTTATGTGCTCTTATCCTGTTTAATTCCTAGGAAATAAATTTACAATGTACAGGTGGTTCTAGTACAACAAACATCATTAGACAGTGATAGTCACCATATTGCAACATTTCTCATCCGCAGCTGATGATCAAGTTGTTTAAAGTATTCAAGCACAAACAACTACGAATGAAGAATTTGGGTGGCTCTTTGTACTGTCTTTAATAGGCTTTAACCTGCATTTGTACATCCAGCTGCCAGCAAGTGTTTAAATTTTTATTATAAGGTGAGCTTTCTGAACTGCCTACTCTTTTAAATGGAAAAAGATCCAACCTGATTAGTTCCCCCCAGGTACAAACTGATAAGAAGAGGCTTGCAGAACTGCCAATTTTTTCTGCAGAGTGGAATTTCAATTTAAGAAAACCATGGAATTTAAGTGGAATTTGCCAATTTTTGAAGTGGAAAATTGGCAGGTCTGACTGGTTGGATCATTGCCTAGGAGTTCAAAAACTTTTTTTTTTTTGAAAATGAAGAGATTGTCCTAATCCACAAGGGCATCTTTCTTTGTTGTCTTCCCTGTGTCTTGAGACCTTTCCTTTAGAGAAAGATTTGATTTTTATGCCATTTTCAATGTGAAGAAGTTCCACATTCATTTTATGTAACAAAGCCCAGATCGCCTTCTTTGACTTGGAGTCTTCTCATTGCAGGTCAATCCGGGCCACAAATCCCTCCGAGCACACGGTGATCCTTGCGGTGGTTTCACAAGCGTAAGCTCCCCTCCCATCCCCGGCTGGAAGTAGTACTGTTCATTCTGAAACGTGTGTCTGATGTAATCCAGTTTTTGAGCTAGCAAAGCAATGGGCATGTCTTGAACATCAACTTTAGATCTTGCTTTGGGGGTTTTATTTCACAAGTTCCTGGAAATACTTAGGTTTTTCTCTCTATCATATATAATTGCTGTTAGCACATACTCACACACGTCAGGGAAAAAAGTTTGCTCATTATCTGCCAGAAATGAATGGAAAATTTGAGGAGGAGGAAGTCTGGAGAGAACATTGTTCCAGTTTATCTTTTTTCTTTGAAGCAAAGAGATGGGCTATGCTTGTTTTTCATTTAAGAAAAAACAAATTTTCTTCATATTCAAGCATGAGGACAAAGAGGTACTTAATCCACGACAAGGAGAGGTCTTGCTGTTGGGACTGTTACGTGGCCGGAAGCAGGACTGCAGTAGGTTTATGCCAGTGTTGGAAGGTGACAAAGAGGGACTGAGCTGTAGGTCCAGCGAGACTGTGGGATAAGAAATGCTCTGCCGGGTTTATCGTCTGAAACGGCCAGCAACTTAAAATGAAGGAGCCCGCAGGAAGAAAAGTTGTTTGTACAAGCCGCAGTGGTGGGAATCTTGGCAAGCAACAACATTTGTTGTAGTCACTTAATGGCTGTCATTAGCTTCAGAGAGAATAAGACCTTAATTAGTGCCTGGGACCTGTTGGACTCGGCCTCACTGTGGCATTTGGCACAGATTCTGTGATGAAGGAGCTGACAAGCTAGGAATTCAGACAAGAAAGCGTAGGGCTCCCCCTAGGCAAACCTGGCCAGGGGAGACTTGAAATACTTCAACACCATACAGGTACTACAGGAGATCATGGCTTCAAAATCTTGCCCTTACCAAGGACTCCTACTTACGGTCTAGTGCTGGTATCTCTTCTTAGGAGCTGTGTCTCTTCACTTTGACACCTACCATGGGCTGTGGTCCAAAAAAAGTGAAGAAATTGTCCTCATTGTTTCCTTACACCTTGCCATCCTGGTAGGTGATAAGAGCCCAAGGGAAGGAGAGAGGTGAACTGAGACGTGAAATCTGCCTCCTTCAACCCCCTTTCTCACGGTTACATTCTGCACTCTGAGATCCGAACAGGGTCTTGCGGTCTTGCACATGGGTACCAGAAATGTACCAGGCCACACGGCATTTTTCCCAAGCCTGGCTTATTCCGTGGGCCCAAGAAAAAACACTTTTTGTTCCTACTCATATAGCAACAATGTTTACTAGTCTTTGACAAATAATGTTTTACTATGACTTTTTTGTTATGATTTTCACCTGTTTTTTTTCTGTTTTTCATTATAAAATATTTCATATAAAGAGAGCAATAATAAAATGAGTGCCTATGTCTGTGTCACCCAGCTTAAGAAATATAACATTATCAGTGCCTTTGGAACCCTTTTTGGTTCCCCTCCCCGCCCCCCCTTATCATCGAGAGAATGAAGGTAGAACTTTGCCTTCTGGAGGGAAAGAAGGGAGTAGGTCCGACAGCTTTTCCCCTCAGGACAGGAATCAGCTAATGGTAAGGCCACAGCTAAGCACTGAGTTTCTCTTCCTGTTTCTATTTGCGTTCCCACCCAATCCCCTCTATTCTGTTTCTCCTCCCTGATTTTCAGGGTGTGTACCCACTGTTACTTGCTGGCTGTCTCAGGGCACCCGTTTCCCTCTCAGCAGTGACTGTGTCTTCATGACAAGCTGACCCCCACCCCCACCTCGTACTCAGACTGAAGTCCTGACACCCACCTGTAGGCTCACTATAGGAACTCTCTTGTGAAATGAGTGACGATTACCAATTTTTGTTTTCTCTTCTTCCCTTCTAACTCTGCGTTCCTGCTGGCACTTTCCATTTGGCTGTGGGATCCCGTAGCCTGCAATGCCGCCATCTTCCTCACATTGAGAGTTGCACCGGGCGAGTTCTTGGGTGGGAGTTATGCTTCCAAAAGATCTGGGGCCAGCACAGGGGCCAGTGATCTCAGGATTAGCAGTGCACCTCATGTGTCCCTTTATGGGACTGCTCCCATACATTTGCCCCAACCCCAAAGGGTAACCCAGAGTTGGAGAGGGCCACTCATGTACCAGGGTGACACTTGCAGGCACACTGCCGGAGGTTTTTCCATTTTTCTTCTTTTTGCATCTGGCAGGCAGAGGTGGGGTGTGTCTCTGAAGGCAGGCGTGCCCTGGGGGCACGTGCTTGTCTGGAAGCCCCTCTTAGAGCTAACGCCGCATGGCCTCATTGCTCTCTCTCCGTGTTTCAGTGTGAGGAGTCCTGGTTTGTATCTGCTGAGTGACCACATTTTCTGCTTTGCTGCAGATCGGATGACCACGAAGAGGCCTCAGTCCTTCCTCTCCTCCACGCAGGCTTCAACAGGGTACGTACTAGACGAGCTGGCCCCTCTCTCGGGTGCAGGTGCCTGAGCCCTGACTGTCCCACAACAGCTGAGCAAAACAGCCGCAGAAAAGTGTTGAGGGAATCGCCCCAGGACTGCTAGGAAACGGACGGAACCGTGTTCTCATGGGAGAGTAACGGGCAACTGCTAGTCAAGCTTTTTGCCTTTTTCTCCCTGGGTTTTCTCCATATATCTTAGCAACAGATATGTAATGACATAAAAACACATCTTATTAAATCAGATCAAAATTCTGTAGTCCCAAAGTAATCTAATTTAAATAAGTTCAGTCAATTAGACTTAATATGCATGTGATTATATATAAATAAGTCCACCAAATTGGCACCCAGGACTTTGTTCCCCAGGGCTGGCCAGAGCTTTCACCCTAGGGACAGGCCCATGGTGACTATGGCATCCTGTGAACGCCTGGCTTAAACCATTAACATCAGCAAAGGAAAATTCTCTGAGTGACAACTACATGAAGAACACTGATAAGCAAACTTGAAGATTGAGATTGATTACTCCAAAAAGACATGCTAACAAACTAAACAACTAGGCTTGCCCAGTATCTCAAGGTCTTTTGATAGGAGCAGTCTGACTCTCAGATAGGTGGTGTGATGTATTCCTTCAAAAATAGGGTATTGCCCGTGCCTTGCCTTGTGAATTATGAATATTTCATCGAATGCATTAAGTAATGGTGCTTTGCCACCCTGGGCTTAAAAAAATATATTCCTCTTGGCTATAGACCACAGAGAGGTAGAAACTACCTTTGCGATGCAGTCGCTCTGTGCTTTGGTCTGCTCCAGTGTGGAAGGAACAGTGCTGTAGGAAAGATTCCAGGTAGTGTCGTGGTTCACAGTGTGTAACAGAAATGAGTGTTTCTGGCTAGCAGTATTCCTCAGTCTCTTAACACCTTCCTTTCCTCTGTCTGTCTCTTCTCACAAAGGTTGCCATTTGGTTCTGAAAGCTGTTCTTGTGTGCTGAGTCTTAATGACGCTGCATAAGACGATGCTTCTGTGTTTGGGAATGGGGAGGTGCAAAAGGAAAGTTGGCAAAGAAGCTGTGTGGCTGAGACTTATTTTCTTTACTCGCTCATTTTCTAAGAAATAACTCTAAAACATGCGCAGTCTTCATAGATCTCCAGGTGATATTGGCCACCCCTCTTCCATCCCAGTGCTTTGCTTTTCGAGTCCGAGTCAGGACCTCTGGGAGTGTGACGTTGTGTAGGTTTTCCTCATGCCCTGGGGGATGACTGGAGAATGGCAATGACACATTGTAAGTTTTAGCAGTTAGGACCCATGTAAGTGCTGCTGAGTTTCCTTTTGGAATTCTGCTTTGAGTTCAGCGATCTGCCTCCAGTTGATTTAGAGACTGGTGTCATTTAAAGTGATATAGGGGCCGGGCGCGGTGGCTCACGCCTGTAATCCTAGCACTCTGGGAGGCCGAGGCGGGTGGATCACTCAAGGTCAGGAGTTCGAGACCAGCCTGAGCAAGAGTGAGACCCCCGTCTCTACTAAAAATAGAAAGAAATTAGCAGGACAACTAAAAATCTATAGAAAAAATTAGCCAGGCATGGTGGCGCATGCCTGTAGTCCCAGCGACCCGGGAGGCTGAGGCAGGAGGATTGCTTGAGACCAGGAGTTTGAGGTTGCTGTGAGCTAGGCTGATGCCATGGCACTCATGCTAGCCCGGGCAACAGAGTGAGACTCTGCCTCAAATAAAAAATAAAAAAATAAAGTGATATAGCATCTTGTCTGGAGGGCTTTGAGATTGTGCACTTGCTCAGAGAAAAGCCTGGGAGAAACAGTTAGCACTCTTTGGGTGCAAATGCTATTTAAGAAAATTTAACAAAAGTTCCACTGTTTCTTTTCTGCGCATTTTGCAGCCTGTCCCTGCTGCTCTGGAAGGTTTCGTTTCCCTCTGTCCAGATACGTTACAGAGTTGTGCAGTCAGCCATGGTGAATAAAACCCTTGGTGGGGGCACGAGGAGCAGTCCCTTTCGGGGCCCACCTGGTGTTCTGATCGAGGCCATTTACCAGTCGGGTCAGGGCGCCCCATAGCTTGGGTTCTTTCCAGGGGAAGCACACTGCACCTATAACAGCTTCCCTGAGTTACTGTGGCCCACCATCAGCTAAGGCTGATCTCCAGGTGGCTGTTCTCCTTTTTTGGATGAAATCTTGTCTTTGGCACCTCTCTACCCAAGCACCTTTCTAAATATGCCAGTTATTCTTGCCTTCCATGAGGTTGTTTCCCATCTCCGAGTTGTTTTGATTGTATTAAATCATCTGCTGAAACGCAGCCCTGTGTTCCTAGCTAATTGGCCAGCCCTTCGGTCCGTGGTCCCTGAGAGGGGATCCAGGAACAAACTGTGCTGTCAGGTATCCCACAACAACTCCCCTTGAAGCCTTTGGAGCGCCGCATAGGCCGACTGTATCGATGTTCGGTCCACGCGGGGCCTCTTGGAAACCAGCATCTCAGCAAAGGACAGTTGCAGCTGTTCTTCTGTCAACTTTGTGTGCCTCCTTTTCTATTTGAAATGATGCTTATTTGATTCACCAAGTGTTTATGAGCTCTGACCATGTGCAATGCCCTGATCCGGGCATGCTGGGGGCACAACTGTAGGATGCGGTTCTCTCTGGAGAGGCGTCTTGTGGAGTAGGAAGTGGGGAGCTATGATTTACTATTTGTCAGGCCCAGTTCCCAGTGATTTACTTAATCCTCCTCTACGTATGAGGGACTCATTATTTTCTCCATTTTTGCAGAGGAGGAAACAAGCTCCAAACAACTGAATAGCTTGCCAGGGCTCACACTCATGATAAAGTCAAAAGATAAATGCATGTTGTCTAACTCCAAACCCTGTATTAGGTCCACTAAAGGAGTATTTCCCAAACCAATTGACAGAACACTAGTGTTCCAGATGCTCATGATAGGTGTTCCATGAGAAAGGGCTTCTGTGGTCAAATAAATTTGGGGAATCAGTGAAGACTTAGTTCCTCCTCCTCCCACCCCCGAGCATCCACAGTGCACATGAGCAGAGTCGCACATTTGTATATTGAACACTCTGAGAAGTCCTGTAGGAAGGAAACCTGATAACTTGTTGGTCCCAACATTTTCAAAACTTATTTTATCACAGAGTTGTTTTTTTATGTTTTTTCAAAGGTAACAACCTTCAGAGCTCTGTTATTGGCTGATATGTAGTTTTTACCCATCTAAAAGCTCAAGTTGAACCTAACCATGTTTAACCTTACTTTATAAATCAAAGAGAAAGTATTTTCCTTCTGTATATGTTTTTGGCTTTCCCTCTTTCTTTAGCCCTTCTCAGCTTCTACATGAAACAGGGAAAGCCCAGGGAAAGCCAGGGAGAAGCCATCCACGCCGGAGGTGTGGAAGAGTGTGTGTGTGTGTGTGTGTGTGTGTGTGTGTGTGTGTGTATAAGCTAGGAGGGAGAAAGGCATTGATTCTTTCTCTAACTTGCTTGCAGGAAGTCTAAAAAATATATCTTCCAGCAGGCATTCTCCTTCTATACCTGTCTAGCTATCTGAGAGGCAAAAGAATGTGATTGATAGTTTGGAATATTCTGAAATTCTGGCTATCTTTCTACGTAATCGTTAGTCAGATATATGCTTAAAAAGATTTGCATGATGTATACATTTTTTATAAATTAAAATGTAAGACATTTTTCCTTTCCTTAGTAGAATTATTCTGAAACCCTTACTATTTTTTTTATTTGCTATTTTTTTTTCTGATTTTATCATTTCTCAAGAATTGACATGTCCGTGTAAAGGAAGTGCTTGATTTCTTTTATATCCTACACTGAATCATATAGGATATGTAAGAAATGTAAAAGAAATTACTTTGGGATCGTTAGTGAAAAGATCCTCCTTTCCTTCAAGTGTTGGGCTAGAATGGCTCACGCCTAGTGTAAGCGGGCCCTTAATGGTTCTTTGATGAATGACCACGTGTGTTGCATTTTCTTCGCCTTTATCATGTGCTTATCTATCTGTTCATTCATCTGCTAAGTTTCTAAAATAAATACATGAGAAAGACTTTTGAAAATTGAGATGAAACTAAAATTAACCATTTTAAAATGAACAATTCAGTGACATTTAGTATATTCACAGTGTTGTACAACCACCATCTCTGTCTAGTTCTAAAACATTTTTATCATCCCCAAATGGAAACTGTGTTCCCATTAAGCAGTCTCCTCATCCTCCTCCCCCCAGCCCTGGCAACCACCAGTCTGCATTCCGGCTCTGTCAATTGACCAATTCTAGATGTTTCATATAATTGGAATCATATAACATGTGGCTTATTTGTGTCTAGATTCTTTCACTTAATACTTTTTTGAGATTCATGCATGTTGTAGCATGTATCAGTATTTCATTCCTGTTTTATGGCTGAATGATATTTCATTGTATGCGTATACTATAATACAATCTGTTTATCCATTCTTCTGTTGATGGGCATTTGGGCTGTTTCTACCTTTTGGTTATTGTGAATAATACCACTATGAGTATACATGTACAAGTATTAGTTTGAGTACTTTTTTCCAGTTATTTTGGGTATATGTTAGGAGTGGAATTTCTGGGTCATATGGTAATTCTATATTTAACTTTTTGAGGAACTCCCAAACTTTTTTCCCCAGCGACTAAGCCATCTTACATTCCTACCAGCAATGTACAAAGATTCCAATTCTCCAGATCCTCACCAGCACTTATTTTCCTTTTTAAAGAAATTATAGACATCCTAGTGGATGTGAATTGGTATGTCATTGTGCTTTTGATTTGCATTTCCTTAATGACTGATGATGTAGAGAGCATCTTTTTCTGGGCTTGTTGGCTACTTGCATATTTTCTTGGAGTAAATATCTGTTCATGTCCTTTGCTTATTTTTTAATCGGGTTGTTCATCTTTTGTTGTTGAGTTCACTGAGTTTTAATCACCTGTCACATGTAGAGCTTTGCATTTGGTACTCAGAAAATTAGAAAAGAAACAAAGAGC
This sequence comes from Cheirogaleus medius, assembly GCA_008086735.1. Taxonomy (NCBI): domain Eukaryota; kingdom Metazoa; phylum Chordata; class Mammalia; order Primates; family Cheirogaleidae; genus Cheirogaleus; species Cheirogaleus medius. Next base: position 22,094,979 of record VBSM01002608.1, read on the forward strand.
AGCCTCTCCCTTCAAAAGAGATCACTGATAGTGAGGCGCACACTGAGTATGTTGAATGTTGGGTTATAGATTATTTTTATTAGTGCAATATAAAGCAAAAATGTTTCAGGAATTAATACGGTTAGGTAGGCATTCTGTACCCTTGAGTATTCATAATGAAGTTTATATCCCACCTTTGTTATGAAGAGAGTTGAGTGTACAGTATTACCTGCTCTGTTGTTTCTCATACATCTAAACAAGCATTTTGAACACCTTGACAACTGTTTTGTTTCATCTTACTTACTAGCTGCCTTATATAACAGAGTTACTTGGGGGTAGGAACAACTGTTAAGTTTCTCTATTTGACTCTCTAAGAAGTAACTATCTATGTCTCATGTATTATCTTTGCTTTCTTTTCAGAGATTTATGGAGAATAGCAGCATAATTGCTTGCTATAATGAACTGATTCAAATAGAACATGGGGAAGTTCGCTCACAGTTCAAATTACGGTACGTAGCAAAATAAGACGGTACCACAAGGTTAACAATTCTTTAGAACATCTTATCTGTTGGCAAGCTGATGTTCACAGGTCCATAGCTGAATCCCAGGGATATGGAAACCTTTAAAAAGGTGATGACAGCTGGTAAACAGCAGTATCTAAACTGGGGGGCCATTAATATAATGAAATAAATTGGAAGCATTTCTTCTTTTGACAGTATTTTCCACCATGTATAATGTTTTAAAATTATAGCCTAGGAGAATGTTTGTTTTTTGCACAATTAGATTAAGAATAGCCTTTAAGGATTATTTTTTCCTTTCAATATTTATAAATTTTTACTTGGATTGTTATGGATAGAGACAAACCAATAGGTATATTTATTATGCTAACCATTCTAATTGCTATGTAACCACAATAGCAATTCGTGAAGCCTGTTTGTGGCCTCAGTATGCATAAAGGATCTTCAAGAAACTGATTTTAATTCTTGTTACAGGTATATAGTGCTTTAGGAGCAGACTTTTCACTGGTGCTCATTCCTGGGGTGGGATTCTCCTAGTGTCTGGCAGCTGGCCAGAATGCTGGGTTGTCAGATGTTCTGCTTCTGAACCCTCTTAGAATATCAGGGTCCTAGTTCCTGCCTGGTTTTGCTAAGGCTCCACTCTGGCATGCTTTCTGAACCCTGATTTCTTCAACCCCCACTCCTCAAGCCAGAGAACATGGGAAAGACAAGGCTCTTCTCCACCCATGGACCACGGGGAGGGCCAGTCCCCAGCAGCTTCAGGCTATAGGATGCCAGGAAATTCCCTGGCATAGGCCTCTCTCTCTGGCCAACGGAGAGGTCATGGATAGTTGCAGGCACAACACAAAATAAGACAGCATCCTACTGTAATGATTATACTTCTTGATTATTTATTTTCATTCAAAGATGACAAAGCCCTTTTAAAACTTAATTCTCTGTCCTTGGAAGCGAAATGAATTGACATAAGTCCATTACATCAGGTTTTCCCAGGGTGCACCCTGGTGAAGGAGGTCAGTTTTTGGTGGATAGAGAGTTCTAAGAAACAGTGTGGGCATAAACAGTCACTTTCTTCAGTGAAAAAGAATCTCAAACCAGTGAGAATTCAGGAATTTTGGGAATTCAGGTATTTTAACATCCTTTGGTGAGGAATACTGCCAAAGACTTTTGTTTTTGTTTTGTAGGATAATTTAAATTTATCAAAGTGCTTTTGAATAGTGTTTAAAATTTTGTATTCAGGAAAAGAATATTTTGTTAAAAAATGAAAGCAGACATACTTGTGATCAGATTGACAAAAGTAACATGCACATATATTCTGTATATTCCTTACTTTGGGAAAGCATTCAGAGTATTCAATTTCTTTTTATTTATTTAATTATTTTAATTGAGGTAAAATATACATATGTATTTCACCATCTTTACTGTGGTAAGTGTACAGTTCAGAGGTAATACATTTTTATTCTTTTTTTATTTTAACATATTACAGGAGGACAGATGTTTAGGTACATATATTGCCTTTGCCCTGCCCGAGTAAGAGCTTCAAGCATGTCCATTCCTCAGACGGTGCACACCATACCCATTAGGTGTGAATATACCCATTCCCTCCTTCCCCTTCCCATCTGCTCGACACCCAATGAATGTTATTACTGTATGTGCACATAAGTGTTGATGAATTAATACCAATTTGATGGTGACTACACGTGGTGCTTGTTTTTCCATTCTTGGTATACTTCACTTAGTAGAATGGACTCCAGCTCTATCCAGGTTAATACAAGAGGTGCTAGATCACCACTGTTTTTTGTGGCTGAGTAGAACTTCATGGAATACATATACCACATTTTATTAATCCACTCATGTATTGATGGGTACTTGGTTGTTTCCACATCTTTGCAATTGTGAATTGTGCTGCTATAAACATTTGAATGAAGATGTCTTTTTTTATAGAATGTATTTTTCCTTTGGGTAGATGCCAAGTAATGGGATTTCTGGATTTGAGGTATCTCCATATTGCTTTCCACAGAGGTTGTACTAGTTTGCAGTCCCACCAGCAGTGTATGAGTGTTCCTATTTCTCCGCATCCACACCAACATTTATTGTTTTGGGACTTTGTGATAAAGGCCATTCTCACTGGAGTTAAGTGATATCACATTGTGGTTTTGATTTGCATTTCCCTGGTGATTAGAGATGTTGAGCATTTTTTCATATGTTCGTTGGCCATTAGTCTGTCTTCTTTTGAAAATTTCTGTTCATGTCCTTTGCCCACTTTTAAATGGGGTTGTTTGATTTTTTTCTTGCTGATTTTCCTGAGTTCTATATAGATTCTACTTATCAGCCCTTTATTATTTTTATTCTTTTTTTCCTCCCTTCATCCCCCTCCCCCCTTCTGACCTCTGATAACCACCAATCTATCCTCTATCTTCATAATCCACTTTTTAGCTCCCACATATGAGTGAGAACATGTGATATTTTTCTTTCTGTGCTTGACTTATTTCACTTAACATAATGGCCTCCACTTCCATGCATGTCGCTGCAAATGATAGGATTTTATTCCATTTTATGTGTCTGAATAATATTCCATTGTGTATCTGTACCATACTTTCTTTATTCATCTGTTAATGGGCACTTAGGCTGATTCCATATTTTGGGTATTGTGAACAGTGCTGCAATAAACACGGGAAGTACAGATACCCCTTTGATTTCCTTTCTTTTGGTTATATCCCCAGTAGTGGGATTGCTGGGTCATATGATAGTTCTATTTTCAGTTTTTTGAGGAATCGCCATACTTCCTCCATAGTGGTTGCACTAATTTACATTCCCACCAGCAGTGTACAAGGGTTCTCCTTTCTCCACATCCTCTCCAGCATTTGTTTTGCCTGTCTTTTTGACACAGCCATTTTAATTGTGGTAAGATGATATCTCGTTATAGTTTTGATTTGCATTCCTCTGATGATTAGTGATATTGAGCATTTTGTCACAGACCTGTTGTCTATTTGCATGTCTTTTGGGAAATGTCTACTCAGATCTTCTGCCCATTTTTAAATTGGATAATTTGGGGGTTTTGCTGTTGAGTTGTTTGAGCTCCTTATGTGTTCTGGTTGTTAATCCCTGTGAGATGGACAGTTTGCAAATATTTTTCTCCTATTCTGTGTGTTGTCTCTTCACTTTGTTGATTGTTTCCTGTGTTGTGCCTAAGCGTTTTAGCTTGATAGCATCTCAATTTTGAAAGCTTAAGTAAATTAAATCCCTTGGATTCTTTTTATCTATATGTTTATTAGCTTCAGAGAACTCCATAGAATTTTTCTAGAAAACCACATTGCCTTTATTTCAGTAATTTGGCTTTTTAATTGTAGGTTAATTGTTATTATTCCGAGGGTCTCTACAGTTTTTAATTAGGATAAAAAGACTTAGTACTTTTATTTTAGATGTTTTTACAATAAATAGAATTGGAAAGAGAGGGACTTCACTGTGGTATAATTCTTTAACTGTGTATTATGTATAATAAAAAATGAACAGCACAACACCTTACTGCTTTGATAGGCAACTCCCTCATTTTATTTTAAATAAATGCTTCTCTTTTCTCAGGCAACATTAAATGTGATGACATGTGTTAGATTCCAGGAGGTGCCCTGGCACAGATTCTGTGGTACACATGGGGCATCAGGGAACTATCACAGGGACGTTAGGAATGCCTTGTCCATGGTGAACGTGACACAGAGCAAGAGTGCGGAAGACTTCTCAAGGTCTCATCAGATTCAGAACTTTGCAAGTTTCTAAATACCTATCACTATAAAAGTACTATAACTTCTCACCCCTCACTACCTAGAACAAGTTGAGGAAGTTGGACCCATTGCTAAAGTCATAATGAAAAGGCTCAAGTTCTTAATATATATCAGTGTGAAGTTGGCGAATGGACTTGACCCAGGAAGAAAGGTTTGCCTGGCTCTTACCTTCTGCACTAGCTTAAGCTGTTGCCTTTTGGTGGGCTTTGCCTCAACCTTATTCAAGTTCTCTCCCTTTATGTGTGTGTGTGCACATGTGCACACTCACAGGTGTGTATGCATGTGATTTGAATCACCTCCAGTATACACATCTGGATCCAGTAGATGAGAGGACAGTGACCCATACCATGGCCTCCCCCTGCTCCTAGGGCATTCAGGGACATCTAGAGCATCTACCTGTACCCCGAGTCAAGCAAGCAGCTCTGTCATTTGTTGCAGACTGGGAAAATGAGGCTCTTTATTATACAATGCCAGAATAATTATAGTCTAATTATATAATACTTTTCCCTACAATTCCGCCCCCAGCTGCAGCTAAATATGTAGCATTACTGTCATTCTGCAAGGACAGTCTGTGCTGCAGCATGATGTCAAATGTTGAAGGTGGGCACCTTGGTCCAGGTCTTCATGTCTGGTGACCGTTTTTACTTAACCAAAAACAAAAAGGATCATCTGATCTGATCAAACAAAAGATGTGGTCTAATTTTAAGATTCCATTATAACTTCTAGAGATGTGAGAACTAAATCACATTTCTGTTGAACAGAAGAATTCATGAAATGGAGAGTGTCTAGGTCTGGGCTAAATGATGACCATTTATCTCTTCTAATGTTCTATATTATGCCTCTTTGTCATGGAAAGATCTACTTTATCTAAAAGAATGATAATGATTTAACTACTTAACAGGAGTTTAAGCTGATCATTTATACTAATGCAGTAGCAGCTATTTGAATCATTAGTCAGTCTAGAAGTTACACCCAAATCATCATGTTTATTTCATTCCATATCTTAAGACAGTAGCAATTCTCAATTTTTGAAAGAAGCAAAGTTTCTGCTGGGTAAAACTCTGTGTTCTGTGGAACACTACATTTCTCCATAGTAACAGACATTTGTAGAGCACTTTACCCTCACATGGGCTCTGTACAACAGCCATTGTGTTACAGGAGTGGAAACTGAGCTGTAAAGGCTTAAAAATAACTAGTCCCTGCTGCACCATTGTCCAGGAACAAGTGCCTACAAGTGACAAGTCCTTGATCCCCTTGTCTCATCCACTGCCTCTTTTCCCACTCATCCCAGACCCCTGCTGGTATATGGACTTGTGTTCAGCCACTATCTTACCCAGTCCTACCCTCGTTCCAGGCAGCCTATGGGTGTGTGTGTGTCTGTCTGTCTGTCTGTCTTGTTTTAGTAGAGTCTAGATAGAGTAGCTTTGGAAGGGACACAGGATATCCTGTAACGCAACCACCCCAGCCAGAGTAGACAGAGGAAAGCACTGAGAGCCCTCGCAGCTGCTCAGCGTGTTGGTGCAGTGCTGGAGTAGAATCCAGGTGTCCTGCTTTTCAGGTGCTCTTTCCATCCCGTGAGAGTGCTGTGTTATTTGTAGACTTTATACCTGGGCCCCTGTAATACTTGCCTCTTCCCTCTGGACCTTCAAGGGCTTTTAAGATGGTGCAGGGGAAATAGTCACACTGTCCATACATCATGGGTTTCCACACCTCGGTTATTTTTTCCTTGCGTTTCTTTTCCCAACTTTCCAACTTCTTAACCTAAAGAATAAAAAATAAAGACATTGGAGACAGAGTTATAAAACAGAAAACTAATAAAACTAAGGTTCTTCTGCCTGAAGAGTATGAATAATTAATACAAGCCATTAAGTTCCACAACTCTAGGAACATAACTCAAATTGATTACCTCATTTCGCTGCCCATTTATTTAAATCGAACCATCAACCAAAAGAGGCTGAAAGCCCAAATAAACATGACAGTCCAGTAGTTTTTGTCATGGGGGATAATATGCTGCTCCTATCAATATTCTTTCACTTCAACGGTTGGTAAGAATTTGCTTTTCCTATTGGGCATTATTCTTATTGAAGATTTTATGCTTTGTCAATATTCATCAAATGAATGTTTAATAGATAAATGTTGAAGGTAGTACCTAAGATCTTGTATAAAGGCAACTTCTTGAATTGACAAAAATTAGAATACTCTGAAGTACCTATTTATATACTTAGTTGAGACATACAGGTACATTAGAGAAAATAGTTAGGCAAGAAAAGAATTTATTTGACAAAATGTGTTAATTAGAGCTTAATTATCCAGCTCTCAAAGTTAACAAATTAGCCCACAAGTAGTGTGTTTCTCCACCTGTAACTTCTGAAAGATAATTGCTGCCCAGGGAATGCTTTCCTATTGTTCTAATCCTGGTTCTGGACCAGATGCCTGGAAAATACTTTTGGTAAGACTAGGTTTTGCTTGCCTCTTGAGAGGCAGTGCAGTAGCGACTTTAGTAACAGTTTTAAAGTCTTCATTTAGTCTTTTTTCTTACTTTAAAGAATTATGATTACAAATGCATGATGGTAATAGGGCAGTATACAGTTCAGATTGGGTGAACTGAAGCGGTGTAACTAAGAAAATATGCTGCGCTGCTAAGGAATTTCAGTTGAGTTAGGTTGATATTCTCCTCTGCTCTGCTAATCCCTATCATAATTACTGGCATTACTTACCCTCACACACTGATGTCTTCCTCTCTGCAGCTGTAGGAAGGCCATGCCTTAGTGGGCTAAAACCCTTCCCTTTGCGTGCATACCTTGCTACTATTGAAATATAGGTCTTGGTTTGACATTTCAGGCACGCTCATGAGAAAAGTTAGGTTATGATTCTTTTTTTTTTCCACCAAAGGCTTTAGAAAGCCCTAGAGAATGAAGAAATGTTATTCTGTAGTCTTACAAGTCATAACAGGCATCATGTGTCGAATTATTATATTGTCCCAAGCTCTTTGAGAAATTCCTCACATAAACCATCTGTTTTGATCCTTATAAAAACCTCTGAAATATATATTACTATCCCATTTTATAGATGATGAAACCGAGGGCCAGGGGAGGCAAAAAGTTGCCCAAGGTCCTGTAACTGGAAAAATGCAGAGCCAGATTTCACCAGTTCTTCCTGCCTTCGTCCCTATAAACAGATCGAAACAGGGTGACAAAGTTAGATTGCCTTTACGAGTGGGAAAAAATAAAATTTTAAGAGTTTATTTTATAAGAAGAAACATCAATTCAGTAAATCACCATTTTTCTTTTCTCCTTTTTGTAACATGTAAGAAAGCTTCCATTGGGATTCTTTAAACAGTCAGTATAAATAACAAAGCTCTAGCTACGACGTACTTGCTATGTTGGACAGGAAATAACTTACTGTATTTGGAGGTGCTCTAGATTTGAAGTTAGTTAAAATTATAAGCAAGAAAATAAGAGTCTGATTCCAAATATTCCAGATATACAGATCACCAAGAAAAGAACCCCCCTGGAGGGCATGATGGGTACAGTGAACTAGGGAAGGGGGATTCTGCCATGTTCCACTTTCATCATGAGAGTGGGGACGCTTAGAAGCAAACTAACATCATAAAAGTAAGAAAGGAGAAAAAAATGTTTCTGTGTCTATTGCAAAATACCAGAATACCTCAGATCAAATTTGGGTTTAATTAAGTTCTTCTAATTGATGGGGACTTGACTTCCCCATGACCACAACTGTGAATGAAACAGAACTAACTTCATTGAGATAGAACATATGGGACTTACAAAGACAGTCTCCTCTGCATCTTGCTCTCTTGTGTCAGTGTTGAACTTTCATTCAGCTCACCTGTAGTCCGTTCCACCATCCGTAAAAGATGTTGCTGAATTACAATTCTTCTTTTCATATCATGTACTCAGAAATATATGCTGCTGTTTATGCATTTAGTTTGAAATACTTTCTTTTTTTGAAACATATTAGTAACCATCTTAGTATGTTAGGGCTGGTATAACAAAATATATTCATGTGTCGCTTAACAACAAGGATACATTCTGAGAAATTTGTCGTTAGGTGATTATGTCATAGAGTGTACTTACACAACCTAGATGGTTTACCCTACTACACACCTAAGTTATATCGTACAGCCTATTGCTCCTAGGCTACAAACCTATACAGCATGTTATTGTACTGAATACTGTAGGCAATTGCAACATCATGTAAGTATTTGTATATCTAAATATAGAAAAAGTACAGTAAAATTACAGTACAGATGATTAAAAAAAAAAAAGGTAGCCTATACCCGTATAGGGCACTTACCATGAATGGAGCTCGCAGGACTGGAAGTTGCTCTGGGTGAGTCAGAGTGGCGAGTGAATGTGAAGGCCTGTATGCTAATATAGACTTTATAAACACTGTACACTTAGGCTACATTAAATTTATAAACAAAATTTTTCTTTCTTCAACGATAAATAAGCTTACTATAATTTTTTACTTTATAAACTTTAAATTTTTTTTTAACTTTTGACTCTTATAATAATACTTAGCTTAAAACAGCTAATATTTTCTTTCTTTATGTGCTTATTCTATAAGCATTTTCCTAGTTTTTAATTTTTAATATTTTTTTACTTCTTAAATTTTTTTGTTAAACACTAACACACAAACACAAACATTAGCTTAGGCCTACGCAGGGTCAGGATCCTCAATATCACTGTCTTCCACCTCCACATCTTGTCCCACTGGGAGGTCTTCAGGGGCAATAACATGCATGGAGCTGTCATCTCCTATGATAACAATGCCTTCTTCTGGAATACCTCCTAGAGGACCTGCCTGAGGCTGTTTTACAATTAACATTTTTTTTATAAGTAGGAGTAAACTCTAAAATAACAAAAAAAGAATAGTATAGCAAATACATAAACCAGTAACAGAGTTGTTTGTTATCATTGTCAAGTATTATATACTATACATGATTATATATGCTATACTTTTATACTACTGACAGCACAGTAGGTTTGTTTACACCAGCATCACCACAAACATATGAATAACATGTTACACTCCGACATCACTAGGCAATAGAAATTTTTCAGTTCCATTGTAATCTTATGGGACTTTCTCCATCATATATGGGGTCCATCATTGACTGAAACATCATTATGTGGCTCATTACTGTACCCTAACCTGAGTAATTTATAAACAACAGAAATTTACTGCTCACAATTCTAGAGGCTGAGAAGTCCAAGATCAAGGTACCAGCAGGTTCCGTGTCTGACGAGGGCCTCCTGTTCCTCATGGGTGTCACCTTCTATGTGTCCTTATGAGGCAGAAGGGCCAAAGGAGCTCACTCAAGGCACTGATCCCATTCATGAGAGTGGAGCCCTCATGACTTAGTCACTTCCCCAAACTCTACCTCTTAATACTATCACAGAGGGTACTAGATTCTGACAAATGAATTTTGGGGACACCCCAACATGCAGACCATAGCAGTAACAAAAAAGTGCATAGTTTTAGTGAATCTTGTATCTGTTTACTGTGTTAAATTAACAGATGAAATGAGAACAGTTTTTATAGAAAAACTAACATCAATCTTTTGCACCTTTCAGGGCCTGTAATTCAGTGTTTACAGCATTAGACCACTGTCATGAAGCCATAGAAATAACAAGTGATGACCACGTGATTCAGGTATGAAAGCAAAACCACTTTATATCTTTAGACATCAAAATAGAGCCTGTCAAGTTTGAGCCACACTTTTTTCAAGTACTTTTCCGTAATTCTCACATATCAGCACATTTTCTTAAGGAGAAGGGGAAATCAAACTGTGCAAAGAATACTGATATACTTCAATAACGAATAAAAAATCATTACTTCAGATGATAACCTGTGATTTCTTTGACAGAGATGGGGTAAATTATTTGGACCATCTGTGAAGACACTATTTACACAGAAGTAAATCAGAATTTTCAAGTAAATGCTTATGGGAACAGAATATTTTCCAAGATAACCCATTTATTTGCCTGCAGTTGGTGTTTTAATTATAAAGCACTCTTTTACTAATGTTATCTTCTTAAGGAAATGTGTATAGTAGACAAAGCTTTGTTGAAATGGGGTGTTATTATTATCATCATTGGAAAGTAAGATGTGTGTGTTTTAAAAATACTCTGAAATGTAGACTTTCCACTGGCTGGTACTGGCCTGCCTGCGGTCGGTTTGTGGAGTGACGTGGAGTGTGCGGAGACCACTGTCATCAGTAGAGCACCAAAGACAGGGGGCAGCCACAGTGAACCCCACGACAGAAGCCTCACATTTGTCTTCTCTGAACCCCCCCCCCCCCCCCCCCCCCCCCCCCCCCCCCCCCCCCCCCCCCCCGTGCACACACTGACACACCCTGCTCTCACACCAGATCAGTGACATCAGTTGCCCACTGCTCCTGGGCCATGTCGTGAGCACTTTTGTTGGGTTACCTCATTTCCATTCCGTGAGGCTGCGAAAGAGACATAACCGCCCTATGGTACAGATGAGGGAAGTGAGGCCCGGCAAGGTCAAGGAACTTACCCAAGGGAAGCCCCAGTAATAAGTATTGGAACCAAAATACGCAGCCATGTCTTCAGAGCCTTCCTACCTGGTTTCCTGTTTGGCTGTGTTTTTAGAATGTGTTTTTCTGGCTGCCCCTTGGGATGGATTGGAAGCCTTCCTCATGTGGCTGGCTGTCGCCGGCCCACCTGCCCACAGGTCTGCCTCCCGGACCGCAGAGAGAGCCAGACGTGTTTCTGTTACAGACCAAGCACAGAGCCCACCTCTCCCCACTCACACCCAGACTCGAGCAGTCACTTCTGTTCATGAAGCACATCTGCCTTTCTCTGCCCGCCACCTGCCTTCTCCACCTGTAAGCTAACAGAAGCCTCCTGAGTCCCTCATTCTACAGTTAGCATTTGGTGCTTAGAAAACTTGTATCCCTGGGAGAGGTAATACAGGGATGGTGTCGCATTATGATATGAAACAGGGTGTGAGGCCAGTAGGTGGCTGTGAAGGGGAGGAGAATCAGAGGTTGGGTGGGGGGGGGCACTGCATTGAAAGGGAAACTTGGATTCTGAAATAAAACTTTTCAGGTTTTTTTCTTAGGGATCCTCTTCCTGCTCCTTTTAAAAATGCAACAGCAAACTGTAATATAAAATTAAAAATAAGGGGGAGGAGATAGAAGTCAAATGGAGGATGTCATATGTAAACGGGACACTAAAATTACCTTCGTGCTGTAGATGTTGAGGAGGGGTCACATGGACAGGATGTTTCCATACACGTTCTTACTTGTGCCAGCGTCCTTCTCGGGGCACTCTAGCCGAATAGTTAGTGCCTCTTGATGAGTACAAATCTTCAGAGATCAGGTGGCAACGCTTAAAATTTAGAAACAGTCTCTCTCTCCCTCCCCCTCTCCCCATCCCTCTCTCCTTCTCTCCTTCTATGCCTCCATCTATCTAAACTATTTACTTATAGAGACAGTTTGCTTTAAAACACTTATACTTACATGTATCAGGCCCAGTTCTAAGCATTCTACACATACTCATTTGTTTCTTAAAACAATCCTATGTGTCAGGGATTACTATTGTACTCATTTTGCAGACAAAGAAACTGAGGGCCAGGGAAGTTAGGTAATTTGTCCATGGTTATATAGCCAGTACGTGGCAGAGCTAAAGTTTGAACCTGACCACCTTGGCTCCAGAGTCCATGTCCTGGCGTACCTGCTGTATTCTGAGGTTGTGGGAACCCTGGCGTGAAGGAAGGGCCATCACTCCTACCCATATTTACAACCTACTGGGCAAGGCAGAATGAACACTTAGAAAAAGGTATGAGAAGATAGACAGCAAATAAGGAAAGCAATATATTCTCTAATATTTTCTATTCACCCATCAGATATTTATTAAACAGTGCAGAGTATCCAAAGGTAAATCCCAAATAGGCTTTGCCCATGAGGATTTTAATGTCTAATGGGAGAGAGAAACAAAAATGTAAATTCAATGGGATAAGTCCCTAGAAGTCTGCACAGGAGTCAATGGCAGCTCTTAGGAGTGGCACCAACTCAGACTGGGCAGGGGGTGGAGGGGGGAGGTCAAGGAAGGCTTTCTGGAAGAGGAGAGGGATAAGTTGAGGTGGCAAGGCAGAGGGGTGGGGAAGGACATTCTACGCAGAGAGAGTGCACTAGAAATGCCCAGAGATGAGGGAAGCGTCCAGACGGCTCAGCAGCCTGCAGGGCTGGGCCAGGGAGTGTGGGGCTGGCCTGTGAGCGGGGGCCGCTCTGTAAGTGATGCCCACCCTGCCTGGGAAGGGCATTGACTGCCACATGTCAGTGATGGGGCGGGGAGGATGTCTGAAAATCCGTAAAGACAATGTCACGACCCCCTCCTTTTCAGCCACCTCCAGAAGGCCAATGGCCAGAGCATCCTCCCAACCCCTTCAACTCATGGGGTTAATCGTGTTAATAGAGGCTATGTCCCCAAGGGAACAGCTCCCCAAGTGTCCCTGCATCACCCAGTTCATGACTGTTGTCATCACAGTCCAGAGCAAGAGTGATTGCAGTTGGTAAGGACGCCTCTGAAGCAGCAGATGAATGTAAATTATGCCCAAAGAAATCCGTGACCCAGATGCAGTATGCTCACATTTTTCCCACGTTCTTCCTCACTTGTCGCCCTGCACTCAGCTCCCCATCTGGTGACTGTGTTCTTTGAAAAGAAATTGGAGGGCGGGGCAGGAGCGGGAGTCAGCTAAGGTAATAGCTCTAAACTCCAGGCCCCCGGGCAGAATATTGGAAGGAAACCTGTGAGTCTGCTGGCCCCCGCGCGTGCCGTGGAGCCTCTCTCCGCGCCCAGCACTGACAGGGCTGCCTCCTGCCCAAGCCATTCAACTGAATTTATTGCTCTGATTCGACCAGAAGTGGCCCCAAACCACAGCATGGATTCATAGATAGCAGCAACTGGAAAGAGACCTGAGAGATGCAATTGCCGACTTGTAGAGAGAGATGTGACTAACATAAGCCATGACCTATTGAATTGAATGATAATTTAGTTTTATTTCTGGGTTTTTTTTCCCCAAGTTTTTCCTTACTCCTGGGGCAGTCATGGTGGGTGAGCACCCCGAGACTGGTACGGCTAGACGAGGGCTGCTGAACGGTTTCTTTTGGTTGCTGCTCGGGAGGAAGGCAACCACTCACTCAGGAGGGGTTTGGGGGCCCGAGGGGACCAGCCAGCAACTGCATTAGAGAGCCGCTGCCCTGGGAACTTCGTGTTTGAGTTGTCCCTCCCCCTGTGTCCCGGCAAGTGTTCCCACAGGGCACACAGACGTTTCATGAACCCCGCCTCGTGTCCCCGCACTGATCTGTACCCACCTCCCATTAACAGTATGTCAACCCAGCCTTCGAAAGGATGATGGGCTACCACAAAGGTGAGCTCCTGGGGAAAGAACTCGCCGATCTGCCCAAAAGCGATAAGAACCGGGCAGACCTTCTCGACACCATCAATACATGCATCAAGAAGGGAAAGGTGGGTTGAGCCGGCAACACCAATTGCAGCCCCCCCCTCCGGTCCCCCTCCCCAGCCCAGTGCATTTTTTTCTGAGTTTTTATGTCCCATCCTTAAGACTGGCTTCTTTAATAATGTTGTAATTAAGTGAAAGATCTTCTGTGTTTGCAAAATGAATTAATTTTGGATCTCAAGTGAATCTGGTGCTTATCGTGATGGTACCGAATCTGATGATTTTTTGTGTAAGGACATTTCAGCCTTTGCATGAATATATCTCACCTGTCGTTGCTGCGATATCGAGCCTGTCTTTGAGCAGAGTTCTGCACAGAGAGCTGTTGTGTTTTTTTTTCAATTTATCCAGTGTTTGGGGGCCTATATGTATTTAACATCAGTATTTACAGGTAGCCCCAGGGTTTTTTTTTTGCCAGTTCTCCTTTTCTGTGAAGAAGGCCATGGTGGAAGTACAGTGGGAATGTTCCCCCAAGCCCTCTCCTCTAGAGGAGCCGTGGCTCTCATAGCTGGGACTGCCTGTGCATTTTCTATTAAGCATTCAGAATGCTTCCTCGCATAGTATTTATTTCATCTGCTTTTCGCTGATGTGAACTAGTTAGATCGTTTAATAGAGGGGCCATTTTATAGGAATAAAATAAATTTGGATTATAGATGATGGCCAAAATTTTTTAAAAATTGGGGCAGTGTGATTTAAAAGGAAATGACATTGTAAACTGCTTCAAAGAAATTTGCCAAAAGAATACAATCACACTTCTGGTGACCCCAGAGTGCATAGCGCTAGCCACATGATGTGAGAGAGGGCACAAGAACTGGCTGCAGAGAATCTCAGTTTCTGATTGAACCAACCCTTCCCAGAAAGGAGGGAGGTGCCCCCGGATTTCCTCCTGAGGTCACCTGGCTCTATCCCAGCTGGGTCCCCGGGGTCCAGAGACAGCAGGCTCTTCATACTCCCTGTGGCCTCATCTGTGGACACTGGCAGGGGCCAGGCTAAACTCAGGAGGCCTTGGATGGGAGGCCCATAGGATGCTAGGAAGATGGCGGGCTTTAGGGAGCATTAAAGAGAAACAAATTTATAATGAGATCCTCTGCTTCCTAACATGGGCAATTTAGTTAGACTCTCTGAGCTTCAGTTTACCCATCTGTAAATTAAGAATGATAATATCAAGCTCATAGGTTGTTGAAAAGATTTTGAGAGAGATCTCAGAAGAATCCCATGATGCAGGACAGACAGCCTGGCGGTGGACACATTGATCTGTGGTCTTTTGTTCATGCACCGTGGCCATGTCAGCGTCGCCCTGGGTGTGTGATAGAGCAGGGCTTTGTGACACATAATGAAAGCCTGTGGGAACTTCCTTACTCAGCCTGCTAAGACCTGTGTAGGAGCAGCTGTAAGCCTTGACCAAAGGATTTTAAGAGTTCTCTTTGTCCATGTAGGAGTGGCAGGGGGTTTACTATGCCAGACGGAAATCCGGGGACAGCATCCAGCAGCATGTGAAGATCACCCCAGTGATTGGCCAAGGAGGGTGAGAGCAAACTCTTCAACTCTTTAAGCTAAAGATGAAACCTCAGTGCCCTCGTGGGCATTGGCTGTGCGTGTTGAAATGCCAGCATAAGCCTCAGATGCACAGATGCAAGAGGGTCGTGCTGTACATGGTATCACAGTATAGACCAAGGGCGCCTCACCTGGCCAGCAACCCCCAGACTGATTTCTCTCTGCTCTCTTCTCCTGCCCGTGGTCTTTTATGAAACATCGCCCCAGTTTCCAAACTGCCCGCTCCACCTGATCGTGCATAGTTCCATTGTTCCCAGAACCCTCTTAAAGGGCTCGATTTCTAGGCTGTCCTGCTGCCTTGACAACAAATGCTCTCCCGCCAGGGCCGCCCAGGTCACCCCTCAGGCCACAGGGAGCCAACCTTTCCTCCTCCTCCTTGAGACCAGGCTCTCTCTGGTTCTCTCCAGGCCAGGCACTATTGCACTAAGCCTCAGATGACCAGAGAAGCCTATTTATTTTGTGGAGAGAGAGGGAAAACATACAATTCCTTTTCCTTCTTCCACTTACATTTTGTGAGAGGTTTGCACAGCCAAACAGGATCCCCTAACAATACGTCACTCATGAGCCTTTGGAAACCAGCCTGAAGGTCAACACCAGTTTCATAGTTTGAGTTTATAAGGGACATGACGTTGCATGACCTTTTAGAAAAAGGTAAGATGGCAGTTATCCTGCCAGTAACCGGAACAGAAGAGTCTTAGGACCACTTGCATTGCTAAAACTAGACATGCCATCGAGTCGGCAATGTATTTTGTAGGTTGTTTCCCCTCCAATTTGACTTGTTTGGTTAGTTTCAAAATTGCTCTCCTCTGCATGGTATTTCATGCCATTTTGGAACTTGTGCTCCCCTTTCTGCATCCCTCTGGGTGGTCGGGGGGCTGACAGGCCCCTGGCTGAGGGTGACGAGCCCCAGGCCTCCTCCTGAGCGGTACTGGCCTCAGCACGGCCGTCCCTGCCAGCGGGCAGTGCTCAGAGCCCTGGGGCGGAGATCATGCCCACGGCTGTCGTGGTGTTTCTGTCGTCATACTTAGACCGTCTTTTCAGGAAACAGAAGCTCAGAATCACTTTGTGCCTGTGTGACCAGAGTCATTAGACAAGCAAAGCAGAGAAGACAGGCTATTGCCTGGTAATTGTCATCAGAATACATTTTTCTGATCTTTCTGATTTTATAGATAAGAGAAAGAAGTTCTTTTGTCCAGACCCCATTTCCAGTGCTATTTTCCCCCTAATTATAGGCAGAGAGCTACCAGAGGCAATTCTTATTAAAAGGAGGGAAATTTTACCTCTTCCTCTTTGAGCAAAGCTCATTACAGAATAATCAGCATTTTCTATTCTCTTTTCAGAGTCCTCCAGAGAAAAGTGATTCAGAGAGAGAGGAGGGCTGGGGGAGACACCCCAAGAGCTTCCAGGGCGTAAATTCTAACATAACTCTCTGGATTTCATGGCTTTACTCTCAGTAAAAAATCTACCTTGAGCCGATTTTTGCACAGGGCTGAGGCACCTGTAGTCTTGAAATAAGAGGATTTTTCTCTGCCCCCAAAAATGCCATCATTATGAAAATGACAGTGTAAAAGAACATGGAATATTTACTATGAAAATACCAACCACTGAAATGTGGTCATTTCCTGAATGAGTCTCTTGCTTTTTATGTAAGCTATAAAATGATTAGCACCAGCAGAATTAAAACTAACTTGTTTTGTAGTAGCATTTTATCCTGTCACCGAGGGTGTATAGGAGCCGAACTTCAGGAGTGAGTTATGAAACGAAATACCCGACAGGAAAGTGTTTCCGAGCCAGCTAGGATTGAAAGGGGGGCCCCTGTTTCTGAAGGCACATGTGGGCTCTGTGTGCAAAGTGTGTTTTCTGTAGATCAGATCTTGCTTGAATTTTAAGTCTGCCCGAGAATGGACCCTGGCGTGTTGCTTTAAGAAGAGCCTGCTGATGCTTTCATTTGCTAATTTGTTGAATCATCTCATATCTGACTCACTAATAACTGATTATTTATGTTATTAGGAAAATTAGGCATTTTGTGTCTCTCAAGAAGCTGTGCTGCACCACTGACAATAATAAACAGGTACAGTACTCAGCTTCCTCCGTCCACTCCGCCAGCCTGGCCACACCCCGCGCTGCTCTCTGCCGCCTCACCGCTGCTCTCTGCTTGCTTTTGTCCCTATCGAATTGTGGTTGCCAGTTAAGAGGTTTAGGGCAAAATTAGGCCCCTCTGACAAATATTTGTTTTTAATTTCCCTGCAAGCCTATGTTAGTTTATTAGCAATGCACGTCAGTTATGCTTTAGCTGTGACTGAACAACTCTCTAGACTAGGATATTTTATGAGAGCATAAAATTCTTCCTTCAAACAAAAATGTTCTATTTTCCTATCTCCATTTCTTAAATGAGAAGTAGATATCCATTTAAGCATTTCACTCTTATAAATTCATATCAAAAACAGGAATCGTTCCAATTTAGAACTGTGATATTTTTCTTACCATTGCATCACACAGAACAATACATTTGCATGTTGTCTTCTGAAGGAACAGAATTTTAATAAGTTGCTATGTTCAAGAACATTTTAAAGTAGTTTCATAATAGAGCATTGGTATACGTATTTTTTTTCTATTTGATTTATATTTTACCACTGGATTATGTGTATTTTAACTTCATGCTCTATAACTTGTTGGTTAAAAGATATGCAATAAACATAATTACCAATGGCCTATTTTTGAAAACTTTCAGAATATGACTTTTGATTCTCATGAAGATTTTAAAGAAGGGACAGTGTTTCTAAGGGATTTCAAGGGCTTCCGGGGCATAATCCATTTTAGTGTGGAGGGTGGCAGAGACTTGTGAGGTGCCAGGTGAGGAGAGACCAGGTGAGCTCATGGGACGGGTGACAGGTGGGGGTGGTCAGAAGGCAGCGGGGTGAGTCTAGCTAGCCCACCAGGACCTTTCTGTTGGTTGTCTCAGGACGTTGAAGGGATCCATGTCCATGTGCCTTTTCATAACATTTAGTTCAACATAAAATACTTTCTTCAGCATTGAGAATTTCATCTGAAATCGGGAAATTTTCAGTTAATACCTTAGAGTCCTGCAAGAGGCAGGTGTTTGGAGGCCTCTAGGAAAGGAAAGAATGGACTTTCATAGGAAAAAAAGTTCTTCCAGCAGCCACGTTGAAACATGCCAGAAGGAAGCCTGAGTTCTGTGTGAGTGGTGACCCAGGCGGAGGGAGAGGGGCAGGAAAACCTGGTGTCTCTAGAGATAAATTTCTGAACCCAAGCAGTGCAATCCGGAATTTCTGGGCTGTGGACCCACAGTAGAGGGCACAGGTCCACGTGGCTCGTTCATTCTTATGCCAGAAATCAACCAAGTACAGTTCACGTCCAGAATCGAGCACAAACTCCCCCCACGAGTTCAGCCTCACTCCTCCTCCCTTCTTGCTCACTAAACAAAGGGGACCCCAATCTCCCTGTCACCTGTCTCCTTGCAACCCCACATGTCCAAATCGTACCTGTCTTTCATGGCCCAGCCCAAGAAGCACTAGTGCCACCTCCCTGCTCAAGGCCCCAAAGCCCCCACCATTGTCATGGCTATGTATGTGCTAAACTGCCCCTCTTCACTGGAAGGGCCACTGGCTGTGCCTTTCTTTGTGTGCCCAGCTGCCTGGTGCATACCGTGTTTCCCCAAAAATAAGACAGGGTCTTATATTTATTTTTCCTCA